>OX276405.1:1254477-1854477 GCA_946251805.1 Cybosia mesomella
CTTTTCCTTATAGGGTCAATGTTTTAACCACTAAGCTACCTTGCCCTAACGAATTCAAATTTATCCTTCTATATCTGTCTTTGAGGCAACAGTGGAGTGAGTCTCCGATATTCTTACAAACTAATGAAACCAATGAATGATTTTCCAATCACTTTTAAACTTTGATTTTTGACTGCTCTGCCCATACAATTTGAATTAAATTTTTAACCATGCTAAATATAGCTCAGATATAGATTTTTAGATATTGGGCTACCGATGACAACGGTTCTTAACTGTTCTTTCATTCGTGAATATAAAGCTATAGAGGTATTTACATTGCATTTACAAAATATTAATCTTTGTTTTTATTTTTAGGAAAGTATTCGAGCAGAGAATCGCATTACGGTTTTAAGCAACATTATTTTAAAACCGGCTCAATCAAATATTCGACTGGATGCTAATAAGGTAATATTTTATTCCTTTCATTGATACTGTATCAGTCCCTTAACAATGGCAATTTAAATCAAACCATATATTTTGTCGCAGGAGCAATTTGAAAGTTATTCTATAATTACTGATATTTCAGGGCAAGGAAAATTTGGAGCCTACTCCAGGCCCCTCACAGGAACCTCCATTGAAGAAAGCTCGACAAAATCCAGAGTATGAAAATGTATTTGCCGAAAAAAGAAAATTACAATATAAAGTAAAATTATTATCTCAGCGTTTGAAGAGGCGGGACAGTAAAATCACTAACCTAAAATCAGCCTTAAATATTATTAAGAAAAGGGTTTCAAATTTTGAAGAAGTAGAAAGTGTGTTAGTTAATAACTTTAGTAATATCCATATTAACTCCAAACAATCTGATAAAACTGTACGTTACAGTGATGAACTCAAATCTTTTGCTTTGACTCTATATTTTTACTCACCGAAAGCCTTCCGATTTTTAAGAAATCACATGAGTTTACCACATCCGTCAACTCTTAGGCGCCTTTTGTCAACAAATGATTGTAACACAGGGTTCATGGTCGAAGTTTTTGAGTTTTTAAAAACTTCTGTTCACAAAAATCATTTTTCAAAAGATGTAAGTATTACATTGGATGCAATGTCCATTAGGTCAGAATTGATATATGATAAGAATATGGATAAATACTGGGGTTATGTCGATTATGGTGGTATAGTAAATAACGATTCAGAATCATTAGCCACTGAAGTACTAGTAATAATGTTAGTTTCATACACGAAAAAATTTAAATGCCCAATTGGGTATTTTTTTATTAATAAAATATCAGCCAATATTCAATCGCAATTAATTTTAACAGCTATTAAGCTCTTGGCGGATATAAACATTACGGTGAGATCTTTAACTTGTGATGGCACTGCTACAAATATTAAAACTTATGAGCTCCTAGGTTGTGATTTTTCTAATGTTGAATATTTGAAAACGTGTTTTAAGCACCCAACAAAAGACTGCAATATTTACTGCTTGTTAGATCCACCTCATATGATTAAATTAGCCCGTAACGTTTTCGCAGAATGTAATCTTATTTCAGATAAAGGACACATTGATTTTAAATATGTTAGGCAGTTACATGATATACAGGAACAAGAAGGATTAAAATTAAAAAATAAACTTTCCGCTCTTCATGTTAATTTCTATGGAAAAAAAATGAATGTAAAATTAGCTGCACAAGTTCTCAGTAATTCTGTAGCAGATGCAATCCAATTTTTAGATAGCAGTGGCCATGAAGGTTTCAGTGGTAGTGAAGCTACGGTAGAATTTATAAGATATATAGATAGAATTTTCGACATATTTAATGCCAAAAATCCTTTTGGTGTAGGATATAAGGCACCCTTACGATTAACAAATA
This sequence comes from Cybosia mesomella, assembly GCA_946251805.1. Taxonomy (NCBI): domain Eukaryota; kingdom Metazoa; phylum Arthropoda; class Insecta; order Lepidoptera; family Erebidae; genus Cybosia; species Cybosia mesomella. Next base: position 1,256,325 of record OX276405.1, read on the forward strand.
GAAATTTCTGGATGAATGCTATTTCAGACACAAAAAAATATCTATCAACCTTGAAAATTGATCAAGAAAATATACTCTCACATCGGCGTAAAACCCCTTTTCTTGGCCTGATTGTTGACTGTATTAGTATTACAAATTTAGTAACTGAATTACTAACCGACGATAAAAATGATGTTAACTACTTCTTGCCCTATAAATGTTCGCAAGACCATTTAGAAATATTTTTTTCATGTGTTAGAGCTTGTGGCGCATTAAATGATAACCCAAACGCGTTACAGTTTCGGTATACTATGCGAAAACTATTATTTCGTAATAGCGTTCAACCGAGTCCAAGTGCCAACATTATCGCTGATATTGACAGTAATATACAATCATCACCTATTTTAGAGTTTAAAAATACCAAAAGAGATATAAGAAGTATTTCGCAAGCAAGCGCTGATGAGGCTGATGATAATATTGATCAATTAATGGAACAGGTGTGTAGTACATCCATTTCTGATTTAAAAGAAAATATTTTATATTATATTGCAGGTTATATTGCCAATAATCTAACAAAAAAAATTACTTGCGAGCATTGTATTAGTGGTCTATTCAAATTAAAGGAGCAATGTGATCATAATTATACGGTGGATGTTTGTAAATTTTCATCTTTTACAACATTCATAGATAGAGGAAAGTTGAAGTATGTCACTAAATTTACCTATGATATTGTAAAATATTGCGAAAAAGTATTTTTATCAATGTGCCATACAAATAGTTTGAAAATTTTAAACAGAAATAAAATGATGTTATTGGTTATACAAAAGTTTTGTGTATCGGGCAATATGAATTTATTTCCAAATCACCCTGTTCATTCATTTGATTGCGAAGATTCGCACGAAATTATTATTTGTAAAAGTATTGCATCTTCCTATTTTAATCTAAGATTACTTAGCCACACTAAAACTCAAAATCTCAAAATATTTGGACAACGCTCTACGTTACGCCAACGTCTGCATAAAACGATTTTATTTAATAATGTTTGAAAATTATGATTTGGCAAATAAAACATTAAAACATACTACTATACTTTCATTTCAACCTCTTTAAAGTGTAATCTGCAACTTAAACTTAGGTAAACCGACACTAGAGTGATCAGTGGCGGCAGGCAGAGTTCATACTTTTAATGAACAAGTATAAATTACTAAGAAATTGGATTGATGTGAGATTTTTGTGTAGGTAGACAGAAATCTCCCATTCCCAATATTCTTACCGAAGGGGGTCAAAAAGAGGTGCCGCCGGCCGGTGCTCTTTCAGTGGGGATTGACTCTAAGACCCAGTATGAGACCTCTCTAGCTAGTCGACTAGAGAGGCCACACGGGGACCATTCGTACAAGCTAGCGCGGGTGATCACCAACAGGTAATCCATTAAACACATCGGGTGTCGGAGAAGAAGCCAATGTCCAAGTGCCATCACTGTATATTGTGAGGACTCAGGACTGCAAACGCTGACCGAATGCCTGGCGTGAGTAACACTGAGGTGGCTTCTCGTGGCGGCCTAGAACTCCTAAGACCTCAACACTCAACGCCCTCCTCCTCTCAACTCAACTCAATTTTAAAAATATCAGGTCAATTATTACAAGTAGTTATTCGTCAATTATTACAATGTCTACTGCTAGACCTAATTAAAACATCCTTAACTGTAAGTTCCATAGATATCATTTATTATTGTGTATGTCTTACAATTTAATAAGAAAAAAATTGTCTCACTAACTGAAGCGTCTGCATGGACATATTAGTAGAAAGAGATAGCATCCCCTCTTATGACTTTACTCTTCGGAACGCTTTTGATCCGCTCGTAAGCATTCCAGTTAGAAGTATAAGTTCCTTGGATTTAACAAGAGCGAGAAGAGCTAAAAGACATGGCTACGGCATAGAATTTAAAAGTAATTTTTATCATTGTTTCTGGTTAAATGTCAATTACATCAAATGTCACTGTCACTAAGTCACTACTGTCAACCGTCATTAGTGTCATATCACAATTCTGTGATCTGTGTAGGGGTGTCCACTTTGAAAAAACATCGATGTTTTTTTTGATTCGATACATCGCAACTATACATCGATGTCTTTCGATGTATCGGATGAAAACATCGATGTTTTTTAAACATCGAGTACTTTTTCTAAAATGTTATTACAAAATCTAGTGGGGCGGAAATCACCCAGTGATTGTCAAACTTCGGGCCAAACTTAGATATTTTTGTTGCAGTATTTTTATTCAAAATTACAGACCTTATGCTTTATGCATATTATTCGACGCGTCTTTATAATTATATTGAGCAATAAATATGAAGAAAATGAAATCAAATCAAACGTCTTCGACGTCAAAAACACAAAAAAATGATTTTAAATTTCAGTTTCTTTCAGAGTCTGGTTGTTTTATGTAAATAACTATATATACAATATACGTATTGTCATTGTCACTCAAATGTCAAAGTCAAATACGCGTTACTCTGATAACTCGAAAGAAACTCACTTGTAAAAGTTTTTTAGGGACAATTTGTAGGGTAGGTACCCGAAACCTTAAACGTACAAACCCCAAAATCTAATCAGTTCTTCCCATTAACCAAACAAGATGATTGGCGAAAGATTTTTTTAAATCGGATAAGTGGTTCTTGAGTTATTGCGTAAACAGACATCCAGACAACCAGACCAACAGACAGACCGACACAAAATTTTTTTTGCTTAATTAGACTTAGAATCATGTGAAACGTCGAAAAAAGTGATAAAAAGAGGGTGTAAGATTTTGATTTTTTTTGCGTGATTTTAAGACTTCGGTGTCCACCTGGTTGGTGGCCCGAAGTAACTCGAAGAATGTGGAAAGTGACCCATCTCAAAAGAGGCCATCTTTACATAGTATTTTTTTTTCAAAAAGTTTATAAAAAGAGCTAAATCCATTATTTTATTATAGTTTAGATAATAATCTTTCATAAAATAATAGATTTAGCTCCTTTCATAATGAGTAAGTAAAAGAAAATACAAGTAAAAGCCATGTGTCAGAAACATCTGTATTATATCTTACAAAAGGTCAAATTAAAAAAAAGCACTAAATAACCCGCAACATTTTTGCTAAGTCTGTCATCATAATGTATTGATTTGTTAAGAAATCTATGTATATAATGCAAGTTGACGAATGTATTGCTAACAAATATCTTATTTTGGTTTCACAAAACCATGTAATTAAATGTTTATAAACATAGAAACTCGCTCGCCAGCCAACATGAGAAAAGTAGTTTTTTTTTAATTGTCACTGAGTCCATATTAGAGAATTCGGAATAATGATGATTTCTTACTAGTAATAAGTAATATTTTTGGAAAAAAGCGCGGGAAACTTCGGTTTGAGCGGGTGTTTTTTTCTTTCGGAAATTTTAAAAATTAATTAATAGGTATAAAATAATTAGATTGGTTTGAATGTTTGTATATTTAATAAATTAGTAGTAATCTTATATTCTGTGTAGTTTAGGTGTTTATTTGGTAAGTTTATTTATATTATTATATGGTAATATCTTTTAAGGTCAGGATCGTATGAACGATCCGCCTATAAATTTTATGGGGGATTTAAGTTCTGGCTTAAATCCCCCCGTGGCTAGTTATGTCACAATCGAAGAAAGTATGGACACGGACGCATCAATTCAGGGTAGCGGAAGAGATACTGATAATTCAGTAACAAATAAAGACAGAAGCAGAAAACGTAGGCAACATAGGGTGTGCAAAACTTGTCATAAAAAGAAAAAAAATAATAGAGGAGTAGTCAACCTGAAAGATGATTCTAATGCTTGTAATGAAAATGAGTGCAATTGTCTAACTCTTCCATCTCACAATCCCACTCACATCGATCCTAAACCTGAAATAAACATGAATAGTACTGCACCAGTCAACCAGATTGAACCGATACAAATTGGTAGGAGAGAGTACATAAAAACTGATGCTGCACCTTACTTAGTCCATGTACAACGCAAAGCTGATATGGATAACAGCCCGACTAGTTTACATCCCATTACCTTTGGCAACTTTCTGAAGAAAAATAAATTTGAAAATATAGTTACAGGTTCTGTTAAAAGGATAGGACGTAATAAATGCACTGTTTCCTTCACAAATTATATAAGCGCTAACAATTTTATTGATAAATGTAGTTCATTAGACGGTAATCTTAAGGCATTTCTGCCAACATTTAATATCACCAGAATGGGGCTTGTCCGTGGAGTCCCAGCTGACTGGTCACTTGATGAAATTCAAGACAACTTATCTGTCCCAATTGGCTGTGGTAAGATATTAAAAGTTAGACGGTTAAATTATAAAGTCTATGTAGATGGTTCATACACATGGAAGCCCTCTCAGTCTATTGTAATCACCCTTGATGGTCAAGTTTTACCCAAAAGGGTTTACATATGCTACAATGCCCTGCCAGTTGATATCTATGTGTATCCCACTATTCAGTGCTATCGATGCTGTCGTTACGGACATACCAAGAACCAGTGCCGATCTGGCCAACCTAGGTGTTACAAATGTGCACAAAACCATTTAGGAGAAACATGTTCTGTTGAGCAAGATAACGCTTCATGTATTTGTTGCTCTGGAAGGCACTATGCAATTAATAAAAGTTGTCCTGAATTTCTAAGGCAAAAAGATATAAAGCATTCTATGGCTCACTCCTGTATTTCATATGCAGAAGCATTAAAACTTCATCCACCAGTGTCAAAGTCTTTTGCTGAGGTTTTGACTTCTATGCCTTCTAAATCTGCTCAACCATCTTCCCAATCGGGTCCTAACAACATACCGACTTCTTATAAGAAAACGGTTTGGCAAAAGCCACGAGCTCCTACGAAATTAACACAGGGTTACGATCAGGCAGCCCATAAAGCCATCCTTAGTGAGTTTCGATTTCCAACTCCAAATGATGGTTGCGGATTATCTCTATCAAAAGATCCCGCACAGTCCCAGACCCAACAAAGTGATGATCTAGATTGCATTGTCGATATGATTAAAAACCTTATTGGTATGTTAGTTCTTAAAAAAATTATAAAACCGTCCCACGCCGACATCAATGACTTTGCAAACATTTCCCCAAATAATCAATTCAGTAATGGACAGCATAATCCAGTGGAATTCTCGATCAGTAATTCCTAAAAAAACTGATCTTCTTTATCTTGTTAATAAGTTTAAACCTGTTATAATATCTCTATCAGAGACCTGGCTAAAAAGTTGGCAATTATTTGTTATTAAAGGTTACACCTGCATACGTAGTGACAGAAATGACGGCTACGGCGGTGTAGCCATACTAATTAGAAATAATCTACCTTTTTCTCGTATTCCATTTGCAAATAATAATCTTTCTCTTATTGATATTGTCGGTGTAATTATTGACAATATTTCTTTTGTGTCTGTATATATTCCGAAGGCCTCCAATGCTGCCATAAGAGAGTTAGAAAATGTAATTTCTTCGCTTGATAGACCTTTTTTGGCTATGGGTGATTTTAATTGTCACCATCAATATTGGGGAAGTAGCGTGACGAGAAGTAATGGTAGAAGGCTCTTGAATATCTTGGACAATCATAATTTATGCCTATTAAATTCGGGTCAGCCCACTCGCCGTACAGGTTCAGACCAAATAATTAGTGCTGTGGATCTATCAATATGTACACCTAACCTAGCCTCCTCACTGTCGTGGTCCCTTCTTTCATCTTCTTATGGAAGTGATCATTTTCCAATTATTATCTCCTCACCTGTTAGTAATCCTGTCATCAAAAAGCGATGCCCCAGATTAAAGTACGGATTACATGATGTTGATTGGCACCAATTTCGAACCCAAGTAGATACTAATATTTCACTACTACCAGAAATTGTGCGTGGTGGCGAGAATGATTGTAACGACGCTTTGGCCAAGTGTCTGATTAATGTTGCTGATCAATTGTTTCCCTTTAAGAATATTGCATCTAATAGGATTCCGTTGCCACCTTGGTGGGATGCACAGTGTTCTGATGCTGTCAAAAAAAGAAAAGAGGCTGAGAAAATATATGCTGAAAATATGTCACCTGAAAACTTAGATTACCTGACACAAACATTGAAAGAAACCCGTACCATCCTTAAGGAAAAAAAGTTTCAAGGATGGAGGGCTTTTTGTGACTCTTTGTCCCCGACAACTTGTCCTTCAGAGGTGTGGCGTAGCATTAAACGGTTTAGATCTGCTTTCAATGACTCATCTTCTCAGTGTCAACTTCCTTCTTCTCTGACTAACAGTTTTCTTGATATATTAGCTCCCCCTTATGTTGCAGAGAAAGACTCACACTCTGCCACCACAGCTCTTTTCCCTGTCATTCACACAGGTACTCCTTTGTGCATGCCCTTCAGTTTGTATGAGTTGAAGGGGATTCTATCGTCCGTTAAAGATTCTGCTCCTGGTGAAGATGGCATACCTTACTCTTTTCTTGCTCATTTAAGTGATGATAGTCTAACTTACTATTTAAATCTAGTTAACTCTGCTCTTACCTCTGGGAACATCCCTTCTTCTTGGCGATTCCAAGAGGTTATCCCAATTTTAAAATCTGGTAAACCACCCAACAATGCTGAATCATACCGACCAATAGCTCTTTCGTCTGTTCTTGTTAAAGTGGCTGAGCACCTTGTTTAAAACCGTCTGGAATGGTACATTGAGAGTAATCATATATTATCAAGAAGCCAGTTTGGTTTCCGAAAAGGAAATAGTACAATAGATAGTATAAGTGTATTCACTACTGACATTCATCTCGCGTTTTCAAACAACAGATTTGTGGTTGCATCATTTTTAGATATCAATAGTGCCTATGATAATGTCATTTTATCTATCCTAAAACGCAAATTAATAGCTCTTAAAATTCCGCATCTTCTAGGCAACTTTATCTTAAACTTACTATCCGTTAGATATGTATCCGTGTACTCTGCTGATGGTAGCAGAAAAACCCATTCAGTTTTTAAAGGTCTTCCACAAGGATCAGTACTCAGCCCTCTACTTTTTAATATATATACCTCTGATTTGGAGCCCTCACTGAAGGGCATAGTTAATATCTTACAGTATGCTGATGACCTACTATTATATTCTATGGATGAATCCATTAACAACGCCTGTGAGTCTTTAACAACTTCTCACAAATTATTAAAATGTTGGCTGGATGAAAATGGATTAAGCCTATCAATTCACAAGAGCAATGTTGTTGTTTTCACTAGAAAAAAAGCGTTTCCTGATCCCATAGTTAAATTTAATGACTCTATTTTACCCGTAAAAGACTCCGTAAAATTTTTAGGTCTAATTTTAGACAAGAAACTTACCGGAGAGCCGCATTTTACGTATGTTGTGAAGAAGTGTGAACGTTTGCTTAATATTATGAGATGTTTGACGGGTGTTTGGTGGGGTGCTCATCCCACTAGCCTTAAGCTTTTATATAATGCAATCATTCGTAGTGTCCTAGATTATGGAACATTCCTTTTAGACGGGGGCAATAAAAAAGGTACCAAAAAATTAGATGACATACAATCCAAGGCTCTGAGAATCATTTCGGGCGCAATGAAATCAAGCCCACTAAATGCCCTGCAGGTAGAGTGTGTGGATCCACCACTTTACCTCCGACGCCAGTACCTATCGGATAGGTTTATATTTAAAATAATGGAATCAACAAACCATTTATTACATAAACAACTAGAAGCTCTTGATCAGCTTGTTCTGAACTCCAAGTTCTGGAGACGACAAAGCACTCCATGCATAATTAAGAGCTATAGGAAATTTAAATCAATACATGGACGGGTCTTTCGTTCGCCATCGCTTGCCCTTTTTGACAGTATATCCTATGAATCATTAACCCTTGCACCTGACATCTGCTATAGTATAGGTATAAATAAAGGAGACCCAGATGCTAAATTTAATTTCAATAAGACAGTGGATGACAATTGGCGTGACTGGCACCATATTTTTACTGACTCTTCTAAAAGTAGATTTACTTGTGTAGGTATAGGCATTTATCATTCACAATTTAAAATTTCACAAAAGGTTAAGCTTCCCCCTGAAACTTCAGTTTATACTGGAGAGTGCTTTGGTCTTTTCAAAGCATTAGAGTATGTATTATTAGCCAAGCTCCCAAAGGCTGTAATATTTACTGATTCTAAAAGTGCGCTTCAATCCATAGATAAGTTTCCATTTAAAAAACCATATTATCCAATTATCTTTGACATCAGAAAATTACTAAATATTTGCCGATCCAAAGGTCACTCCGTTATATTTACTTGGGTACCTAGCCATTGCGGAATTTGGGGAAATGAGAAAGCCGACCAACTTGCAAAAGAAGCAGTTCATGATGGTGATATGTATCCTTATACTTTATATTGTCATGATCTCGTGAATTTGCCTATGAATTTCTTAATAGATCGTTGGTCTAAATATTTCACAGATTCCTGTAAATTTAAAGGTAAGAGATATTTCGATGTTCAACCTGAAATCTCACGAAAACCGTGGTTTAGTAGGGTTGAATGTTCAAGGCTATCAGCTTCAATTATTATACGAATGCGGCTAGGCCATGTCTGTACTCCCTCCCACCTTGCTAGGTTGCAAATTGTAGACAGCGATTTGTGTGACTGTGGAATGGAAGTTGGAGACATTGATCATATTTTCTTCTCATGTCCGCGTTATGACCGTTCCTCATTCCTGCGTTCTATCATTTCCTTGTCGGTCCCTCTTCCTTCCCGAATGAGTTGCTTATTAATGAATCCCATACTATATTATAATGTTATTTCCTCTTTCTTTCTACTGAATGATATTAAGTTGTAATTATGATTTTTAGTTATATATTTTAAGATCCTTTATTTGTATTTTTATTTTACTTTTTTGGACTTCACTATCAAACCTATCTAATTATCCAAATTCCGTTCCTTTTCCTTTCCTCGGTAATATTTTCTAATGTTTAGTAGTTTCCTTAACTTTGTCGTTGGCACACAGCTTGCTAGTGCCAAAAGGGGAAAAAAAAAAAAAAAAAAAAGTAATATTTTAGTGGTAAAACTTAAGTTTTTTTTTACTAAGCTCAAACCAAAGAGGATATAATCACTACGTGGCCTAACTCGTCTATCACCAATTCGATGTTTTTTTTTAAAACATCGATGCATCGAGTATTTTGAAAGCTTTTCAAAACATCGGATGGATTCGATGTTTTTCATTGCAAACATCGATGTTTTCGATGCATCGATGTATATCGAATATCCCTAGATCTGTGTATTGTATTTGTCTTATCAGTGCAGTACATTTGTGCATTATATTGTTTGTAATGAAATTAACAATTACTTACATATGTTAATACGCATCTGAAGTCAGCCTTATATGAAAGAATCATGTCGGAATCTTCTAAATCAAAATCTTCATTAAATTTAAACCCTTCACCCACTTTGCAATGTAAAGATCTACACGAATATCTCAAAAGTCGTTCAGCACAGTTTTTGGAGACTTTGTACAATTATCCTACGATATGTTTAGCAGTATACAGGTACATGGCTATAATTTCCTTTTAAATACCACTAAAAAGGTTACTAAGACCTTTTTACAACTGTAAACTTTTTGCAAATGAATTTGAGGTTAAGTTACTACATAATTTTGGCTACTATTTTTATTAGTATTTTTTCTCTCCAGGCACCATTAAGTGTATAGATAAGGATATTATTGATTTTTAATTCTCATTCCTTTCATTATAATCTTGAAGAAATTGCATAACAAATAATTATAGTAGGCGGAGATTTGAATTATCATTTAGATAATTGATTCTCATAGCATCACTCCCATTACTCTAAAATTTGTGTTATGTTTTTATCCTAGCATGACAGAGTATGTTTTTATGCATATATAATACCTTTTTTTTTTTTTTTATCGTGCGGAAATCCCTTCGGATACCCCCCCGCCGGCCAGCGGGGGCGGTTATGTCGGGCTTGCACCGACTAAAACCGCACGCCGTCTCGGGTCTTCAGACGCCGGGGTGTAAGGTTACCCATAGAGCATATCCCTCGCACTCCAGCTGACCCTGGGCCATCTCACCACTAACAGCATCGCTCATTCTGTCTCCTCTGAAAGCAGAGGAGTACGGAGAGCGATGTGTTCCCGCCACGTTGGGTATTGGCCGACGATCAATGCCAACCCTATGAAGGGGTGAAGGGGAAGCCATTGACCACCGCCCAGGGTGTACCGGCCGCTCCGATTCCGTGCCCCCCGGACTGCAGCGGGATCGGAATCGGAGCGACACTCGAGGAGGTTACCCAACACACACCCCTGCATATATAATACCTACATGGTTGAATTTTCACATCTTATGCTTAGCACCTCTGCCTACCCCTTCGGGGATATAGGCGTGAGTTTATGTTATGTTATGAGTTTATGTTATGCTTAAATATATTGTAAACATTACTGTGTCAATTACAGAAATTATTGTAATTTTTTTTTTTTTTTTATGAATGATAGGCTCTCGTTTGACCTCTATCTCACCTGGTCGTAAGTGACAATGTGGTCTACGATAGATCACATTTGCCTAGAAGGAACCTATTCACTCGAGACTTGAAGACTCTGAGGTTATAGCTTTCCGTAAACATAGACTCAGGCAGACAATATATAATTTATTATTTGTTAAAATCATAAGGTGAGATGGGAAGCAGTATATTCTCTCAATCATAAGGCTAGTACTTACTTTCACAAATTTTTAAGACAAAATATTTTTATAAATATGTTTTTTTTTTTCAGAGAGTTACCTGAACTGGCGCGACACTTTGTCATCAGGTTGTTGTTCGTAGAGCAGCCAGTGCCACAAGCAGTTGTCACTTCTTGGGTGTCGCAAACTTTTGCTAAGTACGTGTTGTATAATATTCAGATCATATTAGAGAATATGAATATTTTCAATAATGTTTATAATCACTTGTCCTGACTGAATGATTCACCCATGCAGAGCCTTAACCAGCTTGAAATTTTAGCAGTTAGGTGCAGTCTTTAGGAAGGATTTTTGGAAATTTCAGTTCTAAGGGGTAAAATACATAATTTTGTTATGCAAAACTGGGATGGGCTGGGATAATTATGATAATGGTTCTCAATTTTTTTTAGAGAACAAGCTAAGGCTTGTGAGGCGTTGTCTGAACTGTCTGTATGGCAGGAGGCACCTATACCGGGTGGTATGCCGGGATGGATGCTTGCACAGTCTTTCAAGAAGCATTTGAAAGTAGCACTGCTTGGAGGGTAAGAACTAAAATTCTTTGCATTTTCAGTTCAGCTTCCAATTCAACCTTCATCTATACATCTAATCTCCATAAAACGAAATAAAATTGAAGTGTCTGCTTGAAATCTGCAAGAAGCATTTGAAAGTAGCACTGCTTGGAGGGTAAGAACTAAAATTCTTTGCATTTTCAGTTCAGCTTCCAATTCAACCTTCATCTATACATCTAATCTCCATAAAACGAAATAAAATTGAAGCGTCTGCTTGAATCTTAAGCCTTTTCCATAATGCATATGAATAGATGTACAATACATAGAAGACAAAAAAAATATCTGTGTTTCTGTCTATTTGTTCCGGGTATTGCCTGAATGGTCTAGGCCAATTTTGACATGCTTACACAGAATTTTAAAATAGGCCACTTTTATTTTAGAAAAATTATTCATATTCAGTGCAGAGTAATTGAAACTCAGATCCATCCAGGCCATTTGGATGAAGTCACAGGCATAGCTAATCAACAATATGAATGTTTGAGTGGAAGTCCAAAGTGTGAGAGCTAAACTGGTGATAAGATGGCCTGGTCTTTCCACAGGGGTCGACCGTGGAGCATGTCCTCATCGCTGGAGCCGGACGGCAAGGCGCGCGACACGGCGTTCCTGGACGCGTACGCGCTGGAGCGCTGGGAGTGCGTGCTGCACTACATGGTGGGCAGCGCGCAGACCGAGGGCATCAGCGCCGACGCCGTGCGCATCCTGCTGCACGCCGGGCTCATGACCAGGTGCGGGCCCGAGCTGAGGGGATAGGCAGAAGTTTATTAAAACCTGCAATGCGCGCACTGTATTTATCGATCCCAAGTAACAGGTGGCGAGTCTTTTACCGTCAACAAGGCTATGGGCTGTATGTTCTCCATCGGATGAGAACAGCCGTATCGTTTAGGTAGCACGATTCCCGGCGAATCGTTGAGAGTCCTGAGGTCAGTACCCCTCAAACCTTCGCCGAGACGTTGCCTCTTTAGCCGTATTTTACCACCTCTATCGACGAGTCGGCTTTCAATTAATCCCGCCTTCCCCCTTCCTATATGTCACCCCCTACGGTACAAACAATACCATATCAGACAAAACAATCCCATTCTTCCTTTCTACCATCTGACCTCCACAACCCATTGGTGATATTGAAGTTCTGTAGTTAGACTGGTTGTTGGACTTTTAGGACTCCCAACTATCCGTAACAACTGCCATATATGTTCGTATTGGAACTAGGACCGATGGCTCAACATTCTCTCTGAGGCACCTAGGGGTCTCCTGTGTTATGGTCACCTATCCTAAGAGTAACCTGGCTAGTATTGGTTAACTTTCAACGCTCGGTAAGAATCTTTTATAAACATAACATAACTTCACGCCTGTATCCCCGAAGGGGTAGGCAGAGGTGTATTACACACCCACGGTCCACATCCTTTATCTGCACAAAAAAACTAGAAACAAGGCCTTGCATCTGTCTAAAAACAAAAATAAAGATATTATCAGAATTGTTAATTAGATCCTAATCTTATTATTTCAGGGATGCTGAAGATGGATCTGCAGTGATAACGCGAGCTGGTTTTCAGTTCCTACTCCTAAGCACAGCTAAACAGGTAATCTAACTACTGTTCAACTAAAACTAGTGTACTTGTGACGACTGTTCAACATTCTTGTAAAGGTGTTATAGCTGTGTCTATTCTTGAATTAATTCATTTAATCATATATACCCTAGTCTCAACGAATAAGTTTGGTTTCCGTTAACCTAAGAAACGAATTATTTCAAATGTATTCCAAACAAAAGATATATGAATGTTGTCATACTCAAAATGAAAACAGAAGCTAAATAAAATAAATAAAGAATAAAATTATTAACTCGAAAATAAAAAACATGACTGCCCTAAAAAGACTGAAACAAGTTTGATAGCAAGCGGGACCTGTTTGCAAATCATAAACCGAAAGAAAATTAATGGGTACCGCCTGCTATCAAACTTGAAATCTCTCTAGCTAAAATCCATCATGCCGTTCAGGCTGGAGAGTGTGCCAAACAATTTTACATACATACATACTCTCGAAAAACATAACCCCTCCTTCTGGCGCTGTGGGGTAAAAAGAAATTTAAATATTTTTTATTTTTTTTATTTATTTATGTATTATTTTGTGAAACATAGGTATTACAAAAGATCTTAATATCAAATATCAGTGCACTATGTCCTACCATTAAACATGGTGTACAAATTAAATTTAAAGTATGGTTAGTATTGGACTTAAAGAATATGGTTAGTAGCTACATATCATTCATTCAATTATTGATTTATTTCTATCACAATTCATAATTATTAATAACCTTTATCTGTGACTTTATTCATATTTTAACTTGTCTAATTTAAAGTCATGAGAAATTATAATAATAGAAGGTTTGAATATCAAAGTAATAAAATGTCAAATTTAAAATAATGCACCTCAACAATAACAGTAAAAATATTAATATTTCCATAATGTCATCAAAAATAATAATAATATAATAATATACCTTAGTGTCAACAAATGAGGTTGGTTTTTATTAACCTAAGAACTTATAACTACTTTAATGCGTTCATAGTTACGTGGCAATTTTGAGCATCTAATTTACTTATACTTATCACTTACTTTTGAAACATAGTCGCAATTTTGACGCGCTGTAGAATCACTTACATAGGTACCTACCTACTGGGGTGCGAGTTGTTGGATCAGCTCCAAGTTTGGTGCACCCTGGGCAACGTGGGCGATGACGCATCATTGATTGCTCCTCTGGAGTAGCTGGCGTCAACGTCAACGGCCAAGAGTCTGACCAACCGGCCCTTTTCAGGGCCAGCTGACCCCATTGCACGAGGGGTTCGAGGTATGGCGGGCCTGCAAGGCCCGCGGGGGTGGTCGCTCCAGGTACCCCTCTGCTCTTATCAGAGGGGACACTGCGAATGGCCCAGGGTCAGCTAGGGTGCGAGGGATATGCTCTATGGGTAACCTTACACCCCGGCGTCTGTAGACCCGAGGCGGCGTGCGGTTTTAGTCGATTCAAGCCCGACATAACCGCCCCCACTGCCCGGCGGGGGGGGATCCGAAGGGATTTCCGCACAAAAAAAAAGGGAACCTACGTACTTTTGACACTCGACACTCTGTAGAATCACTTACCTACCTATTTTTATCATTCTGGATATGTTCATCAACTTTTGACCTTGACTATCACACTATGCTATGGTCATAGTAATGGTAGGGTAGAAAAAACGATCAATTAAAACACATATGATATTTATTTCATAACTATAAGAAACTGTAGGCTAAATAAGTAACGAGTCCCCCCCCGCCCCCAGGTGTGGCTGTTTCTGCAGCACTACCTGCACACGGCCGAGAAGAGGAGCCTGAGCGCGGCGGAGTGCCTCGCTTTCCTCTACCAGCTCAGCTTCAGCACCCTCGGCAAGGTAGACCTACGTCACCACAAGGCTATGTAGACAATTCTACCAATTATTATAAATCATCTTTTCATGGTTGCATCCAAAACTTGCACTTTGGAGACCTGGGTCTGTTTTTCAACTTTCTCCCTTCAATACAATGTTTTATTTTAGCAGGTACGGGAGCTACTGCCATCTGACTCCCCAACCACGAGAAGAAAGTCTGCCTGAGAGCCTTGTCCGTCAATCATCATATGTATCAGGTAGCAGGCAAGATTGTCCTGGGCCCGAAGATCATGGTGGGCAAATGGCAGATATTGAAAAACAATGTGTTTCATATACAATTTCTTGAAAATAATAGGTCCTTTTCCGATTAAAAATTTATTATTTTTGAAGTGGGAAATAAACACCTGTCAAATTGAGTCTTCTAATTTTCTTCTTCTGATGTGATGACGTAATTTTTTAAATTCTCAGGATTACAGCACAGAAGGTATGAGCAACAACATGCTGGTGTTCCTCCAACACCTAAGAGAGTTCGGACTTGTCTATCAGAGGAAGGTAAGTCATTTTATATTTCTGGATAGATATGGAATGAAATGGAATATTTTATCGATTGCTATCTACAGAGGGGTGATAGATGATAGCATCTATCACCCTTCCTGTCTCCCCCCTGTAGATGGCAATCCAAAATATATGCCAACAAAAGACATATCAATGACGTCATGCTATGAATGAAAGGAACAGAAGCTAAATTAAATAAATAGTGAAAAGAAACAAGTGTCAACTAATAAGGTTGGTTTTCATAAACCTAAGAAACTTAGTAGTACTCTAAATTCTGTCATATTTTCCGCAATTTTGAACATCAAGCTTACTTTGTGTGCGGGGATGACTTCAAGTTCCCCCCTCTCACCGAGCACGACTTGCATGTAATAACCAGTCAACATAAAATAGTGTGCGGAAATTTACTAAAAGATGTTTTATGAGATACGTGTTTTCAAATAAATTTTAAGAATTTGTGATTTGCGGTTTGTTATTTAGAGTCTCGATTACATATGCAAGGTTTATATAGAGATATATTGTACGACAAAGACCTAGCTAAGCAGAGCTTGTCATATGGGTTCTAGAATGCGGATAAACATACTTAAATACTTTTTTTTTGTAAATAAATACATATTATACATAGAAACATCCAGACCAATGCAAATATACATATTTGCACTGAGCGGGACTCGAACCCGCGACCTTTGGCTTAGCAGTCGAATGCACTACCGCTACGCCACAGAGGTCGTCTAGAGATGTTTTTTATTTCTTATAATTTATGTGTCCACTATGAACTGCCAAAGTTCAAGTAAAATCTGTGCAAATAAGAAGACTTTTGAAGACTAATACTGAATTAGTTTCTCCATAATTAAATTTTTTGCTTCTATAGAAACCTAAATATAATGACTTTATTCCCGTCGGTGACACTCGGTCTATAGCGGAACGAGTGGGAAATAAAAAGTTCCAATCGTCACCACTGTGGACGAACGAAACTTTTTTTTCCCACTCGTACCCAGTGGGGACGACTGGGAATATTCTGTATAGTGCACAAGATATATATTACTGCAAAATAAAGATAAATGTGTAACAACGCCATAATCACGTACGAGCGTTTGTATAAAAAATCTTAAGAGTTGGCCGCTCTTAAGCATTTCATATTACTGCCCTTTACACCACACAATTTAAATGAATATCTTCTGAAATATCGTAAACAAAACTTAGAACCTGCGCCAGCGCTGCAATATGTCTTTTTACGAATTTATTCCCTGGTCACTAGTCCGTCTTAATTTTTAAAATACGTATACAAAATTCTAAAATAAATAAATAATTTCAATAAATATGTGAACAGCGTAAAGCTGGTCGGTTCTACCCGACGCGGCTGGCGCTGAACATCGCGTGCGTCACCAACAGCGGCGCCGCCCCCCTCGCCAGCGCCGCCCCTCAGCAGCGCGGGTACATCATCGTGGAGACCAACTACCGCGTGTACGCCTACACGCAGACCAACCTGCAGGTCGAGCTGCTGGGGCTGTTCACCGAGCTCATGTACAGGTGAGGTACGCAGCAGCGGGCGGAGCGCCCGGGAGAGGTTCAGAACTCTCCCGCGCCGAGCCGCAACATGCTCGCCGCAAGGCGCAGGCGACTCAGGCGCTCCAGGGGCGCAGGCCTGGGGGTGGCAGTTGAGGCCGCCTGTCACCCCAGCAGAAGCAGGCCGGGACGGCGGGGCGACTAGCGCCCCTCCCCCAAACCGGGATAAGACGGGGACACCGTGGTTCCCAAACGCGAGGGGGCCATCTCGAAATCGGAGATGGCGCAGGGTCAGTCGGGGTGCGAGGGATATGCTTCTATGGGCAACCTTGCACCACGCCGTCTTAAGACCCGAGACGGCGTGCAGTTTTAGTCGATCGAAGCTGATGGATGAAAATTGACATTGTTGTTTCAATGCTAACTCTGGTGTCCTCGTGCAGGTTCCCCAACCTGGTGGTGGGCGTGCTGACGCGCGAGTCGGTGCGCCAGGCGCTGCGCGGCGGCATCACGGCGCAGCAGGTCATACACTACCTCGAGCAGCACTCGCACCCACAGGTAACGCACACCTCTACACATACACTACCTCGAGCAGCACTCGCACCCACAGGTAACGCACACCTCTACACATACACTACCTCGAGCAGCACTCGCACCCACAGGTAACGCACACCTCTACACATACACTACCTCGAGCAGCACTCGCACCCACAGGTAACGCACACCTCTACACATACACTACCTCGAGCAGCACTCGCACCCACAGGTAACGCACACCTCTACACATACACTACCTCGAGCAGCACTCGCACCCACAGGTAACGCACACCTCTACACATACACTACCTCGAGCAGCACTCGCACCCGCAGGTAACGCACACCTCTACACATACACTACCTCGAGCAGCACTCGCACCTGCAGGTAACGCACATAACGCAGGGGGTTACATGTCAGAGGGAGTAAATATACAGGAGTTTGATGAGAGTGGGACAAATATACAAGTTTAATATTTTAAGCGTCAGGTAGAAGGGACATGGCACCTGAGCCGCGCTTACGTGTGAAGATAAAAATGTTTCCATAACAATTTTCAGATGTTAAAGTCTGAAACGGGCGGCATCAGGACGACATCCATGCTGCCTCCGACCGTCGTGGACCAGATCAAGTTGTGGGAGAGCGAACGGAACAGGTTCACGTACACCGAGGGGGTCGTGTACAACCAGTTCTTGTCGCAGGTACAAATAGGCCTAACTTCGACCTGTTTGTTTTCCATCCGAGCGCCAATCCCAGTTACTTCCAAAGCTCGCACTGGAGCCCGCGGTCCGCTGTCCTGCTCCTCTTTTTCTTAGTTCGTTTTGACTTTTATGGGAGCGACTGCCTTCTGACCGCCAGGAAAGCTACTAGAGCCACGTCCATCAATCAGCTGGTGTACCAATTTGCAGGTGAGGTTGACTTTGGCTCCGAAGATCTTGGTGCCCCCCCCCCCCTCCCATACACCACCAATATCATTTTTTTTTTCAAACGTATGTGCAGGCAGACTTCGTGGTGCTGCGCGACTACGCGAAGCAGCAGGGCGTGCTGACGTGGCAGAGCGAGCGCTCGCGCACCATGGTGGTCACGCGCCACGGCCACGACGACGTCAAGAAGTTCTGGAAGCGGTACTCCAAGAGCTCCTAGTGCCTTGCAAGACCTGTGCCCTGTAGGCCCTGTGCCCTGCAGGACCTGTGCCCTGTAGGCCCCATGGCGGCAGGACACCCGTGGACTGTCTGTGATAAAGTAAAAGTGTAAAATTGTGCTGAACTGAGAAATATCTACGCAGCTTTTGATTTGTCACGTGGTCGCTGGCGTGAAGTGAGAAGCCGGCTAAGGACGGCTCGCTTTGGTTTAATAGAGCGGTTGTCAGTTTTATACTACACCGCTCCTGAAGTTGACTGTAAATTAAGTATAAAGAGTCACAAAATCGTTCGATTCTGTAATTTGATTTTATATTTGGTCATCCTCGAAGCTGGTGCATACTTTGTGATTCCTTTTCTTGAATAGTGATTACTACATAGGGCAAAATCATAAAAAAAAGGCGCGTTGAAATTATTGTTTGTTTCACACGCCTTGTTCAATCTGACAGCTGTCAAAAGATATTTCTTTGATTGGTAAAAGCCCGGAATTTAAAATCAAAAGGAAGTTTACCTCGTGAGTAAGGTCGCCAAACTCTTACATATTATGACCAATTAAGCGTCGGTAGCTTAGTGGTTAAGGAGTCGACTGTACCATCGAGGTCCCGGTTTCGAATCCTGGCCAATAAACTACTGACGTGAACCCACTCCTAACATAAGCAATTTAACTTACTAGTATTTAGTAATTACGCTAGTAATTTTTTTTTTTAAAGAAAAAGAAATCACGCCACACAAAGCACTACGTGATTGGTTATAATTTTCAACACAGAACAAGCCTGAAATAAATGACAGTAGCCATTAGTGTCGGATTATGCTGAACATTTGTACAGCAGACACAATTGGCAGCTTCCTCGTGATTTTATGTTCCCTACTGAGTGCTATTGGTATGAATTACCTAACAGGGACGAATTTGTAGATCTCATGCGGTTAATATCAGCGCTGTGCGTTGACGTATGTAAATAAATTTAGTTACCTACCTATATGAATATTTTGTTTTTTTTTTACCTGTATACGTGTACTTAAAGACTTCCATCTATACGGCAGAGATTACAGTCAAACAATATCCCGATCCATTATCGTGGTGTGGTGTCAATCAATATAGGTATGAATTACGTTTGCACATCAATAATATCAATATATATTGACAAGATTGCTATATAAGGTGTCACCGAATTAGGTCTCCTCGTCTAAATGGAATAACTTTATCAAATTAGTGTATTGTCATTGGTCGTTTAAAGTGGGTCAAAATCGCGCCCAAAGGAGTCGGTTACAAACAAACATATAAACATACAAACATTTTTTCTACCACCTACAAATTTTGTGGACAGACGAATCCACTTTTACAAGAGTGGGCTTGTTTAATATTCACAATGCACCCTGGTGGTTTTTATTTTATTTTACCCGATATTTTCTTTTTTGTTTCAAATACATATTTTGTCGATACCAAGTCATCTCACCAAATTCAGAGACCTAAGTCGGTGACACCTTATATACAGGGTGGAAACGTTGTGTCCACCCGATTATTTTATCATTTTTGAAGATATTAAAAGACTAAACTGATATGAAATCTGCCTTACTTAATCTATAAAATGACAAAAAGCATGATTTATTTGAAAAATGGTCTTCTACTTTTGACACTGACTATACCATTCATCCCACTGCGATCAAACTTACCAATTCAGCGCCATCTATCCCATGAGTCCTTAACTGAGCCATCACCGTCGTCTCTCCCTGTCGCTAGATGTCGTGGTTCAATGTATAAACGAGATAACGTTCGTGTAACGTATGCAAAACATCCAATAATTATCTACATATATTTTATATTGCTCATAGGTAAAAAAAAAAAAAAAAAGGTACAACTAGCTACTAGGTCTGCAAGGCGAATCGCTGCTTGCAATGTTGAACTGAGTGAGACATCGTGAATCAGATTTGAAAATTTTGAACAGTGATCATTCCTCCGTGGCAAGTCCGATTTTAAAAATTCTTTTTGAAAGTCACAACTCTGGATGCTTTCTGAGCGTGTAAAGTTTGGTCACAGTGTCTCGAGCGGTTATTATGTAATTCCATCTGGAATTTTTTAACGGTGATCATTCCTCTGTGGCAGCATTAATTTTTTCAAAATATATCCATACACCTTCCTCTGATGGACCTCTATAATCATGCCAAATTTGGTTCTGATTGGATTAGTAGTTTAGGAGACCTGTGACAAAGAAAATCCTGAAGTCTGGTATGAGCAACTTTCACTCGACTTCGTCTCACTCAGCTCAATTATTTTGAGAGGAGTTGCAGCAACTCCTTAGTAGAAGGATTACAACTGCACCGCTGGCACTCTCCTCCGAGCTTTTAGTCTAAGAACTCACATTTTACGTAAAGCGACTTACCTCCACAACCCACTGACGATATCGATGTTCTGTTAGTTCGACCAGATTGTCGGACCGAGGTCCGCTTTTTATTTACGACTGCATTGTTGACTTTTACGAGAGCGACTCCGTCTAACCTCCCAACCCCGAGAGGAAAAGAGTTTGGCTTGGGCCCTAAAGGTATTGACAGGGCTTACTTACAACCTGTTTTAATATAACAGGTTTAATATAATTCCAAATGAAATCACAACATTACTTGATAAAAACTGTATTATCAACAATATCCATATTATTTAGAGCGGCGATAGCCCGGTGGCGTACGTAACGGACTGCTGAGACGAGGTCTCGAGTTCGATCCTCAGTCGCCCCGGGCAAACACCTCTGACTTTTCGTAGTTATGTGTGCATTAATAAATGATAATTATCGCTCGCTTAATAATGTGCCCGGTAGATGGCAATAGGCTCGCCCCCTATTACATTGGGACCTCAACATAACTGGCGAATCGTGGGTGTGTAATACACCTCTGCCTACCCCTTCGGGGATACAGGCGTGAAGTTATGTATATTTAATACTATTTCTGATTCAAAGATTTTTAAGCCTTGATCAGTTTGCAACACAATATTCATAATGTATATTTTTGCAACGTTTTCTTTAAGTTAGCGAAATATTAGAAATTGGGACCGGTGTTCTTATAGTAGAAATATTCAGGCCTTTGTCCCTCCGAGGTAGGCAGATACAACAGGCCGCTATTGGGTCCGGTCTTGAAGATATCCGTGCGTAAAAAAAAGTTACTAGTGTCATTGTATGTATTATTTTAATGTACTACTGGTACCGGTGGCACTTTGTGTCGTTAGTACCGCCAGTGCGCAGCAGCAGAGTGACACCAATATTACCATTATATATACTTATCAGTTGTACCATACTGATATAAATGGACCAAAAAATTTACAGTATCCGGCTTTTAATTTAGCACTTCGGAAAAAGTGAAAAGATCAGTTTCGCATTGCTTCGGTCTACAGCTTGATATATTTATAGAGTAGTTAAAACCAAAGTTATAGTATATTAAAAATACAAACGGTTTTAGTACTCTATAAGGTTACCAAACTGACAGTCCAATGCTCTTCAAGGCCGAAGCAATTCGATCTTAACCGGACACTCACTCTTCTTCCCGACGTACCAATAAAGAAGCCGCGTGCTGTACTCACCAGTATTTGCGGTGTGGTCAACACTGACGCTCGTATTGGTGCAACTTCAGATACAAGAATAGACTAGGACGGTTGCCAGCTTGGCAATTAACCCAAACTTAAGCGTAGCGAGATTTGCCTATCCAACAATAGGTCAACGTGACCGGTCGACTTTTTCCATTGATTTGGTTTTTCGGTGATTATTCCTCGATGGTGAGACCGATCTGGACATTCGACCCCTTACGACACTCAGTAATGTCTACTTGATCACCGTGGCAAATTTGGTCGAGATCGGTCAAACGGTCTCGGAGGAGTATCATTTGTTTGAAATGCAACTTTGAAACCAAAGACGCTTCGCTCGCCTTCGGCTCGCTACGCTTAATTAAAAGAATAACACTTTATACCTTTTTTTTTTTTTTTTTTTTTTTTTATCGTGCGGAAATCCCTTCGGATACGATATAATAATACACGTTGGCATAGTTAATTACATACAAAATATTATTGTCCATTTAATATTTATAAAATGACAGTCTGTATCGTGTAGAACTAGCTTAATCTCACTTGTTTTATTTAAGAATTTCTTAATAATAAATGTACCAAATTATAAACATAAGAGCACACTAGTGCAGTTATATTTCACACTAAAATGTCCCACGCTTTATTTTTTCTGCAAATAATCACATATTTTTATGTATTTTAACTACTCTTTCGCATTAACTTTCAAATGGTATTTAAAGACAGCATTAATAATATTATTAAATAGCTTCACAATAATAAAAGCGCAAAAGAGCTGTAAAAATTATGTAATTTTATTGTTTTTATTCATTCAATAAAAAAAATTCTAATTAATAGTAAATTGTCGGAAGTACATTGAAATAAAACTATTTTTCACGGATTCCATCGCGATATTTGATTCCACTGAACCCGACGTTTCGGTTGCTTTTCATGTGACCATGGTTGCTGAAAAGCAACCGAAACGTCAAGTTCAGTGTCGGTGATTATTCCTCCGTGGTACACATGAATTTTTAATTACATAGCCTATGTCCTTACCATCAGTAACATCTTTGCTTGTGTGAAATTTCATTAGAATTGGTATATCCGTTTGGGAGGAGAAGATGGTCTAACGAAATCCATGAGTCGTCTAAAAGCTTTGCTCAACAAATAAATCGCAATGGAATCCGTAAAAAAAAATGTATATTTCAATAATAGTGAATTATTTGACAACAAAGACGTATGACGTCATCTTATAGGTACATCATAGCAACTGAAACTTTCACGTCGGAGTGCGGGGTCCGCTTCCCGCGTCTCTCCCCCCCTTCGCCTGCTCTTTGTCATACCTCGTTATTTTACACCAATTGCCTTATGAATTACCGTTTTGACGTTTATTAAAAAGATACTGATTCGACTTCACTCAAACTATTATATGGTTTTTATAAAGATTTCGATCGGAAAAAGAGAACATCTAGAACGGGACTTGAACCCGCGACCAGTCCCTTACAGGGGAAATGCTCTGACCAGCTGAGCTATCTAGACACGTCCCAGATATTCGAAATTCCCCGATAAGGACCTCTCCCCCTGTAAGGGACTGGTCGCGGGTCAAGTCCCGTTCTAGATGTTCTCTTTTTCCGATCTAAATCTTTAGAAAAAGTAAGCATACGAAATGCTTCAAAATTTAATTGTATTATATGGTTTTTATAACTGTGTTAAGGCTCAATTATAAGTCCGGAATTAAATGCTAAAAGTTTTTTCTTTCTTTTCTTACTATATGAATTACTACTAAATTCCACTTGCATTAAAATACTGCATAACATTTTAGTTTGGATTTGGCGCATAAAATAAAAATGCCTAGCTTTTCCCCAAAAAATACTATCGGACGCACTTTTCCTCATACAAAAAATGCACTTCAAATTACACAATATGTACAGTGGAGAGTGGGGAGTTGTACGTTCTACTCCATCTGGTGCCTCTCTCCATCCGTCCTCACTCCATGGGCTGGGGGGGCGGCTTGACGGGCGCGAGCGCGGCGTACAGCTTGGAGACGGCGGAGTGCACCACGCGCTCCAGCGTCTCGTCCTCCGCGCACTTCACCTCCTGCCGCGACACAAACAAGCTTGCTATCAAATTCGTCTACGGGAACACTCGACTGAACTTTGATGCAATTTCTAATGTGTTTGAATGGACCTTGGATAGTATGGATTCACAATTAAATCAGGTAGGTGACACTGCAGTCCGGGTTGAAGATTTTTTTAAGCACATCTTAAATAATCTGAGATATGTAGAATATACTGGTTCCGGCACTGCGGTCGACCTCTTCAGTGAATAGGTCCGGGCGCCGACGAGTGCGGAGAACTCTCCTGGCCAAACAGCCCGGAAGCAGTATATTCTACATGCAACTTAAGATTTATAAACTAAGATAGTTTCCTAAAATCAGTTAAATGTTCACAAACGGGAACAGCGCTAAGAACATCGTAGAATAATTTATTTAATATTTATTTGTGTCCAAGGCTACGTTCCGTTTGCAACAATTGTAAAAAGAAGGTACGTTACCATATTGAGCAGATCTATGTCGGCACGTTTGTTATCCACAGTGACGTGGAGCTTGTCTCCCTTGAATATCTTCGGCACAGAGTCTTCGCCGAACATCTCTTGTAACATCTCGATAGCACACTCCTGGAATAACAGATACTATCAATAATTTTATACATTGCTAAGAGCTACAATGCACTGCCGGCATGCTTTAGAGCTAACACTTAGACGCGAGGAGGGCGGTACAAGGAGGCGCGGGACGTACCTTGAAGTGCATGCGGTCGAGCTTGGGCGACGGCGGCCCCAGTGGCCTGGGGGGGCGCGGGTGGCGGGACGTACCTTGAAGTGCATGCGGTCGAGCTTGGGCGACGGCGGCCCCAGTGGCCGGGGGGGCGCGGGTGGCGGGACGTACCTTGAAGTGCATGCGGTCGAGCTTGGGCGACGGCGGCCCCAGTGGCCGGGGGGGCGCGGGTGGCGGGACGTACCTTGAAGTGCATGCGGTCGAGCTTGGGCGACGGCGGCCCCAGTGGCCGGGGGGGGGCGCGGGTGGCGGGACGTACCTTGAAGTGCATGCGGTCGAACTTGGGCGACGGCGGCCCCAGTGGCCGGGGGGGGGGGCGGGTGGCGGGACGTACCTTGAAGTGCATGCGGTCGAGCTTGGGCGACGGCGGCCCCAGTGGCCGGGGGGGGCGCGGGTGGCGGGACGTACCTTGAAGTGCATGCGGTCGAACTTGGGCGACGGCGGCCCCAGTGGCCGGGGGGGGGGGTGGCGGGACGTACCTTGAAGTGCATGCGGTCGAGCTTGGGCGACGGCGGCCCCAGTGGCCGGGGGGGGCGCGGGTGGCGGGACGTACCTTGAAGTGCATGCGGTCGAGCTTGGGCGACGGCGGCCCCAGTGGCCGGGGGGGGCGCGGGTGGCGGGACGTACCTTGAAGTGCATGCGGTCGAACTTGGGCGACGGCGGCCCCAGTGGCCGGGGGGGGGGGTGGCGGGACGTACCTTGAAGTGCATGCGGTCGAACTTGGGCGACGGCGGCCCCAGTGGCCGGGGGGGGGGTGGCGGGACGTACCTTGAAGTGCATGCGGTCGAACTTGGGCGACGGCGGCCCCAGTGGCCGGGGGGGGGGTGGCGGGACGTACCTTGAAGTGCATGCGGTCGAACTTGGGCGACGGCGGCCCCAGTGGCCGGGGGGGGGGGGGGCGCGGGTGGCGGGACGTACCTTGAAGTGCATGCGGTCGAACTTGGGCGACGGCGGCCCCAGTGGCCGGGGGGGGGGGGGGCGCGGGTGGCGGGACGTACCTTGAAGTGCATGCGGTCGAACTTGGGCGACGGCGGCCCCAGTGGCCGGGGGGGGGGGGGTGGCGGGACGTACCTTGAAGTGCATGCGGTCGAACTTGGGCGACGGCGGCCCCAGTGGCCGGGGGGGGGGTGGCGGGACGTACCTTGAAGTGCATGCGGTCGAACTTGGGCGACGGCGGCCCCAGTGGCCGGGGGGGGGGTGGCGGGACGTACCTTGAAGTGCATGCGGTCGAGCTTGGGCGCGAGCGGCAGGTGGCGCGGCGCGGGCAGCGACGAGGCGCTGAGGATGGCGGCCACCAGCGCGTCCGCGTACATGTCGGACACCGGGCCCGCCGCCCACTGCACCAGTGTACCAAAATAATTCATTACATACTTTTAAAAGGTCTTCCACTATTTTTTATTGTGTGGTATTTTATTTGTCTGGTAATGTGAACGTTCCAAATTCCTATCTCTATTTCAATGCATATGCTAAGCCATACAGCAGTAAGTGTGTATTGACGGCTTTTTTGGCTTTTAAACGATTTTGGTATCAGATTTGACAGATTTTGGTTACAGATTTAAAAGATTTAATGAACACATTTGATAACAAATTTTTGGAAACAAATTTAAAAGATTTTGGTCACAGATTTTGGTTACATATTTAACAGATATTTGTATCAGATTTGACAGATTTTGGTCACGGATTTGACAGATTTTAGCAACAGATTTTACAGATTTTCGTAACATATTTTAAAGATTTTAGTAACCGATTTGACAGCTTTTGGTAACAAATTTGACAGATTTTGGTCACAGATTTTACAGATTTTGGTAACAGATTATGACGAAATATGTATGATTTTGCAAATCCCATGGACTCCCCACAGGACATGAAATGTGAAGAGACAGACTGACCTCGAGCGTGATGGTGCTGGAGTCGAGCGTGAGGTCGACGCAGCCGTACACGCGCCAGCGCGACTCGCTGAGGAAGTCCACGGCGCCGGCCAGCTGCATGACCACGTGGCGCACCAGCCCCACGGAGCCGCCGTACTGGATGGACTGGCGCTGCGTCACCTCCGACTGCGTCAGCTCCGTGTACTCTGCCAAACAGTTGCATTTGAGGAAGTGTGCCCTGGATTATATTTTTTATCTCTCCTGTTCGGAAAGTTTAATTTTCATGGGTAGATAGCCGGGTGGAAAGTAGCTTATTTTCATCCCTAGGGCGGAAAGTATTTTTTATTTTATTTTAGGGTTTGCCATGGAGTCCATGTTACGTCATAATGCCTTGATATCCATCATGACGCTTTTTTTTACATGGCCGCCTAGATACTCGATTATAAAACTTTATATAACTTTTTTTTTTCAGAATTAAAAACATACAATTTAAGTTTGCTAAATAATTAGCGGGAAAACGAGATTCAATATAAATAAATACCTTGTGTTAATTGTGGTTAAAAATAGTTTCGGAAAGTTATTCCAGTGACATGGATATTAATTTAACTCCCGATGAAAATAAAGAACAGGTAAAAGCTGTTGTTAATAATCTATTTCCCATTTTACTTTAAATTTCAACTGATTATCAATATACCTGTTTCATTAAATGTGTGTGCAGTTTTTTAATTTCCTCACATAGTCGAAATGAAAAGTAGAGTGTTTATCTCGGGTGAATGTCACCATTTCACCCTCGAACTATTGGCGCTCTCACTCCGTTCGAGCACCAGAAATATCTCGGGTGAAATGGCTGATTTCCAACCCTTGTGTAACAATCTACTATTTCTTAAAAAGAACTGAATCCACCAGTATTTTTTAGTTAACTACTTCAAACAACGATCATTTAAAATTTACAAATAAAACAGCGGAACTCCGGGAGTGCCGACAGAAGTGAAAATTTGAATAATTACGTATGTATTTTTTGAATCGCCGTCATACATCAAATTTTTAGTCGTTTATCAAAAATGCCCAACGCGCCAAAAATTAAAAAAAAATGTAGTTAAGAAACAATACTCACTATTAAGGTCGGAGGGGGCCAGTATGTGATAGTTGAAGTTTCTTTTGACTAGAATACCCTGTAGCTGCTTGCCTGGCTCCGGCTTCTCCACAGCCAACGATCCCATTACCTGTGCATAACAACATAAGCCATGTTCAAACAAACAAGTTGAATTCCTGAGACGAGCTCAGCCGAATACAAGAGATTTTCGATGTTGCGTTTTTTTTTTGCGATTTTTTTTTATCTTGCAATGGTTCACCCCAGCACGAATCTATTACCGAAAACAGCAACTCGATAGCTCATCTCCTTCATACCCAAAACCGTGACAGAAAATTGGCAACGACGACGTCGACGACGACGACAACTCGATAGCAATAGGGCTTTTCTAAAGAAAATCCCTAAAAACTACAATTTTGGAAAGATGTGGTGGTCGGTGCGGTGGTCTTCTGGATCTGGCAGCATACCGTTTTAGGTACGGGGATCACTCAGCGAGTTATGGCCATCAGGGTCATCCGCGGGTACCGCACGATCTCCTTCGAGGCGGCGAGTCTCCTTGCCGGAACTCCGCCATGGGACCTGGAAGCGAGAGCCCTTTCGCAACTGTACCAGTGGCGAAAGGAGGCGCGGGAGCAGGGATGGAACCCCGAGCCTCGAGAAATCTAGGCCGTGCAGTCCCAGCTCCGCCAGGCCATCGTGGTGGAGTGGAAGGAACGACTTGGGCGACCAAGCGCAGGGCACGCCGCAATAGCGGCGGTAAGGCCCATCATGGAGGATTGGCTAGAGAGGCGACACGGAAGCCTCTCGTACCGACTGACGCAGGTGATTTCCGGGAAGGGGTGCTTCGGGGACCACCTGCATCGGATCAGGAAGGAGCCAACGCCTGAGTGTCATCACTGCGACGCGAGCGAGGACTCAGGGCTGCACACGCTGGCGGACTGCCCGGCGTGGGAGGCGCCGAGGCGTGACCTCGTGGCGGCCATCGGGGTGGGAGTCCTCTCGCTCGGCAGCATGATTGCGGCAATGGTGCGGAGCGCGAGCGCTAGGGCCGCCGCCGCCTCCTTCTGCGAGCATGTAATGCTCGCGAAGGAGGTGGCGGAGCGCGCCCGGGAGAGACTTAGAACTCTCCCGGCCCGCCGAGCCCGCAACTTGCTCGCCGCGCGTCGCAGGCAACTCAGGCGCCGGAGGTCGCTTAACGACCTCTGTCCTCCATGAGCGCAGGCCTGGGGGTGGCGGGTGAGGCCGCCTGTCACCCCAGCAGAAGCAGGCCGGGACGGTGGGGCGACTAGCGCCCCTCCCCCAAACCGGGGCAAGACGGGGACACCGTGGTTCCCAAACCCGAGGTCAGTCGGGGTGCGAGGGATATGCTCTATGGGCAACCTTACACCCCGGCATCTGTAGACCCAAGGCGGCGTGCGGTTTTAGTCGGTTCAAGCCCGACATAACCGCCCCCGCTGACACGCGGGGGAGTATCCGAAGAGATTTCCGCACGACAAAAAAAAAAGGTACGGGGATCACTACTTGCAGCTGATAGTACACAAAAATTACCTTCCGGGGAAATGACTGGGACTGCGGAGGCCCAGCGCGGCTCGTAAAGTGACGGGCTGTATATGGCCAGTCCATCTATACGGTCATACTTTGGGCGATATTTGTTGCAGACACAGCGCTTCCGTGAGGGGTGTTGTCCGCCCTGCCTCGCCCTGTGGGGGTACCTTGGCCGTCTTGTCCCCGCGGAAGGTGAGCGCCAGCTGCTGCGTGTTGCGCGGCGTGTGGATGTGCAGGCGGCCGCGGTGCTCGCGCTGCAGCGCCGCCGTGAGGGGTGTTGTCCAACCTGCCTCGCCCTGTGGGGGTACCTTGGCCGTCTTGTCCCCGCGGAAGGTGAGCGCCAGCTGCTGCGTGTTGCGCGGCGTGTGGATGTGCAGGCGGCCGCGGTGCTCGCGCTGCAGCGCCGCCTTGAGGCGCGACATCTCGTTCTGCTCGCCGTGCACCAGCACCTGCGCCACGGGTACCGGTTAAAGTTATCACAAAATACTAGGCCCGTTTTGACAGTTCGCGCCCATGAAGTTCTCAATATTTACCAATTAAAATGTTCTGAAGATAATTACATTTTTCATTGACAGGTACCGCCCACTCGGCTTAGTGCTGTGCAAAATGATTTTTTCACTTTGTCCACAGACTATCAATAATATATCAGTTAAGGAAAAAAAATATCGAGCAAGATATGTTTTTTCAAGCCCGACGCGCACTTTTTTTTATTTATTTAAATACTAGTGTTTAGACCAAAACCGATCTTTACTGAAAATTATCAGCTTGGAGCTCAAAGCAGTAAATATTGGCAGCATTGATTTCTATAGAATGACTTGTCTCTGACCAAAAGGCATACGCGTGTGTTCGCTATCTTGTGAAGTTGACTGTGCTCCCGTTCCGTTGTTTTGTTGATAATATTTCCCAACTCGGCTTTGTTTTTGAATTATTGCTATTTGCTATCACGTTGTCCCCGGCTTTTCTATTTTGGGCATTGATTAAACATTGAGATTTGGACTCGATTTTGGTGTTTGTTGTTATATTGTACGAACACGTAACTACACATTCGCACCGCGAGTTCATCCCAAATGCGAAACAAGGAGCACATTTTGATTACGTTTCGTTATAATTGGTATTAAAAAAAACATCTTACCACATGTGGTGGTTTCAATATATTGATGAACTCCGACGTCTGCTGGTAGTCGGTGTGAGCCGAGAACGAGATGTAGTCCACCGACATCTTGAGAGGCAGCTTTTGCCCCGACATCGACGTGATCTCCTCCGGCTCCGAGAGGATCGTTTTAGCTAACGTGCCTTCCACACAGTAACCTGGGGACATTTTGATGGAAATTTAATCGTAAATTAAATTTAAGAGAGAGCCGAGCGACTCAGTCCCTGGAGGTCGCTCAACGAGTCCTCCATGAGCGCTGGCATGGAGTTGGCAGGTGAGGCTGCCTGTCACGCTAGAGAAAGAGAAATGCGAGAAAATTGCATCATTAGGCCACTTTACACCCTATATATGAGACCCGAAACGGCGTGCGGTTTTGCCGACATAACCGCCCCAGCTGGCTGGCTTGAGGGTTATACTTGAGGACTACCGCATGAAAAAAAAAAGTATTTTCTTGGGTGCTACTTTTCTAATCATCATCATCATCATATCAGCCGTAGGAAGTCCACTGCTGAACATAGGCCTCCCCATTGACTTCCATTTTGACCGGTCTGTAGCGGCCTGCATCCACCGACTCCCTGTGCTCTTTACCAGGTCGTCTGTCCACCTTGCGGGAGGCCTACCTACGCTGCACTTGCCGTCACGTGGTCTCCACTCAAGGACCTTTCTGCCCCAACGGCCATCGGTTCTCCGAGCTATATGCCCTGCCCACTGCCACTTCAGCTTGCTCGCTCTGCTATGTTGGTAACTCTGGTTCGTCTACGGATATCCTCATTTCTGATTCGATCTCGTAGAGAAACCCCAAGCAAAGCCCGTTCCATAGCTCGCTGTGTGACCCCGAGCTACCTTATGAGGCCCATAGTGAGAGACCACGTCTCGGCACTGTAGGTCTGGTAACACGCACTGATTAAAGACCTTTGTCTTCAAGGACTGCGGTATTTTGGACGAGAAGACGCTGCGCAGTTTCCCGAACGCAGCCCACCCGAGTTGGATTCGTCGATTGACCTCCTTCTCGAATTTGGATTTGCCTAGTTGGACGGTTTGTAACAGATAGACATATTCATCAACAACTTCGAGAGGTGAGCCTCCCAATAATACGGGGGTGGGCGACACATGGACATTTGAAATGACTTTCGTCTTTTCCATGTTCATTTTCAGGCCCATCCGCTGGGACACTCTGTTGAGGCCTCCGAGCATAGTGCTGAGCTCCTCTAGAGACTATGCCATGACTACGATGTCGCCGGCAAAGCGAAGGAGATTGATGTATTCGCCATTGATATTGATGACGAATCCTTTCCAATCCAGAAGCTTGAAGGCGTCTTCCATTGCATTGGTAAAGAGTTTCGGCGAGATGACATCACCCTGCCTAACTCCCCTTCGCAAAGGATTAGCCTCTGTGCTCCGATCCTGTACTCGGACCGACATGGTGGCGTTTTTATACAAGCACTTCAGCACTTCGATATACTGATAGTCAATGTGGCACCTCTGAAGAGACTGCAGCACCGCCCAAGTCTCGATCGAATCAAAGGCTTTCTCATAGTCCACGAACGCCAAGTATAGTGGCAAATTATACTCCTCGGTCTTCTGTATAATCTGCCGCAGCGTATGGATGTGGTCTATGGTACTATAGCCTTTACGGAAACCGGCTTGTTCGGGAGTCTGGAAATCATCAAACCTGCGTGCGAGACGATTCGTGATCACCCTCGAAAACAGCTTGTAAACATGGCTCAGAACCGAGATGGGCCTGTAGTTCTTCAGTAAGGTTTTATCACTTTTCTTGAAGAAGAGAACCACCACGCTTCTGTTCCACGCTTCGGGCGTAGTACCCTCGAGCAGGACGGCATTAAGGCGCCTCTGTAGAGCTTTCAGTATCGGTGTTCCACCCGCACTCAGAAGCTCCGATGTAATTCCGTCCTCACCCGCCGTCTTGTTGCTCTTGAGCTGTTTGAGGGCCATCCTAATCTCATACAGGCTGATTTCCGAAATATCTTCTGTGTGAATATCTTAGAAAACTACAAAAAAAAACCACACAAGATAGTTTTCGAATGAGAGTGGAAATTTCTTCAGAGAACCGGCTAGTTTCATACAATACCCAGGTGAAAAGTATAAGAAATGGTCTAGAAAAACAGAACCTACAGATCAAAATGTTTACCATTTTTTCAATGATGAAAATGAAAAATAATGGCTGAATAGCTGGCCGGTCACAGAAATCAAAACAAACAAAATAGGCGGAAAAGCGGCAATTCGATCTTCATTTGTTTTTCGATTTGAAGGTTTTACTCATTTTTTCTGTAGCTAATTCATGTTTTTATATTTACTTTCCTTGTATTCGTAATGAAAAGCACAGTGTTTACCTCGGGTTAACGACTTATTTAGTCCCTCGAACTATTGGCGCCCTCACTCGGGACTAAATAAGTTACTTTCACCCCTAGGGTAACAATGTACTCTTGTAACGGATTCTATCGCGATTTATTTGATGTTATTTTTGCTTTTCAGCAGCCATGGTCACGGGAACGCTAAAGATGGTTGTTGTCTTGCAGTTTGAAGTGTAAGTTATCTCAAAGTACCCTAACTATTACGCAGAATGAGCTCACAGTGTCATGAAGTACTGTTGTATTTTGATTTTTCTTATAATTAATTAAGTGAATGACTGGGTCCCAAGCTGGTGGTACATTCCAACCATCTTCTCTATTCAAATTAGGATGTTTTTTAATTTTAATAGCTTCACGGAGCATCCTAGGTAGGAATAGATTTTCTTTAGCAAGTATCTGTGGTTTATCAAATATTAAGTAATGTTATGTAAAATGTTATTAAAATAAATTATCGCAGGTTTATAAGTGCCCGGTTAATGGCAATAGGCTCGCCACCTATTACATTGGGACCTAAACATAAACTGGCGAAATGTGGGTGCTAGCACCTCTGCCTACCCCTTCGGGGATATAGGCGTGAGTTTATGTTATGTAAATAATAAAATAACATAAAATAAATCGCGATAGAATCCGTTATAAATAGTTTTATTTCAATAGCAGCTTATTACTAAAATAGTGTTTTACTCGGAACTCTCTTGCGAAAAGCGGAAACAAGGAGGACAATATCTGCGGTATAAGGATGTTCTCAAGCGCCACCTCACGGCTTGTGATATGCCTAGCGACCGTTGGGAGCGACTCGCAATGCAGCGCTCGGAATGGCGGTCCACTGTCTGCAAAAAGGTTGACAGGTATGAGCAGATGCGTTTGGAAAACCTAGATGCTAAACGCCATATCCGCAAGATTTGCCCAAGGCCCTCTTACTCATACACCTTTAACCCGGATGGACAACTTTACTGCGAGCCATGTGACCGAGTCTTTAAAACTAAGTTTGGATTTGCAAGTCACATTCGAGCCAAACACAATCCATAAAATTGACGGAGTCGCTGTCGTCGGATTCGGCGAGGAGGACTATATTACTAATATACATTACCAGCAATAATGACTCCATTTTTAGGGTCAGTACACCACGACTCGAAGAGCTCCCGGGATAGGCCTGACTGCATCATGCCGGGCGAGGCCATGATCACGCATGGACCGATATCCTCGAAATGATCTATACCCTGGAACAACCAATCAACTCTTGACTTATATTTCTTACTACCCACAACTAAATGCCAAAGTTTATCAAATCTTTTTGTTTTTTAATGGATAGATATTTGTAACTCAGTCATGTCAAAACGGCTGAACGAATCTAGATGAAATTTGACACAGATAATAATAATAAATATTCTACGACATTCTACACAACGCTTTCTAGACCCAAAGTAAGCATAGTTTAACTAGCTTGTGTTAAGGGTTCTAGAACGCGGATAAACATACTTACATACTTTTTTTTTTCTTGTAAATACATACATATTATACATAGAAACACCGAGACCTATGCAAATAGACATATTCATACATACAAATATTTGCACTTAGCGGGAATCAAACCCGCGCCCCCGTCGAAGCAGTCGAATGCACTACTGCTACGCCACAGAGGCCGTCAAATAGATATAGTAGGCTTTTTGACCATGGACTGCTGGATATAGGTCTCTCCCAAAGGGTATTTGGGATAGACTGGATGCGGAATGTGGAGCATTGGATTCAGTTCAATTTATTTATTTTGATGGCTATAGCGAAGATAGGAGGCTATAGGAGAGGTCTATACCTTAGACGAACTCTGTGGCGTAGCGGTAGTGCGTTTGACTGCTAAGTCAGAGGTCGCGGGTTCGATTCCCGCTCAATGCAAAAATGTATATTTGCATTGGTCTGGGTGTTTCTATGTATACTATGTATAATATGTATTTATTTACAAAAAAATAAGTATTTAAGTATGTTTATCCGCATTCTAGAACCCATATGACAAGCTCTGCTTAGTTTGGGTCTAGATGGCGTTGTGTAATTTCATCATTCATCATCATTATATATATATATACAATATTTATTTTATTTATTTATTATTATAATCATTATCATCATAGCGTTAGTCCCATTTGCATCCAAAGCTTGCCTTTGGAGGCCTGGGCTCGGTCTCCTGCTATTTCGGATTTGACTCATTTTGGCTTTTACGGTAGCGACTGCTGTCCTGCCCCCCCCCCCCCCAAAGCACCAAAGGAAAGCTTGCGCCAGAGCTTCATCCGATAATCAGCAGGTGTACCGGTTTGCAGGTGTGGTTGGCTTCGACCCTGAAGACCTTAGTGGCCGCATACACCCCAATGGCCTAGCAACGGAGAGGCCTATACATATTATATACTAGCTGTGCCCGCGACTTCGTCCGCGTGGATTTCGATTTTTATGGTTTTGGTTCTTTTGCGCGGTACCCTATTTTTTTTCTAAAATTAAAGTATGTTACGCCTTGTAACATTACCTATCTGCCAGTGAAAGTCCCGTCAAAATAGGTCCAGTCATTTCAAAGATAAGCCGGAACAAACAGACAGACAGACAAAAAATGTTATTTTGGTGTATGTACCCATATATATTCATATAAATGTAGTAAAAAACGGTTATTTCAATATTACAAACAGACACTCCAATTTTATTTATATGTACTTATAGATAATATACAGGCGTACAAATTTTTCAGATAACTACATCACACGTGTTGAGTGACGCAACACAACAGTTCTATGAGATTATAAAATACATACTCCCGTGTCATGGTAACCAAAATCTATAAACACATAACCAATGTAATATAGTCCGTATTTTGACTGAAAATAAGATTCAGATTTGCTTGATCGCATAGTTCACCGTATTTTGTCTGATAGGACTCAAGGTCATAATCATATTGAAATAATTTGCTACTGTTTATCTGTCAATATTGTATTACGATAATGTATTCGAACTTTTATCGCCGCTTCAGTCTAAGATTTATTGTTGTCGCCTTTTTAGTCAAAGTTTATCTATTAGGCTTTAGTAATATAGACATCAATGGGATTAGCAGTATAAATAGAATATTGATGACTATAACATGTGTTAAGTATTTACTAGGTACGTTTCGTTAGACGGTTAATATTATCAGAAAAATAATTTTAGTTGAAGTATTTCGTGATTAAATATAATTAATCACACTTCGTAATTAATTATATAAGTACGTAAATTATACCAATGAATGATGTTCTGAAATAATTTAATTAATAATCTTATTACTATGGTTAATCGTACAAAGATAAGATTGTATGTAACTGTATGAGTCTGTTTAATCTGTAGTGACGCGGGTGAGCCGGCCGGACAGGAGTGGAATTAAGAAGAAAATTGGTGTGAATTGGATTTTAAAGTATGTATTTTTGAAGATATTATATTGGTATGTTGTTATTTATTATAAACGTGATGTAAAAAGAAATAAAATGGTTGGAGGAATAAAAAATTATTGAGTCATTGACTGGCTTTATAGCTATTGAATAAACGCTCTGTGTTAATTGTGAGTTTCACAAAATTTTACCGGCAAACATACTTTATATGTAAGTCATTTTCTGGAGCTTTAGGTATATTATCTATATGTCTATGTAAGTCATGAAAATTTAAAAGCTAGATTTTGTTGTGATTACAATTTTGTTGGAAGATTTTTCTAATAATATTAAGTATATTTAAGTATTTTTTATTTATTCGGTGGATGCAGGCCGCTACAGACCGGTCGAAATGGAAGTCGATGGGGGAGGCCTATGTTCAGCAGTGGTCTTCCTACGGCTGATATGATGATGATATTTAATTCAAGATTCCATCCTAGTAACAGTATCGGCTGGTTAATAGTACTAGTAGTAATACGGGTGTGTCTGCTGTCCCTGATAGAAATATTGCTGTGTTGCCCATTCGTTAATCAAATTTGGTTTTATTTTCGATATTCCGTTTATGATGTGGTATTGTATTATGGTGGTATTTGTATGCATGAATATGTCTATTTGCATTGGTCTGGGTCTTTCTATGTATAATATGTATGTATTTACAAAAAAAGCATATAAGTATGTTTTTCTTTTTAAAGAATATTAGTAACCGAAATTACTAATATTCCCCCTAACCCCTCCAGCTAAGCTAAATTGCTTGTGTTAGGAGTGGGTTCACGTCGGTAGTGTAATGACCAGGATTCGAACCCGGGACCTTTCGATCGTAGGGTCGACTCCTTAACCACTAAGCTACCGACGCTTAAAAACTATGCTATGCTATATTATGCGTAAACTATGCTTACTTTGGGTCTAGAACGCGCTGTGTAGAATGTCGTAGAATATTTATTTATTTATTTTTATCTCAAGTATTGTTGAACGGATTCCGACAATTTTTTGCGTTTTGAATCTTTTTTTCAATTTGCCAAACTCATGTCACGAGGCTGGGCTGTTCCATTTGCATCACTAAGGTGGCAAACAAACGTACGATTAACGGATGTTCTTCGTGCGACTTCTTATGCTATTAAAAAACAAGCTAGGATAAGCCTCCTATTTAAAAAGTATTATGTTATCTGTAATGTAATAAATAATCTGTATGTTAGCTGTTCATAAAAGTCTCATTCTCGTGGAGACTTTTGGAAACCGCTAATAATTGGAATCAAGTCTTTTCTCGTGGAGACTTTTGGGAACAGCTAACATTAAAAATGCGAAATTTTGCGAAAGAGTAGGAATGTACCTTTTTTTTGTGCGGAAATCCCTTCGGATACCCCCCCGCCGGCCAGCGGGGGCGGTTATGTCGGGCTTGAACTGACTAAAACCGCACGCCGTCTCGGGTCTACAGACGCCGGGGTGTAAGGTTACCCATAGAGCATATCCCTCGCACTCCGACTGACCCTGGGCCATTCGCAGTGTCCCCTCTGATAAGAGCAGAGGGGTACCTGGAGTGAGCACCCCCCCGCGGGCCTTGCAGGCCCGCAATACCCCGACCCCCTCGTGCAATGGGGTCTGCTGGCCCTGAAAAGGGCCAGTTGGTCAGACTCTTGGCCGTTGACATTGACGCCTGCTACTCCAGAAGAGCAATCAATGATGCGTCATCGCCCACGTTGCCCAGGGTGCACCAAACTTGGAGGTGGTCCAACCATTCGCACCCCAGTAGGAATGTACCTTTTTTTTTTTTTTTTTTTTATTTTTTTTTTTTTTATCGTGCGGAAATCCCTTCGGATACCCCCCCGCCGGCCAGCGGGGGCGGTTATGTCGGGCTTGCACCGACTAAAACCGCACGCCGTCTCGGGTCTTCAGACGCCGGGGTGTAAGGTTACCCATAGAGCATATCTCACCACTAACAGCATCGCTCATCCTGTCTCCTCTGAAAGCAGAGGAGTACGGAGAGCGATGTGTTCCCGCCACGTTGGGTATTGGCCGACGATCAATGCCAACCCTATGAAGGGGTGAAGGGGAAGCCATTGACCGCCGCCCAGGGTGTACCGGCCGCTCCGATTCCGTTCCCCCCGGACTGCAGCGGAATCGGAATCGGAGCGACACTCGAGGAGGTTACCCAACACACACCCCAATGTACCTCAATCACATAATTTTTCATACAACTTTTCGGATATATACATAATATTCTTCTTATATATAATGTACTACTGAACAGCTGAACGAATTTGCATGAAACTAATCTAAATATTCAGCGATTTTTCATCCCAAAACAAAAACCAAGGTTACCGCTGATTTTACCACCTTTTTAATTCATTTTTATATTTCCCAGCAATGTTACCCGACGCAGTCAAAGCTCGCCTTATCAAATGGCTGGAAGACCACCGGGAGTTCGTCGTGGCCTTCTTCTGCCTGCCGGCCAGCTTCCTCTTCACTGTGCTGATGAGGATCAGGGTGTACGTGCGGTGGCTGACCAGCGAGCCTCAACGGCACGAGAGTAACGTCAGGGAGATCCAAAATAGGGTATGACTGCTTCAAGTTTTTTTTTGAACGTTTCATGATATACAATCGAAATTCTTAATCGCAATTAACATGATCTTGTCAGGAGAATGTAGTCTACGATTGTACATATCTTTGAAGTACCTGAGGTTTCGACCAGGATCCAATGGCCCTGGTCACAGGCTGTACAACGTTTCGACTAGGTACCATGGCCAGGGGTGTGTTTTGGGTAACCTCCTCGAGTGTCGCTCCGATTCCGATCCCGCTGCAGTCCGGGGGGAACGGAATCGGAGCGGCCGGTACACCCTGGGCGGCGGTCAATGGCTTCCCCTTCACCCCTTCATAGGGTTGGCATTGATCGTCGGCCAATACCCAACGTGGCGGGAACACATCGCTCTCCGTACTCCTCTGCTTTCAGAGGAGACAGGATGAGCGATGCTGTTAGTGGTGAGATGGCCCAGGGTCAGCCGGGGTGCGAGGGATATGCTCTATGGGTAACCTTACACCCCGGCGTCTGAAGACCCGAGACGGCGTGCGGTTTTAGTCGGTGCAAGCCCGACATAACCGCCCTCGCTGGCCGGCGGGGGGGTATCTGAAGGGATTTCCGCACGATAAAAAAAAAAAAAAAAAAAAAAAAGTACCATGGCCAGTAGTCGAAACCGGTGATAATGTTGTGTTTAAGAGTACCGGATTGTCTTACCGTTTATTATTTAATACACCTGTACCGACTCCGTCGAGACCATAAATAAATAAAGTTGTAGTTGGGAGATGAACATCACCAGAAAATGTCAGAGTCATTCTGGCGAGAGGACTGGTCACTTTGGTCAGTCTAGACTTGCGTTAACGAGTCTACCTGCTTCTAGTGGGGTTGCTCCTTCATGCAACTAGTGAATAAATCTATTCCCCAGGTACAAGATTGGAACAAACTACCATCCGAAAACCGCCGTCTGCTGTGCACCTCCCGCCCGAACTGGCTGTCCTTATCAGTCACATTCTTCCAAAAGCACCTGCATCACCAAGTGCCCATCCCGCTGTACGAGATTCTGGAACTCAACGAAGAGGCCATGACCGTCAGAGTGGAGCCCATGGTGACTATAGGGGATATTACGGAGTATCTCATACCGAAGGGTTACTCGTTAGCTGTGACTATTGAACTGACGGATGCTACTTTAGGAGGTAAGTAGAACTTCGTTAGTGGGTACGGTTGGTCTGCATAGATATGAGATAGATGACGTAGGTCTAGGTTTTGATATCCAAATTGGGCAGAGTGTGGTATCGTACTAAAATATTAGGCGCCCAAGCCAATCTCACCTGCAAGACTTAATGATCGAGACTGGCGAGGATCTGGCATGATAACCTAAATCTTAGCGAAAAGAGGAAAATCAGGGTGGATTCTGGTGTATAGCGCAAGCTTTGAATGCGCTTTTGGATTGGCGGTAGAATGATAATGACTTAGTAACAGTATTGAGTCTACAAACGTGTCAGGTAGTCGGCAGTAAACCATCGCTATTATGTGGAGACAAAAAGAAATTATTGACGAAATATGAATTAATCTATCTATCTATCCCAACGGAATATACAAAATAAAAATAAAACTGTTGAATTGGACTGTTGCGTCATTTCAACAGCGCCGAGATTGATATAAAACTATTTATAAATGATGTTTTATTCAGATAGAGGCGATAGCCCGGTAGCGTACGTAACGAACTGCTGAGACGAGGTCTCGAGTTCAATCCCCAGTCGCCCCGAGCACACACCTCTGACTTTTCGTAGTTATGTGTTATGTTAATAAATGTTAATTATCGCTCGCTAACGTGCCCGGTAGATGGCAATAGGCTCGCCCCCTATTACATTGGGACCTCAACATAACTGGCGAATCTAGGGTGTGTAATACACCTCTGCCTACCCCTTCGGGGATACAGGCGTGAAGTTATGTTTTACATATGTTATGTTTTTATTCAGATTAACGTAGGTGAACCTATTGATGCGGGTTCCCGCACTACTTATTGATTTTATGCTATTGTCGTCAACTGTCGGCAACTTTGTTTTTCAAGAATGCGTGATGCTATTAAGAATTGGCATCAAGGATCTCATGACATCACTTGGACAACCTCTGTGGCGTGGCAAGGCGGGGGCCCGGGCGGTTTGATTTACAAAAAAAATGTATATTAGTATGTTTTTCCGCTTTCTGGACCCATGTTACAAGCTTAGTTTGAGTCTAGATCGTGCTGTTAAGTCCTAGATTTTTTTTAACTTTTGAATGTCTGTTACATGGATATGCAGTAATCCTTGAATTACACGCTCATTTATATACGTAACGCTAACGTATGTTTGTAAATACTTTCAGGTCTAGCATTCGGCACAGGAATGTCAACCCACTCTCACAAGGCAGGCCTTTACCACGAAACTATCACGAGTTACGAAGTCGTTCTCGCCGACGGCTCTTTAGTAACGGCAACAGCCGACAACGAACATGCAGATCTGTTTAAAGCTCTCCCGTGGTGCCATGGAAGTATAGGTTTCCTGGTGGCATTAACCCTTAGGATCGTCAAGATTAAACCTTATCTCAAAATCAAGTACATCCCTGTCAGAGGCCAGAAGAAATACTGCGATATGTTGAGAGAAGTTTCTGGAACTTACGAAGCTGTTCCTAAGGAGTTTCCTGATTACGTCGAAGGTACTATCTACAGTAAAGACGAGGCTGTTGTCATGATTGGAGATTACGCAGACTACGACCCAAACATCACTGTGAACAACTGCTCGAGGTGGTATAAACCGTGGTTCTACAAGCATGTGGAGACCTTCTTAGAGAAGGGAGAATCTGAGGAATTGATTCCTTTGAGAGACTATTTGCTGAGACATAACAGAGCTATCTTCTGGGTGATTGAAGACATGTTGTCTTTTGGAAACAACGCTGTATTCCGCTACTTATTCGGCTGGTTGTTACCCCCTAAACCAGCCTTCTTGAAATGGACCACAACGCCTGGAATCCGAGCTTATACTTTCACGAAGCAGGTCTTCCAAGATATTGTCCTCCCAATCATAGAATTGGAGAGACAGATCGAAATAGCCAGTGTGTTATTCGAGAAGTTTCCTCTGCTGGTCTACCCATGCAAGATCATCGACCACGGTCCATCGTCGGGGCAGTTGAAAAGACCAGATCCGAAGTACTTAGTCCCTGGGACTAACTTCGCCATGTATAATGACTTAGGAGTATATGGCGTTCCTGGGAAGGTTAAGGCCAAGAAACCTTATAACCCTGTGGCTGCTATGAGGAAGATGGAGGAGTTTACCAGAGAGGTGGGAGGTTATTCTTTCCTGTATGCGGATACTTTTATGACTCGTGATGAGTTTGAGGTTATGTTTGACCTGTCTTTGTATGAGGAGGTCCGCAAGAAGTATAAGGCGAATGGGGCGTTCCCTCATTTGTATGATAAGGTCAAACCAGAGATTGATGTGTACGCCATTGGGGAAGAAAATGCTATTGCTTAAATATTTGTAATTTGTACACCAAAGTGAATATCATAAGAATAAACTTTTGAACCATTTTGTATACTACTTGTTTTTTTTAGCCTCCAGTCACCTGCGTGGCATAACCAGGTCCACCTTCTTTTCCTTTGGCTAAAAATGGGGTCTAATTCAACCCCCCCTGCCATACCAAATAATGTCTACAACACAAATTTTCTGTAAACGGTCTGTCGCTACAAAACGAGTGTATAATTCAATTAAATTTTTAAGCATTTTGTATGCTTACTTTTTTCTAAAGACTTAGATCGGAAAAAGAGAACATCTAGGACGGGACTCGAACCCCGTCCTAGATGTTCTCTTTTTCCGATCTAAATCTTTAGAAAAGAGTGTATAATTATCAAAATGTCTTACCTTTAAGTTAGAGATATGCCTGAAGACGAAGGGGTTGTTGATGGCGATCTGCCGTCGAATTCTATCGTTCATGGCGTTTACGTATGTCTGGTATACCGCCATGCACTTCTTGGCTAGAGACGACGCGTAGTATATCGGGATGTCTTGCAGTTCCGGATGGAGAGACCAGTATTCGTCTGTGGTACAAGAAATGTGTGAAAACAAAGTCAGTACTTGCATAAGAGTGCCTTTTCACAAAAGCGGTGGAGTGAAAAGTTCAGGAATTAATAAATATTATAGAGCATATATATGTATTACATATTACACAGCGTCATCTAGACCCTAACTAAGCAAAGCTTGTCATATGGATTCTAGAATGTGAATAAACATACTTAAGATGCTTTTTTTGTTAATAAATACTTATTATACATAGAAAAACCCAGAACAATGCAAATATAGATATTTGCAATGAGCGGGTATCGAACCCGCGATCTCTGAAATAGCAGTCGAATGCTCTACCGCTACGCCACATTGCATCCAATGTGATTGGTCGATTCCTGCAAGTTATTTCTCATCTCCGCGTTTCTCCGCTTTTGTGTAATACCGCCTTTAGGAAAGTTAATTTAAGTCTACTTGTTAAGTGGTGGCCATTAGTTAGGTTATTCCAAAAGCGAACAGCTGTGACGGTAAACAAATTATCAAAAAAATTTATGGAATGCAGCGATATTTTTAGTTCAAAATTTCCCACTGAACTCTATTGTATGTTATGCGTATCCTGAAGGTACGGTGGACATGCGTGCTATATTTTGACTACTATAGACAAGGCGACCTATGAACCGTCGCCGTAGAAGAATCAGGTCCAGGGAAGCGGTGCATCGTGATTCTGTGTGTGCTCAGGTTAATCCTCAACACATCGGTGTTGAGGATCTCAGGGATATCCTCTATAGGTCATTACATGGTTCCCGACTCACACAGGCAGGTTTGAATAAACACCGTGTGGTTTTAGTCGGTTTAAGTCCGATATACCTACCTCATCATTAGCTCCAGTAGGGTAGCTCCCGAGGGAGTTTCACACGTTTACAAAAAGAGGAGGGGAGTATCGCACTGACCGAGGATGAGCAGCAGCTCCTGCGCGCGGCCGAGCGCGAACACGGGAATGAGGCAGCGGCCGCCGCGCGTCACGATCTCGCTCACCAGCCCCGTGAAGCGGCTCTCGCGCTCCTCGCGCTTCTCGTGGATGTGCGTGCCGTACGTCGACTCCTGGCGCGGGACAGGCACATACAGGGTGAGTCGGACACGTGGGCGTGGGTGGCCACGTGCGAAACTACGAGAATTAGCTAAAAGCACTCAAAGGAGTCTCGGGCCCGATTTTGATAAAAAATAAAACGGCACCATTAAATTTTTGAAAAATCAATATCAATAAAACCCGTTGTTTTCAAAAATAAACAAACTCTGTATTATTATACTATTTGATAGTGTCGTTAATAAGGAACAATTCTGGGAAGTAATGACATTCGGCCAACTGAAAGAAAGAGCGCATTTTTAACAGAATATGTTTTTGCTGAATACAGCTTAATCCTTCAGATGTTGAGTCCAACTATGTATTGAGAACAATGGCCATGATTTTGAACAATAAAATAAATTAATTAATAAATATTCTGGGACATATTACACAGCGCCATCTAGACCCTAACTAAGCAGAGCTTATCATATGGATTCTAGAATGCGGATAAACACCCAGACTAATGCAAATATATATATTTGCTTTGAGCGGGAATCAAACCGGCGACCTCTGACTTAGTAGTCGAATGCGCTACTG
Organism: Cybosia mesomella; assembly: GCA_946251805.1. Lineage (NCBI taxonomy): Eukaryota > Metazoa > Arthropoda > Insecta > Lepidoptera > Erebidae > Cybosia > Cybosia mesomella. The sequence continues at coordinate 1,300,748 of OX276405.1, forward strand.
TTACGGCACAGAGGTCGTCAAGAAATTAATCATACATAAGAAAAATAAAAAAGAAGTTTTAAGATATCGATCTCACCGTAATTAAAACATCAGGATGTACTGTTGGTATTTCAGCTGCCATCAAATGCCTGTCCTCTTGCCGCGAGAAATCTCCTGTGTACAATATCTGTGAAGAGTTACACTAATATAATTTCACTGTTCCATACTCTACAAGGCCTAGGAGGAACCTTGACTCCAGTGATCATAGAGTATAGGACCCACAAAGACCTTTAAGGTGAAACCAACCTCACCAGGAAGCCAGTACACCTGCTGATGAATGTACGAGGCTTTGGTACAGGCTTTTTTTATGAATGATAGGCTCGCGTTTGACCTCTATCTCACCTGGTCGTAAGTGACGATGTGGTCTACGATGGATCACGTTTGCCTAGAAGGAACCTATTAACTCAAGACTTGAAGATTCCGAGGTTATAGCTTTCTGGAAACACAGACTCAGGCAGGCAATTCCACTCCTTAGCTTAATAAATGTGTCGCCGTAACGTTTCGTGCGTATGAATGGAATATCCACCATATAACGGTGGCGTGTCGCTGTGCGTTTGATCGTTCGTTGGTGGTTGGTGGAGTGTCCAGCGCACACTCTCCGCAGGGTTGGGAGGTGAGACGGCTGTCTGTCCCAAAAAGCCTTTACGCTAAACCAAAAGGAGAAGGAGTAAGCTGGGCTCCAAAGGCTCCTTGGATGAAACCAGAAACAACGATAGGAAGATGAAGATAACCTTGACTCCAGCGATCTCAATCATGAACATTGCAGCTCCGAGCACGTGGCCAGCGTTGTACGCCCAGAACCGGACTCCTCGTACGTCCTTCTCCTCATGGAAATTGATTGTCTCAATGCGGTCCATCGAATTCTCCAGGTCTGACTCTGTGTACAGCATTTGTTCCGTAGATATATTGCTGTAACAAAGAGATAGGTATGGTTGAAAATAATTATCTTTATCTTCTTCTTCTTCTCTTATATATAAAAATGAATTGCTGTTCGCTAGTCCCGCTAAAACTCGAGAACGGCTGAACCGATTTGGCTAATTTTGGTCTTGAATTATTTGTGGAGGTCCAGAGAAGGTTTAAAAGGTGAATAAATATGGAAGTTGTTATCGATTGAGGCAGTACGAAGTCTGCCGGTTCAGCTAGTTTTAAATAAAATGCATATGAGGTGATGTGCTTTTGATGTAATGTGAGTGTGATATATAAGTGTGATGTGATGTGCGGGTGATGTTATGTGCGTGTGATGTGGTGTGCGTGTGATGTTATGTGCGCGTGATGTGATGTGCGTGTGATGTGATGTTTGTGTGATGTGGTGTGAAGTGAGTGTAACAGTGAGTAATATTATATAAAATATCATATCTCACCTGACTTTGATATAATCTGAGACGAGCCATCTGTAAATGGCTTTCGTGGCGTGGGTCATGAACACGCGGCCTTTGAATGATGTCTTTGTCAGAAACCATGGCAGCGCACCGCTATGGTCCAGATGGAAACTGAAGAGGAAACAAGTAACTTAAGTAGAAATTGGACTACCTAAATAAAAGTTAGAAAAAATGGATTAAAATAAATCATACATCTTCTATACATACATATAAACAAAATTGGAGTGTCTGTTTGTAATATTGAAATAAACGTTTTTTACTACATGTATATGAATATATATACGGTACATACACCAAAATTTCATTTTTTACCATTTTTGTCTGTCTGTCTGTTTGTTCCGGCTAATCTCTGAAATGGCTGGACCGATTTTGACGGGACTTTCACTATCAGATAGGTAATTTTACAAGGCGTAACATAAGGTACTTTAATTTTAGAAAAAACCGCGCCAAAGAACCAAAACCATAAAAATCGAAATCCACGCGGACGAAGCCGCGGGCACAGCTAGTTATTAATAAATATTAAACTCATAAATATGTGGTTAAAATAAGGTAGCAGAAATATTGTAACAGTCCATGATAAAATCGACTTATCCATCGAATAAAGATACTTCTGCAAAATCACTACTTTACTGGACAGCAATTTAAAGTGTGTTTTACACAAAATTTGCTTTAAAATTATTCTTTATCTTTTAGAGAAATTATTCTTTTATATGAACATTTATAGCATTATGAACATATATAAACGAAACTAATACAAAAAATGTGACACAGTTCAAAAATACAATACTTGTAACTTTATTAATGCAAATAATAAAGTTACAAGTATTGTATTTTTGAACTGTGTCACATTTTTTGTTCACAAGTTCACAGTTCACAGTTCAAAAATACAATACTTGTAAGTTTATTAATGCAAATAATAAAGTTACAAGTATTGTATTTTTGAACTGTGTCACATTTTTTGTATTAGTTTCGTTAGTCAAAATATCCGAAATTATAGATATATTACAGAATTTTAGTGTTATATTCTTTTATGTACATGTACTATCTTTTTATGTTACACTAGCTTTGCCCGCGACTTCGATCTGAGATTTTTTCTGGAGCGGAATACTAATACTTTTTCTAAAATAAAAGTACCCTAAGTTACGCCTTATAACATCAGCACTAAAAATCCCGCCAAAAGAAACTACTGGTGGCGTAGCAGCCACGGTATTGGACGCAAAATGTATCGAGTTCCGATCCAAGTTTTACTTATTCCCGTTGACATTACTGGTGCTGTAGAGAAGTTTTACAGTGTCTCGTTTAATGGGATAGAGTGATGGGTGAAGAGCAACAAGCAGGCATTAGGCCCAGTCACTTCAGCGATTACCCAGAACAAACAGACAGAAAGACAGAAAATAATTTCAAAAATTATATTTTGTTATTATAACAAACAGACACTTCTATTTTATTTATTTCTATGATTAGTTCTTTTTTACAAAGCATATTATTAACCGAAATTGCTAGCATTCCCCATAAACCCAACTAATCTAAATTGCTTGCGTTAGAGTGGGTTCTCATTAGTAGTGTAATGGCCAGGACTCGAACCCTGGACCTCTCAATCGTAAGGCTGACTCCTTAACCACTTTTCTATTACTTATTTGTTTGTTTCCTTGTTATACCAAGCTTCGGCATAAGTACTCACTGTGATATAAGAAGTAAGTCCACTTCGTCCGCTTCTATTAGGTCCACAAAGGGTAGAGCATCCATCCCAGAAAGACCAGGGTGTATGCCGCAGTCCAACTATTAAAAAAATTGTGGTCACTGTATTTGGTTAAATGTGGGTGGAATTAATATATTTGGTAGATATGTGTATTATGTATATATTTATCTAAAACCTTTAAACAAGTATTCTTGTCATATATTTATATACACATATATAATCTGAATCTCGAAAGCAGCTCCAATGATTTTCGTGAAATCGTGAAATTTCGTCTGCTTGTTTTCGGGGGCGATAAATGGATCTAGTCAGGTTTCATTTTTCGAAAACGTCGTCGTACTTTCACCCAGATATTGTTTATTACAAGATTAAACAATGAAAAGTATTCAGGTTTTTGGGGCTTAGCAAAATCTCAAACCAACCTCATCGTGCCGTACGGACAGACACATTGGTAGCATGGTGAGGAGGGCTTGATTATACTATCAATGTGTCAATACTTTCAGCATAATTGGCTTAATTGGGTATAATTGAATGTGAAAGTTGAAACTTTTTATAGAAAAATCATCCTACCATAATCTTTTTGCCTTTAAACTCCAACATTATGCAGGACCTGCCTACTTCTTGGCCAGCTCCCCTAGAACATTGTAAAAAAAACAAATATTAATTTTAACTTAAGAAGAATAATGATTTATTTAAAAAACACCATAAATTTAACCAATTTCCAATTTCTATTCATTTTGGGAGTATGACATCTGAGCAGTACATTGGTTTATCATCAATATGCTGATCTGATGATGGAGGATATGTATCGTACTAGTATACAGAAGCCGAATTTTGAGAGTTTGTTTATATCGAAGATGGAAAGGAAAAATTTCCAAAGGACCATTTATTGGATAGGATTTTTTTTCTGTGTTGACTGGTAGACAACTTTCATAACAATCGGAGCATATTTTTGGCGTTTTAGAAGTTTTGCCTTACCATCACCAGTACAGGCATTATCTAATTTTAAGCCTCTTTACTGACGTGTTTCTGGTGATTTTGGGATAGCAGTCAGTTAAGATTCTGATTTTTGAGCCATATTTTTTAGTATTGACTTTAAGAATTTTTTCTTGAAACTAATTGTTTTCAAGCAATTACATAAGCATTTTTCTTTTCTTCATCTGGATGTTACTTTGTACATAAGAAGAATATTAATAAGAATTTTTCCATTTATTATTTTACTTAACTTACAGCAGATAAGAATTTGTTGCTAACTTTTGAGTTACTTTTTCTTAAATGCCAACTATCTTACGATAGTGTAAAGTTAGATACCTGCTTTATATTTGTTAATTTAGATAATATTTTAAGTATATTATCCTCCAAAGACACCAACAACTTCCAATCAATAATAAAATCTTATAATTTACGCTCCAACACTGCCGTTTAGCGCATTAGAAGCTTCTCCTTTCCATCATCGATATGTTAAGGTTAATCTTTAAAACCACAGCACTTATTGAACAAAATCTTTCACCATAATGAAAGGTCATAGATTATGTAGTATGTGGTTTGAGTAAAAAAACAAAGCAAAACCAAGGCGGATAGCTAGTGGATAATGTAATGCTTAAATAGACTTATGAATGTAACAAATTCAATAAGTCCCTTAATGTTTAGTACCAAGTGTATTATTAGTTTCTTAAAGTATAATAAATTATTGAATATAATTTTTAAAATATACACACAATAAAAATACTACAAAAAGAAAGATGAAAGACGGCTGCATGCAGCCGAGATGCGAATGCTGAGATGGATGTGTGGTGTGACAAGAATGGATAAGATTAAGAATGAGTACATTCGAGGAAGTTCAAAAGTAGCGCCAATAACCGAAAAGTTGCGAGGGAATCGCTTGTCCTGGTTCAGACATGTAATGCGTAGGGATGAAAGTAATTTCGTAAGGAAGGCATTAAGTATGGAAGTGGACAGTTCAGTTACAAGGGGGAGAGGATGACCTAAGACGAGATGGATGGACTGTGTGAAAGAGGATGTGGTTAGGAAGGGAGTGAATGTTGAGATGACCGCAAGCAGAGATGAATGGAAATGCACACATGTTGCGCCGACCCCAAATAAATTTTGGGATAGGGGCCGGAGGATGATGATGAACTGGTGGTAGAAATTTGATGACACAAATTTGTCTCAAAATTCGGCCGGGTAGGTACCACCGTGCTCGATTGCGAAAAACCCTCCATAGTAATCCAGGTTCGGTTTGATTGCGTTCAGGGGTCAGCAAGTGCATAGCAGGGCAGGGGGATTGTGGTCGCAGCACTAGTGGGACCGGTGGGTGTCACGCGGTGCTGCGGTCCTCTTTTGATGAGGCTGTCAAGGTGAGTGCTACCATTGTTAACATGGTACGTGTATGTAATGGTGACCCTCTTTCCTGAGACTTTACCTTCAGCTTACCATCAGGCGAGGTGAAGTCAAATTGATGTGTCCTAAATATATAAAAAAAAACAAAAAAAAACTACAAAAATTGGATGGTGGAAAGAATAGGACAATGGCATATTAATCAGTTTTTTTTTAATTATTTGTAGATAAATTTTGAAATCATGTATATAATGCAATCTATATGTTGCCTGTATGCTGGCTGTGTGGTTCCTGGTATAATCCATTACATGGGCCACTCTCTCATGTCTTCTTTTGTTAGAGGTACTATAAAAATATCAACCTATTGTATGCGTTTCATAGAGTCTTCAGGGCGATTTTAGTAGTTTCATAATTTCAAAGGTATTCTTACATTCAGAAGCATAGGCTGCTGTATATATACTATATATACAAGTTAAATTATTATCATCAATAAAATAATTTCTATACACAACGTTATCAGTTAAAGTATTTCAGAATGTGGTGAAATATTGTTAAGAAAATCACTAAAAAATGTTATTTACAGTGGTCTAATATTCAACTGGTCGCTTTCTTCCATTGGCACCGGATCGGTACCCTTTCTCGGGTTTGTCGTCATTGTTAATATTAGTGACTTAACACAGTTAATAGCACATACACGTATAGAGATAAATATTTAAATATTGCAAGCTCTATACAGCATTACAGAAAAGCAAAACAATTACAACAGCCGGTAAAAGACAGGTTATAACAGTGTTGCCATGTAGAAATATGATAAAAACACAACACAGGAGTCTTAGGACTAAGCAGCAGGGCTCGGAATACCGTTAAAAATTTCCGTAGCTCTATTTACCGGTAAAAATACCGTTACTTACCAACGTTTAGGGTTAACGGTAAAGAAACCGTTACTTGCCTTTTCTATAGTATGGGTTAATGTTAAAAAGGTATCATTTTATCAGTAAATTTACCGATATTTGTAACGAAATACATTGATTGAGTGACGTATGCATAATTTTTTGTATTACACAATGGCGGCACGCCGGCGCAGCGGTGTGTTCTTTTATACTGTTTTATTTAGCTTGCCCTGGTTGTTTTTATGTGTTTAGTTAATAAGTAACAATTATGTCAAATCATGGCACCAAACAAAAGTATGTTTCGATTACTACGAGATTATTCTACCTCATACAAAAAGGGGCGAGTTAAAAAGGGGCTATGCAAAAGGGGGGGAAAATACTTAATATTAGCTATAATTACAGGGCAAAGTATCGTGGTAAATGGTAACCTCTATGGTTTTTTTTTACGTGTGGAAACCCCCTGTGCTTCACCCTATCGGTGCCAACGATGGGATGGGCGTGTCGGAATTGAACCAACTAAAACCACACGGTGTCCTCCCCAAGTGTCCATTGCTGGGCATCCCGGGTAAGCCCTCGAAAGGATAACCCCAGGGTTATGGGTCGGGTTTTATCCCGCGACGGTGAGTTGGCAGGTGTGTGTACGACATAAACGAAACGGTTCCATCTTAGCCTGCTTCTGGCTGACAGTGAGTCGGCTAACTGCCGTCCTCAGGCCCCAAACATGGAGGTAGGTAGTCCTAGGCGTAGATGAGTCTATGACGTCCTCACCGCGGACTGCAGAGCTTTGTTGGCAGGATTCTTTCGCACTCCCTATCCGCTGCCTCCTTCGCGCGCATTACTTGCTCGCAGAAAGAGGCGGCGGCGTGCCACTTGCTTCCGTCAGAGACCACGGCTCTCACCATGGTCTCCAACGAGAGAACGTCGACGCCACGGCGGTCCACCAACGTGTGAAGCGCCGTGTCTTCGCCAGGATCCTCGCAGTACTGGCACTGCGGCGTTGTCTCCCTGTGGATACGCCACAGATACTTACCGAAGTACCTGTGTCCGGTAATTATCTGGGACATCCGGTAGGAGTGGTCACCATGGTGACTCTCCAACCACTCCTCCATGACCGGCCTCACTACCACTATGGTGAATTCTCCCCACCTTGGTTGCTCAAGTCGCACCCTCCATGTCTCCATGAGTTCCTGGCGGAGCTGGGACCACTGAGCCCTCGTTTCTCGGGGCTCCGGCCTATGGACCCGCTCCAGCACAAACCTCTATAGGTAACGAAATAAATAACATCATACCGTATAAAAACGTTCTGTTACAATTTACCTTAAAAAAAAATGCTTTAATAGCGTCCTGTTATCGACTTACCGTTAAAAAAATTACTATTGATATCATCCTTTTAAAAATTAACCTTATAATAGCGTTCTGTTTCAGCTACCGTCAAACACTTAAACGTTATAAAATAACGTTATATAAATTAATTTAATAACACTATTTTAACGATAAAATTGGGAACGTTACCAAGCTCTGGGGCTAAGGCCGGCTATGGTAAGTTCGGGGAGCAAGTTTTTGCGTTAATTATGCGCTAATAACCTTAACAAAATTAACGAAAGCTTCTTCTAAAAGCGCTCAAGCTTTTAGAATTCACAAATGCCGTTATAATAATTGCGTTATTTATATTTTTTTAGTACCTACATGGAAAATAATATTATAGTGGACGCAGTGTTGCCATTTTAGTGACTTTAGCCGCTCGATCTAGGAATTGAATAAACGAATTTTTTACAGCCTTTAAAGACTTATTTTGCCACTTATTCTCTCGCTACGCTCTCTCCCTTTAACTAAGCGTTCGTTCGTTGGTCTTTGTCTTCTCGACTTCGATCTAATAGTTCAATTTCTTGGATGTTACCGCCACGCTACCGGTAGGGCCAATGAATTCCAACATAATCCATGCGTTGGTGTGTGCCGTGGGGGAGGTGAAGGGCATTGAGTTAAGAAAACAAAAAGATCAAAATCTACATCTTATTCATCTGAAAACTAAGAAAAGGTTGATTTATGAATACTATTTTGAATTTCAAGGCCCCCCCCCCCTTGAAATTCCACTTTTTTCCACGACGAAATAGAACCCCAAAACACGCCCTCTTTTGGCAGTTACCTAATAGGTTTGATGTCAAAAACACTTTAAAATAGGTGCCAATTTATTTCAAAGGATGAGAGACTAACACAACATACCGACTTTCAGCAGAATAGATTACATATTTATTTATTTAAATTTATGTAGGTACTGTGGTGTGCGGACCTCGTTCCGCACCACGGTGCGTTTACCTGGCCATCATGTGTCAGAGTTTAAATAAAAATACTGTGTCATTCAAATTTAGCTTAGGGAAGAAAATTGCTGCGTGGAGCTGTATTCGGCTGACAGCGGGCGACTAGACGCGCCGCCCGGGTCCGCCGGCCGAAGAGAAAATATAAGTGTATTAAATTTAGGCTCAGTCCTTGAGCGGAGTTCGCGATTCCCTAGTTCGCATTAACATAAATATATACGCGTAAAAACCTCCCTAAACTCGATATAGGAAGCTTTGTTGAAATAATAAATGCTCATATAAATTTCTTCCTCTGTGTTTATCTTATTATCAACACGAGGTATTGTGGCGTCCAACCCCCGGACGCTACAGTACACACAAAATCAAAAATACATAAGTGAAGAAAGAAGTATCTACAGGGGCTCTGCTTAATTCTTCAAGGAATTTCTTACACGCGACCTGCGAAAGAAAATTAATGAAAAGTGTGCAAGAAAGACGATAAATGCTTAGATTATTAATATGTCTAGATAGAGCATCGCGCTGCAAAAGAACAAAAAGAAATGGGACGAATTTTCCATAATAGTGTGCGTGACAGCTTCGTCTTACACTCGCGTCATGTCAGTTTGCATTTTTAGTGTGCGTGTCAAATAGATACCAGTTGCTAAAAACTGCCTTAAAAATAGGGAAAATTTTATGTATTAATGAATAATATTGATACAACATTAACAACATGTTTCGTTGGTCGAAATATCGTAATATTAATTTTAGACTGGTCTAGTGAAAGCTAGTACTTGAAGTATTTTTGACTACTATTTTTTTTGATTATTTTTGTGATATGACGCATAACTTATCTTACAAATTTTATTCAACTTGGCTGTATGTATGTATGTTCGGGTCAAATTTTGAAGCTATTAATATTGAATATTAACCGATTGAGATGAATGCCCAGACAATGCAAATATACTATTCAAATATTCATACATACCTACAAATATTTGCACGGAGCGGGACCTGTGAATCCTGTGATCAATATGGTGAAAGTAAATAAAACTAATGATGTCAAAAATAAAGAAATTTATTGATATATTTTTATCTTGCTGCATGAGCTTGCTTGCTTGATAAATTAGTACAATTGGTGTTGTCTTTTAAATTATTTAGGTTAAGCCAAACCATTACCAACTTTATTTGTAATATTAACTTTTAGAAAATTACATTGCATGATAAGGATATTACGCGAAACGTCAGGCAACATAAAAGTATGCATATTTTTCGTAAAATCCCGCCTAAATTTTACATTTAAACTCTGTATGTATTAGGAGACTGTAAAAGCGTCCAAGGAAATAAAATTACAATAGGTAATAATTGTACCCGTTTTTGTGGAATATTTTTTTTATTATTATTTTCTAAACTTGCCTTACGAGGCACCGTTCCCTTCTCTAAAATTTAGGCGTGTAGCGACGCCTAAGATTAAAGAATATTTTGTCTTGAAAAAATGACATCAAATTCGTACTCAGCATGCCGAAATACCTCTCATACGATACTCATATTATATTGCACATTATATTGCATAATATACCCGCTTTTTATGGGAGTTTTGACTTGAGTAACTAGCAATACACCCGTTAAGTATAAAATGGCGACGACAATATTAAATTATTTTAGAAAAAAGCTAATGGCTTATTTTGCTAAAATTGGTACGATACAATGGTATTTACCGATGATAGGATTTTTTTTTTATTGATTTAGTATGTTCTTTATAATTTCTGCACACTTTTAACACACAAACCGGCATTTTCAACATCCCTAATTATTGTCCGTGCCCACTGACAGTGCGTCTGACACTGAAAGCAGGAAAATCGTTTTGGGCCCAATAGTTGGGCCCTATTTTTTTGGCCGCTTTCAACGCTTTGACTGTCTATCTAGACATAATAATAATCTAAGGATAAATGATTATGAGGAAGTATTCGTACCTATAAATACATACCTAGTAAGTATATTTTATAGTATTAGATATAGTTTCGTGACACATTGTTGGTCCTCGATAATCTCGTAAAGTAGGAAACCGTTTTAATTAAAATAAAAAAATTGCTCTTCTATTTTAAATTGAATAATTGGCATATCAGTGCCGAAAAGCGTGCCAATATGCATTAGTATTGCGTCGTAGGGGTTTAACAAATGTGACACGTAGAATGAGTGGAGTGTAAGTATTAATTACGGAATATAAATCAAGAGAAAGTGCCTTACTGTGTGACACAATGCTGGGAAGATGTTAAACATAACTTGCAACACGATTAGGTACTTAGTAACATTTCTTGTTCTAGGTGGACATTTCTAACCAAGGTTAATGTTTTGTGTGACGGTCATTATATGAGAGTTTAGCCACACTTGTTTCCGTATCGTCGAGGCTTAGGGATAGAATAGGGATCCATTCAAATCACTTTTAAGGTATTGATTTATCATGATTTATATTTTTTTCTTTTAAAAAAGAAAAAAAAATATGTGGTATACCTACCTATTTATTGCTTATACCACAAATTGTCTTTATGACGTATACTTACTGAACACAGTTAATGTTTTGCGTTTTCGTGCTTCTCCTGTAAAGGTAGACACTTCACACTCGTATGCCCCGGAACTGGTTTTATCAATATTTTTCAATACAATGGTATCATTTCCTTTCACCACTGAAAATAAAGATGTTTTTATTCCTATAATGTTGAAATGTTTTAAGCGCCGCGTATCTGAGAAATACCTACTTTCACCCTTCACCCTATCGAAGCTCATACCTTCAATATCCTTGTGATCTGTTCTTGCAGAAATAAACGAATTAAATCGCCATACAGAGGCGCTGTGTGTCTTACTAAGTAGCATCACCGTCATGGAACTCAAGATTTTATGAAATCTCCACAAACATTTGCAAGAGATACTTGTAATATATTTTCGGAAGTCTACACGAATGTCACACATTGAAATAAAACTATTTTTAACGGATCCTATCGCAATTCATTTGATGTTATTTTATTATTTACATTTTCAGCAGCCATGGTCACGGGTCTCTCCGATATGAATCGCGATAGAATCCGTTAAAAATTGTTTTATTTAAAAGATTTTTGTAAGTTTGAGATTCACTTAAAGTAATGATGAACGTGAATTTGATGACGACATGATACCGAGCTAAACCATACTTATGAGTTTATTATAATTTTCTCAAAGTTTATGAAGTCTGCTAAAGACCATGGCTAACATGTGACAGGAAATCCGTGTACCGCACTGAAACTATGAACATATTTTTTATAAAAAGCGCAGATTTTTTATGAGGGAATTATATATAATATTTTTTATAATATTTTGATTGACAGGGTAATAAGCGTAAATGACAAAAAAAAGACAATGTGCAGGCACATTTAGGTACGATATGGTATGTACGGATCTCTGTCTGGCTGGAGAATTCCATATGACACCTACAGACACTATAATTTGGTCAATTCCTTCATTCACGCGGGATGAGGGGCGTAAGGCAGGGGTGGTAACCTGACAGCTAGCCGTCCCGCGCGCATGTTTCACCCCCCCCCCCCTGCCTTACGCCCCTCGTCCCGCATGAACCATGGGAATGTCACGCATGAATTTGCCAAGCTATACTTTGATGTCCCAAAAGATGTCAGGCAAGATGTGTGGCTTCCCCCTGGTTCTATAATCTTTTAGTGCGGTAGGAGTGGTACAAAAGACTGCAGGTGGATTGTATATGGGAGAGCTGAACGTAAAGTGACTCTTATACGCCAATTATCAAGTCATACGATACATCGTCGATAGAGGAGTTGCAAAAATAGAAACCAGGATGAATAACACTTCAATAGAGAAAAATGTAAAATTGAACTCAAATCAAACACAATAAAAAAAAACTACCCACATATTTCATTGTGAGAACTGTTCAAATAGACATGCGATGACTCCATCAATCTTTGATAGATAAGTACCATATGATTAGACCTTTCTGATACTGTTTCTGGAATCCACCACCACTTTACAACTATCGAAGATTCTTCGTCGTTTACTCCTAATTCGTACTGACATCTTAATTCTGCATCAGTTCCATTTTCGATGAACTTCGGCACTGCGAATTCTTTTATTGACAACTCTCTGCCTCTTGTACCTAGATCATCTATTGGAAATTTTGAAAATTATTTATTAAGAAATATGTATAGGTACCATTTTTTTTTTCGTGCGGAAATCCCTTCGGATACCCCCCCGCTCGCCAGCGGGGGCGGTTATGTCGGGCTTGAACCGACTAAAACCGCACGCCGTCTCGGGTCTACAGACGCCGGGGTGTAAGGTTGCCCATAGAGCATATCCCTCGCACCCCGACTGACCCTGGGCCATCTCCGGTTTCGAGCTGACCCCCTCGGGTTTGGGAACCACGGTGTCCCCGTCTTGCCCCGGTTTGGGGGAGGGGCGCTAGTCGCCCCACCGTTCCGGCCTGCTTCTGCTGGGGTGACAGGCGGGCTCACCCGCCACCCCCAGGCCTGCGCTCATGGAGGACGGAGATCGGTAAGTGACCTCCGGCTCCTGAGTCGCCTGCAACGCGCGGCGAGCAAGTTGCAGGCTCGGCGGGCCGGGAGAGTTCTAAATCTCTCCCGGGCGCGTGCGGAAATCCCTTCGGATACCCCCCCGCCGGCCAGCGGGGGCGGTTATGTCGGGCTTGAACCTACTAAAACCGCACGCCGTCTCGGGTCTTCAGACGTCGGGGTGTAAGGTTACCCATAGAGCATATCCCTCGCACCCCGACTGACCCTGGGCCATCTCATCACTAACAGCATCGCTCATCCTGTCTCCTCTGAAAGCAGAGGAGTACGGAGAGCGATGTGTTCCCGCGACGTTGGGTATTGGCCGACGATCAATGCCAACCCTATGAAGGGGAAGCCATTGACCGCCACCCAGGGTGTACCGACCGCTCCGATTCCGTTCCCCCCGGACTGCAGCGGGATCGGAATCGGAGCGACACTCGAGGAGGTTACCCAACACACACCCCTAGGTACCTAACATAGAGTTACCTAGCATTACTACTGGATAAAGTTTGGCATATTTTAATTTTAATGCGATAACTCTTTCTATTTTACAGGGACGAACTAAACGTTACATATAAAAAGTCATCACATGTGGGAATTGATCACATAACACCCGAAGTAATTAGTAGTAAAAAGACAAAAGAAAAAAATCTGGTTATTTTACTTTTTTATGAGTTCTATGCTTGCTTTTTATGCTATTTGAGCTTGTTTGGTTTGGACCACGATCGGTCTTTGGTATTTCTGAAGTTGATATTACTCTTATGTTTTTTGTTCAAGTTACCGGTAAATTGTAAAGTTGTTTTATACGATTTTTAAACTTACTTGGATTCGGGCTTATCTCGTTTTGATTAGGATCGGTCTTTGGTTTCTCTGTAGTCGAACTACCATCTGGTCTTAAGTCTGTGTAGCATATATAGGGTAGCCGCGTTTCGCAGGGCACAGCACGTATATTCTGAGCATCCATACATAAGCAGTCGCCCTCAAGCGGGTCTATTTTGTCAATCATTTCCAAAGTAGCGTCGGGCATTTCATCCAGATCGACTCCTAGCAATAATAGCATATGCTAGTTATAAAATGTATGCATGTCATTCGAGCCACATGATTTTTGTAGTCAGGAAAACCTTTTTAAATCGCTTTTTGCTATATGGAAAGTGTGAATGTCGAGTGTGTGAGTGTGAAAGTACGTAGGTACTCTTATAAGATACGAACTAGGACCTAAATGAATTCACCATTAGATTATTGTGAGGTTTTGACATACTTATGCCCTGAGGCGTATATGTAGATAGAAATTTCAGGGCAGGTCCAGTACTTGTCAAGAATATTCACGGGTTCAAGTCTCATGCTGGATGTTGACTTTAACAATTTAAATTTATACAGGTTTCAATTTTCATTTGATCCTATGATATTGTTGGTACTAACCTTCTACTGAAATATACTGTACATCACCGTCGGGGTGATGTTGTGCCTTAACACCTATGAAGTAGGCAGAGGAATGGTGGTTGACATCGATATATGACTTCATAACCTTGAGCACTTCGGTATCGATGGGTGAGGCCATTATTGCTCCTGTAATTGACAAACAAATACCAAAAATATGTTTATGTTAAATGATGCCAAGACGAGCCATCATATCCTCAGAATTTGGACTAGAAAGTCTGCATAGTGCTAGAATAGAACTGTCCTGACTCAATCTAGAAGGGTACAAAAATAGCACAAAACACTTCCAGAAAAAGTAGGTAATGCCCTACGCTCCGCCGCTGTCTCGCCTTGGCAGGGGGCACTACCATGCCCCAGAATAATTAGGTATATAATAATATAAATCTAGAACCTGATTTCAGCACCATTCTACGGATACGAGCCCATTTATTAAGAATTTCAAAACATCCGGTGATACGTTCAAACATAGTAAAATTGCCCGATTGCAGCGCCATCTACTGGAACCTGCTAAAACATCCGTTTACGAAGAGGTCAGAAGAAATTTAAAATTTATGCTACAATTTTTATATTTTAACCGTACCTTGTTTCTTACATTTCTGCGTAGCATTCTGCCACGTCGCTACAATTTTGTTCTGCGAAACAGAACGTTGTATTTCGGAATTATAGGTGTACTTGCTCTGCACGATATCTATGAACATAAAAGATTACTTACACCTTAACCACTTTATTAAATAGGTACTTAATTTATATTAACTACTTAAAATCTCACACTAAGCACTAATGCAATTCAAATTACCTAAGAAACAGTTCTTTTAACACTTTGAGGGGGCAACTCTGAGTACCCACCATGACATACAAGTTATTCCGATGAAACTTGAAGACTATAATTTTATGGGATGTTAGTGTACTAGGGAATAATTGCACCATGGGGATTAATGAAAATTATTATTTTATTATCTTACTTAGTTTTATTTTAATAATCATAGCTATATTAAAGATGAAAGTAAGCCAGGGACATTTTGTACCAATTTTATCAATCTCAATTCCGAACTCACGAGTCGTAGTCGATAATATGATTGCACACACAATGAGCGACGAAAGTTTGAAGAACGACATAGTGTTGACACAATGGTACTAAAAATTGAACTAGATTATTTAAATTTTAATAAAAATTAGGCTTTCGTTTTTTCGTTTCGTTCGTTTCAAGTGATAACCTGATAACATAGCTATTTCAGTACAGTAGATAGGTACATAATTATACTGTCAACAGATAATAAGGGCAAAAGGTGTTGTAAATAATGTAAACTAGAATTAGTTAAGTGTGTGAACCTGAACTTGAACAAGTGGTTTTCGAAAAAGTTTACCAGCAAATTTTGTCCTCAAATTTTTAAGTTATTGTTACACAAAGATATATCAAAATATAAAATAAATGTAAAAGAAATTTATTAATTCTAATAGTTTTGATGTAGTTACACCCAACAGCTGCAGTGCTTGTATAAATGCGTTAATTTCGCTGGAATCACCTTGGTGAAGCCACTTCCATATCTGATGATACGACGTTAGCACCAATATTTTGGTGTCACACGCTCGACAATTTCTGTTATTGCATATATATTTACTGCACAAACCATTTCGCTACGGGAGCCCCTTATTTCGCAGAAAGAAATTTCATAGAATTTCGTTTCACAGAAAATGTTTCATATAATATTTGGTCCTTATATTTTTATTTCGAATATTATTGTTTCAAAAACAATTTACTACAATGAAAAATATTTCACAGAAACACAATTGAATGAATTTTTAATCACAAACTTATCAAACTGTAGAATTATTTTTAAAAGAATATTAAACCACCTTTATAATTTTCCAAATCACATTTATTTTTAACTGTAACATTTACAATTTTAAATTTTTTCCGATTGCTTGTAGTAATTTAATTTCTGAATAATTTCATATCAATATAGAATTTTTTATCTTTCGCATATTTTGTTGCAAATTTGTTTGCTTGAATTCTTCTGTAAAATAAAATAAAATCAATTTGTTATTAAATTGTTAATAAAACGTCATTATAGTTAACACCCCGACTCAGATTACCCCGACTCGGATAGGTTAGGTTAGAAGGCTGAGGCGGGAGCGAAGCGGAGCGGAGCTCCCGCCTTAGCCTTCGTGGTTATTTTTTTTTAATCACCCAGAAATATTACCACCCAGAATCGTTTATTGTATTAACTTATCGTTATATTTAAAAAAAGTATCTACATATAGCTTCACCTGTAAATTATTTGACTGAAATGAACGGTATGAATTGAAACGTTTAGAAACTCTCACTTTGATAATATATTATTCTTGGTAATAAGTTTTATATTAAATAAACAATATAATGATAAAGAATATTTGATTTGTTATTCTATGATATGATTATTCTAATGTTAAACTTTATGTGAAACAAAAATCAATGATTTAAAAATCTTTAAAGTAAGTATTCTGTATATTGATTATTCTATGAAATGAAATTATGCGAAACATTTTCTGTAAAACGAAATTATTTATAACAATTGTCTATAAAACAACGCACACCCTTTCGCTACAAATGAGATCCAGTCGAGGATGTTCCGTTTGTTGTATGGGGCTCGTCAAGACATCCTCACCTGCAAGCTTCGTCTGCTAATCAACAGATGTACTGACTCTGGAAGTAAAAACGCGTGAGTATACATGTATATACTAGCTGTTACCCGCGACTTTGCCCGCTTTAAATTCGGACCCAGGTAGCATTTATACGTCATTATGTCGTCCGTTTACGGTACTGCTCGACGTAAGAGACGTCATTTCTTGACGTCGGGGGGTCCCAGCAGATGACGTCAATTTGTCACAGCCTCAAGACGACAATTTACAGACGTTACAGAGACGTCGTATACTGAATTCATAGGGACGTTACTAGGCCGTACATATTAGGGCAGCCCCTGACGTTGGAGTGACGTCATATACTGAATTCATAGGGACGTTACTTGACCGTACATATTAAGGCAGCCACTGACGTTGGAGTGACGTCATATACTGGATTCATAGGGACGTTACTGGGCCGTACATATTAGGGCAGTCACTGACGTTGGAGTGACGTCATATACTAAATTCATAGGGACGTTACTGGGCCGTACATATTAGGGCAGCCACTGACGTTAGAGTGACGTCATATTCTGAATTCATAGACGTTACTGGGCCGTACAGTCAACCAATTTGATTCCTAGGTACCATAGAATCCTGTTATAGTAAAGTGGCGTACGTCGCTACGATGTACATACGTCACTACTATGACAGGGTTCTATGATGGCCTAGGAATCAAATTGGTTGACTGTACACGTCAGGACCTACGGGGGATGCATTATGCTGCCGTGCTTACGATACGATTGTTTCTATCGCTAAAAAAATATAATTAGATTATTTTTTATAGTTTTTATTTTTTCAAGACTTAAAATAACATTGTTATCTCTAAATATCGGACTTATTATACTAAACTAAAAAAAACACGACCGTAGAGGTTTGCCCGGTCTGTTGTGTGGTACGCGTCCATGACGAGTGTGCTGTGTTATGCGTTACGTTTTAATTAAGACTTAGAGCGCTTTCACATATATATAGGCGTTTTTGTCGCGCGACTGTAGGCGCTTCTAAGTCGCGCAGCTGCAGCGCGACAGCCGCGCGACAGAAGCGTGACTGCAGCGCTCCGAACTAGCAGTGGCAGATACGGTGAAGCGCGGCTGTCGCGTGACTTAGCCGCGCTGCAGCCGCTGTAAGGCCGTGGCCGCACTGGTAAGGCGATTAGCAACGCGACGGTGATTTCAACATCAAGTCGCCCAAGTTGTTCTGAAATCGCCGTCGCGTCGCTAATCGCCTTACCAGTGTGGCCACGGCCTTATGCAAAGGGATTCGTTGTGCAGCGCTTCAGTCGCGCGACAAAAACGCCTATATGTGAACGTAAATCAAGAACAAACATGCAACTAATATGTACTCGTGATACAACTTAGTGAATAAACGGGGGGGCAGTATCCGTAATAAACAATCAGTGGTTTAAGGTACCGACATTCACGACCACCTTTGCTTGATACGCCTCTGATTACACCTGTATATTATTCATTCAGAAAAGAAAGTTTCATATCTACTTACATTTAAACAATAATTATAAAAAAATCTAACAATCATAATCATGAAGCATTGGAATGCTTAATGTATAGCCGTTATTGTGGACAACCACACATTTGGTTAAAATGTCATTAACAGGTATCAATTTAAAATGTGAATAATTTTTTACTGCCATCACATCAATAGCTACTGAATTAAAAGGGTACTCAAAGAACGGCTGATAGTTTACAAACTCCTTTCCATAAATGAATAAAGTATGAGTTTTAAGGATGTTGTGTATCTTAAATACCTTCCTATCCTTAGTAAGACAATAACAATCAGCTTCACGAGATTCTGCTACATATAACGTATATTTTTTATATGTTAGTTTTTTATAGCATTCATATACATTTTCCTCAGGTAGTGGTCCAGAATAAAACTGGTCAGAAACAGTTATTTGCGATAAGGAGCTGTATAATTTTGAACATTCCATTTCTTTCAGTCTTCTTACAATTTGTTGTAATGGCTTATTAGGCGATCGTACTAATTTCTTAACACTCTTTAAATGATTTTCAAATGGGAATGCTGAATATTCATCAAGTGTACCAAAGATGCGTACATCATCGCATATATGACATAACATGTGAACATTATATACCAAAAAATGTAATCCATAAACTGATTTTGAATGATTTATAAAAATCAGAAGTAATTCCTGTGCCAAATCTATACCAAGTTCTCTGATATGTTTGTTTGAACATAAAATCGTAATAGCTGAATGAAAAAGTAGAAAGTTTTCGTAAAGTGAACGTGGCAAGATATCTTTTAACACAAATGGACCTACATATAATAAAAACATTCGATATTCAGTTGCTTTCCATCGAGCTAATTCTGATAAACTCCGCGGTTTTCTATTAAATTCAACTGGTATAAATTTAGAACAATGGATTAGTTTTTCAGATATCATTTTAATGAAGTGACTTTGTATACGAACATTTAAATCGCCACTAATCCACACATTTAACAGCTTACGCATTACCCCCAAACAAACATTATGCATATATTCAGTAGGAAATAAAGATATCAAATCTATGGGGAGCCGTAAAAGTGGTGACTCTCCAACATGATGGTCCTCATCAAACTGCGAACGAAATGATTCATTGGTCCTCATGGGTGCTGAGACACTTTCATAGATCACGCGGCCGCGGTATTCGCCTGCTTCAATACACTTGTCGCAAGCTGAATAGCCACCATGTTGTTTAGTACACTTGATAAATGCTCGCGCTGGAGCGTCACAAATAAAGCTATGGATTTTAACACTGTAATGAATATTTTCAAGATCGAAACCATTTCTAAGTAATTCTTCTAATTCGTCGACAAATTGCTTTAGAAATACATCTAATGGTGAAGGTTTAGCTCGACCACAGAAAAGAGCGACAACAAATGGTCTAGCATTAGGGTTATTTTTTAGCAATCCTAATATGGGCCACAATTGTGTATTGGTACTTTTGAATATGGGAAGTCCATCAATGTTAAAAGAAACTTTAATTTCTCTATTCCCAACATTATTATCAGTATCGTCAAATAGTTTTATTTGTTTTTGAATTTGTGAAAGAAGACCTAAATATACTAATTCTCCAGTATCTAACTTAGTAATCTCTAGTTGTAAAGGGGTTGTCAACAATGTTCTACTGTCTTTTGGTAATCCAGGGCATAAAGGAGACACAATTTTAAGAAGACTATTTAAAGCATTATGTGGTATTTGATACTGAGTGGCCCATTGTTTTAACTCTGTTTTTAAATCATCATCTTTTATAGACTTATCAGAATCTGAATCAGATAGTGAATGCACATCATCAAACATAGTAATATGATTGTCATCAGAAATGTCATGTTGCATCAATAGATTGGAATTATTACTAGAACCTTGTGATACAATTTCAGATTGAGAATTATTATTTAAAGTACATGGCAAATGAACTAAGGAAGAGCATGTACTAACAGCTGTAGTACTTTCTTGTAAATTTGAAATTACACTCAACTCTGCTTCCTTTGCTCTTCTTAATAATTGACGTTTGCCAACTATAGCCTTTTTTGAGTATTTAATTTTTTCTGCCATGTTTAGTTTTGTATATTACTCTTCTTCAATCTTTCAGGGGCATGCTTCAACCAATTTTTTATGGAATCTTCTACTTCTTTAGCTGTAGACCCAGATGTTGTGGTGACAACTCCTTCTATAAAGATATAATACATTTATTAATGTTATAACTACGCAAAATCTCCATCTCCAGCATATGTCCCACTGCTGGATACTATAATCGATAGATGATAGAATAGAACAGTCGACGTCGACCGATAGTTTCTACTAGACCAATCGATAAGTGTATCCGTCGATTACCCAAAGCTACCACACTAATCGATTGTCATCTATCAATGCCGATCGATGACATCGATCGATGATCGATCGATTAGTGTGGTAGCACCCTCAGAGTTAGCCAGCCGCTCACAGCTCGCCTACTGGGGACACGGCCTTACACTTAAGTGTTATGTTAAACTTACCCACGATACACTCTCGCAGGCGCAGTTGGCAGAAAGGTTTTTTGTTGGATCTTTTCCCATAGAAGTTATACTGTTCAGCTAGCTGGTCAGTGAAACAAAATTTCATTATCCGAGACACTTTGCTGGAAATATCTCTGCCTCCAAAAGTTCTCATGTATGAAACCTGTAACAAACAAAACAATGTATATTTGTCTAGCAAATAAATTGACGATCAGACCTAACTTATTACATCTTTGCACCACCTGCTTCAAGCTGTTCCTTCCATCTTTCTTATGTAAGTTGCCTGGAATAGATAGCTCTGAAGCTACATGGCCGCCTATTGGTGCAAATTTTCAATATTTATCTTTTTTCTGTAATGCTTATTATGTGGTGTTCTCACTCAGAACTCAATAAAGAGTCAGTCAGTCAGAAGAAATCAATACAGAGTCATTGTATTGTAACTTACCAAATTATCATAATTTTCTTTTTTCTCTAGTAATGATTCAATTGTATATAGTTCATCAGCATTTTTAATTGGGAATTTGAATTCCGGTTTTAGAGTACCTTTCAATGTGCCTGTATGCTTTAAAAGGCTTATTATTTGATCATTTTGGGTTTTTATACAGGACAATAATGACAGCACTTTTGCTTGGTAACCTAAAAAATAATAAACACATCCAAACTGCTGAATCCATTTTGATGAATTTTGGTATACCTAGGAGTAGATGTGACCCTGGAGAAGGACATAGACTTATCTCGAAAAATTGCATACTTAGTTACAGCGGGATAGCTATATAACCAAAATCTAGGCAAAAGAAGTCGCGTTCAACTGCTATATAGTTTTTAATAAGGTAGAAAAGGATAAATTAACCTGTCTCCTACTGTCCCGACGGTAATTACGGATTAATTAACGGATTAATGCGTACATACGGCATTAATGATTAATACATTATAACATAAATATGGAGAGAGTACTAACACTCCCAATAGTCGAATGAAAAGTACCAATAATAAGTTTCTGTCAAAAGTGAAAAAAATTTTTGGTACAAGCTTTTATTGCTGACTGTACTTTTCTGTATACCATCGTCAACTACTACATTAAGACGATTCTAACGAGCCCAAACACGACGGGTTTATCCTTTTTAACTAAGGAGTTTCTACGGCCACCTTCCGTCTCCATCATCAGACCAGGTTTATGGTACCATAGTATTGCATTGTCATCTGATTTATATGTACATGCATGCAAAATTTTAGCTCAATCGGAAACCGGGAAGTGGATCAAATTTAACTTGCAAGATGTTATTACAGACAACGGGACAGGTGAAACTAAATAAAAGCTTGTAAAAAGAAAAACTGCTGAACTGACTAAAAAGTAAAAAATATAGCCTATGACACTCGGGATAACGTAAGGACTAACGATACCTCTCACGCTTTAATCGGTAAAGGCGTTCAGAAATTCCAGGGGTACAAAGAAACTCACATAACCACATGAACCCTGAAAACAATACACTCCTTTTTTCTGCAGTCGTGTAAAAAGTAATACATCATACTATATTACCTACCTGTTAATCCTTGAACACGCGATGGCGTTGCTGGCACGTCGCTGGCGAGATTCGACGGTTGTTCATATCGGCACCGATCTAGCCGTGCAACCGGAGTTAGCCGCCCTTCGCCGTCTTCTGCTAAATCTGACAACATAAAAAATATAAACAATGCCGAACTTTTCCAGTACCTGCCTATTAAAGATGAATCCAATCATTACGTCATTTCTGAAAATCATCCTAGCTGTTTACACTATAGCAGGTGGCAGGAATGAACACCACACACATACATACATACATGATGGTGAAAATACAACCGGATATAAATATATAAACATGGATATCTTAACCTGCACTAAACTGTTTGACAAGACAGGAAGCCCGTCGAGTACATTCAGTAATGAGAGGGTCTGTTGGCAAAAGACATTAAGTTAATATGTATTATATCAGTTTCGAATAAACATCCTCTAAATACCGCACTATATTTATAGCACTGCGCTATATGTTATAGCAAAGTCTGTGACGGGCTTAACCCCAGGTTATCATTTATCATTCTTTTGTACTGTGGACTGTGCAAGTCGGCCTTAGTAATACATTATAATTACAGGGTTTCACAAAAATGACTAGTCACATTTCAGCAGTTAATCAAGTATGTCAGCCAAACTGAACAAGCTATTTTTTTATGTCGAAGGTTAGATCACCTTCTTAAATGTGATGCATTTTTATGAAACCCTACCCAAACTTAATCTTTAACCATAGGTAAGAATAATATTCTATTATGTATTCATTATAATTTACTCACTTTCTGGTGTTGAAGTAGTTTCTTGGGTAATGTTTGGCTGACCTTGACAGGTATCTGCACAGAACATAACATATTGAGATTATTTTGGAATTTTATACCGTTTACCTTTACAATTAATTACATGTAAAAAAAACTAGTTAAAATATATTTATTCACACTGATTTTTAGGGGTCCATAATATATCACAAAAGGAAAAAAACTTCCATTCGAGAAACTTTTTAGTTGTGTCATTTTTCATAACTACCATTGACTATAAAACTCACCTGTGCCGTTGCCAGCTTCTAAGCATACATTGACAGCAGCTTGAACTGGTAGTAATTTGTTAAAGGTCTTTTTCTTTAATGGTGGTGGCCTAATGTGATTGTCGTTATCGTCATCACTGCTAGAAACATATCTTTTTTGCCTTCTCCGTTTGAGACTTGGTTCTTCTGCATCAGTCTGTAGGTCAGAGGTATCCTCAACCAGTTTCAGTTTTTTTTTGGCTTTCTCTATATCATCTTCACATGCAAATGAAATAGAAAAATACACACAACATGCAAAAATAATAAATGAATACAACATAATGCATCCCTCAGTCAATTAAAACAAAGTTATTAGTAATTAGGGAGGATGGAGTTGCATTAGTAGGAACAACTGAAATTGTATGGTCAACCAATTTGATTAGTAGGACACTTTGAACCTGATCACAATGAATGTTGTAATGTGATGACATGCCTGAGCTAGTGCTAAGTTATTGTAAAATTTATAGTGAAAAGGTTCAAAATGCATACCTATAAAAGTACATATTTTATCTTGGAAAAACTGAACTCCAGTCACAGAAAACTTTCACCATCATCAGTAAGCTCTCGATAAATCAGGTATAATATTGCATCCAAATACCAGTCAGGAAATTAACCTTAGTTTCGTTATACCATATTCCAGATAACAATAGAAAAATCGTACATTTATCGTCATGCGAAATCAAGGAAAAATATTTTGGTACGTAAAAATATTTGTAATGTTATGTTTGAAACGTAATTCATAATCGAAATAAGTAAAACAAGAGGAATGTTTCTGTTTAATATCGTAGATAAACGAAGAAACGTAGACAAATTTGTCCGTTAAAAGTCTAATGTTATCTGGAAAAGGGCACATGTGTATCCACAGCCAAATCCAAGTGGTTCGTAAAATATATTAAAATATGCTTACCAGTCTCACAAAAAACTCTTTGAACGCTGTATAATTTCCATTTTTCATCTGGTGTCGCAGCATCAGTCAAAATCTTTTCAAACGCTTTAGTCCCTTTAACGGGAGGCCAAAAGACTTCACATCGCCTTGGCGTAAACCACTGGTTGTTAATTACCGATACTGTCCCACCGTCTTTTTCAGTAAATTGTATCACTGAGTACATTATTAGGTTGTTTGATCTTGATGAAATTTATTTTATTTCTCTTAGGTCTTGAAACGCACAAGAGCAAGAGCACATAACGGACCACGCGAAGCGAGGGGCAAGCCAACGCCAACGAAAAGGGAGGGAAAATCAAAATGTCAGAATTTCGTTCCGTTCCAACTTTCGATATTTTTAAAAATCACATTTCAAGCTTGTTTTGCTGTTATTAATCAAAAAAACCTGTATTATATGACTTTTTTTTTTTTTTTTTTTTTTTTTTTCTGGCTTCTTGCATCGCATTTAGCCAATGTCAAGTCAAGTTAGGGAAATGTTTATATAAAAAAGGTGATTAGAAAGCTAAAGCGATTAAAATTTGGAAGGAACAAAAAGGATTGGGTTAGGTAAGTATAACTGTAGCGTATTTATAAATATATGTATTTTTTATTGTGTATTTACATGTATAGGTACTATATTTTCATATTATTTATTTCTATAAATGAAGCTAATATATTATATATTTTTACATTACATAAATATAATAAACATTGTATAGATGTTGGAAGAGGAATATTATTTATAATAAGATTACATATAAATTCGTTATGGTTATATAAAGTACAGGAAAAGAAAATATGGTTAACATCACCATACCCTCCACAGGAACAAAGTGGACTATCCACAATGCGGAATTTATGTAGGACCGCAGGAGTGCATACATGACCCAGACGAAGTCTACACAAGATCGTTGTCACTGATTTTGCAAGTCGAATCGTTGAAAACCATGGTCTATTTGGGATAACTGGCTGTATATTTCGATAATATTTCCCCACGTTGGTATTGGCCCTCCAATTCTGATTCCAATTTTCCAATAAAAAAGAATGGGGCAGCGACATCAAGTCACTCCAGTAATTCTTATATGGAAAGATGTCGCCATCGACGACAGCTTCCCTAGCTAGTTGGTCAGCTTTTTCATTGCCAGAAATACCGGAGTGACTTGGTATCCATGCAAAGGTTACCACACAATTTAATTTACTACATCGGGTCAAAAGGTTTCGTATTTCAAAAATTATTGGTGCTAAAAGTTTTTTTTGGAATGGGGATCGAGAAATATCTGTTATCGCACTGAGTGAATCTGTAAATATAATAGCATTTGGAATCCTCAGAAGAGCAACATATTCAAGGGCTTTTAAAATGCCCATACATTCCCCAGTGTAAACAGAGGATTCTGGTGGCAATTTAATTTTTTGACAAATGTGATATTGGTAATGGTATATCCCTACACCCACATGGCCTTTATCTGATAATTTTGAAGCATCTGTAAATATTTGATGACATACATCATTTGTATTATTATTCATGTTGTCATTATTATTGCTTCGATTTATATTTATATTATGTTTTACAATGGGATCTATTGTCAAAACGTTGTATGGATATTTGAAAAGAGGAAGACGGTTCCCCTGATGTACTGGGGACTCTATCCTTTTAATTCTTCTGTAACTTAAGACCAGACAGGGAGCGTCTTTGTAGGTCCAATAGTCAGGTGAATTTACCATCTCTGAAAGTAACGCCAATTTCTCGAATAGCGGATGATCTTTGATTTGAATATTGCGAATTATGAATCTATCTGATAAATATTGTCTTCTTAATTTTATGGGAGGGTCACTGCATTCGACCTGTAAGCAGTTTATCGGAGTCGATCTCATAGTGCCAGTAACTATTCTTAGGGCAGTTGATTGGATAATATCTAATTTTTTGAAAGCACTTACATTCCCAGGTTCTAACAGAAAAGTTCCGTAATCAAGAACACTCCTTATTAGGGCATTATATAATAACCTCATAGTAAATGGGTGAGCACCCCATCGGACACCAGAAAGACATTTTAAAATATTAATATTGCGTTCACACCTTCCCACGATATAGGTACAGTGAGGTACACCAGTAAGTTTCGAATCCAGAATTACGCCTAAAAATTTTTGTTGATCTTTCACTGGTAACGGTACATCATTGTAAATAAGGTCGATTTGTGGTATTACTCTTTTTCTAGAGAATAGTACGACTGAACTTTTGTGAGGCGATAATGTTAGTCCATTATCGTCAAGCCAAATATTTAAAGCTCTTAAAGCTGAGGATAACAACTCCTGACATTCATTTATGCAGTGGTTTTGAACATATATGAGCAAATCATCTGCATACTGTGAGACACTAACATTAGCATACCTTCTGACAGAGCACTCTAGATCAAATGTATAAATATTGTATAATAATGGACTTAACACCGATCCTTGAGGTAAACCCTTCCATACCGTTCTACATATTCTATTATTATTATCTATATCAGGTGAATATTGAATGAATCTTTCTGATAAAATATTTATAATGAAGTTGGCTAATACTAGAGGGACGTTTAGTAATGCTAATTTATGTTTTAATATGGTTATATGAACATTATCATACGCTGCTGTGACGTCTAAAAAAGCTGCTAAAACTGATGCTTTATTTGCGAACGCAATCCTAATGTCGGTAGTAAAAGTACTTAGGCTATCCATAGTACTATGACCTTTTCGAAATCCATGTTGGTTTATAGATAGTAAATTGTTGAATTCCACAAACCATTCTAATCTGTTTTTGACGAGATGTTCTGAAATTTTAGCTAACACAGTATTCAAAGCTATTGGACGATAAGAAGAGGGGTCTGAACTGATTTTTTGTGGTTTTAATAGTAATATCAATTCTTGTGTTCTCCATGAACGTGGGATTTGTCCCGAGAACATTACCTTGTTTATTATAGACAGATAATAGTTGAGACTATCGTTATTGAGATTTGAGATAAACGAATATGGAATGTGGTCTATGCCTGGAGCGGAGTCCTTTAGGTTTGGTAAGATATTTTTTAACTCATTAATTGTAAATGGGGCATTTAACTCATTAAAATTATCATTGTCAGATATATTTATAACATAGGAAAGACCTACGTGATAGTCAGGCACTGATGGAGGTGCTAATCTATCCATTATCTGATCTACCAATTCAGGAGATAATGCTTGTTTTTGAGTGTAATTAAAGCATGATTTAAACTTCCTTATATTTTGCCAGACAATGGAAGCATTAACATCAGGACTTAAAGATTCACAAAAACGTCTCCACCCATCCCTTTTTTTATCTCTTAGAATTATCTGTGTTTGCTTGGCTATTTGTTGATAGTTATCAAAGTTTTGTGCGGTCATGAATGTACAATACTGTCTTTCAGCATTTTTTCTTCTTTTTACAGCTTGTGAACATTCTTCATCCCACCATGGAGGAGATGGTATTTTATTGGAGTCCAAACTCTTGAGTGGGAAAAGTTCATTAGCCACTTGTATTAATAATTCAGCAAATGAGTCAGTACACGTCTGAACATTAGAGGAGGAAATTACTGGTAAGTCCTTTACCCGCTGTTCTACTGTGTCTCTATATAGTTCCCAGTTTACATTATTTAATTTGTGTTTAATACGTGGATTCCTTTTCTGTTTCAGTGCTTTATTGAATGGTAAAGTGATCATAATTGGGAAATGGTCACTATTATATGTAGAGTCTAAAGGTTCCCAAGCTAAGGAAGATGACAGATCAAATGTGCAAATAGTCAGATCTGGAGCCGTTGGAGGGTTACAAAGGCGAGTTGGGGTACCAGTATTTAATATACATAAGTTTAACTGATCAATCATTTCTAAAAGTTTTCTACCATAATATTTTGTTTCAGGACAGCCCCAAGCCTGATGATGTGAATTAAAATCTCCAAAGCAAATAAATGGTTTTGAGATACAGTGAAATAAATTGTTAAGTTCATTAAATATGTGTAGAGAAGGGCGAGAAAAATAAATATTTACATAACAAATGTTATTTACATTAATAGCAATGACAGATAATTCATTACTATAGTTAGGAAGAGGAACTATAGAATAAGGGACAGAATTCTTAATGAGTATGGCAACTCCACCATACTCATCAGATCTGTCACTTCGCAAACAGGAGAAACCAGGGATCCTGAAAATGGACCTCTGATTAAGCCAAGTCTCCTGTAGGCAGATAATAAGTGGATCATAATTATTTATAATTGTAATTAGATCATGTTTCTTGGGAGTGATACTACGACAATTCCACTGAATTGCAACATACTTTTGATCCATTGTCACTTGATATCTTGTGTAAAGTGTCTAATATTATAGCAACGTTGGACGGTGAGATGGTAGTATTAGAATTTGACAGCAGTTGGAATAAAGTTTTTATCATATTGTTAGAGTCATCAGAGTCATAATGAGTTTCTTTATTATTGTTAAAAATAGGGCCAGATTTTGGGACTGTCGGGTTTTTAATTATTTCATTGTAGGCAATATGGTCATAACCCTTACTGAACTTTGGGGGGGATCTGGGTTTTGTAAGAATTGTTTTTTTATATGACCTAACTGTATTATTATTCTTGTTATTTACTGTGTTATTATTTGAAGTTACTGTACTTGAATATGATGGGGTAGTTAAAAATGCTTCTGCATATGACTTTCTCGTAATTGGGGGGTGTAATTTAACTGCCTCTATGTATGATATGCAGGATTTACTCATTGTTTCCTTTATTGATTTTTGTCTGTCAAATTCTAAACATTTTTTTGAGTTTGCTTGATGTGATCCCTTACAAAGTATACACCACAATTCATCCTCATCTACATTACAATTATCACCTGAATGACCTTGACCACATTTATAGCATCTGGGGTCAGATCGGCATTGAGTTTTTACATGTCCATACCTACAACAATTATAGCATTGCACAGTTGGATATATGTACAGTTCCACAGGTAACGAAGTGAAACACATGTAGACCCTTTTAGGGAGGACTTGTCCATCAAATGTCACTACAATTGTACCAGTATTTTCAAATACCTTTTCGTTATTTATGACAACCTTTTTTTTAATTCTTCGAATTTTTACGATGGATCCACATCCAAAAGGAACAGATAAGTTGACTAATACTTCCTCGTCCGTCCAATCAGTCGGAACTCCTCGTATCACACCCATACGTGTTATATTGTATGTAGGTATGAATACATTGTATTCTTTTTGCAAGCATCCATTGCTTAAAAAGTTATTGGCCTCTGAAAATGTGTTGAATGACAAGCTTATTTTGTTCCTACCTATTCTTTTCAGACTACCATTCACAACACCAGTGATGTTGCTGTTCTTTAAAAACCTTCCGAACTCAATGGGATGAAAAATAGTACGACTATTTTCCGACATAGTCTTTTTTTGTATATTTACAATAAATGGTGCAACATCCGTGTTCTTATAATTTGTGCGACCTATATTTTTTGCGACCTGTTCGTCTTTACCATCAGCGGCAGTGCCCTGATGCGCTTCAGATTGCGGTCCTACAGAGACCCCACACTGGCAGCCAGTACTCTCCCTCTTGGAACCATATTTATATTTTTTTTTATTGCAGCTATTGCATACAATGCGAGTTGCTGCTCGTTTGCGTGCTAATAATTTGTTTTTGCCCGATAATGAGCAGTCTGTGTCCATTGAGGATTCAATATTGTCATCAGGTTTTAAAATGTTGGCGCCATTCCCCCCACCGGGGTCGGCCGGTTCCTCCATGGTGACGACTATACACTAGTAATATATACAATAAACTTACCAATAAACAACTACAACTAGAATAATAATAAATAAACTAAAATAAAATTAATAAACTGGTATTATTTCACCCAATCCTTTCGCAAATTAATATTTTTATAAGTTATTTAAAAATTCCACGTCCGCTTCAATCGAAGTTTCCCGCCCTTTTTCTATCAACTTTTAAGTTACCTAAAAAGATGAAAATGTTTTTTTTACTTTATAAATATTTTAGAACACAAAGAATGACAAATTGATATCAAGAAACGAAACGCGTTATTTTTTACGTCGGACGAAACGCGTTATTTTTTAACGACTATGAAACTGTTCAAACTTCGAATTTCTTTGCATATTAAGGTACCGGCTGTACAAAACCTTGTTATAATGGATTAGTAATATTTGCCCTGAGTATTCGCTATATGATGGTGGTACTTCCTCATGGAATTATACTTATATCGTTCTTTAGCTTTTCGGGACCAGAGGTGCTAACGGGAACTGCAAAACAAAGTTTGTTTGCGTTTCCCGCGGTACCTGCGACCTCGCAGGTACTTTGTCAGGAGCGAATAGACAGCATAGGTATTCTTGTGACTAAGTCACAAGAATATGCTGAGAGAAAGATATATAGGTATCTCTTATACAGGGTTACAGGAGAAGTCGACCTAGATCCGTTAAGGGCGTGTAGTACACATCATTTCTGAATGATTTCACTATGGAACCCCCCATCCTAAACTTAACCGTTTTCGAGATATTCGAGTTTTATTTTTTTTTTATGAAAATGACCAATTTTTCGGCTATTGAATTGAATATTTTGATTTTTTTTTGGCTCTTAAGATTATTTTTTTGGTTTTTTACATGAATAATGAGATGCTTAATGACCTCAATGACTAAAATTGCACGTAAGTTAACTAAATAGGTAATCGTAGACGATCGAAACTTAAGAAAATAAGTACAAATTATAAAAAAATATTTTTCTTTTCTGGATATCTCAAAAAATTATTACGGCACTTGCTCTGCAAATGTGCTTAAAAACATCTACATTTTATCAGCTATCCAACGAGGTATAACACTCTAGGGTATTTTTAACCTCAAAGGTGAAAATTAGTTTCTAAGGCTACATGGCAGTCAGAATAAATAGCGCTTATTTAATCTAATTAATTTGACTTAAGTTCAGCATCATTATTTCAGCCATATAAGAGAGAAAACTTCGTTTGCGTTTCCCGGTATTAGCACCTCAGATGGTGACCTAAAATAGACGTCAGTGAAACGTCAATTTTGTGACTAGAATGGTGCGTCCGGATAGTGACTCCAAAAAGACGTCAGTAAAACGTCCACTTTGTGACGAAAATGGTACGTCTGGATAGTGACTCTAAAAAGACGTCAGCAAAACGTCCACTTCGCGACGACAATGGTACTTCCTGGTAGTGACCCCAAATAGACGTCAGTAAAACGTCCATTTTGCCACGAAAGTGGTACGTCCGGAAGTGACCCCAAAAAGACGTCAGCAAAACGTCGACTTTGCGACGAAAATGGTACGTGCGGATAATGACCCCAAATAGACGTCCGTAAAACGTCAATTTTGTGACGAATATGGTACGTCCAGACACTGGCCTTAAATTGACGTGAATACGACGTCCTGTTTATGACCTGACCCTAAACTGACGTCACCATAACGTCCGCTCTCGACGAATAATGACCGACCTTATTATGACCTATGAATGACGTCCCTTATGCGTCGCTGACGTCAGTTTGCTACCTGGGGAATAGAATAAGGTAGGTATGTTTACTTACTTACTACTGCAGTCTCGAACCCAACATGGTTATTACATCGTTTTAATCTTTTTTCATGTGACTGACTTATCAACGCAGAGCTTAACTACCGATGTTAAAACCATGCAATTAGACATGCTTCTTCTATAGCCAGGCAAACACTAAGAAAGGATTATAAGGAAATCAACCTTTGTTAAGTTTAAAACCTTCGACCCAAACAATTAATCAAGCACGTATAACATTTATCAAAGTTCATCAGTGAACCTTTTAACTGGCAGGCTTGCGCGCGCCATTTTGTCGCGACTGAATCCCCTTGCCCCGAGCGGATGCATTCTTTCTTCGATTTCTCGATGATTTTGTATGAATGCCTACTAATCTAATATTTAAAATTGTCGTGTCGCGGTGTTTGTAGTTAAACTCCTCCGAAACGGCTTGACCGATACTCAAGAAATTTTGTGTGCATATTGGGTAGGTCTGAGAATCGGACCACATCTATTTTTCATCCCCCTAAATGTTAAGGGTAGTCCACCCCTAAAAATTTTATTTTAAAATTTTTAGATAAACATTTTATTTTTTTATAATACAGCATTACAAAATACATACAACCCTGAATTTTCAGCCCTCTACGATCAACCCCTATTTTTCCATCGCGATTTTTTTTTTTAATTTCCTTCAATTATGATTTTTTTCTCAATTCAATTTGATCTTCCGCCCTCGCCGGTCGATAACCGATCAACTATCAATCGATCAGTTATCCCCGCTAGATGTCTACCGTTGTCACCTCTCATCCAGCAAACATCACGGAGTAGGCATAAGAACGAAGCCGGTCTCCTGTCTTACTCACTATACAGTTATCGGCATACTTTCATTGTCTACAACGCTTTCGATTATAAGTAAATCCCCGCACCGCATAGTTATTTTTATTGAACTAATAAAATGTTTCCTAGAAATAATATACATAGCAAAACAACGTTTGCCGGGTCAGCTAGTGTATATATATATTTGGATTCCTTATAAAATTCCCTACCGATTAGTATGTGAATAGTCTAAAGTTAACAACATACCTATTGTTAACTTAAGAGGAAAGTAAAAATTGCGATGTAAATGTGTAAAGTGTGTAAAGTATATTTAAAAAATCCGTACCCGCAGGGGGAACACGCAGGTAGATTACGTGAAGCAATTAATATTATTTTATTAACACGTTTAATTTTTTTTCTCGAAAAAGGTAAAATGGCCTATCGATTAAAAATGTTTCCGACAGCAAGAATGTTCACCGGTTAGAAGTTATGATTTTTTCCCCGAAAAATTTTGGTTTTCCCCCCCTCCACTTTTAGTTAAAGTTTTAATCTTATAGGTTTAAAATTAAAAGTTGTTGGTATTCATGTATACTATGGGATAAAATTAGAACAGTTCGAATATCTTTCATGGAACGTGAAATTTTGAGGAAAAACTGATTTCACAAAAAGTGAGGCCCTACCGTCCCCTTAGGCCGGATTCCACCCGTTCACGAACTTAAACTAAGTTTACACCCAAGCAATTTTTGACCGCAGTTTGAAAGCGATCGGGGCAAAAATGCGACCGTGAGAGTGCCGCAAATTTTGGGAAGTGGAACCATACATACATATATATTATATATATATATAAACTTTTTGACCAGTGGTCATTTCGGACTCAGGGGGTCATAACTAGACCTCCTATGAAGAATTTTTTTTTTAAATTCGACAGTAGTCAAGAAACCAATAGGTAGATCGATTTCATCGAAATCTACCTAAAAATAAAACAGTATCATGGACAGTTTTTGTTTTATTTTATAGTAGAATAGTATATTTACAATTTAAAACAATTAAACAATGCAACGCTATACGTGACGTACCACGCGTTTAAGTAGATCAGACCAAGAAAAAACGACGTTCCGTACAAACTTGCATTTTCTTAGTGCACTACGTTACTTAAGCAATATTTATAGAAAATGTATGGGACTAAACCCTGCAAAGCTTCAGTTGTGCGTTGATTCATCATTCAGTCAGTTTCTGCTTTATTCTACACAGCACTATCTATACCCATAGAACGCATAGTTGACTAGCTTGTATTATGTTGTGTACTATTATAAACATACTGTGCACTATTATAACTATTATAAACATACTATCAATATCATATTATTGAAACATCCAGACCTATGCAAATATAGGTACTTACCTACATATTCAAGTATACAAATATTAGCACTGAGCAGGAATTGAATGTCCCACGCCACAGAGGTCGTACTCGTAAATAATACACACACATTAAATGATTAATTATCGTTTCATTTTGATATATCATTGTGTACCATTAATTTAAAAGTCGTCATAGCTCGCAGAATAAGCAAGCTGAAGTGGCAATGGGCTGGTCATATGTGCCGCAGGACCGATGGCCGATGGAGCAAACGAGTCCTAGAGTGGAGACCACGAACCGATAAACGGAAGGTAGGATGTCCCTCAGCAAGATGGACGGATGACCTGAAAAAGGTAGCTGGGATAGACTGGATGCGCAAGGTGGAGGAGGCTATGGCGTACAATGGGAGAGGCCTATGTACAGCAGTGGACTGCAATAAGCTAATTGATTGATTGAAATGATTATTATACCTGTTTGTGACACACAATATTGTCAATATTATCATGATGGCAGTGTTGCCGTTTTAGAAACTATGGGGTTAATAGCATGCTCTCCAAACGCACTTTATGTCTTGTTTCGACAGAACCGAATTTGACAGCCGACAACATTATATTCAGTTTTGACGGTTCGGATCCGGGACGCGTGCTTGTTACAAGTGTTCTTCCCTTCCAAAAGAAATTTATTGATAATATTGTGGTGTTGGATTACTTAAGTGCTTTTGTGTTGTTTCTGTGTGCTTTGTATACATATCCTGAGTAAGTAACGTAAATAATCACGTAGATTTTAACATGAATAACCACCCGCCAGACCCTGGTGGAGGTTACGTCCCCGGTCGACCCCCCAATGTTGTTCAGATTACTCAAGGTGATAGTTCTACAACCTCAACGGCCAAGAAGCGCAATAGCCACTCACAGGAAGACGTTGTCCCTGCCAAAAAAGTCATATCAGACCCTTCTGAATCCTCGCCGTCAATACAAACTACGTATATACATCCGGATTACCAGGATAAGCCAGCAAGCTATTCTGATTCAGATTCTGGCCCGTTTTTGGTTCACGTGTCAAGAGCTGTCGGTGATTCCTCTGCAGGGACGGTATTCCGGCCCATCAAATTTGGTCACTTTTTATATAATAATAAAATTCAAAATATTGTGGAAGGAGGAGTAAAACGAGTAGGACGCAACAGATTATCTGTTGAGTTCAAATCTGCTACCGATGCCAACAACTTTTTAAAGCATCCATCTTTGACAAGAGCCAAATATGAATGCACTATCCCATCTTTTGCCTGCTCCCGCATGGGTACAATCAGACAGGTACCGGTGGATTGGACCCTTGAAGAAGTAGTCCAATCCATTGAAGTCCCGTTGGGTTATGGATCGGTCGTGAAAGCCAGAAGAATGAACCGGAAAGTATTAAGTGAGAATAATACCCCCACATATGTGCCTACCCAAACTATTGTGGTGACCTTTACTGGTCAAAAATTACCCCCACATGTCTACTGCTTCTACAATTCCCTCCCGGTGGAGACTTATGTGCTACCCCTCATTCAATGCCTGAAATGTTGTCGGTTTGGACACATCACATCGCAATGCAGGTCTACTCCTCGCTGCTTTATCTGCGGCCAGGCCCATGAGGGTATCTCTTGTACCTCACAATCCCCCACATGTATATTTTGTTCAGGACCCCACTCATCTAAAGACCCTTCATGTCCGGAGCATTCTCGGCAAAAATCTATTAAACTTGCCATGTCTCACGAGAACATTTCTTACATGGAGGCATCTGCTAGGTTCCCCCATGTGAGAAAGTCTTTTGCAGATACGACAAGATCTTCTCACCCTATATATTCCCAACCTAATACCCAACAATTTACCTCGCTCTCCCCCGAGGGGCCTAAAGGCCCTCAGGTTTCTTATAACAAAACTGTGTTTATTCCCCGAAGGCAGAACAACCCTGCCTCTGGTCCTGGCTATGACAGGCAGGCCCATTACCTCATAACCCAACCTCCTCCTCCTACTCTCCCTAATGGGTCTGCTCTCCCTGATGAGCAAACTAAAAATCCTTGCAATGATAACCTTCTTGATTTATTACTTTCCACTCTCATTAACATGTTAACTCGCTTTAATGATACTGAGCTACCAGAAAAATTCAAGACCAAACTTACTCAGCTGTTAACCCTTACTAGTAACATTCCCGCCCCTCCTCCAATGGAATTGTAGGAGCATTCGAAACAAAAAAGGTCAATTAACATATTTAATAAATAAGCATAAACCTCTGGTCCTTGCCATCCAGGAAACCTGGCTTAAGCCCGGCTCTCATTTCAGGATGCCTGGGTATGCTTGTTTCCGGGATGACAGGGGTGATAGGTATGCTGGAGCTGCCATTTTAGTCTCCAGATCAATCATTTACAGTCAGTTATCTCTACCTCATCATAGTGATTCATGGAACATTGTTGCCATTAAAGCAGCAAACATTTCATTTCTCTCTGTTTATATCCCCTATCCAGATGCTTCTATTTTAACTGAGTTAAATAACATTTTGACTTATATTCCCACCCCTCTTGTTATTCTAGGTGACTTCAACATCCACCATACATCATGGGGATCACAATATTGTGGTGATTTAGCACCCTCATTCATAGAACTTCTGGATTCTATGAATCTCTGCATTTTAAATGATGGCTCGGCCACTCGCAGACCGTCCCTTACCCAAAGGGGCCCCAGTGCTGTTGACTTAACTATTTGTTCAGCATCCCTCGCTTCATGCCTGACCTGGCAGATTACTTCTGACTCTCATCAGAGTGACCACTACCCCATTATTGTCTTCTCCCCAGGCAGCTTTCACCAGGATTCACCACCATTTAACCCTCTTCTCAAGTATATCCTCTCAAGAGCTGATTGGGAACTGTATTCTAGTACTCTTGACCAGGAGGTGTCACTCTTGCCATCCCCTGACGCACATAACTATGAGTCTGTTTACTACCTGTTTAAAAAAGCTCTTCTGCGTTCCGCGGATAAGGCAATCCCTATTAAAAGGGCACCTAAGAACAATATCCCCTCCCCTCCTTGGTGGGATCAGGCCTGCTCGGCTGCCTGCAGGGAGAGAAGGGATGCTGAAAGAGATTATAAAAGTAATATGACCATCGCTAATTACTTGAACTACCAAAAAGTAGCTGCTCAAACAGTTAGACTTTTGTCACAAAAGAAAAAAGACGGCTGGCGTAGGTTTTGTGAATCACTAGCCCCTCGTACCCCCCCATCGTTTGTATGGAGAAATATTAGAAGGTTCAGGTATTCTACAGCTAACAACAATGTTGCATCGAATGACCCATCTGCTTGGTTACAGAAATTTGAGCAAAAATTGGCCCCCCCTACAGCTCCCACTGCTGATGAGTCTTCAAGTTTCTTGCCCTCTACCTCTCAAATTTTACACCCTCTGGAATCTTCTTTTACTTTTGATGAACTCTCTGCTGTCTTGGGGTCCCTCAAAGATTCTTCCCCTGGGGTGGATGGTATCCCATACTCATTTATCTTCAAGAGCAGCACTACTTCCCAAAACTTTTTTCTAAATCTTCTCAACCACATTTTTTGCTCTGGTTGCCCACCAGAAGAGTGGAAGTCACAAATTATAATTCCGATCCTCAAACCAGGTAAACCGACTGATGATCCTTCTAGCTACCGCCCCATTGCACTTTCCTGTACCATGGCCAAAATATTAGAGCACCTAATCAAAAACCGTTTAGAGTGGCTTGTGGAAAGTCAGGGTTTGCTGTCTAAAACTCAGTTCGGATTTCGCAAGGGCCTAGGCACAATTGATAATCTCGGCATCTTTAACACTGATATTAGAATAGCCTTATCAAAAAATCAATATTGTGTGGGTATGTTCTTGGACATAGCAGCTGCATATGATAATGTACTTCTTCCTGTGCTCAGGCAGAAACTGCTCAATCTGAGTCTCCCAGAGAAGATAGTCAACTACATCTCCAATTCCCTTTCTGGCAGAACCATTAGCCTTAGAGTTCAAAATTCAATTCTTTCTCCCAGAATGATATGGAGAGGCCTTCCGCAGGGCTCTGTCCTAAGCCCCCTCCTCTACAGTATCTACACAGCGGATTTAGATCTCTCAGTTACCCCCTTTTGCAACATCCTGCAATATGCTGATGATCTAGCTCTATATGTTTCAGTGGACCATATGACAGATGCTGTGTCCAGATTAAACTCAGCAATTTATTACCTCTCTAACTGGCTTACCGACCATGGTCTTTCTCTTTCGGTCACCAAAAGCTCTGTGGTAATCTTTAGCCGCCGTAGATCCATCCCTGATTGTTTAATATCTCTTGATGATCAAAGGTTCCCTGTAAGAGACACAGTAAAGTTTTTAGGAGTCATTATGGATTCAAAGCTTTCTGGGGTAGAACACATTAATTATACTATCCAGAAATGTGAAAAAAATATTAATGTCTTAAGGGCGGTGTCCGGAGTCTGGTGGGGATCCCACCCTTATTGTCAAAAACTAATGTACAATGCCCTTATCCGTAGCCATCTGGATTATGGTTGCTTCCTCTTAGAGCCATGTAATAAAGCAGCCCTAAATATGTTGGATAAGATCCAGGCCAAAAGCATGCGGCTCATCGTTGGCGCTATGAGATCATCACCAATAAATGCTCTTCAATTGGAGTGCGTAGACCCCCCTCTTCTTCTGCGAAGGCAATACCTCTCTGATAGGTATCTATATAAAACCTCTCAACTTTCCTTTCATCCCCTGATACCCAAACTACACAAACTTTCAGAATACATTTCTTCTGGTGGATACTGGACACATAAAATCCATCCCTCTTTATTTAATAGCTTTGTTAATTATGTTCGTTTCCCTTTCCCTTGTTTCCAGTGTAAGACTAACCCCTTGTTTGAAACCCCGTTTGAGGCGATAATCCATAGACCTGATATTGTCCTATATTCAGGTATCAACAAACACTCTGTGGACCCTAATAGGGAGTTAGATTATTTAATCAGCCAAAATTGGCAGGACAGGTTAGCTATTTACACAGATTCTTCAAAATCTTCAGACTCAACTTGTGTTGGATCTGCAGTCTGGATTCCTCGTTACAAAATTATACTGACATATAAATCTCCAAATATCAATTCCATTTTTACTGGTGAATCGATAGCTATACTTGAAGCATTATTATATATTGAGTCTCATAATATAAGCAAGGCAGTAATCTTTACTGATTCGAAGAGCTGCTTAATGGCCATTCTAGCTAATCAATTCTCCAGTAAAACTAGGTTCCCTTTAATCCTTTTAATTAAGCAATCATTGTTCAGGTGTCAAGCTAAGGGACTGACTGTTTCATTGGTTTGGATCCCAGGCCATGTTGGCATAGCAGGTAACACATTTGTGGATTCCCTAGCCAAGGATGCCATATCCAATGGTACTCTTGACCATTACAGAGTCTATGCTCAGGATCTACTCTCACTTGCCAAAATCAGCTTGATGGCAAAATGGACTTTCCTTTGGGATGAATCCAGTAAATTGAAGGGAAGACACTATGCCTCCATACAGACTGACATTCCAACCAAACCCTGGTTTTACAAATTCCGTGAAGCCAGTAAAAGAGCGACCTCGGTAATTTGTCGTCTGCGTCTAGGACATGCTTGCACTAATGTATTTTTGGCAAAAATCAGGATCAGGGACAGCTCTCTCTGTGAGTGTGGCTTAGACGAAGGCTCTACAAATCATATATTCTTTGAGTGCCCAAGAATGAATGGTTCTTTGTATGACATACTCCCTACTGAACGTATCCCTCGACCCATAAATTTTAACTCTCTTCTGACATATACTAATTCCCCACTCATATATTTAATCTGTAACTTTATTAACGCAAATAATATTTACCTCTAGAACTGTGTTTGTTTGCCTTAACCGCTAACCTGTGTGCTTTAATGATGTTTCTTTTGTTCAGGTACTCCAACATTTATTCCTTATTGTACTCTTCTCTTGTACACTCACGAAGGTCCTTAGTTAAACAGCCTTAGGCCAACACGTTATAACCCGTTTTGAGTTATTGGCGGAAACATCGGAATCGCCATATAAAAAAAAAAAAAAAAAAAAAAAAAAAATATTCAGTTTTCGAACGTGTTGTGTTGAACTGTTGACCTTGAGAGGTTAGGTTTTGTAAAGTTAATAGTTTTATTTTTGTGACTCAAAATGTCTAAACAGAAGCTTTTTGATGAGGAATCGGAAGACGAAGTATCTCTTAAAACAGAAAATGAATATGCCAAGAAATATGACAAGTGGCGAGAAAAGGAAGAAATGCATAAGCGTTTGTTTATTTTTTATTTTACTTCGATGATAAGAAGATCCAAACTATGCATAGATTTTATTTCTACAGTTAATCTTCACCACCAGTTATAGGGCTTCTACATTTAAGTCATATTCTAGATCCTACATCAGTTCCCATAGAGGTCCTAGCGACATTTGTCCACTTATCACAATCAAATGAGACAGAATCTATCCCCTGAATGGATAAGCATAGGATATTACACCCAAGTATACTTTGTTCATGATCAAGAGACATTGAAATATGGTTACTTATTTTCCCTATATGCACTGGGATCAAAAAGTTTTCGGTGGGTCATTATGTGTGGACCTAATTGTACAAAACTCATGAAAAAATATGGGGTGACCCTTGTATTCTCTTTCTTATTATTGCCTAGTACTCTGAAGGACTTGGCTAGTAACTTATAATATTATAATAATAGCCTTTATTTCAGACAGTATTTCAATTACAGTAGTTACCTATCCTAATTATTCTATATATAACAGTTATATACTATATATCTTACACTTTACTATTATACCTCGACAACCCTGTCTGTATGCCACTTATTGGCGAAGGCCTCCTCCAACCTTTTCCATTGCTCTCTATCCTTACCAGTTCTTGTCCATGTGCCTCCTGTTATGGCTTTAATATCATCCTCCCATCTTCTAGGTGGTTTACCTTTTTTTTGCTAGTAACTTTGCTAATAATAACAGAAATATTCCAATAGTTGTATCGGTTAACAGACAGTTTGGCAAGAGCCTTGGCTAGGGCTACAGAGAAGGGAATCTTCTCATAATAATGTACTTTCTGCATCAAGCCCTTGACCCAACTGCCTACCACTAGCCTCTTAGATGTTGGCTCAAGGGCTTGATGCAGAAAGTACATTATTATGAGAAGATTCCCTTCTCTGTAGCCCTAGCCACCATTGACTGTGTGCCTTTAGCTTAAACCATAGTGTAGTGCTATTTGTTTTATCTTTGAATTGTGTAGCTCTAGATATGTATTTTACTTTACACTATGTATTTTAGTTGAACAAAAATATGGTTCCAAAGCATTAAACTCTGATGCTTCACTATCATCGGACAGTGAGGATGAGAGTGACGAGCCACCGGAAGTATCGGAAGAGACCGAGACACAGTTTTTGAAGACCTTGGCACTGCTGAAGACTAAGGACCCTAGGATTTATGATCCCACATTTAAATGCTTTGAGGAAAAGGAGATAAAAGAGCCAGGTAATTTTTTCTTATACAATTTCTTTTTGATATAAAACATTCCTCGAAGGGGTAGGCAGAGATGTGTATTACACACCCACGATTCGCCAGTTATGTTAAGGTCCCAATGTAATAGGGGGCGAGCCTATTGCCATCTACCGGGCACATTATTAAGTGAGTGATAATTAACATTTATTAATGCACACATAACTGCGAAAAGTCAGAGGTGTGTGCCCGGGGCGACTGGGGATCGAACTCGAGACCTCGTCTCCGAACTCGAGACCTCGTCTCCGAACTCGAGACCTCGTCTCCGAACTCGAGACCTCATCTCAGCACTCTTTTTGATATAATCATATAGTAATGTCTGTTTTGGGTGCATGGGCCCCACCAAGATCTTCTGAGCCCTGGGGCTCAGAAGATCTTGGTGGGGCTTCACCTGCAATTCAGGAGACCTGCTGATTAATGGATAAGGGCTTTTACTTTTGTGTTTGGGAGTTCAGACAGCAGTTGCTCCTGTAGAAGCCAACCAAATTAATGAGAGGTGAAGTAGGAGATCGGACCCCAGAATAGAGGGTCAATTCTCGTAATTATGCCAATAACAAATCAAAATGTGATTGAATTGTCAATTGATCGAAAATAAGGTACACCCCGGCGTCTGAAGATCCGAGACGGCGTGCGGATTTAGTGGGTTCAAGCCCGACATAACCGTCCCCGCTGGCCGGCGGGGGGGTATCCGAAGGGAATTCCGCACGAAAAAAAAAAAAAGGTATTCTACTAATAAAAAATACAGTCCAGTTTCAGTATAATCTTAGTTCAGTCACTTGATAATCTATTTGAGAATCTTGGCTGATATAGAGTTATAGAAACGCGTCGGTAGCTTAGTGGTTAAGGAGTCGACCCTACGATCGAGAGGTCCCGGGTTCGAATCCTGGCCATTACACTACCGAGGTGAACCCACTCCTAACACAAGCAATTAAGCTTAGCTGGAGGGGTTAGGGGGAATGTTAGTAATTTCGGTTACTAATATTCTTTTAAAAAAAAAAAATAGAATAACATGCATTTTATTTTTTAGTTTATTAGGGCTTTTACACAAGGCCATAAGTGGCCGTAAGTCCTTAACGTAATTCCTTAACATATATATAACAATAAAAGAAAACAACAAAGAAAAAGAACTTTAACAAACAAAAATCAATACGCATTTTGTGCGAAATTCACAAAGAATTAAGAAACAAAACCTGTCAATTAAGGGTGGGCGGTTATATAATAATAATAAAGTTTATTTCGGATAAAGTCCATAGAAGTTAGTTCAGTACAATTTACACTTACATACTATTGTTAGTAAGGTACATAATTTATTAAATTATTATTTATTATTATTATTATTATTATATTATTATTTATTAAATTATGTACCTTACTAACAATTTAAAAACAATTTAATTTTTAAATTTCTTTATTAATTTCGGTGTGGAGCACCATCCACCTTTTAAACAGGGGGGAGTCCCACCGGTTAGATAACGCCACCAGGATGCTACAATAAGGAAGCACAACGCTTTCTTATCATAGGTGCGAAGTCGTTGACTCGCTCCTCTGCAAACATCCTGGAGGCGCTGCAGTGCCTCGGCTTCCCCATCAGCATCCCGACTGCGTTATTATATTGAACACGCAGGTCATCGCATGCCCGACGCGTAAAACTCACCCACAAGCCGCACATGTAAAAGGATTGGCAATATGCTTTAAACAGCGTCACCTTCACATGTTTAGTACAATGTGCGAACCTGCGGGCGAGCATGTTACACCGGACAGTCAACGACCTACGCTCCCGCTCAATATCTAGGTTATCTTTGAGGTCCTCCGAAACCCAATGCCCCAAATACTTGAACCTATCAACGCGGCTTAAAGGCTTGCCACAAATTGAGACTTCGGGCAGATCAGTGTAGGTTTTAGAACCCGCTCTGAACACCATAAACTCACTCTTATGCGCATTGTATTTGCGGCCGTGGCACCCGGCGTACGCTTCACACATTTCTTAAAGTTTTCTCAAGGCACCTATCGATAGACTCAGCAGCACCATAATCGTCTGCATAGCTGATGTTATTTATACAAAAGCCGTCAACATGGCAGCCAACTTTGGTGCTTATATATATAAGTGATTGTATTGATAATGAGATTAGTAAGTATCTTATTTTCATAATCAAGAGATTATATCATTGGATTATGGCACTAGTACTAAACCCTATGGTAAAAAATAGTAAGAAAACGAGAGACATGAGAGTGGCTCTTATAGGATAGAACAAGTAGAGGATTAAAAATTGTAGTGTGGGTATGTTGTGAAATAATTTAGACAAAAAGGAGGTAATATTATATATAGTTTATTTTTATAGTTTTATTTATATAGTTTTGCTTAATTGTTAAAATCATCTGTTTTTGTTTCATTATGGTACTAGCTGTTGTAACGGTTAATATTTTTATAGTAGTTTGTAAATGAAGTTAAGGTGTGACTTATGCACTGTGAAAATTAATTAAGTGATGGATGTAATTGAGACTACTACCGGCTAGGGCGAGCAGAGTTAAATAAAAGGTTGATTACAATGTATAGTATGAGATTATAATCGTGAATAGAATGTTACATAAATTTATATCTGGTATTTGAGTAAATGAACCTCAGGGGATGGATTCATAATAAATATTCTGCCGTGGCGTTGTTCGGTCCGTTGTGCAAG
Organism: Cybosia mesomella; assembly: GCA_946251805.1. Taxonomy (NCBI): domain Eukaryota; kingdom Metazoa; phylum Arthropoda; class Insecta; order Lepidoptera; family Erebidae; genus Cybosia; species Cybosia mesomella. The sequence continues at coordinate 1,345,553 of OX276405.1, forward strand.
ATGTTAGTATGCACTTAGCTAGTGGACACGTGGCTGGTGGTGATGCCGGCGTGCCAGGGTCTCCGCTGGTGTGCCTCGCTACCGCTAAGATGGTGCGAAGCCCGGTGCGAAGACCCTGGAAATAGAAAAAGTGCGGGTCAGTTTGTCACTAGGTAATTACGTCCAAGTGACCCGCTAAAATAGCAGGTGAAGAGAATCTCCCAGCGGCAATGCAGCGTAGCTAGAAGCTATAACAAAAGAGAATATAATAGGCAGCACAAGCTGGTGCCGCGACCTCTGACCGTAGGGGTCATCGGCCTCGTGGCACTAAATAGGTAGGCTGAAATAGCACACAGTATAAAACAAAATATATTAAGCCATGCATTTTAGCAGGCAATAAGCTGCACCGCTGTAAGTCTTCACCTGTAGAAAGAAGTAGGAAATGTTGATCTCAAAACTTACCTGGAGCCGACAGCAGTTGGCCACGGGGTCAAAGTGACTTTCCCCGGCGAAGGTTACCAAGGAAAGGAACGATATAAGAGCCGTCAGTTGATGACTGGGCAAGTGCTGTCCAATCTCGCTCGCACAACCATAGATATTTAGTAATAACTATCGAAACATACTAAAATATCGATTAATTTACGGATATTGTTTTAATTAGATTTATAAAGAATCCACAACGTTACAATACCCCCTCAATTAGTTCAGGGTTTTTGTTACCCAAAAACCCGATACTGGACTGCTCAATACAATGTGCCTGACTTACGCTTACACATACATACTTTCTTACATACCTCCTCTATCATTTTCATCCATACTTTGCGGTTACCACTTAAATAATGTAGCACACGCTTCCTTCCGAAGAGAGTTTCCAGGATAATAGGCGCTGGAGACTCAGACGTAAATCTAGCAAGATGGTAAATATTGAAATGTCACAGACAACAATTTCAATGGGAAGAAAAAGAGCAATAATTACCACTATATATTTTCGACTATAAAAGAGAAAGTGTTATGTTTTTAGTATAGGGCTTCTTTTAGATGTATACATTACCGCATCTGCAATAAGGCTTATTTCACGAGTTTGCAAACCGCTCGAAAGAAGACATAACAGAGATATGCAATAAGGCTTGTTTTTGGAACTGAGTTTGCACGACCGCTCAGCATAATAGTGGTATAAAACCATAAAAAACAATACCCAGATACTGGTTATCCCAGCTCCAAGAAAAGGTATCCGTTGGTTTAAAACGCCAACGGACCCACAAATGGTACAAAACCATAAAAATAAGGTATCCGTTGGTTTAAAACGCCAACGGACCCAAAAACAACATCAGTTGGTTTAAAACGCCAACCGACCCACAACAACCTTTACTAGGCAAAGCCTAATAATAAAAGAAAACGAACATGAAGTTCAAAGTTCCATCTCAAAGAGAGGAGAAAAGAAGAAGAAAATATATAGTAGTGGTAGGGTAATATGATTTCAAACAATAAAGACAATTAATTTGTCTAAAAAAAATATAATTAACAACTTTTAACTTCGTCCGCGTGGATTTCGATTTTTAGGGTTTTAGTTCTTATGTGCGGAACTCAAATTATTACTCCAAAATTAAAGTGATCTATGTTACGCCTTGTAACATTACCTATCTACCAGTGAAACTCCCGTCATAATCGGCACAGCCGTTCCAGAGTAAATCAGATTTTATTTACAATTTTGTGGGTTTACATTTGCGCAGAACCCTAATTTTTTTCTTAAATTAAAGGAGCTTATGTTACGCCTTATAATATTACCCATCTGCCAGTGAAAGTCCTGTCAAAATCGGCCCAGCCGTTCCAAAGATTACCTCTATCAAACAGACAGAAAGACAGACAGACAAAGATTTTTAAAATTGTATTTTTGTTATAAGTATCGTGTATACATTCATGTGCAATCATTAAAAATCTGTTATTTTAATATTACAAACAGACACTTCACTTTTATTTATTTTTATAGATGCTAGTGATATTTAATTTCTAAGTATATACTAGATAGTGGCGATAGCCCGGTGGCGTACGTAACGGACTACTGAGACGAGGTCTCGAGTTCGATCCCCAGTCGCCCCGGGCACACACCTCTGACTTTTCTTAGTTATGTGTGCATTGATAAAATGTTAATTATCGCTCGCTTAACAATGTGCCCGGTAGATGGCAGTAGGCTCGCCCCCTATTAAATTGGGACCGTGACATAACTGGCGAATCGTGGGTGTGTAATACGCCTCTGCCTACCCCTTCGGGGATACAGGCGTGAAGTTATGTTATGTTATGTTTGTTGTTTATACTAGATATAATAATATTCCTTGTAACTAAGACTACTGAAACCTTACCTACAGCCTCACAATCTCACAAAAACTTTGACCTACAAATATGTATTTAATAGCTCAATACACAATATTACAATTTTGACGTTTATAGAGCGAAACGTATACAAATTTCGTTTCGGTCGCATTACAATATAAATGACAAAGTTTAGTAGAACTCCGATTTAGACTGATTTGCACTTTTTTTCAACATTCAGTCACATTTCGATATACTTACATTACAGTCAATGTTCGATCTTGAAAATGTAATGACTTTTTGACATTTGGGAGATCAGGATGAGTTTGAGACTAGCCTGAGACTCAATAGAACATATTTTTATTACGAGAATTGGCCCTCAGGTGCTTGGGTGAGAAGAGTAACTGTGAACTAACATTTCTAAGGGAACCATTCTTTGAGATAATAAGAGACAACTTATTAAACCTGTATTACTTATTATATGTACTTGATTTCTTATTTATTTTACTTTATTCTTATTACTTGTTATTACCTATGTTCCGATGTAAGCCAAACAAAGGACCTGAGATCTTTCTTACAAGGATAAAGATGACTCGGTTTCTCTTTTATCTTTTATCTTATATAACTACCTATCTACCATCTCTCAAACACTTGAACAATGAAAAAAAAACATATTGTACCACTGACTGCACCTTTTTTTTTTTTCGTGCGGAAATCCCTTCAGATACCCCCCCGCCGGCCAGCGGGGGCGGTTATGTCGGGCTTGAACCGACTAAAACCGCATGCCGTCTCGGGTTTTAACACGCCGGGGTGTGGAAGGTTGCCCATAGAGCATATCCCTCGCACCCTGACTGACCCTGGGCCATCTCCGGTTTCGAGATGGCCCCCTCGGGTTTGGGAAGCACGGTGTCCCCGTCTTGCCCCGGTTTGGGGGAGGGGCGCTAGTCGCCCCACCGTCCCGGCCTGCTTCTGCTGGGGTGACAGGCGGCCTTACCTGCCACCCCCAGGCCTGCGCTCATGGAGGACGGAGGTTGTTAACCGACCTCCGGCGGCTGAGTAGCCTCGACTCACTAGACTCGACTAGACTCGCGGCGAGCATGTTGTGGGCTCGGCGGGCCGGGAGAGTTCTAAACCTCTCCCGGGTGCGCTCCGCCATCTCCTTCGCGAGCATTACATGCTCGCAGAAGGAGATGGCGGCGGCCCACGCGCTCACGCTCTGCACCATTGCCGACTGACTGTACCTACTACCTAACAAGATATAATTTTGCATTTTTATGTGTTCTTAGATGTTTATAAAACAATTGTTTTTATTTTAGAAAAAGAGACTACACCTAAGACATTAACTTTCGCCGACAGTGATGATGATGATGATGAAGATGATGGTAATATCTTCACCATTGAAAAGAAAGCAGAGATAGTCGACGACAGTCAGAAGCAGAGGAAAAGTACTGAAACCAAAGTATGTATAATTTGTATTGAAATGTGCATTCAACTCAGCCTGGTTAGTACAGTGCTCCACCGGACGTCAGTGCGTACGGTCCGACGATACGCACTCGTATTACGCATACGCATTGACGGACCGTCAGTTTGTACCATCCAGTGCTCCCCTGACCAACAAACTGATCGGGCTGGTACAGTCGTACAAGAAACCGACGGCCGCTACACCGATGGCTGCAGCACTGAACGCGTTCCTTTGTTCCCAAAGTGCATTGGCTGAATGTCGCCAGCATATGAATTTATTACCGTAGATGCTAGCAAGTACCGCAGACTACCGCAAACGGTAGCAACTACCGCAGACGGTAGCAACTACCACAAACTACCGCAGACGGTAGCAACTACCGCAGACGGTAGCAACTACCACAAACTACCGCAGACGGTAGCAACTACCGCTTAGGTTTGAATAGGCTTTAAATCAGCCAAAAGTACTTTCGTCTGCAGGTTAATTCTGTATGAACTGGTGAGAACAACATAAAAAGAAAGCTACTCCTTCAAAATAAGATTTATGTCAATAACTTGAAAATAGAACCAGTTCATAGACAACCTTCTTTCTTTCTATACTTTTATTCCTTCTTAACTTATAATTTTTTTTCTTCCAGGAAGGTAAGCTCAAGGAGTACTTAACTGGGAAGGCTGAGCATATAGATGATGAAGTGGAGAAAGATCTAGCGCCTCTCAAGGCTCTCTGGTCTGATCCCAAGCTGAATGATGGAGAAGCTTTCTTGAGGGATTACATACTGAACAAACAGTAGGTACAAATAGTTAAAATCTTTATATTCACATAGGGAGAGGGGAGGTATATTGATAATGCCCGCGGCTCCGCCCGCGCGGAGGTTCGTTATTGTATTTTGATCATATCTCCAGTTCTACTTAACTAATTGCAACCGCATCAAAATCTGTTCAATAGTTTTTGCGTCTATCGTAGACAGACAAGAATTCTGTAACATAACCCAATTTATTTTCAAAGTATTGCAATGTACAGACACATCTAATTTACAAAAGAATATTAGTAACCGACATTACTAATATTCCCCCTAATCCCTCCAGTTAAGCTAAATTACTTGTGTTAGGAGTGGGTTCACGTCGCTAGTGTAATGGCCAGGATTCGAAACCGGGACCTCTCGATCGTAGAGTCGACTCCTTGACCACTAAGCTAATATACTCGTAAATAATAAATTTTATAATAGCATAGAATACATGTTGACATCTCCTCACCTACACGTGACAGACTGTCATGTGGAGTATTGTTGGTAAAACTGTGAAGCACAACTAGTTCTTAATATAAATCATAATTCACAGATATCTGGAAGACGGTGATGTTGGGGAGGCTGAAGATAAAATTCGCGATGATGAGGAGTTGGAGGCTGATGAGGAGAGGGTCGAGGAGCAGGGCAAGTTCGAGAGAGCCTACAACTTTCGCTTCGAAGAACCCGACCAGGAGTTTGTGAGTTCATTTTTTTTTCGGATTTACATTTACAACTTTTTTTTATCTTTTTGGCGAACCCTAAATATTTTCCTAAAACAAAAGTAGCCAGTATTTGCCAGTGAAAGTTTCGTCAAAATCGGCCTAGCCGTTCCAGAGATTACCTAACACCTACAAACAGACAAAAAAATTGCTTTTTTTAAATGTTGTTATTTTACTATTATAAACAGACACTTCAATTTTATATGTTTGTATAGATGAGATAGATTAATTCCCCACCCATTCATACTAGAAAAGGTGTAGATAACCATTGGGCATGTTTGAAGAACTGGTATTTCATTAGCATACATATATTCCCGAGTTCTTTACTGAAACTGGCCGAGGATCCTCATGAGTCTTTGAACAAAATCAATGATTATTTTGCAGAAATAGGTAAAAAGCTAGCCAGTTCCATTAAGAACGAAAATTTCCAGCTATCGAATGAACTAAATCCTCACTGTGAGCCTCTTCATATCAGGGATTCGATGGCCTTATTTGCAACGGATTGCGGAGAGATTGAGACCATAATATCGAATCTGAACAGTGAGTCTGCAATGGGTATAGACGGAATTCCAACACGAGTGATAAAAAGCGCTAAATCCTGCCTGACTCCCCCTCTTACATACGTGTGTAATCTGTCCTTGACCTGACTTGACTGACCTTGACTGTGTTTTTCCGGATGCTTTAAAAAAAGCCAATTTATAAGAGTGGTGACAGAAGCAGTGTCGAAAATTACAGGCCAATATCCGTCCTTACTGTCATCTCTAAAATTTTGGAAAAGCTATTAAATTGCAGGCTTTTAAAATACCTTCAACAACATAATATAATTGCCAAAAACCAATATGGTTTTACTAAAGGTATTTCTACCGAAGATGCAACTTTGGCTCTAACAGAGAAGGTTGCCAGGAACCTTGACAGTTCGTCCAAGGTTATTGGCGTGTTCCTAGATATGTCCAAGGCATTCGATAGTGTTTCTGTCCCGCTTCTACTTCATAGACTGGAATCGATAGGCATTCGTGGAGTTGCGCTCGACATGTTCCGATCATATCTCACAAACCGATCCCAGTGTGTTAGGATAGGTGACTACATGAGCGAATACACATAATTAACATTTGGAGTTCCACAAGGTAGCGTCCTGGGGCCTACCCTCTTTTTGGTGTATATCAACAGTTTGTCCACAAAATCATTAATAAACTGCGACATTTTCACCTATGCCGATGACACTGCTTTGATTCTTCATGGAAGGGATTGGGATGAAACCAAGAAATATACAGAGATTGCTCTTGGTGATAAAGTGGCTTAGGGACAACCTTCTAACATTGAATGTTGATAAAACCATGTACATTACATTTTCTCTCCGTGCTAATACGCAACCACCACCTACATTCCAAGTCAAAGCTCATACGTGTGGCTTTCGAGATATCGGTTGTGACTGCTCTGGGCTGAAACGAGTTTCTTCGGTAAAGTATCTGGGTCTTATTATAGACAATTCTTTAAATTGGTCATTACTTATCAATCACTTAACAGTTCACGTCAGAAAACTAATGCCAATATTCAGAAAACTTCGAAATTCAGCTGACTCAGGTACTATACTATGTGTTTATTACGCCCTTGTTCAGAGTCTATTTCAGTACTGTATCTCAACATGGGGTGGTTGTGGTACAACGATTCTGCTTCCACTTGAGCGAGCTCAAAGAGCGATATTAAAGGTAATGTTTCGACGGCCACGTAGATACAGCACTGCCACTCTGTATAGGGAGAGCTCGGTGCTGTCGGTCCGCCAGCTGTATATTATGAACGTCGTCCTGCGCAAGCATAAAAGTATTCCTTTTGTGCCAATTCTGAAAAGGAACAAAACTAGAATATGCACTTGTATGTAAAGAGAAAAAAACAAAAAAAAATATAATTAAATATTCTACTGTGGTGTTAACTATTATGTGACATCTTGTACTACCACATTTCGGCAAATAAAGTATTTGAATTTGAATTTGAATTTAACTTCAAGAACATTCATTGGTTTTCAATTTCTATGTTTAATTTATATAATGGATTGATTTTTGTACTGTTGCAAATATGAAATTTTAAATGAAATAAAAAAACATAATATATGTAGGTAATAGTACCCTCTCTGGGTGGAGGACGCTGGCGACTGTGACACAGTTAATACTGCTACAGTGGCCAACGCTAACCTCTTCCGTACATATGAATTGTATTATGTGATAAGAGTTACTTGTACAACACGTTAATCAATAAATTATTATATTATTATTATTTCTTTTATTTAAGTTTAAATACATATCATTTATATTTTTAAATACATTCTATATATAAAAAAAAAAACAAATATATTTAAAACTATAAAAAATAGTGGCCCACCGGCATCGGGAACAGGGACCAAGCTACCGGTGGTTAGGGCTCCAGAGAGAGGAATCTCCTCACAATACGTGCCGTGTCGAGGAGCACTGCCTTCTGCATCAAGCCCTTGACCCAACTGCCTAACGCGAGCCTCTGGAGATGTTGTTCGAGGCTCTTGGCAATCAGTCCGTGAACCGATACAACTATCGGAACAATAATCGCCGAATCCACACTCCACATGTCGACAACCTCGTGAGCCAAATCCAAATATTTTATTTGTTTTTCTTTTTCGACTTTCACAAGATTCTCGTCATGTGGAATGGTGATATCGATAATTATTGCGCGGGGCTCTGATCGATCTATCAACACTATATCAGGTTTATTAGCTACAATAGTCCTATCAGTCATGATAGATCGATCCCAGTACAACTTGATATGCCCATTTTCGAGAACTGCGTCGAACCTTTTTTTTTTTTTTTTCGTGCGGAAATCCCTTCGGATACCACCCCCGCTGGAGAGCGGGGGGTCTCCAGCGGGGGCGGTTATGTCGGGCTTCAACCGACTAAAACCGCACGCCGTCTCGGATCTTAAGACGCCGGGGTGTAAGGTTACCCATAGAGCATATCCCTCGCACCCCGACTGACCCTGGGCCATCTCCGGTTTCGAGATGGCTCCCTTACTTGCTCTCCACTGTGCCATCTGCTAATCAGAGGGACACGTGGAAAGCTTCCGAACAGCCCTCAACAGGGCCGGCCTCGCCTCGATCGGAGTTGGCCGTAGGCGGCAGCGTCTCTCCCACCCTAGGAGAGAGGCGCTGCCGTCTCCGTTGCCCAGGGTGCACCGCGTGGAGGTCCCCAACCAAGCACCCCCGTCGGGAACATACCTATAGTACGGTACCTCTGATTCCACAAGGTTGTACTTTAGAGCAAGCTGTTGATGAACAATCCTGGCTACTTGGTTATGTCTATGCAAATACTCGCCGTTGGCAAGACGAGAACAACCAGAGATTATATATCTAAGGGATTCTCCGGGATCCCTTAGAATATACTTCCGATAGTTATTCGTCATCACAACTTCGTCCATAATTGCAAAAACAAAACCTTCGGTTTCCCCAAATAGGTCACCGAAGCGTAGCCAAGACACAGATGCTGGTAAGTCTATATCAGACCCATGAAGAGCCCGATAGAAACGTCCATGCAACTCCTTGCTCTTCCATACATCCATGCGGTCATTAATACTTAATACCACAGGTTTGCGCCAGTTCTCTTTAGCCAAAGCTAGCGGGGTAACCCCGTTATCCACCCTTACTACATCACGATGCATATTAGCTTCATTGTGTAGGAAGTATTCCCTGAGGTTGCACACCTCACGGTTATGGAGGGATTTGGCATTTAAAAAGCCACGTCCCCCGCATTTCCGTGGTATGTACAACCTCATCACAGATGAACGCGGATGATGCATTCGGTATGCAGTAAGAAGCGTACGTACTCTCCTATCCAGGGTGTCTAATTCCGTCTGAGTCCACCTAAGTATACCGAAGGAGTACATTAAAACCGGCATGACCCAACCGTTATAGGCGCGCACCTTATTACCGCCTGACAAAAGACTTTTGAGGACTTTTTTCAAGCGGCCCAAGAAACGTTCCCGTAACGATTGCTTCATGCTAGCTTCTGTAATGCCTAACGCCTGCGACATACCCAGTTATTTATAGGTGTCGATTGCAGAGAGAGACCTGAGTTTTGTGGAATCTGAGAGCTCAACCCCATCAGATTCCACAATCTCCCCTCTTTTTACATGCATGACCGCACATTTGTCCACACCAAATTCCATCCTGATAGATTTACTAAAGGTTTCGGTCATCTTTAGTAACGCTATCAGTTGGGAATTGTTGGGGGCAAATAATTTAAGATCATCCATGTAAAGGAGGTGGGATATAACCTGACCCTCTCTCCGCAATCGACAGCCTAACCCTGAACTCTCCAGCATATAACTAAGAGGGTTCAGTGCCAGGCAAAACCATAATGGACTAAGACTATCACCCTGGAATATGCCCCGCTCTATCCTTATCAGCCCGCCATTCTCGCAGGTCCGTCGACACCCTGGATAGCAAAGGACCGTACTCCATTGCCCCATACAGGCCTTCAGGTACATAGAGTTGTATCAATTTTATACAACTCAAGCACCCTCAAGAGCCACGTATGCGGCACGGAGTCATAGGCCTTTTTATAGTCTATCCAACATGACGCCAGGTCCTTACGATTACGGCGTGCCTGTTGGCTAATGGCCATATCAATTATAAGGAGCTCTTTAGTGCCACGAGCCCCACTTCTACATCCATTCTGAGAGATAGACATTATAGAATTGTCGGTTAAGTGTGAAGATATTTTTACTCTCAGGATGGATGTAAGAAGCTTATAGACCGTAGGAAGACATGTGATCGGTCTATAATTTTTAGGGTCCGTAGCACTACCGGACTTGTAAAGAAGGTGGGTTACACCAGTGGTCATGAAATTGGGAATCAATCCTGTTCAATACATGATTGGAATTGAGATGCCAAACGACCATGTGAGCTTTTCAGCCATTTTAACCAAAAATTATGCAGTCCGTCTGGTCCCGCTGACTTCCAGTTAGGCAACAGACGGACAGTATCGGTTACATCCTCTTGAATTATGATAACCGGATCCATGATCCTAATAGGCTCACACGATCGCTCAACATCCTGCATCCAATCACCCTCCGTATGACTGACGGGCATCGACCAGATATTACGCCAGAATGTATTAGTAATATCATCATCTGGTCGACACACGTCAGCCCCAGTCGAATCAGGGCGCTCCCAATCTCTGTAGACCCACCTTTGGTCCCTTTGGAACGTGCGATTCTGAGAATATCGCTCTACTCTTTTTTTATACCGCCGAATCCGGTTTGCCCACGCATAAACTTTTTGTTTCACGTAGTCGATACGCTCTGTGACTCGTGCCAAAAATTCTTGAGGCCTAATATCAGACCCCGAGAACGCTCGACTCACAAAGCGCATCACTCTTGGGCGGGTATTGCCCGACCTGAAGCAAATGAGCTTTCCAATGAGTGCCCTAGTCTCGGCGATACGTTGCTCAATTCTAAATTGCCAAGCCGGCACAGCAGATTTCGGTCGAGTAGCTACGTCGCACTTTGGAAATTGAACAGCTACTCGACATACTGCGACGGCGGCGCAATAAAGAATTGAATGTGTATCACCGAGATCTTCGCTATTATCAAAATAATCTGATAATAACGAATCCAGGGCACACACTAGCGCTACATTTTTTTTATGCGTTGGCAAACGTGGTAGGCGAGGTCTATTAACAAAAGGCATGGAACGATATTCCCGCATAGCACATTCCAAAGCACTCCTTAATTGCTCGTCGTACTCGGTACTTACGTCTATAGCCCTGGTATCAATCACTTCTTCGCTACAGATGTGTTTTGAGATGGTCTCCGTGGCTGGTTGTCTCACTGTTTGCGGAGAGGATGTGGTACCCGGGCTACTTCATATGTTAGAGTATATGTGAGATGAGTAGAGCGTAGCCTCTCAAGTACAGAGTCATCCAACAAATGACAACGTTGGGTGGCCCGCACTTGATCCGATAGCCGTTGTGCGGATACGTTGACAGGTGGTTCAAGTACCTTTTTTTTTTTTTTTTTATCGTGCGGAAATCCCTTCGGATAACCCCCCGCGTGCCAGCGGGGGCGGTTATGTCGGGCTTGAACCGACTAAAACCGCACGCCGTCTCGGGTCTACAGACGCCGGGGTGTAAGGTTGCCCAAGGTGGTTCAAGTACCTGATACAAAGGCAGCATACGAACACGATACGCAGTGAGGTTGACTCCTCCCTCTGTAGCCACAAAATATGCCCGCATGACGTTTTCGTTCATAGAAGTAGTCCATCGCACGCGGTGCACATCACCACCGGTAGCGGGGGCCGTATTCGAAGCCGGTGGGCGTCGGGGCTCCAAGCCAGTCGGTGGCCGGCCTCTCCCCTGCCGACGCACAGGTGTTGGCGACGTCGGCGGGGAGAAAAACTCGTCGCTGGAACTTGAGCTCGACGTCGCTGTCACACCCAGAGAACTGGCTGGTGGCTGCGGGACGGAGCTGAGCGACGAGTCCGGGGTTGTTGGGCGTGCTGCTGCTCGTGCCTTGGCTCTTGTTATCATAATCGATACTTATTTTTGTGCATTTTCAGTATTAAATTTGTTTTTGACAGACAGAAACTGTCATGTCAATAATTGTTGTGAGATGTTATTATTATTATTATTATATTCACGCATTTTTCCGTTTGGTTTAGGCAGATACATTAGCCCGCCATCAGCTTCTATCCTTATACTCTTTACCGAGCTTCCTCTACTGTCAATAAGCCTTTATCACCTGCCCTTTCAGTACATTTTTCCATCTTGTCAAATTTAAAACACAGAATTATACAGTAGTACACTAACTTGCAGCTCAAGCGCTTTCCCCGCACGATGAACTACATCCGGCCCAAGGACGAGCGGCGCTCGCGCAAGCGCGCCGAGCTGCGCACGCGCAAGGAGCGAGAGAAGCAGACGAAGATGGAGGAGATCGGCCGCCTCAAGGCGCTCAAGCTGAAGGAGATACAGGACAAGCTCGCCAAGATCAAGGAGGTCACCGGCAATGAAGACTTGGCTTTTAAGGTACATCTTACATGTGGAATGGACTTCTCTTGGAATTCGTAGAACGATCTCTGTCGCCCATGAGGCCTGGGGGTGACGGTTGGAGCTAGCCGTCATCCCAGCAGAAGCAGGCCCAGGGTGGCGCTGCGTCTCTCTATAGGGAGAGAGGGGGAGAGACGTCATGGTCGCCTATGTTGGTGGCCAAGGCCGGTCGGGTTCTGTGGGATATCCTTGCCGGGGCACACCGTGCGGTTTTAGTAGCGCGGGTCCCAGTCAAACATACCCACCTTCCACCTTCCACCTATCGTTAATCCCGTTTAGGTGAAGCCCGAGGGGTTTCCGTACGTGAATAAAGAGTATACATTCGACATTTACCGATTAAAAATACAAAATAAACATTACCATTACCTTATCAGTACCATCGTGCTATTCGTTCCGCAATCCATTTTATATGTTTTAGTACGGAAATGCCTTATTCCTGAAAGGACCTATTCTTTAAAGGACTTTTTCCGAAAATGACCTATTCCGAAATGGACTCATTCCTTTCCAGGTTTTTTTTTTTTTTTTTTTTTTTTTTTTTTTTTTTTTTTTGCGTAACGTAATTGAAATTCGTTTTCTTTCTTTCTAATTATATCAAATGTATTTTAGGATGAGGACCTAAACAGTGAATTTGACCCGGAAGAGCACGACAAGAGAATGAAAGAGATCTTCGACGAGGAGTACTACGGAGACGCTGATGCCCACAAACCTGTCTTCCCTGACCTCGACGAGGAGCTGGAAATAGGTAACACAGTTAAAACCCAAGAGTCATCATCAGCCTCATAGCGATTTCATAGTTTGTAACCTTTTTTCTTAATAGGTTACTCACCGGCTAGACCAGGTGAACAAACGAATGAGTTCTTAATCCCAGGGCGCCTTTCCACAGAGGTTCTTAGGTGGTGCACAGGTCAGCTGATCTCCAATGAAACTCAAGGATCAGTTGTACATACATATATTTATAAACAGAGAAATAGAAAAGTCACAGATAGATATACAGTAGATAGTCACCCTTAAAATAGGAATACAGATATATATAAGTTAGGTTAAGAGGTCACAGCACACAGACAAACACACAGAATAAATTACACAGCAAGATACAACAGAACACAGGTACAGGTACACTGGGGTGTGTGTTGGGTAACCTCCTCGAGTGTCGCTCCGATTCCGATCCCGCTGCAGTCCGGGGGGAACGGAATCGGAGCGGCCGGTACACCCTGGGCGGCGGTCAATGGCTTCCCCTTCACCCCTTCATAGGGTTGGCATTGATCGTCGGCCAATACCCAACGTGGCGGGAACACATCGCTCTCCGTACTCCTCTGCTTTCAGAGGAGACAGGATGAGCGATGCTGTTAGTGGTGAGATGGCCCAGGGTCAGCCGGGGTGCGAGGGATATGCTCTATGGGTAACCTTACACCCCGGCGTCTGAAGACCCGAGACGGCGTGCGGTTTTAGTCGGTGCAAGCCCGACATAACCGCCCCCGCTGGCCGGCGGGGGGGTATCCGAAGGGATTTCCGCATGATAAAAAAAAAAAAAAAAAAAAGGTACAGGTACACTCATATGTAGATATACAATAACTTCAGTACACAGGGGTGATTCTCATCAGATGCCAGCCAGGAGTGGCACAGCTCAGTAATATTATACACCAGCCTCGCGCCGGTCAGCAGTAATGCAATGAACAATAACAATCAGAAAAATAGCTTGACCTTATGGATCTCGTGTATCCGCGGGAGCGCCAGTGGTTGTGCACCGGCAGAACAGATCCCGGAGCTTTCCTTGCGATCTGCTTCCCAAGGTCAAGGTATCCAAGCCACCACGATTGACAACCTCAGAGTCTCTGCCGTCTGAATGGTTTTTAAGGGTTCTTTCCAAGAACTAACGACCCTGTGATGAAGATATACAACTTTTATCAATAACACATCCCCATTATGCGAATATACTGACAGCAATGAAATAAAATAACTTACCAGATCACATCTGGGCACAAACACAAAAATCCAACCTCACTTTTCGAGCGTCAAGGTAATTAAATATCAAAGTGACACTCTTAGTGACTTCTCAAACAACAAAATAACAATGAATCTTAGGGTCACTGCGAACATCCTTATATATTAAATTAATTCTAGATCTTGCTAGAATTGTTTACGTGAAGATACCTAACTCGAATCTTCTCTGAGAATGACCTGACAAAGATTCTGATCCGAACGCATAACTCACGCCATCTGACGGGGAATCGCTAAAGTCAGCCACATCGATGCATTCACAGTAGTTGCGACTCTGTCCTACAGATGGCGCTAACCACAATTACATCTTCAACAGTATCCCATTGTTACAAGTTGCACCCAAAATAAACCAATGCTGGTTTGCGCGCTCCTCTGCGCCAGCTTGTGGATGCATACAGTTACATTTACATGCAGGATAAGCAGCTATGTTCCTTTCCGATTACCATACAAAAATGTAAACCGATGTACATTCTCAGTTTAATAAACTTATTATTATTATAGTTCAAGATTTGAAAACATAGACATCTTTGGACTACCCGATGACAAGTTTAGAAAGTGTGTTGTCGATTCTTTAAATGCCTGTATTTACAGATTTAGATCGGAAAAAGAGAACATCTAGAAAGGGACTTGAACCCGCGACCAGTCCCTTACAGGGGGAATGCTCTGACCAGCTGACCATCTACCGTAAAAATGACTGTAAAGTTATTCATTGTTTCCGTAGTTCGCAAGAATTACTGAAGATGGCTCCAGCGTCGCCTATCGGAGAATTTCGAATATCTGGGACGTGTCTAGATAGCTCAGCTGGTCAGAGCATTCCCCCTGTAAGGGACTGGTGGCGGGTTCAAGTCCCGTTCTAGATGTTCTCTTTTTCCGATCTAAATCTTTAGAAAAAGTAAGCATACAAAATGCTTCAAAATTAAATTGAATGCCTGTATTTAGTTAGCACTTGCATGTGTCTATATTATTGTGCAAATATCAATTTTGTTTCCTTTACTAATTTTGTAAATCATGGAACGCAAAAGTTTAAACATTTGTTTCCTGTTCAACTCTTAATGATGAAACCCGTCGGGATTACCAGTTTTTCTTTATTCAATAGTTTTTGTACCCCGTAGCTTAATCTATAATATAATATTGGTAAAATGTGGATAATTTTGTTAGTAGTATGATTAGCAATTTGTATTCTAGATGCTCATTATTTAAAACATAGAATTGCACTACTGTTTTTTTATCCCAAATAATAAAATAAAAATAAATAATAAAATAATAATAATAATAAATAAATATTCTACGACATTCTACACAGCACTTTCTAGACCCAAAGTAAGCATAGTTTAACTAGCTTGTGTTATGGGTTCCAGAATGCGGATAAACATACTTAAATACTTTTTTTTTTGTAAATACATACATATTATACATAGAAACACCCAGACCAATGCAAATAGACATATTCATGCATACAAATATTTGCACTGAGCGGGAATCGAACCCGCGCCCCCTGACGTAGCAGTCGAATGCACTACCGCTACGCCACAGAGGCCGTCAGAAAAAATAAAAAAGTTTGTACTATAGAGCGCGGAGTCCGCTTGCTGGTTCTGATTGGTATGTCGGCTTTTTCGGGAGTGACTGCTGTGTAACTCCGAAAGGAAAATCTGCGTCAGAGCCTCGTCTGCTGTTTAGCAGGTGCACCGACTAGCAGTTGCTTGGGCCCTGAAGGTGTTTTTAGAGGTTGTATCTACTGAGTTGCGTGGGAGTACTTAATTGAGCTGAGTGAGACGTAGTCGAGCGAAAGCTCCTCATACCGGACTTCAGGATTTTCTTTGTCACAGGTCTCCTCCTAAACTACTAATCCAATCAGAACCAAATTTGGCATGATTAAAGAGGTCAATCAGAGGAAGGTTTATGGATATATTTTGAAAAAATTAATGTTACCACAGAGGAATGATCACCGTTAGAAAAATTCCAGATGGAATTACATAATAACCGCTCGAGACACTGTGACGTAACTTTACACGCTCAGAAAGCATGTCCAGAGTTGTGACTTTCAAAAAGAATTTTCAAAATCGGACTTGCCACGGAGGAATGATCACTGTTCAAAATTTTCAAAATCTGATTCACGATGTCTCACTCAGCTTAACATTGCAAACAGCGATTCGCCTTGCAGACCTAGTAAAAGATTTACTACACTTTGAATGTTTATTACCGATCACAATATTACACGGTATATTATATCTGACTAAAATAGAACACTACTTGGTACTAAGTAAGTGAGCGAGGTCGCACGTGGCCGATCTGGTCAAGCCTCACGTAGGTATGAACTGGCTCACCGGGGTGTTATGGAATGCGCTGACGTTGTATTTAGCGCTACACGGACCGCTACAGTGTTGATAGGGCCCTGCACGCCCATATTAATAAAAACATGACTAGCCTTTTTTTTCGTGCGGTAATCGGATACCCGCCCCCGCGGTTATGTCACGCTTGAACCCACTAAAACCGCACGCCGGGGTATAACATGACTGCCCTAATAAAAAACATTTTCTTAAAATAAATATGCTGGTATTGTTCCCCTCCCCTTATAATATTACTAGGACATTCTACACAGCTATCTAGATCAAAAAGCATACCCTAACAAACTTGTCATATAGGCTTCTCTCACTAGGCCATCAGCTCGTCACATCACCAGAACCGAGTTTTTGTTCATCGCTGGTGTTGATATTGTCACATTCATCAGTACTAAACTGATTCTAATCTTACAGAGAACTGGGATAACTATCAGCCTGAACGGGGTGAAGGTGATGAACAGGGCGGTGACGACGGTCCACATTGTGAAGATGAAGACTTCAACGTGAGTATAGCTCCTTGTTCTTTCTGCTCTGACCTCCTCTCCAGAGCCTCGTCCGTTAATGAGCAGTTGAGGTTGCCTTGGGTCCCGAAGATCTTGTTAGGACCCCCTATATACCTCTTTATTAAATTAAAGTCTGATGAAAACCATGATATAGGCCGCGCCAAAAATCTTGACAATTTGACTTTTGACCTTTGAAATTTGACCTTGACGCGCAATCAATCTCGTGCGAGAAAGGGCTCACGGTTGCGCGTCAAGGTTAAATTGTCAAGATTTTTGGCGCTGCCTATTTCATGGATTCCATCAGAGTTTAATTAACAGCACGCCGTCTCGGGTCTTAAGTCGCCGGGGCGTAAGGTTGCCCATAGAGCAAATCCCTCGCACCCCGACTGACCCTGGCAATCTCTGGTTTCGAGATTCCCCCCTCGGGTTTGGGAACCACGGTGTCCCCGTCTTGCCCCGGTTTGGGAGAGGGCCGCTAGTCGCCCCGCCGGCGCCGTCCCGGCCTGCTTCTGCTGGAGTGACAGGCAGCCTCACTTGCCAACACCAAATACGACAGTACCTACAGCTATTTTTAGGGATTTTCTTTAGAAAAGCCCTATTGCTATCGAGTTGTCGTCGACGTCGTCGTCGTTGCCAATTTTCTGCCACGGTTTTGGGTATGAAGGAGATGAGCTATCCAGTTGCTGTTTTCGGTAATATATTCGTGCTGGGGTGAACCATTGCAAGATAAAGAAAGAATCGCAAAAAATCGCAAAAAAAAAAAACGCTAAATCGAAAATCCCTTGTATTCGGCTGAGCTCGTCTCAGGAATTCAACTTGTTTTCAATACCAGCACGTATGTATCGCTGAAGGGATTTTTAATCATGTCTCCGGTCTCATGAAGTTGGGCGCAAGCATGTTACCGTCAACTCCGGGAACATCCAGACTTCGTATCCGAAATGAATACAGCCCTATTAATTTATTTGAATCATCCAATACGTACCTTTTTTTTTAGGGATTTTCTTTAGAAAAGCCCTATTGCTATCAAGTTGTAGTCGTCGTCGACGTCGTCGTTGCCAATTTTCTGTCACGGTTTTGGGTATGAAGGAGATGAGCTACCGAGTTGCTGTTTTCGGTAATAGATTCTAGCTGGGGTGAACCATTGCAAGATAAAAAAAAAATAGCAAAAAAAAAATAAACGCAAAATCGAAAATCCCTTGTATTCGGCTGAGCTCGTCTCAGGAATTCAACTTGTTTTTTTTTTTCGTGCGGAAATACCTTCGTATACCCCCCCGCCGGCCAGCGGGGGTGGTTATGTCGGACTTGCACCGACTAAAACCGCACGCCGTCTCGGGTCTTAAGACGCCGGGTGTAAGGTTACCCATAGAGCATATCCCTCGCACCCCGACTGACCCTGGGCCATCTCCGGTTTCGAGATGGCACCCGTACTTGCTCTCCACTGTGCCATCTGCTAATCAGAGGGACACGTGGAAAGCTTCCGAACAGCCCTCAACAGGGCCGTCCTCGCCTCCGTCGGAGTTGGCCGTAGGCGGCAGCGTCTCTCCCACCCTAGGAGAGAGGCGCTGCCGTCTCCGTTGCCCAGGGTGCACCGCGTGGAGGTCCCCAACCAAGCACCCCAAATCCAATACGTACCTGTAATCCTCAGATGGACGCGGACTACGATCCAAAAAAAGCCCGCGATAATCTTCTAGAAGAAGTAAAGAAGACTCTTCAAGGCAAGAAACGTAGAAACAGAAAGAAGAAGTCAAGGCTTGCCCAGGTTTTAGAAACGGAGAAACCCAAATTCATCCCTACGGTGGCCGAGAAGAGCTACGATGAGTACATGGAGGAGTATTACAAGATGGACTGTGAGGACATCATAGGAGGGGACTTACCTACGAGGTTCAAGTATAGGCAGGCTGTGCCCAATGACTATGGGTTGACTGTTGAGGAGGTGAGTGGTATCTATACTTATGGTCAGCGCCATCTAGCAAAGACAAGCTAAACTACTTTAAAATTACTAATCCTGGATAAAAGTTCTTACGCCGATTCATTTATCTATCTATCTTCTGTCTATTTAAAAAAGAGGCAGTGGCACTCCAGAAGTGCCGACGAAAGTGATAACTTGAACAATTACATGAATTTTTGTAATCGTCATCATCCATCATCGTAATAATCTTCTAGATCCTGCTAGCAGATGACAAAGAACTGACCCAGTGGGTGCCCCTCAAGAAAATCCTGAAGCACCGGCCCGACAACGCGGAGAAGGGCGACGCCAAGACGTACGCGCATAGGGCCGCCGACCTCTCGCTCAAGAAGAAGATACTGCCCAGCTTGTTCAAGGACTTGCCCGAGTAAGTCATCCATTATCATCATGTTAGCGTTGTTCATCACCAACCCTGTGGCTATCACCTCGTAGCCCAGAAAGCCCTCGTAGCCGTAGCGAAGGTCTCTGTTACGGATTTTATACTAGCCGTTACCCTCAGCCCGTGAGAAATATTGATCCCGTTCAAACATTTACCGTTCAAGCCTATTTCCGGGATAATAAGTAGTCTATGTGCTATTCCAGACTATAATCCATCTCTAGGTCTAATTTCATCCAGCCGTTTCATTTAGCCGTTCTGGTGTCTTTTGAATAACAAACATTTATCCATTTAAAATTAAAAGTGAGGCATCATTTCTTACAGCAAGAGTTATCTTTAATAAAAATAAAAATTCAAAACATTTCGCTCTTACTCTTTCCAGAAATCCTGAAATAGTAGTACCTATAGAAGAAAGAAAAAAGAAAAAGAAGAAGAAAAAGAATAAAAATAAACACACAGAAGTGACAGGTACAAAGGAATATGTAGACCAACAAGTGGTTGAAGTTCAAAATGATGTATTAAAATCAATTGAAGGTCAACAAGAGATCAATATCGACAAACCTAAAAAGAAGAAGAAACATAAAAACGGAAATAGAGAAGAAAGAACTATGACGCAGGAAGAAGAACAAACAACACAGGAAGAGAAAAGTGAACTTAAACAAAATAAGAAAAGGAACAAACACAACACTGAACCTACTCACGAAAGTACCGCAGTTATAGGGAAGAAAAAAGATAAAAGAGGGAGTGTGACCACTGATGACACTACTAAAGCACAGAGAGAACAGGCAGCTAACAACAATTCTGCAGAAAATTCCTCAAAGAAAGATAGAAATCTAAAACGTAAAGCTAATTTTGCAGAATCTAGACAACCGAATAACAAGAAAAAGAAAGGTAATAAGAAAGACTTCAAACAAAATGGTGGATTTAAATTTAAAATTATAATTAAAATTAAAATTAAAATTTAAATTTGATCATAATGGTGTAGCAATTTTAATAAAACCATATTTAAAATACAATGTTTTAGATACAACTTTCTATGAAGAAATACAAACAATTGCTATTTCAATATCCACAGAAATTGGTAATATTACTATCTTAAATGTATTTTGTCCTCCTAAAAGTGGACATATAAGATTAAATAGATTATGCAACATGATAGGTAGTCTTCCAAAGCCCATCCTTGTTAGTGGAGATTTCAATGCCCACCACATTGCCTTTGGCTGTCTAAGTACGAAAGGGCGCGGTCGAGATTTGTACAATGTGATAGATGACTGTGATTTATGTATTTTAAACGATGGTAGCTTCACTACTGTTAATAGTCCTAGGCATAACCCATCTGCAATAGATGTTACCTTTGTTAGTCCGAATTTGGCACCACTTTGTAAATGGTCCTTGCATGATAATGCTATGGGTAGTTACCATTACCCAACAATTATTAGTATTGCACTGAGTACTGACAAATATCAAATCAATCCACCGGTTGATAAATATTTGTATAATAAAACAGATTGGAATAAATTTCGTGACCTTTCTCAAAATATTTTCACTGACATGACATCAACAGTTGATGAACAAGATCCAATGTCTGTATATTTAGACTTTTGCTCTCGTCTAGACAAACTTAAACAACTCGCTATCCCAAAATTCGTAAAAACTAGTGATTTTAAAAGTAGGCCTCCATCACCCTGGTGGAATGATATTTGTGAGAAAAGTGTTAAAACGTCATACAATGCCTTGAAATTATATAGAAGTGATCCAACTATAGCAAACTACATCAATTATAAAAGATTGGACGCTTTGAAAAAGCGGACTATTTCCGAGCAGAAAAAGAGTGGTTGGAATGACTTCTGTAACACTTTCAACAGAATTACTCCAATAAGCAAGATTTGGAATTTAATTAAAAGATTCAAGGGTGTAAAAGCTGGCAATAAATCTTATAAGGATGAGTTTGTTCAACCATTTTTGTCTAAATTAGCAGACAGCAATAATTTGATAGATTTTAGTTCATATTGCAATTATTTTAATGTGAATAATGATAATCCCAAATCAATGTTTCTCTTAGATACTTTTACATGGAGTGAATTTATGATGAGCTTACAAACCAGGAAAAATACAACTCCAGGTCTTGATGATTTTCCATACATTTTAATTAAAAATCTTCATGTGTCCATACAACAGTTATTTTTAAAAATTCTAAATATGCTCTGGCTACAAAAAATCATCCCTACACAATGGAAAACACAATGTGTCATTCCCATTTTAAAGGCAGATAAACCACCTGAACTACCCAGTTCGTATCGACCTATCTCTTTATCGTCATGTCTCGGTAAGATATTCGAAAACATGCTCAAAAATCGTCTTGATTGGTATGTTGAAACAAATAATTTTCTTCCACGGATCCAATATGGTTTTCGAAGAGGCTGCAGCTGTGTAGATAGTTTCACCTCACTTATAACAGACCTGAAAAAAGCCAAAAATTTAAGATTAAATACTGTTTGTGTATTTTTGGATGTACAAGGTGCATTTGATAGTCTCGACCCTGGGATTTTAGTTAAGATTTTAACTGGTAGCCTAGGCATACCTGGTGAAATCTCTAAATGGTTACACAATTTTTTAAACAAGAGAGTCCTGTATGTACGACACAATAATATTCTGTATGGCCCAGAAGAGGCCTCTAAAGGGACAATGCAAGGTGCAGCACTCTCACCTTTATTGTATAATTTGTATACTTCAGAAATATGTAAATATGTAAATTTGAAAAATGTACAGATTCTGCAATTTGCAGATGATCTGGTTCTTTATAGTTCTGATAACAACATAACTAAAGCAATAGACAATATTAATTTAGCCTTACATGAACTCAAGAACTATTACCAAGATATTTTAAATCTGAAAATTAATGCTGGTAAAAGTAGTGTGATGATTTTTAGTGATGAGACTCCCCGTACAGATGTTATATACAATGGTGACATAATAGATAGAGCTAATCAACATAAATTTTTAGGTGTTATTTTGGATCAGAAGTTAAACTTTGAACAACACATTAAATACATTTCTCAAAATGCTCTTAAAGGTGTTAATATCATTAGATGCTTAGCTGGTTTGTCTTGGGGTGCAGACCCCAATATATTGTCCCTGTTATATAAAGCAATTGTAAGGAGTCACTTTGATTACAGTACTCTAGCTTATGTAAATAGTCCTTATGTACATAGATTAGATGTGATTCAAAACAAGGCTTTGAGAACTATTTCTGGAGCAATGTGTTCTACTCCTATTAGAGCAATGGAGGTTGAAACCAAAATTATGCCTCTTATACTAAGGAGGATTCTACTAATTGAAAGATATTGTCTGAAACTGTTAGCACTAGAAAATAATGAAGTTAAACATAAAATAGTTCCTCACCTTATTAGTATATCAGGCCCATTAACTTCCGCAGACGAATTGTTAAGAGATATCTCTCCTCAGATATGTAGAATTTTTCTGCAAATTCATGAAAAATGCACTCATGTTAGAAAACAGTCACAATGGCCATGTTATTCTCATTCATTCAAAAGTATACTTCATCCTATTACTATTTTAACTCACAAAATTTCCTGTAATTCTGACATGTTACAATTCTTAGAAGAGAATCCTCATTATTATACTTTGTACACTGACGGTAGTAAGAGCAACGACCATGTGAGATCTGCAGTGTTTGATCCACAAACCAATTTTTCTCAAAGTTTCGTTTTGGATAACAATTGTTCAATATTCACAGCAGAGGCATATGCAGTTTTAGAAGCTTTAAAATTAATAATTCATTTGAAAACGTGTAAATACTTTTTAATTCTATCAGATTCTTTAAGCCTAGTAGAAGGTTTAAATAATTTAAAAATTAACTATAAAACAAACTAAATTCTGTATCTTATTAAAGAGATTATATATAAATTACATTTACTAGAAATAGAGGTAGTCTTTATGTGGATACCTTCACATAAAGGTATCTCTGGTAATGAGATAGCAGATAAAACTGCATTTGAAGGGATTAACGCTTTAAATGTTAAATGTGTAATGGACATTCCACTGACAGATTATTACTACACTCTAAAAATTGAAATATTGGGATTCTGGAGAGATATGTGGAAGAAAGATCAAGATGAGAAAGGAAAGTGGTATGGGAAAATTCAAGAAGAGATACCTACTAAACCTTGGTACTACAAATTGACGTCAGCAAGTCGAGAGTACATAACAACTATGAACAGGCTTCGATTCGGACACTCCACCACTCCCTTCCACCTGGCAAGGCTGGGAATTATAACCGATAATAGGTGCAAATACTGTAATGTGCCACAAGCAGATATCGAACACGTGGTCTTCTGCTGTCAAAAGTGGAATATGCACAGGTTAATACTCGCCAGTGAATTAAGTGATATTATGGCAAATAATTCCTCCCGCCACTTGTACGAATTATTAAAAAACAAACAATGTTATAATTCATTATTTAAATTTATTAAAAACACCATAGTAAAAGTTTAAAAACGCAGTGTATTGTGACTTGTGAAGCTTGTGAATGTAATGTGAAGTGAACTATGGAAGTGAATAAACAAAACTATTATAAATAAAGACATGGCTTAAAGGTCTTGTAACCAAGCCAAAAATCTTCAAAAAAAAAACAATATGGCCGAAAGTCTATCTCGTTGAAGTCGAAATTTCTCCTTGTTAAAAGATATTCAGATTGGAAACTGCTAGTGCATCATGGTGAAAACTTGCTGTGTGAAGTGGTGTAAGAGTGAGGCGTATGCTGGTTGTGGAGTTTCATTTTTTAGGTGAGTTTTATCATTTTGTTTACATATTAGTTATGGTAGGGTGACAATGATAATGTCATATCTATACATGACATCATTAACACTTAGTAGTTAGTATAGTTCTTAACATATAGTGCCAATCATTATATAGTTTACCTTTACCCTATGGTAAATTATATAATGATTGGCACTTTAAGAACTTTTTGAACTTTAGCTTTTTCCGTAAAATTTGGTATGATAAGTACATTATTTTGAGCACGACTAAACGTTTCTTTGGTCTAATGTGTTCGTAAATAAAAATGTATTTAGTGTCGCAAGGCATGAATCTTTATTACAATTAAAGAAATTCTATAATTTGGTCCAAGAGTATAATAATTGGCACCTGTGGTAGGTACAATGATTATCACATGAGAATCAGTCATTGGCACTTAATATTAATTACCATTTTTCTATACTTAATTAATCTTTAAATAACAAGTTTATCTAATGAAAATTGTGTATTTTCAAATATATAGGTAGTTACAACAAAGTTAAACTTTACTTAGTTAAGTACTATATCATTATCACTGATCGGAGTAGGTAGAGGTATTTTGTGTACTTGTAGTATGTCTAACATAATATGGATACTCCCCGTAGCTCAGTTTTTGAGTAGAAGAGAAAGAAATAATAAAAAGCTATTTACGCCCAAGAAGTAATGAAGAATATACATTCTTCCTCTCCGACTAGTAAGGAAACAGGGTTTAATGATAGTATAATAAATAGATAGAAAACTGATTCATTAAATCACATGTATGTTTTATATTACAGTTTAGTATGTTGTAGAATATATTATATATACAAGACTCGTCTTATATTTATGCAAGACTCTACAATCATTTAACATTTGCGTTCTGAAGTTGTACAAGAATGTCAATATCCATACATTATTTGTTCCTCAAAAAATGAAAATATGATCAACACATTTGAACAATTATTTATACAGTTTTTATTTATTTATTCAGTTTCATTTGCACGTAACATGCTACCATAAGAGATGGTAATATAAAATATAGTAACTAAACCTAGTCAAAGCATGTTTCGCCACAAAGTACTTATTACATAAAAAGAATATTTGGTCTGTTTTTTGGTCTAGTTCGTCTTCAGCTTCACTAGACTGAATATGATCTAAATTAAAATAAAGTAGCATTATTTTTTCTAAATTCTCTAATTTTAATCTATTTCTTTTTACATTTAACACCCATCTAACTATAACTATATCTAGCGTTTATAGTTTTCATCAATAGTGACTTTCAATGTATTCATAGTATGCCTAAGATTTGGTTTAGCTAGCGGTATTTGAGATTTAATGTTAATTTTGCCTATCACGTTTTGACTTAGGTTTTCAGTATTTTGTTGTTCAGGAGCACTTAGTCTAGGCATCTTTAGAGTCATTTTGGGGTTATATAGCAGTCTTTTTCGCAATCTTATTATTTCATAACACTATTTTCTCCTTATTAGGAACATTAGCTTTATTTATCTTGTTTTGATTGAACCACTGCCTAATGTTTGCTTCAGAGACATTGGCACTTACAGCTCTAACTGCTCTCTTCAGTAATGTTATTTAATCCAGTGACCTGAAAATCTTGTTTCATACTTTTGCAGCATCGTTTTTGTCGTAGTTGGGTTTTACTTTTTTAATCAGTGTGGCTAGGTTATCATGTCAAAAACATTACAAGTGAATTTGAATAATGTTGCCAGTTGCCACTGTAGATTTAAAAAGAATACCTTTACATACTTTTTACCATACCAATTCTTAGCTATTTTTGTTTAAAAATCGAAGTGCCAATGACTAATGAGGTGCTACAATAGTACAGCTTACCCTACATAATATCAACCCATGTTTAGTGGGAATTAGCGCGGCCTCCCGCTGGGACTGGCTTCCGACGTAGCCCATGTATATGTTACAGCCAAATAGCTTAATCAGCCGTTCAATTAAATACCTAGGCCCTTTACTTCAATTAGCAGCCGGAATGGTATTCAGCCATTTCATAAAACGGCTAGGCAAATAGCTTGAATCGATCCTTCGACCTTACAGGTTATTAATTGTTTTGGCTGAACATCATTCAAGCCGTTCATGGAATGGCGCCGTTTAGTTAACAGCCTAGGCAGTTACTTAAAAACCTAATTAACCTAGTTGGCAGCTACAAATACGTATGTTTACTATCGATAAAATTGTAATTTATTTTGCAGTTTCCCGAAAAATGAAAATATTCGGCAACAGTGGCTGGAAATTATACCATTTAAGAAAAAATATACAGCCTCCAACTTAATATGCAGCCATCACTTTAAGTCTGAGGATATACTAATTCATAAAATCAAGTCAACACTAAAACCTGATGCTATTCCATCGATTTTCCCTGTTGTAAGTTTTATTATTTGTTTAATTTAATACAGTTACTTTTTGTATCTTAGAATATTTGAATTAAATTTTTAAGAATTTTTCAAGCTAAATATTCAAATCCAAAAATTTAATAGAAAATATTAAATCGGTCTAGGCGGGGTGTGAACCTTTCTATCTTTTCCTTATAGGGTCAATGTTTTAACCACTAAGCTACCTTGCCCTAACGAATTCAAATTTATCCTTCTATATCTGTCTTTGAGGCAACAGTGGAGTGAGTCTCCGATATTCTTACAAACTAATGAAACCAATGAATGATTTTCCAATCACTTTTAAACTTTGATTTTTGACTGCTCTGCCCATACAATTTGAATTAAATTTTTAACCATGCTAAATATAGCTCAGATATAGATTTTTAGATATTGGGCTACCGATGACAACGGTTCTTAACTGTTCTTTCATTCGTGAATATAAAGCTATAGAGGTATTTACATTGCATTTACAAAATATTAATCTTTGTTTTTATTTTTAGGAAAGTATTCGAGCAGAGAATCGCATTACGGTTTTAAGCAACATTATTTTAAAACCGGCTCAATCAAATATTCGACTGGATGCTAATAAGGTAATATTTTATTCCTTTCATTGATACTGTATCAGTCCCTTAACAATGGCAATTTAAATCAAACCATATATTTTGTCGCAGGAGCAATTTGAAAGTTATTCTATAATTACTGATATTTCAGGGCAAGGAAAATTTGGAGCCTACTCCAGGCCCCTCACAGGAACCTCCATTGAAGAAAGCTCGACAAAATCCAGAGTATGAAAATGTATTTGCCGAAAAAAGAAAATTACAATATAAAGTAAAATTATTATCTCAGCGTTTGAAGAGGCGGGACAGTAAAATCACTAACCTAAAATCAGCCTTAAATATTATTAAGAAAAGGGTTTCAAATTTTGAAGAAGTAGAAAGTGTGTTAGTTAATAACTTTAGTAATATCCATATTAACTCCAAACAATCTGATAAAACTGTACGTTACAGTGATGAACTCAAATCTTTTGCTTTGACTCTATATTTTTACTCACCGAAAGCCTTCCGATTTTTAAGAAATCACATGAGTTTACCACATCCGTCAACTCTTAGGCGCCTTTTGTCAACAAATGATTGTAACACAGGGTTCATGGTCGAAGTTTTTGAGTTTTTAAAAACTTCTGTTCACAAAAATCATTTTTCAAAAGATGTAAGTATTACATTGGATGCAATGTCCATTAGGTCAGAATTGATATATGATAAGAATATGGATAAATACTGGGGTTATGTCGATTATGGTGGTATAGTAAATAACGATTCAGAATCATTAGCCACTGAAGTACTAGTAATAATGTTAGTTTCATACACGAAAAAATTTAAATGCCCAATTGGGTATTTTTTTATTAATAAAATATCAGCCAATATTCAATCGCAATTAATTTTAACAGCTATTAAGCTCTTGGCGGATATAAACATTACGGTGAGATCTTTAACTTGTGATGGCACTGCTACAAATATTAAAACTTATGAGCTCCTAGGTTGTGATTTTTCTAATGTTGAATATTTGAAAACGTGTTTTAAGCACCCAACAAAAGACTGCAATATTTACTGCTTGTTAGATCCACCTCATATGATTAAATTAGCCCGTAACGTTTTCGCAGAATGTAATCTTATTTCAGATAAAGGACACATTGATTTTAAATATGTTAGGCAGTTACATGATATACAGGAACAAGAAGGATTAAAATTAAAAAATAAACTTTCCGCTCTTCATGTTAATTTCTATGGAAAAAAAATGAATGTAAAATTAGCTGCACAAGTTCTCAGTAATTCTGTAGCAGATGCAATCCAATTTTTAGATAGCAGTGGCCATGAAGGTTTCAGTGGTAGTGAAGCTACGGTAGAATTTATAAGATATATAGATAGAATTTTCGACATATTTAATGCCAAAAATCCTTTTGGTGTAGGATATAAGGCACCCTTACGATTAACAAATAGAAATTTCTGGATGAATGCTATTTCAGACACAAAAAAATATCTATCAACCTTGAAAATTGATCAAGAAAATATACTCTCACATCGGCGTAAAACCCCTTTTCTTGGCCTGATTGTTGACTGTATTAGTATTACAAATTTAGTAACTGAATTACTAACCGACGATAAAAATGATGTTAACTACTTCTTGCCCTATAAATGTTCGCAAGACCATTTAGAAATATTTTTTTCATGTGTTAGAGCTTGTGGCGCATTAAATGATAACCCAAACGCGTTACAGTTTCGGTATACTATGCGAAAACTATTATTTCGTAATAGCGTTCAACCGAGTCCAAGTGCCAACATTATCGCTGATATTGACAGTAATATACAATCATCACCTATTTTAGAGTTTAAAAATACCAAAAGAGATATAAGAAGTATTTCGCAAGCAAGCGCTGATGAGGCTGATGATAATATTGATCAATTAATGGAACAGGTGTGTAGTACATCCATTTCTGATTTAAAAGAAAATATTTTATATTATATTGCAGGTTATATTGCCAATAATCTAACAAAAAAAATTACTTGCGAGCATTGTATTAGTGGTCTATTCAAATTAAAGGAGCAATGTGATCATAATTATACGGTGGATGTTTGTAAATTTTCATCTTTTACAACATTCATAGATAGAGGAAAGTTGAAGTATGTCACTAAATTTACCTATGATATTGTAAAATATTGCGAAAAAGTATTTTTATCAATGTGCCATACAAATAGTTTGAAAATTTTAAACAGAAATAAAATGATGTTATTGGTTATACAAAAGTTTTGTGTATCGGGCAATATGAATTTATTTCCAAATCACCCTGTTCATTCATTTGATTGCGAAGATTCGCACGAAATTATTATTTGTAAAAGTATTGCATCTTCCTATTTTAATCTAAGATTACTTAGCCACACTAAAACTCAAAATCTCAAAATATTTGGACAACGCTCTACGTTACGCCAACGTCTGCATAAAACGATTTTATTTAATAATGTTTGAAAATTATGATTTGGCAAATAAAACATTAAAACATACTACTATACTTTCATTTCAACCTCTTTAAAGTGTAATCTGCAACTTAAACTTAGGTAAACCGACACTAGAGTGATCAGTGGCGGCAGGCAGAGTTCATACTTTTAATGAACAAGTATAAATTACTAAGAAATTGGATTGATGTGAGATTTTTGTGTAGGTAGACAGAAATCTCCCATTCCCAATATTCTTACCGAAGGGGGTCAAAAAGAGGTGCCGCCGGCCGGTGCTCTTTCAGTGGGGATTGACTCTAAGACCCAGTATGAGACCTCTCTAGCTAGTCGACTAGAGAGGCCACACGGGGACCATTCGTACAAGCTAGCGCGGGTGATCACCAACAGGTAATCCATTAAACACATCGGGTGTCGGAGAAGAAGCCAATGTCCAAGTGCCATCACTGTATATTGTGAGGACTCAGGACTGCAAACGCTGACCGAATGCCTGGCGTGAGTAACACTGAGGTGGCTTCTCGTGGCGGCCTAGAACTCCTAAGACCTCAACACTCAACGCCCTCCTCCTCTCAACTCAACTCAATTTTAAAAATATCAGGTCAATTATTACAAGTAGTTATTCGTCAATTATTACAATGTCTACTGCTAGACCTAATTAAAACATCCTTAACTGTAAGTTCCATAGATATCATTTATTATTGTGTATGTCTTACAATTTAATAAGAAAAAAATTGTCTCACTAACTGAAGCGTCTGCATGGACATATTAGTAGAAAGAGATAGCATCCCCTCTTATGACTTTACTCTTCGGAACGCTTTTGATCCGCTCGTAAGCATTCCAGTTAGAAGTATAAGTTCCTTGGATTTAACAAGAGCGAGAAGAGCTAAAAGACATGGCTACGGCATAGAATTTAAAAGTAATTTTTATCATTGTTTCTGGTTAAATGTCAATTACATCAAATGTCACTGTCACTAAGTCACTACTGTCAACCGTCATTAGTGTCATATCACAATTCTGTGATCTGTGTAGGGGTGTCCACTTTGAAAAAACATCGATGTTTTTTTTGATTCGATACATCGCAACTATACATCGATGTCTTTCGATGTATCGGATGAAAACATCGATGTTTTTTAAACATCGAGTACTTTTTCTAAAATGTTATTACAAAATCTAGTGGGGCGGAAATCACCCAGTGATTGTCAAACTTCGGGCCAAACTTAGATATTTTTGTTGCAGTATTTTTATTCAAAATTACAGACCTTATGCTTTATGCATATTATTCGACGCGTCTTTATAATTATATTGAGCAATAAATATGAAGAAAATGAAATCAAATCAAACGTCTTCGACGTCAAAAACACAAAAAAATGATTTTAAATTTCAGTTTCTTTCAGAGTCTGGTTGTTTTATGTAAATAACTATATATACAATATACGTATTGTCATTGTCACTCAAATGTCAAAGTCAAATACGCGTTACTCTGATAACTCGAAAGAAACTCACTTGTAAAAGTTTTTTAGGGACAATTTGTAGGGTAGGTACCCGAAACCTTAAACGTACAAACCCCAAAATCTAATCAGTTCTTCCCATTAACCAAACAAGATGATTGGCGAAAGATTTTTTTAAATCGGATAAGTGGTTCTTGAGTTATTGCGTAAACAGACATCCAGACAACCAGACCAACAGACAGACCGACACAAAATTTTTTTTGCTTAATTAGACTTAGAATCATGTGAAACGTCGAAAAAAGTGATAAAAAGAGGGTGTAAGATTTTGATTTTTTTTGCGTGATTTTAAGACTTCGGTGTCCACCTGGTTGGTGGCCCGAAGTAACTCGAAGAATGTGGAAAGTGACCCATCTCAAAAGAGGCCATCTTTACATAGTATTTTTTTTTCAAAAAGTTTATAAAAAGAGCTAAATCCATTATTTTATTATAGTTTAGATAATAATCTTTCATAAAATAATAGATTTAGCTCCTTTCATAATGAGTAAGTAAAAGAAAATACAAGTAAAAGCCATGTGTCAGAAACATCTGTATTATATCTTACAAAAGGTCAAATTAAAAAAAAGCACTAAATAACCCGCAACATTTTTGCTAAGTCTGTCATCATAATGTATTGATTTGTTAAGAAATCTATGTATATAATGCAAGTTGACGAATGTATTGCTAACAAATATCTTATTTTGGTTTCACAAAACCATGTAATTAAATGTTTATAAACATAGAAACTCGCTCGCCAGCCAACATGAGAAAAGTAGTTTTTTTTTAATTGTCACTGAGTCCATATTAGAGAATTCGGAATAATGATGATTTCTTACTAGTAATAAGTAATATTTTTGGAAAAAAGCGCGGGAAACTTCGGTTTGAGCGGGTGTTTTTTTCTTTCGGAAATTTTAAAAATTAATTAATAGGTATAAAATAATTAGATTGGTTTGAATGTTTGTATATTTAATAAATTAGTAGTAATCTTATATTCTGTGTAGTTTAGGTGTTTATTTGGTAAGTTTATTTATATTATTATATGGTAATATCTTTTAAGGTCAGGATCGTATGAACGATCCGCCTATAAATTTTATGGGGGATTTAAGTTCTGGCTTAAATCCCCCCGTGGCTAGTTATGTCACAATCGAAGAAAGTATGGACACGGACGCATCAATTCAGGGTAGCGGAAGAGATACTGATAATTCAGTAACAAATAAAGACAGAAGCAGAAAACGTAGGCAACATAGGGTGTGCAAAACTTGTCATAAAAAGAAAAAAAATAATAGAGGAGTAGTCAACCTGAAAGATGATTCTAATGCTTGTAATGAAAATGAGTGCAATTGTCTAACTCTTCCATCTCACAATCCCACTCACATCGATCCTAAACCTGAAATAAACATGAATAGTACTGCACCAGTCAACCAGATTGAACCGATACAAATTGGTAGGAGAGAGTACATAAAAACTGATGCTGCACCTTACTTAGTCCATGTACAACGCAAAGCTGATATGGATAACAGCCCGACTAGTTTACATCCCATTACCTTTGGCAACTTTCTGAAGAAAAATAAATTTGAAAATATAGTTACAGGTTCTGTTAAAAGGATAGGACGTAATAAATGCACTGTTTCCTTCACAAATTATATAAGCGCTAACAATTTTATTGATAAATGTAGTTCATTAGACGGTAATCTTAAGGCATTTCTGCCAACATTTAATATCACCAGAATGGGGCTTGTCCGTGGAGTCCCAGCTGACTGGTCACTTGATGAAATTCAAGACAACTTATCTGTCCCAATTGGCTGTGGTAAGATATTAAAAGTTAGACGGTTAAATTATAAAGTCTATGTAGATGGTTCATACACATGGAAGCCCTCTCAGTCTATTGTAATCACCCTTGATGGTCAAGTTTTACCCAAAAGGGTTTACATATGCTACAATGCCCTGCCAGTTGATATCTATGTGTATCCCACTATTCAGTGCTATCGATGCTGTCGTTACGGACATACCAAGAACCAGTGCCGATCTGGCCAACCTAGGTGTTACAAATGTGCACAAAACCATTTAGGAGAAACATGTTCTGTTGAGCAAGATAACGCTTCATGTATTTGTTGCTCTGGAAGGCACTATGCAATTAATAAAAGTTGTCCTGAATTTCTAAGGCAAAAAGATATAAAGCATTCTATGGCTCACTCCTGTATTTCATATGCAGAAGCATTAAAACTTCATCCACCAGTGTCAAAGTCTTTTGCTGAGGTTTTGACTTCTATGCCTTCTAAATCTGCTCAACCATCTTCCCAATCGGGTCCTAACAACATACCGACTTCTTATAAGAAAACGGTTTGGCAAAAGCCACGAGCTCCTACGAAATTAACACAGGGTTACGATCAGGCAGCCCATAAAGCCATCCTTAGTGAGTTTCGATTTCCAACTCCAAATGATGGTTGCGGATTATCTCTATCAAAAGATCCCGCACAGTCCCAGACCCAACAAAGTGATGATCTAGATTGCATTGTCGATATGATTAAAAACCTTATTGGTATGTTAGTTCTTAAAAAAATTATAAAACCGTCCCACGCCGACATCAATGACTTTGCAAACATTTCCCCAAATAATCAATTCAGTAATGGACAGCATAATCCAGTGGAATTCTCGATCAGTAATTCCTAAAAAAACTGATCTTCTTTATCTTGTTAATAAGTTTAAACCTGTTATAATATCTCTATCAGAGACCTGGCTAAAAAGTTGGCAATTATTTGTTATTAAAGGTTACACCTGCATACGTAGTGACAGAAATGACGGCTACGGCGGTGTAGCCATACTAATTAGAAATAATCTACCTTTTTCTCGTATTCCATTTGCAAATAATAATCTTTCTCTTATTGATATTGTCGGTGTAATTATTGACAATATTTCTTTTGTGTCTGTATATATTCCGAAGGCCTCCAATGCTGCCATAAGAGAGTTAGAAAATGTAATTTCTTCGCTTGATAGACCTTTTTTGGCTATGGGTGATTTTAATTGTCACCATCAATATTGGGGAAGTAGCGTGACGAGAAGTAATGGTAGAAGGCTCTTGAATATCTTGGACAATCATAATTTATGCCTATTAAATTCGGGTCAGCCCACTCGCCGTACAGGTTCAGACCAAATAATTAGTGCTGTGGATCTATCAATATGTACACCTAACCTAGCCTCCTCACTGTCGTGGTCCCTTCTTTCATCTTCTTATGGAAGTGATCATTTTCCAATTATTATCTCCTCACCTGTTAGTAATCCTGTCATCAAAAAGCGATGCCCCAGATTAAAGTACGGATTACATGATGTTGATTGGCACCAATTTCGAACCCAAGTAGATACTAATATTTCACTACTACCAGAAATTGTGCGTGGTGGCGAGAATGATTGCAACGACGCTTTGGCCAAGTGTCTGATTAATGTTGCTGATCAATTGTTTCCCTTTAAGAATATTGCATCTAATAGGATTCCGTTGCCACCTTGGTGGGATGCACAGTGTTCTGATGCTGTCAAAAAAAGAAAAGAGGCTGAGAAAATATATGCTGAAAATATGTCACCTGAAAACTTAGATTACCTGACACAAACATTGAAAGAAACCCGTACCATCCTTAAGGAAAAAAAGTTTCAAGGATGGAGGGCTTTTTGTGACTCTTTGTCCCCGACAACTTGTCCTTCAGAGGTGTGGCGTAGCATTAAACGGTTTAGATCTGCTTTCAATGACTCATCTTCTCAGTGTCAACTTCCTTCTTCTCTGACTAACAGTTTTCTTGATATATTAGCTCCCCCTTATGTTGCAGAGAAAGACTCACACTCTGCCACCACAGCTCTTTTCCCTGTCATTCACACAGGTACTCCTTTGTGCATGCCCTTCAGTTTGTATGAGTTGAAGGGGATTCTATCGTCCGTTAAAGATTCTGCTCCTGGTGAAGATGGCATACCTTACTCTTTTCTTGCTCATTTAAGTGATGATAGTCTAACTTACTATTTAAATCTAGTTAACTCTGCTCTTACCTCTGGGAACATCCCTTCTTCTTGGCGATTCCAAGAGGTTATCCCAATTTTAAAATCTGGTAAACCACCCAACAATGCTGAATCATACCGACCAATAGCTCTTTCGTCTGTTCTTGTTAAAGTGGCTGAGCACCTTGTTTAAAACCGTCTGGAATGGTACATTGAGAGTAATCATATATTATCAAGAAGCCAGTTTGGTTTCCGAAAAGGAAATAGTACAATAGATAGTATAAGTGTATTCACTACTGACATTCATCTCGCGTTTTCAAACAACAGATTTGTGGTTGCATCATTTTTAGATATCAATAGTGCCTATGATAATGTCATTTTATCTATCCTAAAACGCAAATTAATAGCTCTTAAAATTCCGCATCTTCTAGGCAACTTTATCTTAAACTTACTATCCGTTAGATATGTATCCGTGTACTCTGCTGATGGTAGCAGAAAAACCCATTCAGTTTTTAAAGGTCTTCCACAAGGATCAGTACTCAGCCCTCTACTTTTTAATATATATACCTCTGATTTGGAGCCCTCACTGAAGGGCATAGTTAATATCTTACAGTATGCTGATGACCTACTATTATATTCTATGGATGAATCCATTAACAACGCCTGTGAGTCTTTAACAACTTCTCACAAATTATTAAAATGTTGGCTGGATGAAAATGGATTAAGCCTATCAATTCACAAGAGCAATGTTGTTGTTTTCACTAGAAAAAAAGCGTTTC
Organism: Cybosia mesomella; assembly: GCA_946251805.1. Taxonomy (NCBI): domain Eukaryota; kingdom Metazoa; phylum Arthropoda; class Insecta; order Lepidoptera; family Erebidae; genus Cybosia; species Cybosia mesomella. The sequence continues at coordinate 1,381,480 of OX276405.1, forward strand.
CTGATCCCATAGTTAAATTTAATGACTCTATTTTACCCGTAAAAGACTCCGTAAAATTTTTAGGTCTAATTTTAGACAAGAAACTTACCGGAGAGCCGCATTTTACGTATGTTGTGAAGAAGTGTGAACGTTTGCTTAATATTATGAGATGTTTGACGGGTGTTTGGTGGGGTGCTCATCCCACTAGCCTTAAGCTTTTATATAATGCAATCATTCGTAGTGTCCTAGATTATGGAACATTCCTTTTAGACGGGGGCAATAAAAAAGGTACCAAAAAATTAGATGACATACAATCCAAGGCTCTGAGAATCATTTCGGGCGCAATGAAATCAAGCCCACTAAATGCCCTGCAGGTAGAGTGTGTGGATCCACCACTTTACCTCCGACGCCAGTACCTATCGGATAGGTTTATATTTAAAATAATGGAATCAACAAACCATTTATTACATAAACAACTAGAAGCTCTTGATCAGCTTGTTCTGAACTCCAAGTTCTGGAGACGACAAAGCACTCCATGCATAATTAAGAGCTATAGGAAATTTAAATCAATACATGGACGGGTCTTTCGTTCGCCATCGCTTGCCCTTTTTGACAGTATATCCTATGAATCATTAACCCTTGCACCTGACATCTGCTATAGTATAGGTATAAATAAAGGAGACCCAGATGCTAAATTTAATTTCAATAAGACAGTGGATGACAATTGGCGTGACTGGCACCATATTTTTACTGACTCTTCTAAAAGTAGATTTACTTGTGTAGGTATAGGCATTTATCATTCACAATTTAAAATTTCACAAAAGGTTAAGCTTCCCCCTGAAACTTCAGTTTATACTGGAGAGTGCTTTGGTCTTTTCAAAGCATTAGAGTATGTATTATTAGCCAAGCTCCCAAAGGCTGTAATATTTACTGATTCTAAAAGTGCGCTTCAATCCATAGATAAGTTTCCATTTAAAAAACCATATTATCCAATTATCTTTGACATCAGAAAATTACTAAATATTTGCCGATCCAAAGGTCACTCCGTTATATTTACTTGGGTACCTAGCCATTGCGGAATTTGGGGAAATGAGAAAGCCGACCAACTTGCAAAAGAAGCAGTTCATGATGGTGATATGTATCCTTATACTTTATATTGTCATGATCTCGTGAATTTGCCTATGAATTTCTTAATAGATCGTTGGTCTAAATATTTCACAGATTCCTGTAAATTTAAAGGTAAGAGATATTTCGATGTTCAACCTGAAATCTCACGAAAACCGTGGTTTAGTAGGGTTGAATGTTCAAGGCTATCAGCTTCAATTATTATACGAATGCGGCTAGGCCATGTCTGTACTCCCTCCCACCTTGCTAGGTTGCAAATTGTAGACAGCGATTTGTGTGACTGTGGAATGGAAGTTGGAGACATTGATCATATTTTCTTCTCATGTCCGCGTTATGACCGTTCCTCATTCCTGCGTTCTATCATTTCCTTGTCGGTCCCTCTTCCTTCCCGAATGAGTTGCTTATTAATGAATCCCATACTATATTATAATGTTATTTCCTCTTTCTTTCTACTGAATGATATTAAGTTGTAATTATGATTTTTAGTTATATATTTTAAGATCCTTTATTTGTATTTTTATTTTACTTTTTTGGACTTCACTATCAAACCTATCTAATTATCCAAATTCCGTTCCTTTTCCTTTCCTCGGTAATATTTTCTAATGTTTAGTAGTTTCCTTAACTTTGTCGTTGGCACACAGCTTGCTAGTGCCAAAAGGGGAAAAAAAAAAAAAAAAAAAGTAATATTTTAGTGGTAAAACTTAAGTTTTTTTTTACTAAGCTCAAACCAAAGAGGATATAATCACTACGTGGCCTAACTCGTCTATCACCAATTCGATGTTTTTTTTTAAAACATCGATGCATCGAGTATTTTGAAAGCTTTTCAAAACATCGGATGGATTCGATGTTTTTCATTGCAAACATCGATGTTTTCGATGCATCGATGTATATCGAATATCCCTAGATCTGTGTATTGTATTTGTCTTAACAGTGCAGTACATTTGTGCATTATATTGTTTGTAATGAAATTAACAATTACTTACATATGTTAATACGCATCTGAAGTCAGCCTTATATGAAAGAATCATGTCGGAATCTTCTAAATCAAAATCTTCATTAAATTTAAACCCTTCACCCACTTTGCAATGTAAAGATCTACACGAATATCTCAAAAGTCGTTCAGCACAGTTTTTGGAGACTTTGTACAATTATCCTACGATATGTTTAGCAGTATACAGGTACATGGCTATAATTTCCTTTTAAATACCACTAAAAAGGTTACTAAGACCTTTTTACAACTGTAAACTTTTTGCAAATGAATTTGAGGTTAAGTTACTACATAATTTTGGCTACTATTTTTATTAGTATTTTTTCTCTCCAGGCACCATTAAGTGTATAGATAAGGATATTATTGATTTTTAATTCTCATTCCTTTCATTATAATCTTGAAGAAATTGCATAACAAATAATTATAGTAGGCGGAGATTTGAATTATCATTTAGATAATTGATTCTCATAGCATCACTCCCATTACTCTAAAATTTGTGTTATGTTTTTATCCTAGCATGACAGAGTATGTTTTTATGCATATATAATACCTTTTTTTTTTTTTTTATCGTGCGGAAATCCCTTCGGATACCCCCCCGCCGGCCAGCGGGGGCGGTTATGTCGGGCTTGCACCGACTAAAACCGCACGCCGTCTCGGGTCTTCAGACGCCGGGGTGTAAGGTTACCCATAGAGCATATCCCTCGCACTCCAGCTGACCCTGGGCCATCTCACCACTAACAGCATCGCTCATTCTGTCTCCTCTGAAAGCAGAGGAGTACGGAGAGCGATGTGTTCCCGCCACGTTGGGTATTGGCCGACGATCAATGCCAACCCTATGAAGGGGTGAAGGGGAAGCCATTGACCACCGCCCAGGGTGTACCGGCCGCTCCGATTCCGTGCCCCCCGGACTGCAGCGGGATCGGAATCGGAGCGACACTCGAGGAGGTTACCCAACACACACCCCTGCATATATAATACCTACATGGTTGAATTTTCACATCTTATGCTTAGCACCTCTGCCTACCCCTTCGGGGATATAGGCGTGAGTTTATGTTATGTTATGAGTTTATGTTATGCTTAAATATATTGTAAACATTACTGTGTCAATTACAGAAATTATTGTAATTTTTTTTTTTTTTTTATGAATGATAGGCTCTCGTTTGACCTCTATCTCACCTGGTCGTAAGTGACAATGTGGTCTACGATAGATCACATTTGCCTAGAAGGAACCTATTCACTCGAGACTTGAAGACTCTGAGGTTATAGCTTTCCGTAAACATAGACTCAGGCAGACAATATATAATTTATTATTTGTTAAAATCATAAGGTGAGATGGGAAGCAGTATATTCTCTCAATCATAAGGCTAGTACTTACTTTCACAAATTTTTAAGACAAAATATTTTTATAAATATGTTTTTTTTTTTCAGAGAGTTACCTGAACTGGCGCGACACTTTGTCATCAGGTTGTTGTTCGTAGAGCAGCCAGTGCCACAAGCAGTTGTCACTTCTTGGGTGTCGCAAACTTTTGCTAAGTACGTGTTGTATAATATTCAGATCATATTAGAGAATATGAATATTTTCAATAATGTTTATAATCACTTGTCCTGACTGAATGATTCACCCATGCAGAGCCTTAACCAGCTTGAAATTTTAGCAGTTAGGTGCAGTCTTTAGGAAGGATTTTTGGAAATTTCAGTTCTAAGGGGTAAAATACATAATTTTGTTATGCAAAACTGGGATGGGCTGGGATAATTATGATAATGGTTCTCAATTTTTTTTAGAGAACAAGCTAAGGCTTGTGAGGCGTTGTCTGAACTGTCTGTATGGCAGGAGGCACCTATACCGGGTGGTATGCCGGGATGGATGCTTGCACAGTCTTTCAAGAAGCATTTGAAAGTAGCACTGCTTGGAGGGTAAGAACTAAAATTCTTTGCATTTTCAGTTCAGCTTCCAATTCAACCTTCATCTATACATCTAATCTCCATAAAACGAAATAAAATTGAAGTGTCTGCTTGAAATCTGCAAGAAGCATTTGAAAGTAGCACTGCTTGGAGGGTAAGAACTAAAATTCTTTGCATTTTCAGTTCAGCTTCCAATTCAACCTTCATCTATACATCTAATCTCCATAAAACGAAATAAAATTGAAGCGTCTGCTTGAATCTTAAGCCTTTTCCATAATGCATATGAATAGATGTACAATACATAGAAGACAAAAAAAATATCTGTGTTTCTGTCTATTTGTTCCGGGTATTGCCTGAATGGTCTAGGCCAATTTTGACATGCTTACACAGAATTTTAAAATAGGCCACTTTTATTTTAGAAAAATTATTCATATTCAGTGCAGAGTAATTGAAACTCAGATCCATCCAGGCCATTTGGATGAAGTCACAGGCATAGCTAATCAACAATATGAATGTTTGAGTGGAAGTCCAAAGTGTGAGAGCTAAACTGGTGATAAGATGGCCTGGTCTTTCCACAGGGGTCGACCGTGGAGCATGTCCTCATCGCTGGAGCCGGACGGCAAGGCGCGCGACACGGCGTTCCTGGACGCGTACGCGCTGGAGCGCTGGGAGTGCGTGCTGCACTACATGGTGGGCAGCGCGCAGACCGAGGGCATCAGCGCCGACGCCGTGCGCATCCTGCTGCACGCCGGGCTCATGACCAGGTGCGGGCCCGAGCTGAGGGGATAGGCAGAAGTTTATTAAAACCTGCAATGCGCGCACTGTATTTATCGATCCCAAGTAACAGGTGGCGAGTCTTTTACCGTCAACAAGGCTATGGGCTGTATGTTCTCCATCGGATGAGAACAGCCGTATCGTTTAGGTAGCACGATTCCCGGCGAATCGTTGAGAGTCCTGAGGTCAGTACCCCTCAAACCTTCGCCGAGACGTTGCCTCTTTAGCCGTATTTTACCACCTCTATCGACGAGTCGGCTTTCAATTAATCCCGCCTTCCCCCTTCCTATATGTCACCCCCTACGGTACAAACAATACCATATCAGACAAAACAATCCCATTCTTCCTTTCTACCATCTGACCTCCACAACCCATTGGTGATATTGAAGTTCTGTAGTTAGACTGGTTGTTGGACTTTTAGGACTCCCAACTATCCGTAACAACTGCCATATATGTTCGTATTGGAACTAGGACCGATGGCTCAACATTCTCTCTGAGGCACCTAGGGGTCTCCTGTGTTATGGTCACCTATCCTAAGAGTAACCTGGCTAGTATTGGTTAACTTTCAACGCTCGGTAAGAATCTTTTATAAACATAACATAACTTCACGCCTGTATCCCCGAAGGGGTAGGCAGAGGTGTATTACACACCCACGGTCCACATCCTTTATCTGCACAAAAAAACTAGAAACAAGGCCTTGCATCTGTCTAAAAACAAAAATAAAGATATTATCAGAATTGTTAATTAGATCCTAATCTTATTATTTCAGGGATGCTGAAGATGGATCTGCAGTGATAACGCGAGCTGGTTTTCAGTTCCTACTCCTAAGCACAGCTAAACAGGTAATCTAACTACTGTTCAACTAAAACTAGTGTACTTGTGACGACTGTTCAACATTCTTGTAAAGGTGTTATAGCTGTGTCTATTCTTGAATTAATTCATTTAATCATATATACCCTAGTCTCAACGAATAAGTTTGGTTTCCGTTAACCTAAGAAACGAATTATTTCAAATGTATTCCAAACAAAAGATATATGAATGTTGTCATACTCAAAATGAAAACAGAAGCTAAATAAAATAAATAAAGAATAAAATTATTAACTCGAAAATAAAAAACATGACTGCCCTAAAAAGACTGAAACAAGTTTGATAGCAAGCGGGACCTGTTTGCAAATCATAAACCGAAAGAAAATTAATGGGTACCGCCTGCTATCAAACTTGAAATCTCTCTAGCTAAAATCCATCATGCCGTTCAGGCTGGAGAGTGTGCCAAACAATTTTACATACATACATACTCTCGAAAAACATAACCCCTCCTTCTGGCGCTGTGGGGTAAAAAGAAATTTAAATATTTTTTATTTTTTTTATTTATTTATGTATTATTTTGTGAAACATAGGTATTACAAAAGATCTTAATATCAAATATCAGTGCACTATGTCCTACCATTAAACATGGTGTACAAATTAAATTTAAAGTATGGTTAGTATTGGACTTAAAGAATATGGTTAGTAGCTACATATCATTCATTCAATTATTGATTTATTTCTATCACAATTCATAATTATTAATAACCTTTATCTGTGACTTTATTCATATTTTAACTTGTCTAATTTAAAGTCATGAGAAATTATAATAATAGAAGGTTTGAATATCAAAGTAATAAAATGTCAAATTTAAAATAATGCACCTCAACAATAACAGTAAAAATATTAATATTTCCATAATGTCATCAAAAATAATAATAATATAATAATATACCTTAGTGTCAACAAATGAGGTTGGTTTTTATTAACCTAAGAACTTATAACTACTTTAATGCGTTCATAGTTACGTGGCAATTTTGAGCATCTAATTTACTTATACTTATCACTTACTTTTGAAACATAGTCGCAATTTTGACGCGCTGTAGAATCACTTACATAGGTACCTACCTACTGGGGTGCGAGTTGTTGGATCAGCTCCAAGTTTGGTGCACCCTGGGCAACGTGGGCGATGACGCATCATTGATTGCTCCTCTGGAGTAGCTGGCGTCAACGTCAACGGCCAAGAGTCTGACCAACCGGCCCTTTTCAGGGCCAGCTGACCCCATTGCACGAGGGGTTCGAGGTATGGCGGGCCTGCAAGGCCCGCGGGGGTGGTCGCTCCAGGTACCCCTCTGCTCTTATCAGAGGGGACACTGCGAATGGCCCAGGGTCAGCTAGGGTGCGAGGGATATGCTCTATGGGTAACCTTACACCCCGGCGTCTGTAGACCCGAGGCGGCGTGCGGTTTTAGTCGATTCAAGCCCGACATAACCGCCCCCACTGCCCGGCGGGGGGGGATCCGAAGGGATTTCCGCACAAAAAAAAAGGGAACCTACGTACTTTTGACACTCGACACTCTGTAGAATCACTTACCTACCTATTTTTATCATTCTGGATATGTTCATCAACTTTTGACCTTGACTATCACACTATGCTATGGTCATAGTAATGGTAGGGTAGAAAAAACGATCAATTAAAACACATATGATATTTATTTCATAACTATAAGAAACTGTAGGCTAAATAAGTAACGAGTCCCCCCCCGCCCCCAGGTGTGGCTGTTTCTGCAGCACTACCTGCACACGGCCGAGAAGAGGAGCCTGAGCGCGGCGGAGTGCCTCGCTTTCCTCTACCAGCTCAGCTTCAGCACCCTCGGCAAGGTAGACCTACGTCACCACAAGGCTATGTAGACAATTCTACCAATTATTATAAATCATCTTTTCATGGTTGCATCCAAAACTTGCACTTTGGAGACCTGGGTCTGTTTTTCAACTTTCTCCCTTCAATACAATGTTTTATTTTAGCAGGTACGGGAGCTACTGCCATCTGACTCCCCAACCACGAGAAGAAAGTCTGCCTGAGAGCCTTGTCCGTCAATCATCATATGTATCAGGTAGCAGGCAAGATTGTCCTGAGCCCGAAGATCATGGTGGGCAAATGGCAGATATTGAAAAACAATGTGTTTCATATACAATTTCTTGAAAATAATAGGTCCTTTTCCGATTAAAAATTTATTATTTTTGAAGTGGGAAATAAACACCTGTCAAATTGAGTCTTCTAATTTTCTTCTTCTGATGTGATGACGTAATTTTTTAAATTCTCAGGATTACAGCACAGAAGGTATGAGCAACAACATGCTGGTGTTCCTCCAACACCTAAGAGAGTTCGGACTTGTCTATCAGAGGAAGGTAAGTCATTTTATATTTCTGGATAGATATGGAATGAAATGGAATATTTTATCGATTGCTATCTACAGAGGGGTGATAGATGATAGCATCTATCACCCTTCCTGTCTCCCCCCTGTAGATGGCAATCCAAAATATATGCCAACAAAAGACATATCAATGACGTCATGCTATGAATGAAAGGAACAGAAGCTAAATTAAATAAATAGTGAAAAGAAACAAGTGTCAACTAATAAGGTTGGTTTTCATAAACCTAAGAAACTTAGTAGTACTCTAAATTCTGTCATATTTTCCGCAATTTTGAACATCAAGCTTACTTTGTGTGCGGGGATGACTTCAAGTTCCCCCCTCTCACCGAGCACGACTTGCATGTAATAACCAGTCAACATAAAATAGTGTGCGGAAATTTACTAAAAGATGTTTTATGAGATACGTGTTTTCAAATAAATTTTAAGAATTTGTGATTTGCGGTTTGTTATTTAGAGTCTCGATTACATATGCAAGGTTTATATAGAGATATATTGTACGACAAAGACCTAGCTAAGCAGAGCTTGTCATATGGGTTCTAGAATGCGGATAAACATACTTAAATACTTTTTTTTGTAAATAAATACATATTATACATAGAAACATCCAGACCAATGCAAATATACATATTTGCACTGAGCGGGACTCGAACCCGCGACCTTTGGCTTAGCAGTCGAATGCACTACCGCTACGCCACAGAGGTCGTCTAGAGATGTTTTTTATTTCTTATAATTTGTGTCCACTATGAACTGCCAAAGTTCAAGTAAAATCTGTGCAAATAAGAAGACTTTTGAAGACTAATACTGAATTAGTTTCTCCATAATTTAATTTTTTGCTTCTATAGAAACCTAAATATAATGACTTTATTCCCGTCGGTGACTCTCGGTCTATAGTGGAACGAGTGGGAAATAAAAAGTTCCAATCGTCACCACTGAGGACGAACGAAACATTTTTTTTCCACTCGTACCCAGTGGGGACGACTGGGAATATTCTGTATAGTGCACAAGATATTATATTACTGCAAAATAAAGATAAATGTGTAACAACGCCATAATCACGTACGAGCGTTTGTATCAAAAATCTTAAGAGTTGGCCGCTCTTAAGCATTTCATATTACTGCCTTTTACACCACACAATTTAAATGAATATCTTCTGAAATATCGTAAACAAAACTTAGATCCCGCGCCAGCGCTGCAATATAGGATGTCTTTTTTTTCCTGGTCACTAGTCCGTCATGATTTTTAAAATACGTATACAAAATTCTAAAATAAATAAATAATTACAATAAATATGTGAACAGCGTAAAGCTGGTCGGTTCTACCCGACGCGGCTGGCGCTGAACATCGCGTGCGTCACCAACAGCGGCGCCGCCCCCCTCGCCAGCTCCGCCCCGCAGCAGCGCGGGTACATCATCGTGGAGACCAACTACCGCGTGTACGCCTACACGCAGACCAACCTGCAGGTCGAGCTGCTGGGGCTGTTCACCGAGCTCATGTACAGGTGAAGTACGCAGCAGCGCGGGTACATCATCGTGGAGACCAACTACCGCGTGTACGCCTACACGCAGACCAACCTGCAGGTCGAGCTGCTGGGGCTGTTCACCGAGCTCATGTACAGGTGAGGTACGCAGCAGCGGGCGGAGCGCCCGGGAGAGGTTCAGAACTCTCCCGCGCCGAGCCGCAACATGCTCGCCGCAAGGCGCAGGCGACTCAGGCGCTCCAGGGGCGCAGGCCTGGGGGTGGCAGTTGAGGCCGCCTGTCACCCCAGCAGAAGCAGGCCGGGACGGCGGGGCGACTAGCGCCCCTCCCCCAAACCGGGATAAGACGGGGACACCGTGGTTCCCAAACGCGAGGGGGCCATCTCGAAATCGGAGATGGCGCAGGGTCAGTCGGGGTGCGAGGGATATGCTTCTATGGGCAACCTTGCACCACGCCGTCTTAAGACCCGAGACGGCGTGCAGTTTTAGTCGATCGAAGCTGATGGATGAAAATTGACATTGTTGTTTCAATGCTAACTCTGGTGTCCTCGTGCAGGTTCCCCAACCTGGTGGTGGGCGTGCTGACGCGCGAGTCGGTGCGCCAGGCGCTGCGCGGCGGCATCACGGCGCAGCAGGTCATACACTACCTCGAGCAGCACTCGCACCCACAGGTAACGCACACCTCTACACATACACTACCTCGAGCAGCACTCGCACCCGCAGGTAACGCACACCTCTACACATACACTACCTCGAGCAGCACTCGCACCCGCAGGTAACGCACACCTCTACACATACACTACCTCGAGCAGCACTCGCACCCGCAGGTAACGCACACCTCTACACATACACTACCTCGAGCAGCACTCGCACCCACAGGTAACGCACACCTCTACACATACACTACCTCGAGCAGCACTCGCACCCACAGGTAACGCACACCTCTACACATACACTACCTCGAGCAGCACTCGCACCCACAGGTAACGCACTCGCACCCACAGGTAACGCACACCTCTACACATACACTACCTCGAGCAGCACTCGCACCCACAGGTAACGCACACCTCTACACATACACTACCTCGAGCAGCACTCGCACCCACAGGTAACGCACACCTCTACACATACACTACCTCGAGCAGCACTCGCACCCACAGGTAACGCACACCTCTACACATACACTACCTCGAGCAGCACTCGCACCCACAGGTAACGCACACCTCTACACATACACTACCTCGAGCAGCACTCGCACCCACAGGTAACGCACACCTCTACACATACACTACCTCGAGCAGCACTCGCACCCGCAGGTAACGCACACCTCTACACATACACTACCTCGAGCAGCACTCGCACCCGCAGGTAACGCACACCTCTACACATACACTACCTCGAGCAGCACTCGCACCTGCAGGTAACGCACATAACGCAGGGGGTTACATGTCAGAGGGAGTAAATATACAGGAGTTTGATGAGAGTGGGACAAATATACAAGTTTAATATTTTAAGCGTCAGGTAGAAGGGACATGGCACCTGAGCCGCGCTTACGTGTGAAGATAAAAATGTTTCCATAACAATTTTCAGATGTTAAAGTCTGAAACGGGCGGCATCAGGACGACATCCATGCTGCCTCCGACCGTCGTGGACCAGATCAAGTTGTGGGAGAGCGAACGGAACAGGTTCACGTACACCGAGGGGGTCGTGTACAACCAGTTCTTGTCGCAGGTACAAATAGGCCTAACTTCGACCTGTTTGTTTTCCATCCGAGCGCCAATCCCAGTTACTTCCAAAGCTCGCACTGGAGCCCGCGGTCCGCTGTCCTGCTCCTCTTTTTCTTAGTTCGTTTTGACTTTTATGGGAGCGACTGCCTTCTGACCGCCAGGAAAGCTACTAGAGCCACGTCCATCAATCAGCTGGTGTACCAATTTGCAGGTGAGGTTGACTTTGGCTCCGAAGATCTTGGTGCCCCCCCCCCCCTCCCATACACCACCAATATCATTTTTTTTTTCAAACGTATGTGCAGGCAGACTTCGTGGTGCTGCGCGACTACGCGAAGCAGCAGGGCGTGCTGACGTGGCAGAGCGAGCGCTCGCGCACCATGGTGGTCACGCGCCACGGCCACGACGACGTCAAGAAGTTCTGGAAGCGGTACTCCAAGAGCTCCTAGTGCCTTGCAAGACCTGTGCCCTGTAGGCCCTGTGCCCTGCAGGACCTGTGCCCTGTAGGCCCCATGGCGGCAGGACACCCGTGGACTGTCTGTGATAAAGTAAAAGTGTAAAATTGTGCTGAACTGAGAAATATCTACGCAGCTTTTGATTTGTCACGTGGTCGCTGGCGTGAAGTGAGAAGCCGGCTAAGGACGGCTCGCTTTGGTTTAATAGAGCGGTTGTCAGTTTTATACTACACCGCTCCTGAAGTTGACTGTAAATTAAGTATAAAGAGTCACAAAATCGTTCGATTCTGTAATTTGATTTTATATTTGGTCATCCTCGAAGCTGGTGCATACTTTGTGATTCCTTTTCTTGAATAGTGATTACTACATAGGGCAAAATCATAAAAAAAAGGCGCGTTGAAATTATTGTTTGTTTCACACGCCTTGTTCAATCTGACAGCTGTCAAAAGATATTTCTTTGATTGGTAAAAGCCCGGAATTTAAAATCAAAAGGAAGTTTACCTCGTGAGTAAGGTCGCCAAACTCTTACATATTATGACCAATTAAGCGTCGGTAGCTTAGTGGTTAAGGAGTCGACTGTACCATCGAGGTCCCGGTTTCGAATCCTGGCCAATAAACTACTGACGTGAACCCACTCCTAACATAAGCAATTTAACTTACTAGTATTTAGTAATTACGCTAGTAATTTTTTTTTTTAAAGAAAAAGAAATCACGCCACACAAAGCACTACGTGATTGGTTATAATTTTCAACACAGAACAAGCCTGAAATAAATGACAGTAGCCATTAGTGTCGGATTATGCTGAACATTTGTACAGCAGACACAATTGGCAGCTTCCTCGTGATTTTATGTTCCCTACTGAGTGCTATTGGTATGAATTACCTAACAGGGACGAATTTGTAGATCTCATGCGGTTAATATCAGCGCTGTGCGTTGACGTATGTAAATAAATTTAGTTACCTACCTATATGAATATTTTGTTTTTTTTTTACCTGTATACGTGTACTTAAAGACTTCCATCTATACGGCAGAGATTACAGTCAAACAATATCCCGATCCATTATCGTGGTGTGGTGTCAATCAATATAGGTATGAATTACGTTTGCACATCAATAATATCAATATATATTGACAAGATTGCTATATAAGGTGTCACCGAATTAGGTCTCCTCGTCTAAATGGAATAACTTTATCAAATTAGTGTATTGTCATTGGTCGTTTAAAGTGGGTCAAAATCGCGCCCAAAGGAGTCGGTTACAAACAAACATATAAACATACAAACATTTTTTCTACCACCTACAAATTTTGTGGACAGACGAATCCACTTTTACAAGAGTGGGCTTGTTTAATATTCACAATGCACCCTGGTGGTTTTTATTTTATTTTACCCGATATTTTCTTTTTTGTTTCAAATACATATTTTGTCGATACCAAGTCATCTCACCAAATTCAGAGACCTAAGTCGGTGACACCTTATATACAGGGTGGAAACGTTGTGTCCACCCGATTATTTTATCATTTTTGAAGATATTAAAAGACTAAACTGATATGAAATCTGCCTTACTTAATCTATAAAATGACAAAAAGCATGATTTATTTGAAAAATGGTCTTCTACTTTTGACACTGACTATACCATTCATCCCACTGCGATCAAACTTACCAATTCAGCGCCATCTATCCCATGAGTCCTTAACTGAGCCATCACCGTCGTCTCTCCCTGTCGCTAGATGTCGTGGTTCAATGTATAAACGAGATAACGTTCGTGTAACGTATGCAAAACATCCAATAATTATCTACATATATTTTATATTGCTCATAGGTAAAAAAAAAAAAAAAAAGGTACAACTAGCTACTAGGTCTGCAAGGCGAATCGCTGCTTGCAATGTTGAACTGAGTGAGACATCGTGAATCAGATTTGAAAATTTTGAACAGTGATCATTCCTCCGTGGCAAGTCCGATTTTAAAAATTCTTTTTGAAAGTCACAACTCTGGATGCTTTCTGAGCGTGTAAAGTTTGGTCACAGTGTCTCGAGCGGTTATTATGTAATTCCATCTGGAATTTTTTAACGGTGATCATTCCTCTGTGGCAGCATTAATTTTTTCAAAATATATCCATACACCTTCCTCTGATGGACCTCTATAATCATGCCAAATTTGGTTCTGATTGGATTAGTAGTTTAGGAGACCTGTGACAAAGAAAATCCTGAAGTCTGGTATGAGCAACTTTCACTCGACTTCGTCTCACTCAGCTCAATTATTTTGAGAGGAGTTGCAGCAACTCCTTAGTAGAAGGATTACAACTGCACCGCTGGCACTCTCCTCCGAGCTTTTAGTCTAAGAACTCACATTTTACGTAAAGCGACTTACCTCCACAACCCACTGACGATATCGATGTTCTGTTAGTTCGACCAGATTGTCGGACCGAGGTCCGCTTTTTATTTACGACTGCATTGTTGACTTTTACGAGAGCGACTCCGTCTAACCTCCCAACCCCGAGAGGAAAAGAGTTTGGCTTGGGCCCTAAAGGTATTGACAGGGCTTACTTACAACCTGTTTTAATATAACAGGTTTAATATAATTCCAAATGAAATCACAACATTACTTGATAAAAACTGTATTATCAACAATATCCATATTATTTAGAGCGGCGATAGCCCGGTGGCGTACGTAACGGACTGCTGAGACGAGGTCTCGAGTTCGATCCTCAGTCGCCCCGGGCAAACACCTCTGACTTTTCGTAGTTATGTGTGCATTAATAAATGATAATTATCGCTCGCTTAATAATGTGCCCGGTAGATGGCAATAGGCTCGCCCCCTATTACATTGGGACCTCAACATAACTGGCGAATCGTGGGTGTGTAATACACCTCTGCCTACCCCTTCGGGGATACAGGCGTGAAGTTATGTATATTTAATACTATTTCTGATTCAAAGATTTTTAAGCCTTGATCAGTTTGCAACACAATATTCATAATGTATATTTTTGCAACGTTTTCTTTAAGTTAGCGAAATATTAGAAATTGGGACCGGTGTTCTTATAGTAGAAATATTCAGGCCTTTGTCCCTCCGAGGTAGGCAGATACAACAGGCCGCTATTGGGTCCGGTCTTGAAGATATCCGTGCGTAAAAAAAAGTTACTAGTGTCATTGTATGTATTATTTTAATGTACTACTGGTACCGGTGGCACTTTGTGTCGTTAGTACCGCCAGTGCGCAGCAGCAGAGTGACACCAATATTACCATTATATATACTTATCAGTTGTACCATACTGATATAAATGGACCAAAAAATTTACAGTATCCGGCTTTTAATTTAGCACTTCGGAAAAAGTGAAAAGATCAGTTTCGCATTGCTTCGGTCTACAGCTTGATATATTTATAGAGTAGTTAAAACCAAAGTTATAGTATATTAAAAATACAAACGGTTTTAGTACTCTATAAGGTTACCAAACTGACAGTCCAATGCTCTTCAAGGCCGAAGCAATTCGATCTTAACCGGACACTCACTCTTCTTCCCGACGTACCAATAAAGAAGCCGCGTGCTGTACTCACCAGTATTTGCGGTGTGGTCAACACTGACGCTCGTATTGGTGCAACTTCAGATACAAGAATAGACTAGGACGGTTGCCAGCTTGGCAATTAACCCAAACTTAAGCGTAGCGAGATTTGCCTATCCAACAATAGGTCAACGTGACCGGTCGACTTTTTCCATTGATTTGGTTTTTCGGTGATTATTCCTCGATGGTGAGACCGATCTGGACATTCGACCCCTTACGACACTCAGTAATGTCTACTTGATCACCGTGGCAAATTTGGTCGAGATCGGTCAAACGGTCTCGGAGGAGTATCATTTGTTTGAAATGCAACTTTGAAACCAAAGACGCTTCGCTCGCCTTCGGCTCGCTACGCTTAATTAAAAGAATAACACTTTATACCTTTTTTTTTTTTTTTTTTTTTTTTTATCGTGCGGAAATCCCTTCGGATACGATATAATAATACACGTTGGCATAGTTAATTACATACAAAATATTATTGTCCATTTAATATTTATAAAATGACAGTCTGTATCGTGTAGAACTAACTTAATCTCACTTGTTTTATTTAAGAATTTCTTAATAATAAATGTACCAAATTATAAACATAAGAGCACACTAGTGCAGTTATATTTCACACTAAAATGTCCCACGCTTTATTTTTTCTGCAAATAATCACATATTTTTATGTATTTTAACTACTCTTTCGCATTAACTTTCAAATGGTATTTAAAGACAGCATTAATAATATTATTAAATAGCTTCACAATAATAAAAGCGCAAAAGAGCTGTAAAAATTATGTAATTTTATTGTTTTTATTCATTCAATAAAAAAAATTCTAATTAATAGTAAATTGTCGGAAGTACATTGAAATAAAACTATTTTTCACGGATTCCATCGCGATATTTGATTCCACTGAACCCGACGTTTCGGTTGCTTTTCATGTGACCATGGTTGCTGAAAAGCAACCGAAACGTCAAGTTCAGTGTCGGTGATTATTCCTCCGTGGTACACATGAATTTTTAATTACATAGCCTATGTCCTTACCATCAGTAACATCTTTGCTTGTGTGAAATTTCATTAGAATTGGTATATCCGTTTGGGAGGAGAAGATGGTCTAACGAAATCCATGAGTCGTCTAAAAGCTTTGCTCAACAAATAAATCGCAATGGAATCCGTAAAAAAAAATGTATATTTCAATAATAGTGAATTATTTGACAACAAAGACGTATGACGTCATCTTATAGGTACATCATAGCAACTGAAACTTTCACGTCGGAGTGCGGGGTCCGCTTCCCGCGTCTCTCCCCCCCTTCGCCTGCTCTTTGTCATACCTCGTTATTTTACACCAATTGCCTTATGAATTACCGTTTTGACGTTTATTAAAAAGATACTGATTCGACTTCACTCAAACTATTATATGGTTTTTATAAAGATTTCGATCGGAAAAAGAGAACATCTAGAACGGGACTTGAACCCGCGACCAGTCCCTTACAGGGGAAATGCTCTGACCAGCTGAGCTATCTAGACACGTCCCAGATATTCGAAATTCCCCGATAAGGACCTCTCCCCCTGTAAGGGACTGGTCGCGGGTCAAGTCCCGTTCTAGATGTTCTCTTTTTCCGATCTAAATCTTTAGAAAAAGTAAGCATACGAAATGCTTCAAAATTTAATTGTATTATATGGTTTTTATAACTGTGTTAAGGCTCAATTATAAGTCCGGAATTAAATGCTAAAAGTTTTTTCTTTCTTTTCTTACTATATGAATTACTACTAAATTCCACTTGCATTAAAATACTGCATAACATTTTAGTTTGGATTTGGCGCATAAAATAAAAATGCCTAGCTTTTCCCCAAAAAATACTATCGGACGCACTTTTCCTCATACAAAAAATGCACTTCAAATTACACAATATGTACAGTGGAGAGTGGGGAGTTGTACGTTCTACTCCATCTGGTGCCTCTCTCCATCCGTCCTCACTCCATGGGCTGGGGGGGCGGCTTGACGGGCGCGAGCGCGGCGTACAGCTTGGAGACGGCGGAGTGCACCACGCGCTCCAGCGTCTCGTCCTCCGCGCACTTCACCTCCTGCCGCGACACAAACAAGCTTGCTATCAAATTCGTCTACGGGAACACTCGACTGAACTTTGATGCAATTTCTAATGTGTTTGAATGGACCTTGGATAGTATGGATTCACAATTAAATCAGGTAGGTGACACTGCAGTCCGGGTTGAAGATTTTTTTAAGCACATCTTAAATAATCTGAGATATGTAGAATATACTGGTTCCGGCACTGCGGTCGACCTCTTCAGTGAATAGGTCCGGGCGCCGACGAGTGCGGAGAACTCTCCTGGCCAAACAGCCCGGAAGCAGTATATTCTACATGCAACTTAAGATTTATAAACTAAGATAGTTTCCTAAAATCAGTTAAATGTTCACAAACGGGAACAGCGCTAAGAACATCGTAGAATAATTTATTTAATATTTATTTGTGTCCAAGGCTACGTTCCGTTTGCAACAATTGTAAAAAGAAGGTACGTTACCATATTGAGCAGATCTATGTCGGCACGTTTGTTATCCACAGTGACGTGGAGCTTGTCTCCCTTGAATATCTTCGGCACAGAGTCTTCGCCGAACATCTCTTGTAACATCTCGATAGCACACTCCTGGAATAACAGATACTATCAATAATTTTATACATTGCTAAGAGCTACAATGCACTGCCGGCATGCTTTAGAGCTAACACTTAGACGCGAGGAGGGCGGTACAAGGAGGCGCGGGACGTACCTTGAAGTGCATGCGGTCGAGCTTGGGCGACGGCGGCCCCAGTGGCCGGGGGGGCGCGGGTGGCGGGACGTACCTTGAAGTGCATGCGGTCGAGCTTGGGCGACGGCGGCCCCAGTGGCCGGGGGGGGCGCGGGTGGCGGGACGTACCTTGAAGTGCATGCGGTCGAACTTGGGCGACGGCGGCCCCAGTGGCCGGGGGGGGGGGCGGGTGGCGGGACGTACCTTGAAGTGCATGCGGTCGAGCTTGGGCGACGGCGGCCCCAGTGGCCGGGGGGGGCGCGGGTGGCGGGACGTACCTTGAAGTGCATGCGGTCGAACTTGGGCGACGGCGGCCCCAGTGGCCGGGGGGGGGGTGGCGGGACGTACCTTGAAGTGCATGCGGTCGAGCTTGGGCGACGGCGGCCCCAGTGGCCGGGGGGGGCGCGGGTGGCGGGACGTACCTTGAAGTGCATGCGGTCGAGCTTGGGCGACGGCGGCCCCAGTGGCCGGGGGGGGCGCGGGTGGCGGGACGTACCTTGAAGTGCATGCGGTCGAACTTGGGCGACGGCGGCCCCAGTGGCCGGGGGGGGGGTGGCGGGACGTACCTTGAAGTGCATGCGGTCGAACTTGGGCGACGGCGGCCCCAGTGGCCGGGGGGGGGGTGGCGGGACGTACCTTGAAGTGCATGCGGTCGAACTTGGGCGACGGCGGCCCCAGTGGCCGGGGGGGGGGGGGGGCGCGGGTGGCGGGACGTACCTTGAAGTGCATGCGGTCGAACTTGGGCGACGGCGGCCCCAGTGGCCGGGGGGGGGGTGGCGGGACGTACCTTGAAGTGCATGCGGTCGAGCTTGGGCGCGAGCGGCAGGTGGCGCGGCGCGGGCAGCGACGAGGCGCTGAGGATGGCGGCCACCAGCGCGTCCGCGTACATGTCGGACACCGGGCCCGCCGCCCACTGCACCAGTGTACCAAAATAATTCATTACATACTTTTAAAAGGTCTTCCACTATTTTTTATTGTGTGGTATTTTATTTGTCTGGTAATGTGAACGTTCCAAATTCCTATCTCTATTTCAATGCATATGCTAAGCCATACAGCAGTAAGTGTGTATTGACGGCTTTTTTGGCTTTTAAACGATTTTGGTATCAGATTTGACAGATTTTGGTTACAGATTTAAAAGATTTAATGAACACATTTGATAACAAATTTTTGGAAACAAATTTAAAAGATTTTGGTCACAGATTTTGGTTACATATTTAACAGATATTTGTATCAGATTTGACAGATTTTGGTCACGGATTTGACAGATTTTAGCAACAGATTTTACAGATTTTCGTAACATATTTTAAAGATTTTAGTAACCGATTTGACAGCTTTTGGTAACAAATTTGACAGATTTTGGTCACAGATTTTACAGATTTTGGTAACAGATTATGACGAAATATGTATGATTTTGCAAATCCCATGGACTCCCCACAGGACATGAAATGTGAAGAGACAGACTGACCTCGAGCGTGATGGTGCTGGAGTCGAGCGTGAGGTCGACGCAGCCGTACACGCGCCAGCGCGACTCGCTGAGGAAGTCCACGGCGCCGGCCAGCTGCATGACCACGTGGCGCACCAGCCCCACGGAGCCGCCGTACTGGATGGACTGGCGCTGCGTCACCTCCGACTGCGTCAGCTCCGTGTACTCTGCCAAACAGTTGCATTTGAGGAAGTGTGCCCTGGATTATATTTTTTATCTCTCCTGTTCGGAAAGTTTAATTTTCATGGGTAGATAGCCGGGTGGAAAGTAGCTTATTTTCATCCCTAGGGCGGAAAGTATTTTTTATTTTATTTTAGGGTTTGCCATGGAGTCCATGTTACGTCATAATGCCTTGATATCCATCATGACGCTTTTTTTTACATGGCCGCCTAGATACTCGATTATACAACTTTATATAACTTTTTTTTTTCAGAATTAAAAACATACAATTTAAGTTTGCTAAATAATTAGCGGGAAAACGAGATTCAATATAAATAAATACCTTGTGTTAATTGTGGTTAAAAATAGTTTCGGAAAGTTATTCCAGTGACATGGATATTAATTTAACTCCCGATGAAAATAAAGAACAGGTAAAAGCTGTTGTTAATAATCTATTTCCCATTTTACTTTAAATTTCAACTGATTATCAATATACCTGTTTCATTAAATGTGTGTGCAGTTTTTTAATTTCCTCACATAGTCGAAATGAAAAGTAGAGTGTTTATCTCGGGTGAATGTCACCATTTCACCCTCGAACTATTGGCGCTCTCACTCCGTTCGAGCACCAGAAATATCTCGGGTGAAATGGCTGATTTCCAACCCTTGTGTAACAATCTACTATTTCTTAAAAAGAACTGAATCCACCAGTATTTTTTAGTTAACTACTTCAAACAACGATCATTTAAAATTTACAAATAAAACAGCGGAACTCCGGGAGTGCCGACAGAAGTGAAAATTTGAATAATTACGTATGTATTTTTTGAATCGCCGTCATACATCAAATTTTTAGTCGTTTATCAAAAATGCCCAACGCGCCAAAAATTAAAAAAAAATGTAGTTAAGAAACAATACTCACTATTAAGGTCGGAGGGGGCCAGTATGTGATAGTTGAAGTTTCTTTTGACTAGAATACCCTGTAGCTGCTTGCCTGGCTCCGGCTTCTCCACAGCCAACGATCCCATTACCTGTGCATAACAACATAAGCCATGTTCAAACAAACAAGTTGAATTCCTGAGACGAGCTCAGCCGAATACAAGAGATTTTCGATGTTGCGTTTTTTTTTTGCGATTTTTTTTTATCTTGCAATGGTTCACCCCAGCACGAATCTATTACCGAAAACAGCAACTCGATAGCTCATCTCCTTCATACCCAAAACCGTGACAGAAAATTGGCAACGACGACGTCGACGACGACGACAACTCGATAGCAATAGGGCTTTTCTAAAGAAAATCCCTAAAAACTACAATTTTGGAAAGATGTGGTGGTCGGTGCGGTGGTCTTCTGGATCTGGCAGCATACCGTTTTAGGTACGGGGATCACTCAGCGAGTTATGGCCATCAGGGTCATCCGCGGGTACCGCACGATCTCCTTCGAGGCGGCGAGTCTCCTTGCCGGAACTCCGCCATGGGACCTGGAAGCGAGAGCCCTTTCGCAACTGTACCAGTGGCGAAAGGAGGCGCGGGAGCAGGGATGGAACCCCGAGCCTCGAGAAATCTAGGCCGTGCAGTCCCAGCTCCGCCAGGCCATCGTGGTGGAGTGGAAGGAACGACTTGGGCGACCAAGCGCAGGGCACGCCGCAATAGCGGCGGTAAGGCCCATCATGGAGGATTGGCTAGAGAGGCGACACGGAAGCCTCTCGTACCGACTGACGCAGGTGATTTCCGGGAAGGGGTGCTTCGGGGACCACCTGCATCGGATCAGGAAGGAGCCAACGCCTGAGTGTCATCACTGCGACGCGAGCGAGGACTCAGGGCTGCACACGCTGGCGGACTGCCCGGCGTGGGAGGCGCCGAGGCGTGACCTCGTGGCGGCCATCGGGGTGGGAGTCCTCTCGCTCGGCAGCATGATTGCGGCAATGGTGCGGAGCGCGAGCGCTAGGGCCGCCGCCGCCTCCTTCTGCGAGCATGTAATGCTCGCGAAGGAGGTGGCGGAGCGCGCCCGGGAGAGACTTAGAACTCTCCCGGCCCGCCGAGCCCGCAACTTGCTCGCCGCGCGTCGCAGGCAACTCAGGCGCCGGAGGTCGCTTAACGACCTCTGTCCTCCATGAGCGCAGGCCTGGGGGTGGCGGGTGAGGCCGCCTGTCACCCCAGCAGAAGCAGGCCGGGACGGTGGGGCGACTAGCGCCCCTCCCCCAAACCGGGGCAAGACGGGGACACCGTGGTTCCCAAACCCGAGGTCAGTCGGGGTGCGAGGGATATGCTCTATGGGCAACCTTACACCCCGGCATCTGTAGACCCAAGGCGGCGTGCGGTTTTAGTCGGTTCAAGCCCGACATAACCGCCCCCGCTGACACGCGGGGGAGTATCCGAAGAGATTTCCGCACGACAAAAAAAAAAGGTACGGGGATCACTACTTGCAGCTGATAGTACACAAAAATTACCTTCCGGGGAAATGACTGGGACTGCGGAGGCCCAGCGCGGCTCGTAAAGTGACGGGCTGTATATGGCCAGTCCATCTATACGGTCATACTTTGGGCGATATTTGTTGCAGACACAGCGCTTCCGTGAGGGGTGTTGTCCGCCCTGCCTCGCCCTGTGGGGGTACCTTGGCCGTCTTGTCCCCGCGGAAGGTGAGCGCCAGCTGCTGCGTGTTGCGCGGCGTGTGGATGTGCAGGCGGCCGCGGTGCTCGCGCTGCAGCGCCGCCGTGAGGGGTGTTGTCCAACCTGCCTCGCCCTGTGGGGGTACCTTGGCCGTCTTGTCCCCGCGGAAGGTGAGCGCCAGCTGCTGCGTGTTGCGCGGCGTGTGGATGTGCAGGCGGCCGCGGTGCTCGCGCTGCAGCGCCGCCGTGAGGGGTGTTGTCCAACCTGCCTCGCCCTGTGGGGGTACCTTGGCCGTCTTGTCCCCGCGGAAGGTGAGCGCCAGCTGCTGCGTGTTGCGCGGCGTGTGGATGTGCAGGCGGCCGCGGTGCTCGCGCTGCAGCGCCGCCGTGAGGGGTGTTGTCCAACCTGCCTCGCCCTGTGGGGGTACCTTGGCCGTCTTGTCCCCGCGGAAGGTGAGCGCCAGCTGCTGCGTGTTGCGCGGCGTGTGGATGTGCAGGCGGCCGCGGTGCTCGCGCTGCAGCGCCGCCGTGAGGGGTGTTGTCCAACCTGCCTCGCCCTGTGGGGGTACCTTGGCCGTCTTGTCCCCGCGGAAGGTGAGCGCCAGCTGCTGCGTGTTGCGCGGCGTGTGGATGTGCAGGCGGCCGCGGTGCTCGCGCTGCAGCGCCGCCGTGAGGGGTGTTGTCCAACCTGCCTCGCCCTGTGGGGGTACCTTGGCCGTCTTGTCCCCGCGGAAGGTGAGCGCCAGCTGCTGCGTGTTGCGCGGCGTGTGGATGTGCAGGCGGCCGCGGTGCTCGCGCTGCAGCGCCGCCGTGAGGGGTGTTGTCCAACCTGCCTCGCCCTGTGGGGGTACCTTGGCCGTCTTGTCCCCGCGGAAGGTGAGCGCCAGCTGCTGCGTGTTGCGCGGCGTGTGGATGTGCAGGCGGCCGCGGTGCTCGCGCTGCAGCGCCGCCGTGAGGGGTGTTGTCCAACCTGCCTCGCCCTGTGGGGGTACCTTGGCCGTCTTGTCCCCGCGGAAGGTGAGCGCCAGCTGCTGCGTGTTGCGCGGCGTGTGGATGTGCAGGCGGCCGCGGTGCTCGCGCTGCAGCGCCGCCGTGAGGGGTGTTGTCCAACCTGCCTCGCCCTGTGGGGGTACCTTGGCCGTCTTGTCCCCGCGGAAGGTGAGCGCCAGCTGCTGCGTGTTGCGCGGCGTGTGGATGTGCAGGCGGCCGCGGTGCTCGCGCTGCAGCGCCGCCGTGAGGGGTGTTGTCCAACCTGCCTCGCCCTGTGGGGGTACCTTGGCCGTCTTGTCCCCGCGGAAGGTGAGCGCCAGCTGCTGCGTGTTGCGCGGCGTGTGGATGTGCAGGCGGCCGCGGTGCTCGCGCTGCAGCGCCGCCGTGAGGGGTGTTGTCCAACCTGCCTCGCCCTGTGGGGGTACCTTGGCCGTCTTGTCCCCGCGGAAGGTGAGCGCCAGCTGCTGCGTGTTGCGCGGCGTGTGGATGTGCAGGCGGCCGCGGTGCTCGCGCTGCAGCGCCGCCTTGAGGCGCGACATCTCGTTCTGCTCGCCGTGCACCAGCACCTGCGCCACGGGTACCGGTTAAAGTTATCACAAAATACTAGGCCCGTTTTGACAGTTCGCGCCCATGAAGTTCTCAATATTTACCAATTAAAATGTTCTGAAGATAATTACATTTTTCATTGACAGGTACCGCCCACTCGGCTTAGTGCTGTGCAAAATGATTTTTTCACTTTGTCCACAGACTATCAATAATATATCAGTTAAGGAAAAAAAATATCGAGCAAGATATGTTTTTTCAAGCCCGACGCGCACTTTTTTTTATTTATTTAAATACTAGTGTTTAGACCAAAACCGATCTTTACTGAAAATTATCAGCTTGGAGCTCAAAGCAGTAAATATTGGCAGCATTGATTTCTATAGAATGACTTGTCTCTGACCAAAAGGCATACGCGTGTGTTCGCTATCTTGTGAAGTTGACTGTGCTCCCGTTCCGTTGTTTTGTTGATAATATTTCCCAACTCGGCTTTGTTTTTGAATTATTGCTATTTGCTATCACGTTGTCCCCGGCTTTTCTATTTTGGGCATTGATTAAACATTGAGATTTGGACTCGATTTTGGTGTTTGTTGTTATATTGTACGAACACGTAACTACACATTCGCACCGCGAGTTCATCCCAAATGCGAAACAAGGAGCACATTTTGATTACGTTTCGTTATAATTGGTATTAAAAAAAACATCTTACCACATGTGGTGGTTTCAATATATTGATGAACTCCGACGTCTGCTGGTAGTCGGTGTGAGCCGAGAACGAGATGTAGTCCACCGACATCTTGAGAGGCAGCTTTTGCCCCGACATCGACGTGATCTCCTCCGGCTCCGAGAGGATCGTTTTAGCTAACGTGCCTTCCACACAGTAACCTGGGGACATTTTGATGGAAATTTAATCGTAAATTAAATTTAAGAGAGAGCCGAGCGACTCAGTCCCTGGAGGTCGCTCAACGAGTCCTCCATGAGCGCTGGCATGGAGTTGGCAGGTGAGGCTGCCTGTCACGCTAGAGAAAGAGAAATGCGAGAAAATTGCATCATTAGGCCACTTTACACCCTATATATGAGACCCGAAACGGCGTGCGGTTTTGCCGACATAACCGCCCCAGCTGGCTGGCTTGAGGGTTATACTTGAGGACTACCGCATGAAAAAAAAAAGTATTTTCTTGGGTGCTACTTTTCTAATCATCATCATCATCATATCAGCCGTAGGAAGTCCACTGCTGAACATAGGCCTCCCCATTGACTTCCATTTTGACCGGTCTGTAGCGGCCTGCATCCACCGACTCCCTGTGCTCTTTACCAGGTCGTCTGTCCACCTTGCGGGAGGCCTACCTACGCTGCACTTGCCGTCACGTGGTCTCCACTCAAGGACCTTTCTGCCCCAACGGCCATCGGTTCTCCGAGCTATATGCCCTGCCCACTGCCACTTCAGCTTGCTCGCTCTGCTATGTTGGTAACTCTGGTTCGTCTACGGATATCCTCATTTCTGATTCGATCTCGTAGAGAAACCCCAAGCAAAGCCCGTTCCATAGCTCGCTGTGTGACCCCGAGCTACCTTATGAGGCCCATAGTGAGAGACCACGTCTCGGCACTGTAGGTCTGGTAACACGCACTGATTAAAGACCTTTGTCTTCAAGGACTGCGGTATTTTGGACGAGAAGACGCTGCGCAGTTTCCCGAACGCAGCCCACCCGAGTTGGATTCGTCGATTGACCTCCTTCTCGAATTTGGATTTGCCTAGTTGGACGGTTTGTAACAGATAGACATATTCATCAACAACTTCGAGAGGTGAGCCTCCCAATAATACGGGGGTGGGCGACACATGGACATTTGAAATGACTTTCGTCTTTTCCATGTTCATTTTCAGGCCCATCCGCTGGGACACTCTGTTGAGGCCTCCGAGCATAGTGCTGAGCTCCTCTAGAGACTATGCCATGACTACGATGTCGCCGGCAAAGCGAAGGAGATTGATGTATTCGCCATTGATATTGATGACGAATCCTTTCCAATCCAGAAGCTTGAAGGCGTCTTCCATTGCATTGGTAAAGAGTTTCGGCGAGATGACATCACCCTGCCTAACTCCCCTTCGCAAAGGATTAGCCTCTGTGCTCCGATCCTGTACTCGGACCGACATGGTGGCGTTTTTATACAAGCACTTCAGCACTTCGATATACTGATAGTCAATGTGGCACCTCTGAAGAGACTGCAGCACCGCCCAAGTCTCGATCGAATCAAAGGCTTTCTCATAGTCCACGAACGCCAAGTATAGTGGCAAATTATACTCCTCGGTCTTCTGTATAATCTGCCGCAGCGTATGGATGTGGTCTATGGTACTATAGCCTTTACGGAAACCGGCTTGTTCGGGAGTCTGGAAATCATCAAACCTGCGTGCGAGACGATTCGTGATCACCCTCGAAAACAGCTTGTAAACATGGCTCAGAACCGAGATGGGCCTGTAGTTCTTCAGTAAGGTTTTATCACTTTTCTTGAAGAAGAGAACCACCACGCTTCTGTTCCACGCTTCGGGCGTAGTACCCTCGAGCAGGACGGCATTAAGGCGCCTCTGTAGAGCTTTCAGTATCGGTGTTCCACCCGCACTCAGAAGCTCCGATGTAATTCCGTCCTCACCCGCCGTCTTGTTGCTCTTGAGCTGTTTGAGGGCCATCCTAATCTCATACAGGCTGATTTCCGAAATATCTTCTGTGTGAATATCTTAGAAAACTACAAAAAAAAACCACACAAGATAGTTTTCGAATGAGAGTGGAAATTTCTTCAGAGAACCGGCTAGTTTCATACAATACCCAGGTGAAAAGTATAAGAAATGGTCTAGAAAAACAGAACCTACAGATCAAAATGTTTACCATTTTTTCAATGATGAAAATGAAAAATAATGGCTGAATAGCTGGCCGGTCACAGAAATCAAAACAAACAAAATAGGCGGAAAAGCGGCAATTCGATCTTCATTTGTTTTTCGATTTGAAGGTTTTACTCATTTTTTCTGTAGCTAATTCATGTTTTTATATTTACTTTCCTTGTATTCGTAATGAAAAGCACAGTGTTTACCTCGGGTTAACGACTTATTTAGTCCCTCGAACTATTGGCGCCCTCACTCGGGACTAAATAAGTTACTTTCACCCCTAGGGTAACAATGTACTCTTGTAACGGATTCTATCGCGATTTATTTGATGTTATTTTTGCTTTTCAGCAGCCATGGTCACGGGAACGCTAAAGATGGTTGTTGTCTTGCAGTTTGAAGTGTAAGTTATCTCAAAGTACCCTAACTATTACGCAGAATGAGCTCACAGTGTCATGAAGTACTGTTGTATTTTGATTTTTCTTATAATTAATTAAGTGAATGACTGGGTCCCAAGCTGGTGGTACATTCCAACCATCTTCTCTATTCAAATTAGGATGTTTTTTAATTTTAATAGCTTCACGGAGCATCCTAGGTAGGAATAGATTTTCTTTAGCAAGTATCTGTGGTTTATCAAATATTAAGTAATGTTATGTAAAATGTTATTAAAATAAATTATCGCAGGTTTATAAGTGCCCGGTTAATGGCAATAGGCTCGCCACCTATTACATTGGGACCTAAACATAAACTGGCGAAATGTGGGTGCTAGCACCTCTGCCTACCCCTTCGGGGATATAGGCGTGAGTTTATGTTATGTAAATAATAAAATAACATAAAATAAATCGCGATAGAATCCGTTATAAATAGTTTTATTTCAATAGCAGCTTATTACTAAAATAGTGTTTTACTCGGAACTCTCTTGCGAAAAGCGGAAACAAGGAGGACAATATCTGCGGTATAAGGATGTTCTCAAGCGCCACCTCACGGCTTGTGATATGCCTAGCGACCGTTGGGAGCGACTCGCAATGCAGCGCTCGGAATGGCGGTCCACTGTCTGCAAAAAGGTTGACAGGTATGAGCAGATGCGTTTGGAAAACCTAGATGCTAAACGCCATATCCGCAAGATTTGCCCAAGGCCCTCTTACTCATACACCTTTAACCCGGATGGACAACTTTACTGCGAGCCATGTGACCGAGTCTTTAAAACTAAGTTTGGATTTGCAAGTCACATTCGAGCCAAACACAATCCATAAAATTGACGGAGTCGCTGTCGTCGGATTCGGCGAGGAGGACTATATTACTAATATACATTACCAGCAATAATGACTCCATTTTTAGGGTCAGTACACCACGACTCGAAGAGCTCCCGGGATAGGCCTGACTGCATCATGCCGGGCGAGGCCATGATCACGCATGGACCGATATCCTCGAAATGATCTATACCCTGGAACAACCAATCAACTCTTGACTTATATTTCTTACTACCCACAACTAAATGCCAAAGTTTATCAAATCTTTTTGTTTTTTAATGGATAGATATTTGTAACTCAGTCATGTCAAAACGGCTGAACGAATCTAGATGAAATTTGACACAGATAATAATAATAAATATTCTACGACATTCTACACAACGCTTTCTAGACCCAAAGTAAGCATAGTTTAACTAGCTTGTGTTAAGGGTTCTAGAACGCGGATAAACATACTTACATACTTTTTTTTTTCTTGTAAATACATACATATTATACATAGAAACACCGAGACCTATGCAAATAGACATATTCATACATACAAATATTTGCACTTAGCGGGAATCAAACCCGCGCCCCCGTCGAAGCAGTCGAATGCACTACTGCTACGCCACAGAGGCCGTCAAATAGATATAGTAGGCTTTTTGACCATGGACTGCTGGATATAGGTCTCTCCCAAAGGGTATTTGGGATAGACTGGATGCGGAATGTGGAGCATTGGATTCAGTTCAATTTATTTATTTTGATGGCTATAGCGAAGATAGGAGGCTATAGGAGAGGTCTATACCTTAGACGAACTCTGTGGCGTAGCGGTAGTGCGTTTGACTGCTAAGTCAGAGGTCGCGGGTTCGATTCCCGCTCAATGCAAAAATGTATATTTGCATTGGTCTGGGTGTTTCTATGTATACTATGTATAATATGTATTTATTTACAAAAAAATAAGTATTTAAGTATGTTTATCCGCATTCTAGAACCCATATGACAAGCTCTGCTTAGTTTGGGTCTAGATGGCGTTGTGTAATTTCATCATTCATCATCATTATATATATATATACAATATTTATTTTATTTATTTATTATTATAATCATCATCATCATAGCGTTAGTCCCATTTGCATCCAAAGCTTGCCTTTGGAGGCCTGGGCTCGGTCTCCTGCTATTTCGGATTTGACTCATTTTGGCTTTTACGGTAGCGACTGCTGTCCTGCCCCCCCCCCCCCCCAAAGCACCAAAGGAAAGCTTGCGCCAGAGCTTCATCCGATAATCAGCAGGTGTACCGGTTTGCAGGTGTGGTTGGCTTCGACCCTGAAGACCTTAGTGGCCGCATACACCCCAATGGCCTAGCAACGGAGAGGCCTATACATATTATATACTAGCTGTGCCCGCGACTTCGTCCGCGTGGATTTCGATTTTTATGGTTTTGGTTCTTTTGCGCGGTACCCTATTTTTTTTCTAAAATTAAAGTATGTTACGCCTTGTAACATTACCTATCTGCCAGTGAAAGTCCCGTCAAAATAGGTCCAGTCATTTCAAAGATAAGCCGGAACAAACAGACAGACAGACAAAAAATGTTATTTTGGTGTATGTACCCATATATATTCATATAAATGTAGTAAAAAACGGTTATTTCAATATTACAAACAGACACTCCAATTTTATTTATATGTACTTATAGATAATATACAGGCGTACAAATTTTTCAGATAACTACATCACACGTGTTGAGTGACGCAACACAACAGTTCTATGAGATTATAAAATACATACTCCCGTGTCATGGTAACCAAAATCTATAAACACATAACCAATGTAATATAGTCCGTATTTTGACTGAAAATAAGATTCAGATTTGCTTGATCGCATAGTTCACCGTATTTTGTCTGATAGGACTCAAGGTCATAATCATATTGAAATAATTTGCTACTGTTTATCTGTCAATATTGTATTACGATAATGTATTCGAACTTTTATCGCCGCTTCAGTCTAAGATTTATTGTTGTCGCCTTTTTAGTCAAAGTTTATCTATTAGGCTTTAGTAATATAGACATCAATGGGATTAGCAGTATAAATAGAATATTGATGACTATAACATGTGTTAAGTATTTACTAGGTACGTTTCGTTAGACGGTTAATATTATCAGAAAAATAATTTTAGTTGAAGTATTTCGTGATTAAATATAATTAATCACACTTCGTAATTAATTATATAAGTACGTAAATTATACCAATGAATGATGTTCTGAAATAATTTAATTAATAATCTTATTACTATGGTTAATCGTACAAAGATAAGATTGTATGTAACTGTATGAGTCTGTTTAATCTGTAGTGACGCGGGTGAGCCGGCCGGACAGGAGTGGAATTAAGAAGAAAATTGGTGTGAATTGGATTTTAAAGTATGTATTTTTGAAGATATTATATTGGTATGTTGTTATTTATTATAAACGTGATGTAAAAAGAAATAAAATGGTTGGAGGAATAAAAAATTATTGAGTCATTGACTGGCTTTATAGCTATTGAATAAACGCTCTGTGTTAATTGTGAGTTTCACAAAATTTTACCGGCAAACATACTTTATATGTAAGTCATTTTCTGGAGCTTTAGGTATATTATCTATATGTCTATGTAAGTCATGAAAATTTAAAAGCTAGATTTTGTTGTGATTACAATTTTGTTGGAAGATTTTTCTAATAATATTAAGTATATTTAAGTATTTTTTATTTATTCGGTGGATGCAGGCCGCTACAGACCGGTCGAAATGGAAGTCGATGGGGGAGGCCTATGTTCAGCAGTGGTCTTCCTACGGCTGATATGATGATGATATTTAATTCAAGATTCCATCCTAGTAACAGTATCGGCTGGTTAATAGTACTAGTAGTAATACGGGTGTGTCTGCTGTCCCTGATAGAAATATTGCTGTGTTGCCCATTCGTTAATCAAATTTGGTTTTATTTTCGATATTCCGTTTATGATGTGGTATTGTATTATGGTGGTATTTGTATGCATGAATATGTCTATTTGCATTGGTCTGGGTCTTTCTATGTATAATATGTATGTATTTACAAAAAAAGCATATAAGTATGTTTTTCTTTTTAAAGAATATTAGTAACCGAAATTACTAATATTCCCCCTAACCCCTCCAGCTAAGCTAAATTGCTTGTGTTAGGAGTGGGTTCACGTCGGTAGTGTAATGACCAGGATTCGAACCCGGGACCTTTCGATCGTAGGGTCGACTCCTTAACCACTAAGCTACCGACGCTTAAAAACTATGCTATGCTATATTATGCGTAAACTATGCTTACTTTGGGTCTAGAACGCGCTGTGTAGAATGTCGTAGAATATTTATTTATTTATTTTTATCTCAAGTATTGTTGAACGGATTCCGACAATTTTTTGCGTTTTGAATCTTTTTTTCAATTTGCCAAACTCATGTCACGAGGCTGGGCTGTTCCATTTGCATCACTAAGGTGGCAAACAAACGTACGATTAACGGATGTTCTTCGTGCGACTTCTTATGCTATTAAAAAACAAGCTAGGATAAGCCTCCTATTTAAAAAGTATTATGTTATCTGTAATGTAATAAATAATCTGTATGTTAGCTGTTCATAAAAGTCTCATTCTCGTGGAGACTTTTGGAAACCGCTAATAATTGGAATCAAGTCTTTTCTCGTGGAGACTTTTGGGAACAGCTAACATTAAAAATGCGAAATTTTGCGAAAGAGTAGGAATGTACCTTTTTTTTGTGCGGAAATCCCTTCGGATACCCCCCCGCCGGCCAGCGGGGGCGGTTATGTCGGGCTTGAACTGACTAAAACCGCACGCCGTCTCGGGTCTACAGACGCCGGGGTGTAAGGTTACCCATAGAGCATATCCCTCGCACTCCGACTGACCCTGGGCCATTCGCAGTGTCCCCTCTGATAAGAGCAGAGGGGTACCTGGAGTGAGCACCCCCCCGCGGGCCTTGCAGGCCCGCAATACCCCGACCCCCTCGTGCAATGGGGTCTGCTGGCCCTGAAAAGGGCCAGTTGGTCAAAGTCAAAGTCAAAGTCAAAAACCATTTATTCTGCATAGACCATTAATACGGCACTTACAAAACGTCATAAAAAAATAATAATCTAATGTTTGGCAAATGGACCACCGGTTCGAAACGCGGCCCTGTCCTGAGAAGACTCCGGCAAGAAACTCAGCGGGCTGTTTTTTTTTTTGGTCTATTTACAAACATATTCAGACTCTTGGCACTTGGTCAGACTCTTGGCCGTTGACATTGACGCCTGCTACTCCAGAAGAGCAATCAATGATGCGTCATCGCCCACGTTGCCCAGGGTGCACCAAACTTGGAGGTGGTCCAACCATTCGCACCCCAGTAGGAATGTACCTTTTTTTTTTTTTTTTTTTTTATTTTTTTTTTTTTATCGTGCGGAAATCCCTTCGGATACCCCCCCGCCGGCCAGCGGGGGCGGTTATGTCGGGCTTGCACCGACTAAAACCGCACGCCGTCTCGGGTCTTCAGACGCCGGGGTGTAAGGTTACCCATAGAGCATATCTCACCACTAACAGCATCGCTCATCCTGTCTCCTCTGAAAGCAGAGGAGTACGGAGAGCGATGTGTTCCCGCCACGTTGGGTATTGGCCGACGATCAATGCCAACCCTATGAAGGGGTGAAGGGGAAGCCATTGACCGCCGCCCAGGGTGTACCGGCCGCTCCGATTCCGTTCCCCCCGGACTGCAGCGGAATCGGAATCGGAGCGACACTCGAGGAGGTTACCCAACACACACCCCAATGTACCTCAATCACATAATTTTTCATACAACTTTTCGGATATATACATAATATTCTTCTTATATATAATGTACTACTGAACAGCTGAACGAATTTGCATGAAACTAATCTAAATATTCAGCGATTTTTCATCCCAAAACAAAAACCAAGGTTACCGCTGATTTTACCACCTTTTTAATTCATTTTTATATTTCCCAGCAATGTTACCCGACGCAGTCAAAGCTCGCCTTATCAAATGGCTGGAAGACCACCGGGAGTTCGTCGTGGCCTTCTTCTGCCTGCCGGCCAGCTTCCTCTTCACTGTGCTGATGAGGATCAGGGTGTACGTGCGGTGGCTGACCAGCGAGCCTCAACGGCACGAGAGTAACGTCAGGGAGATCCAAAATAGGGTATGACTGCTTCAAGTTTTTTTTTGAACGTTTCATGATATACAATCGAAATTCTTAATCGCAATTAACATGATCTTGTCAGGAGAATGTAGTCTACGATTGTACATATCTTTGAAGTACCTGAGGTTTCGACCAGGATCCAATGGCCCTGGTCACAGGCTGTACAACGTTTCGACTAGGTACCATGGCCAGGGGTGTGTTTTGGGTAACCTCCTCGAGTGTCGCTCCGATTCCGATCCCGCTGCAGTCCGGGGGGAACGGAATCGGAGCGGCCGGTACACCCTGGGCGGCGGTCAATGGCTTCCCCTTCACCCCTTCATAGGGTTGGCATTGATCGTCGGCCAATACCCAACGTGGCGGGAACACATCGCTCTCCGTACTCCTCTGCTTTCAGAGGAGACAGGATGAGCGATGCTGTTAGTGGTGAGATGGCCCAGGGTCAGCCGGGGTGCGAGGGATATGCTCTATGGGTAACCTTACACCCCGGCGTCTGAAGACCCGAGACGGCGTGCGGTTTTAGTCGGTGCAAGCCCGACATAACCGCCCTCGCTGGCCGGCGGGGGGGTATCTGAAGGGATTTCCGCACGATAAAAAAAAAAAAAAAAAAAAAAAAGTACCATGGCCAGTAGTCGAAACCGGTGATAATGTTGTGTTTAAGAGTACCGGATTGTCTTACCGTTTATTATTTAATACACCTGTACCGACTCCGTCGAGACCATAAATAAATAAAGTTGTAGTTGGGAGATGAACATCACCAGAAAATGTCAGAGTCATTCTGGCGAGAGGACTGGTCACTTTGGTCAGTCTAGACTTGCGTTAACGAGTCTACCTGCTTCTAGTGGGGTTGCTCCTTCATGCAACTAGTGAATAAATCTATTCCCCAGGTACAAGATTGGAACAAACTACCATCCGAAAACCGCCGTCTGCTGTGCACCTCCCGCCCGAACTGGCTGTCCTTATCAGTCACATTCTTCCAAAAGCACCTGCATCACCAAGTGCCCATCCCGCTGTACGAGATTCTGGAACTCAACGAAGAGGCCATGACCGTCAGAGTGGAGCCCATGGTGACTATAGGGGATATTACGGAGTATCTCATACCGAAGGGTTACTCGTTAGCTGTGACTATTGAACTGACGGATGCTACTTTAGGAGGTAAGTAGAACTTCGTTAGTGGGTACGGTTGGTCTGCATAGATATGAGATAGATGACGTAGGTCTAGGTTTTGATATCCAAATTGGGCAGAGTGTGGTATCGTACTAAAATATTAGGCGCCCAAGCCAATCTCACCTGCAAGACTTAATGATCGAGACTGGCGAGGATCTGGCATGATAACCTAAATCTTAGCGAAAAGAGGAAAATCAGGGTGGATTCTGGTGTATAGCGCAAGCTTTGAATGCGCTTTTGGATTGGCGGTAGAATGATAATGACTTAGTAACAGTATTGAGTCTACAAACGTGTCAGGTAGTCGGCAGTAAACCATCGCTATTATGTGGAGACAAAAAGAAATTATTGACGAAATATGAATTAATCTATCTATCTATCCCAACGGAATATACAAAATAAAAATAAAACTGTTGAATTGGACTGTTGCGTCATTTCAACAGCGCCGAGATTGATATAAAACTATTTATAAATGATGTTTTATTCAGATAGAGGCGATAGCCCGGTAGCGTACGTAACGAACTGCTGAGACGAGGTCTCGAGTTCAATCCCCAGTCGCCCCGAGCACACACCTCTGACTTTTCGTAGTTATGTGTTATGTTAATAAATGTTAATTATCGCTCGCTAACGTGCCCGGTAGATGGCAATAGGCTCGCCCCCTATTACATTGGGACCTCAACATAACTGGCGAATCTAGGGTGTGTAATACACCTCTGCCTACCCCTTCGGGGATACAGGCGTGAAGTTATGTTTTACATATGTTATGTTTTTATTCAGATTAACGTAGGTGAACCTATTGATGCGGGTTCCCGCACTACTTATTGATTTTATGCTATTGTCGTCAACTGTCGGCAACTTTGTTTTTCAAGAATGCGTGATGCTATTAAGAATTGGCATCAAGGATCTCATGACATCACTTGGACAACCTCTGTGGCGTGGCAAGGCGGGGGCCCGGGCGGTTTGATTTACAAAAAAAATGTATATTAGTATGTTTTTCCGCTTTCTGGACCCATGTTACAAGCTTAGTTTGAGTCTAGATCGTGCTGTTAAGTCCTAGATTTTTTTTAACTTTTGAATGTCTGTTACATGGATATGCAGTAATCCTTGAATTACACGCTCATTTATATACGTAACGCTAACGTATGTTTGTAAATACTTTCAGGTCTAGCATTCGGCACAGGAATGTCAACCCACTCTCACAAGGCAGGCCTTTACCACGAAACTATCACGAGTTACGAAGTCGTTCTCGCCGACGGCTCTTTAGTAACGGCAACAGCCGACAACGAACATGCAGATCTGTTTAAAGCTCTCCCGTGGTGCCATGGAAGTATAGGTTTCCTGGTGGCATTAACCCTTAGGATCGTCAAGATTAAACCTTATCTCAAAATCAAGTACATCCCTGTCAGAGGCCAGAAGAAATACTGCGATATGTTGAGAGAAGTTTCTGGAACTTACGAAGCTGTTCCTAAGGAGTTTCCTGATTACGTCGAAGGTACTATCTACAGTAAAGACGAGGCTGTTGTCATGATTGGAGATTACGCAGACTACGACCCAAACATCACTGTGAACAACTGCTCGAGGTGGTATAAACCGTGGTTCTACAAGCATGTGGAGACCTTCTTAGAGAAGGGAGAATCTGAGGAATTGATTCCTTTGAGAGACTATTTGCTGAGACATAACAGAGCTATCTTCTGGGTGATTGAAGACATGTTGTCTTTTGGAAACAACGCTGTATTCCGCTACTTATTCGGCTGGTTGTTACCCCCTAAACCAGCCTTCTTGAAATGGACCACAACGCCTGGAATCCGAGCTTATACTTTCACGAAGCAGGTCTTCCAAGATATTGTCCTCCCAATCATAGAATTGGAGAGACAGATCGAAATAGCCAGTGTGTTATTCGAGAAGTTTCCTCTGCTGGTCTACCCATGCAAGATCATCGACCACGGTCCATCGTCGGGGCAGTTGAAAAGACCAGATCCGAAGTACTTAGTCCCTGGGACTAACTTCGCCATGTATAATGACTTAGGAGTATATGGCGTTCCTGGGAAGGTTAAGGCCAAGAAACCTTATAACCCTGTGGCTGCTATGAGGAAGATGGAGGAGTTTACCAGAGAGGTGGGAGGTTATTCTTTCCTGTATGCGGATACTTTTATGACTCGTGATGAGTTTGAGGTTATGTTTGACCTGTCTTTGTATGAGGAGGTCCGCAAGAAGTATAAGGCGAATGGGGCGTTCCCTCATTTGTATGATAAGGTCAAACCAGAGATTGATGTGTACGCCATTGGGGAAGAAAATGCTATTGCTTAAATATTTGTAATTTGTACACCAAAGTGAATATCATAAGAATAAACTTTTGAACCATTTTGTATACTACTTGTTTTTTTTAGCCTCCAGTCACCTGCGTGGCATAACCAGGTCCACCTTCTTTTCCTTTGGCTAAAAATGGGGTCTAATTCAACCCCCCCTGCCATACCAAATAATGTCTACAACACAAATTTTCTGTAAACGGTCTGTCGCTACAAAACGAGTGTATAATTCAATTAAATTTTTAAGCATTTTGTATGCTTACTTTTTTCTAAAGACTTAGATCGGAAAAAGAGAACATCTAGGACGGGACTCGAACCCCGTCCTAGATGTTCTCTTTTTCCGATCTAAATCTTTAGAAAAGAGTGTATAATTATCAAAATGTCTTACCTTTAAGTTAGAGATATGCCTGAAGACGAAGGGGTTGTTGATGGCGATCTGCCGTCGAATTCTATCGTTCATGGCGTTTACGTATGTCTGGTATACCGCCATGCACTTCTTGGCTAGAGACGACGCGTAGTATATCGGGATGTCTTGCAGTTCCGGATGGAGAGACCAGTATTCGTCTGTGGTACAAGAAATGTGTGAAAACAAAGTCAGTACTTGCATAAGAGTGCCTTTTCACAAAAGCGGTGGAGTGAAAAGTTCAGGAATTAATAAATATTATAGAGCATATATATGTATTACATATTACACAGCGTCATCTAGACCCTAACTAAGCAAAGCTTGTCATATGGATTCTAGAATGTGAATAAACATACTTAAGATGCTTTTTTTGTTAATAAATACTTATTATACATAGAAAAACCCAGAACAATGCAAATATAGATATTTGCAATGAGCGGGTATCGAACCCGCGATCTCTGAAATAGCAGTCGAATGCTCTACCGCTACGCCACATTGCATCCAATGTGATTGGTCGATTCCTGCAAGTTATTTCTCATCTCCGCGTTTCTCCGCTTTTGTGTAATACCGCCTTTAGGAAAGTTAATTTAAGTCTACTTGTTAAGTGGTGGCCATTAGTTAGGTTATTCCAAAAGCGAACAGCTGTGACGGTAAACAAATTATCAAAAAAATTTATGGAATGCAGCGATATTTTTAGTTCAAAATTTCCCACTGAACTCTATTGTATGTTATGCGTATCCTGAAGGTACGGTGGACATGCGTGCTATATTTTGACTACTATAGACAAGGCGACCTATGAACCGTCGCCGTAGAAGAATCAGGTCCAGGGAAGCGGTGCATCGTGATTCTGTGTGTGCTCAGGTTAATCCTCAACACATCGGTGTTGAGGATCTCAGGGATATCCTCTATAGGTCATTACATGGTTCCCGACTCACACAGGCAGGTTTGAATAAACACCGTGTGGTTTTAGTCGGTTTAAGTCCGATATACCTACCTCATCATTAGCTCCAGTAGGGTAGCTCCCGAGGGAGTTTCACACGTTTACAAAAAGAGGAGGGGAGTATCGCACTGACCGAGGATGAGCAGCAGCTCCTGCGCGCGGCCGAGCGCGAACACGGGAATGAGGCAGCGGCCGCCGCGCGTCACGATCTCGCTCACCAGCCCCGTGAAGCGGCTCTCGCGCTCCTCGCGCTTCTCGTGGATGTGCGTGCCGTACGTCGACTCCTGGCGCGGGACAGGCACATACAGGGTGAGTCGGACACGTGGGCGTGGGTGGCCACGTGCGAAACTACGAGAATTAGCTAAAAGCACTCAAAGGAGTCTCGGGCCCGATTTTGATAAAAAATAAAACGGCACCATTAAATTTTTGAAAAATCAATATCAATAAAACCCGTTGTTTTCAAAAATAAACAAACTCTGTATTATTATACTATTTGATAGTGTCGTTAATAAGGAACAATTCTGGGAAGTAATGACATTCGGCCAACTGAAAGAAAGAGCGCATTTTTAACAGAATATGTTTTTGCTGAATACAGCTTAATCCTTCAGATGTTGAGTCCAACTATGTATTGAGAACAATGGCCATGATTTTGAACAATAAAATAAATTAATTAATAAATATTCTGGGACATATTACACAGCGCCATCTAGACCCTAACTAAGCAGAGCTTATCATATGGATTCTAGAATGCGGATAAACACCCAGACTAATGCAAATATATATATTTGCTTTGAGCGGGAATCAAACCGGCGACCTCTGACTTAGTAGTCGAATGCGCTACTGTTACGGCACAGAGGTCGTCAAGAAATTAATCATACATAAGAAAAATAAAAAAGAAGTTTTAAGATATCGATCTCACCGTAATTAAAACATCAGGATGTACTGTTGGTATTTCAGCTGCCATCAAATGCCTGTCCTCTTGCCGCGAGAAATCTCCTGTGTACAATATCTGTGAAGAGTTACACTAATATAATTTCACTGTTCCATACTCTACAAGGCCTAGGAGGAACCTTGACTCCAGTGATCATAGAGTATAGGACCCACAAAGACCTTTAAGGTGAAACCAACCTCACCAGGAAGCCAGTACACCTGCTGATGAATGTACGAGGCTTTGGTACAGGCTTTTTTTATGAATGATAGGCTCGCGTTTGACCTCTATCTCACCTGGTCGTAAGTGACGATGTGGTCTACGATGGATCACGTTTGCCTAGAAGGAACCTATTAACTCAAGACTTGAAGATTCCGAGGTTATAGCTTTCTGGAAACACAGACTCAGGCAGGCAATTCCACTCCTTAGCTTAATAAATGTGTCGCCGTAACGTTTCGTGCGTATGAATGGAATATCCACCATATAACGGTGGCGTGTCGCTGTGCGTTTGATCGTTCGTTGGTGGTTGGTGGAGTGTCCAGCGCACACTCTCCGCAGGGTTGGGAGGTGAGACGGCTGTCTGTCCCAAAAAGCCTTTACGCTAAACCAAAAGGAGAAGGAGTAAGCTGGGCTCCAAAGGCTCCTTGGATGAAACCAGAAACAACGATAGGAAGATGAAGATAACCTTGACTCCAGCGATCTCAATCATGAACATTGCAGCTCCGAGCACGTGGCCAGCGTTGTACGCCCAGAACCGGACTCCTCGTACGTCCTTCTCCTCATGGAAATTGATTGTCTCAATGCGGTCCATCGAATTCTCCAGGTCTGACTCTGTGTACAGCATTTGTTCCGTAGATATATTGCTGTAACAAAGAGATAGGTATGGTTGAAAATAATTATCTTTATCTTCTTCTTCTTCTCTTATATATAAAAATGAATTGCTGTTCGCTAGTCCCGCTAAAACTCGAGAACGGCTGAACCGATTTGGCTAATTTTGGTCTTGAATTATTTGTGGAGGTCCAGAGAAGGTTTAAAAGGTGAATAAATATGGAAGTTGTTATCGATTGAGGCAGTACGAAGTCTGCCGGTTCAGCTAGTTTTAAATAAAATGCATATGAGGTGATGTGCTTTTGATGTAATGTGAGTGTGATATATAAGTGTGATGTGATGTGCGGGTGATGTTATGTGCGTGTGATGTGGTGTGCGTGTGATGTTATGTGCGCGTGATGTGATGTGCGTGTGATGTGATGTTTGTGTGATGTGGTGTGAAGTGAGTGTAACAATGAGTAATATTATATAAAATATCATATCTCACCTGACTTTGATATAATCTGAGACGAGCCATCTGTAAATGGCTTTCGTGGCGTGGGTCATGAACACGCGGCCTTTGAATGATGTCTTTGTCAGAAACCATGGCAGCGCACCGCTATGGTCCAGATGGAAACTGAAGAGGAAACAAGTAACTTAAGTAGAAATTGGACTACCTAAATAAAAGTTAGAAAAAATGGATTAAAATAAATCATACATCTTCTATACATACATATAAACAAAATTGGAGTGTCTGTTTGTAATATTGAAATAAACGTTTTTTACTACATGTATATGAATATATATACGGTACATACACCAAAATTTCATTTTTTACCATTTTTGTCTGTCTGTCTGTTTGTTCCGGCTAATCTCTGAAATGGCTGGACCGATTTTGACGGGACTTTCACTATCAGATAGGTAATTTTACAAGGCGTAACATAAGGTACTTTAATTTTAGAAAAAGCCGCGCAAAAGAACCAAAACCATAAAAATCGAAATCCACGCGGACGAAGCCGCGGGCACAGCTAGTTATTAATAAATATTAAACTCATAAATATGTGGTTAAAATAAGGTAGCAGAAATATTGTAACAGTCCATGATAAAATCGACTTATCCATCGAATAAAGATACTTCTGCAAAATCACTACTTTACTGGACAGCAATTTAAAGTGTGTTTTACACAAAATTTGCTTTAAAATTATTCTTTATCTTTTAGAGAAATTATTCTTTTATATGAACATTTATAGCATTATGAACATATATAAACGAAACTAATACAAAAAATGTGACACAGTTCAAAAATACAATACTTGTAAGTTTATTAATGCAAATAATAAAGTTACAAGTATTGTATTTTTGAACTGTGTCACATTTTTTGTTCACAAGTTCACAGTTCACAGTTCAAAAATACAATACTTGTAACTTTATTAATGCAAATAATAAAGTTACAAGTATTGTATTTTTGAACTGTGTCACATTTTTTGTTCACAAGTTCACAGTTCACAGTTCAAAAATACAATACTTGTAACTTTATTAATGCAAATAATAAAGTTACAAGTATTGTATTT
This sequence comes from Cybosia mesomella, assembly GCA_946251805.1. Lineage (NCBI taxonomy): Eukaryota > Metazoa > Arthropoda > Insecta > Lepidoptera > Erebidae > Cybosia > Cybosia mesomella. Next base: position 1,422,653 of record OX276405.1, read on the forward strand.
TTGAACTGTGTCACATTTTTTGTATTAGTTTCGTTAGTCAAAATATCCGAAATTATAGATATATTACAGAATTTTAGTGTTATATTCTTTTATGTACATGTACTATCTTTTTATGTTACACTAGCTTTGCCCGCGACTTCGATCTGAGATTTTTTCTGGAGCGGAATACTAATACTTTTTCTAAAATAAAAGTACCCTAAGTTACGCCTTATAACATCAGCACTAAAAATCCCGCCAAAAGAAACTACTGGTGGCGTAGCAGCCACGGTATTGGACGCAAAATGTATCGAGTTCCGATCCAAGTTTTACTTATTCCCGTTGACATTACTGGTGCTGTAGAGAAGTTTTACAGTGTCTCGTTTAATGGGATAGAGTGATGGGTGAAGAGCAACAAGCAGGCATTAGGCCCAGTCACTTCAGCGATTACCCAGAACAAACAGACAGAAAGACAGAAAATAATTTCAAAAATTATATTTTGTTATTATAACAAACAGACACTTCTATTTTATTTATTTCTATGATTAGTTCTTTTTTACAAAGCATATTATTAACCGAAATTGCTAGCATTCCCCATAAACCCAACTAATCTAAATTGCTTGCGTTAGAGTGGGTTCTCATTAGTAGTGTAATGGCCAGGACTCGAACCCTGGACCTCTCAATCGTAAGGCTGACTCCTTAACCACTTTTCTATTACTTATTTGTTTGTTTCCTTGTTATACCAAGCTTCGGCATAAGTACTCACTGTGATATAAGAAGTAAGTCCACTTCGTCCGCTTCTATTAGGTCCACAAAGGGTAGAGCATCCATCCCAGAAAGACCAGGGTGTATGCCGCAGTCCAACTATTAAAAAAATTGTGGTCACTGTATTTGGTGAAATGTGGGTGAATTAATATATTTGGTAGATATGTGTATTATGTATATATTTATCTAAAACCTTTAAACAAGTATTCTTGTCATATATTTATATACAACATAATCTGAATCTCGAAAGCAGCTCCAATGATTTTCGTGAAATCGTGAAATTTCGTCTGCTTGTTTTCGGGGGCGATAAATGGATCTAGTCAGGTTTCATTTTTCGAAAACGTCGTCGTACTTTCACCCAGATATTGTTTATTACAAGATTAAACAATGAAAAGTATTCAGGTTTTTGGGGCTTAGCAAAATCTCAAACCAACCTCATCGTGCCGTACGGACAGACACATTGGTAGCATGGTGAGGATGGCTTGATTATACTATCAATGTGTCAATACTTTCAGCATAATTGGCTTAATTGGGTATAATTGAATGTGAAAGTTGAAACTTTTTATAGAAAAATCATCCTACCATAATCTTTTTGCCTTTAAACTCCAACATTATGCAGGACCTGCCTACTTCTTGGCCAGCTCCCCTAGAACATTGTAAAAAAAACAAATATTAATTTTAACTTAAGAAGAATAATGATTTATTTAAAAAACACCATAAATTTAACCAATTTCCAATTTCTATTCATTTTGGGAGTATGACATCTGAGCAGTACATTGGTTTATCATCAATATGCTGATCTGATGATGGAGGATATGTATCGTACTAGTATACAGAAGCCGAATTTTGAGAGTTTGTTTATATCGAAGATGGAAAGGAAAAATTTCCAAAGGACCATTTATTGGATAGGATTTTTTTTCTGTGTTGACTGGTAGACAACTTTCATAACAATCGGAGCATATTTTTGGCGTTTTAGAAGTTTTGCCTTACCATCACCAGTACAGGCATTATCTAATTTTAAGCCTCTTTACTGACGTGTTTCTGGTGATTTTGGGATAGCAGTCAGTTAAGATTCTGATTTTTGAGCCATATGTTTTAGTATTGACTTTAAGAATTTTTTCTTGAAACTAATTGTTTTCAAGCAATTACATAAGCATTTTTCTTTTCTTCATCTGGATGTTACTTTGTACATAAGAAGAATATTAATAAGAATTTTTCCATTTATTATTTTACTTAACTTACAGCAGATAAGAATTTGTTGCTAACTTTTGAGTTACTTTTTCTTAAATGCCAACTATCTTACGATAGTGTAAAGTTAGATACCTGCTTTATATTTGTTAATTTAGATAATATTTTAAGTATATTATCCTCCAAAGACACCAAAAACTTCCAATCAATAATAAAATCTTATAATTTACGCTCCAACACTGCCGTTTAGCGCATTAGAAGCTTCTCCTTTCCATCATCGATATGTTAAGGTTAATCTTTACAACCACAGCACTTATTGAACAAAATCTTTCACCATAATGAAAGGTCATAGATTATGTAGTATGTGGTTTGAGTAAAAAAACAAAGCAAAACCAAGGCGGATAGCTAGTGGATAATGTAATGCTTAAATAGACTTATGAATGTAACAAATTCAATAAGTCCCTTAATGTTTAGTACCAAGTGTATTATTAGTTTCTTAAAGTATAATAAATTATTGAATATAATTTTTAAAATATACACACAATAAAAATACTACAAAAAGAAAGATGAAAGACGGCTGCATGCAGCCGAGATGCGAATGCTGAGATGGATGTGTGGTGTGACAAGAATGGATAAGATTAAGAATGAGTACATTCGAAGAAGTTCAAAAGTAGCGCCAATAACCGAAAAGTTGCGAGGGAATCGCTTGTCCTGGTTCAGACATGTAATGAGGATGTGGTTAGGAAGGGAGTGAATGTTGAGATGACCGCAAGCAGAGATGAATGGAAATGCACACATGTTGCGCCGACCCCAAATAAATTTTGGGATAGGGGCCGGAGGATGATGATGAACTGGTGGTAGAAATTTGATGACACAAATTTGTCTCAAAATTCGGCCGGGTAGGTACCACCGTGCTCGATTGCGAAAAACCCTCCATAGTAATCCAGGTTCGGTTTGATTGCGTTCAGGGGTCAGCAAGTGCATAGCAGGGCAGGGGGATTGTGGTCGCAGCACTAGTGGTACCGGTGGGTGTCACGCGGTGCTGCGGTCCTCTTTTGAGTGCTACCATTGTTAACATGGTACGTGTATGTAATGGTGACCCTCTTTCCTGAGACTTTACCTTCAGCTTACCATCAGGCGAGGTGAAGTCAAATTGATGTGTCCTAAATATATAAAAAAAAACAAAAAAAAACTACAAAAATTGGATGGTGGAAAGAATAGGACAATGGCATATTAATCAGTTTTTTTTTAATTATTCGTAGATAAATTTTGAAATCATGTATATAATGCAATCTATATGTTGCCTGTATGCTGGCTGTGTGGTTCCTGGTATAATCCATTACATGGGCCACTCTCTCATGTCTTCTTTTGTTAGAGGTACTATAAAAATATCAACCTATTGTATGCGTTTCATAGAGTCTTCAGGGCGATTTTAGTAGTTTCATAATTTCAAAGGTATTCTTACATTCAGAAGCATAGGCTGCTGTATATATACTATATTTACAAGTTAAATTATTATCATCAATAAAATAATTTCTATACACAACGTTATCAGTTAAAGTATTTCAGAATGTGGTGAAATATTGTTAAGAAAATCACTAAAAAATGTTATTTACAGTGGTCTAATATTCAACTGGTCGCTTTCTTCCATTGGCACCGGATCGGTACCCTTTCTCGGGTTTGTCGTCATTGTTAATATTAGTGACTTAACACAGTTAATAGCACATACACGTATAGAGATAAATATTTAAATATTGCAAGCTCTATACAGCATTACAGAAAAGCAAAACAATTACAACAGCCGGTAAAAGATTTTTTTTTTTTTTTTTTTGAAGATTTTTGGCTTGGTTACAGCCGGTAAAAGACAGGTTATAACAGTGTTGCCATGTAGAAATATGATAAAAACACAACACACGAGTCTTAGGACTAAGCAGCAGGGCTCGGAATACCGTTAAAAATTTCCGTAGCTCTATTTACCGGTAAAAATACCGTTACTTACCAACGTTTAGGGTTAACGGTAAAGAAACCGTTACTTGCCTTTTCTATAGTATGGGTTAATGTTAAAAAGGTATCATTTTATCAGTAAATTTACCGATATTTGTAACGAAATACATTGATTGAGTGACGTATGCATAATTTTTTGTATTACACAATGGCGGCACGCCGGCGCAGCGGTGTGTTCTTTTATACTGTTTTATTTAGCTTGCCCTGGTTGTTTTTATGTGTTTAGTTAATAAGTAACAATTATGTCAAATCATGGCACCAAACAAAAGTATGTTTCGATTACTACGAGATTATTCTACCTCATACAAAAAGGGGCGAGTTAAAAAGGGGCTATGCAAAAGGGGGGGAAAATACTTAATATTAGCTATAATTACAGGGCAAAGTATCGTGGTAAATGGTAACCTCTATGGTTTTTTTTTACGTGTGGAAACCCCCTGTGCTTCACCCTATCGGTGCCAACGATGGGATGGGCGTGTCGGAATTGAACCAACTAAAACCACACGGTGTCCTCCCCAAGTGTCCATTGCTGGGCATCCCGGGTAAGCCCTCGAATGGATAACCCCAGGGTTATGGGTCGGGTTTTATCCCGCGACGGTGAGTTGGCAGGTGTGTGTAGGACATAAACGAAACGGTTCCATCTTAGCCTGCTTCTGGCTGACAGTGAGTCGGCTAACTGCCGTCCTCAGGCCCCAAACATGGAGGTAGGTAGTCCCAGGCGTAGATGAGTCTATGACGTCCTCACCGCGGACTGCAGAGCTTTGTTGGCAGGATTCTTTCGCACTCCCTATCCGCTGCCTCCTTCGCGCGCATTACTTGCTCGCAGAAAGAGGCGGCGGCGTGCCACTTGCTTCCGTCAGAGACCACGGCTCTCACCATGGTCTCCAACGAGAGAACGTCGACGCCACGGCGGTCCACCAACGTGTGAAGCGCCGTGTCTTCGCCAGGATCCTCGCAGTACTGGCACTGCGGCGTTGTCTCCCTGTGGATACGCCACAGATACTTACCGAAGTACCTGTGTCCGGTAATTATCTGGGACATCCGGTAGGAGTGGTCACCATGGTGACTCTCCAACCACTCCTCCATGACCGGCCTCACTACCACTATGGTGAATTCTCCCCACCTTGGTTGCTCAAGTCGCACCCTCCATGTCTCCATGAGTTCCTGGCGGAGCTGGGACCACTGAGCCCTCGTTTCTCGGGGCTCCGGCCTATGGACCCGCTCCAGCACAAACCTCTATAGGTAACGAAATAAATAACATCATAGCGTATAAAAACGTTCTGTTACAATTTACCTTAAAAAAAAATGCTTTAATAGCGTCCTGTTATTACTTTACGTTAACGACTTACCGTTAAAAAAATTACTATTGATATCATCCTTATAAAAATTAACCTTAATAGCGTTCTGTTTCAGCTACCGTCAAACACTTAAACGTTATAAAATAACGTTATATAAATTAATTTAATAACACTATTTTAACGATAAAATTGGGAACGTTACCAAGCTCTGGGGCTAAGGCCGGCTATGGTAAGTTCGGGGAGCAAGTTTTTGCGTTAATTATGCGCTAATAACCTTGACAAAATTAACGAAAGCTTCTTCTAAAAGCGCTCAAGCTTTTAGAATTCACAAATGCCGTTATAATAATTGCGTTATTTATATTTTTTTAGTACCTACATGGAAAATAATATTATAGTGGACGCAGTGTTGCCATTTTAGTGACTTTAGCCGCTCGATCTAGGAATTGAATAAACGAATTTTTTACAGCCTTTATAGACTTATTTTGCCACTTATTCTCTCGCTACGCTCTCTCCCTTTAACTAAGCGTTCGTTCGTTGGTCTTTGTCTTCTCGACTTCGATCTAATAGTTCAATTTCTTGGATGTTACCGCCACGCTACCGGTAGGGCCAATGAATTCCAACATAATCCATGCGTTGGTGTGTGCCGTGGGGGAGGTGAAGGGCATTGAGTTAAGAAAACAAAAAGATCAAAATCTACATCTTATTCATCTGAAAACTAAGAAAAGGTTGATTTATGAATACTATTTTGAATTTCAAGGCCCCCCCCCTTGAAATTCCACTTTTTTCCACGACGAAATAGAACCCCAAAACACGCCCTCTTTTGGCAGTTACCTAATAGGTTTGATGTCAAAAACACTTTAAAATAGGTGCCAATTTATTTCAAAGGATGAGAGACTAACACAACATACCGACTTTCAGCAGAATAGATTACATATTTATTTATTTAAATTTATGTAGGTACTGTGGTGTGCGGACCTCGTTCCGCACCACGGTGCGTTTACCTGGCCATCATGTGTCAGAGTTTAAATAAAAATACTGTGTCATTCAAATTTAGCTTAGGGAAGAAAATTGCTGCGTGGAGCTGTATTCGGCTGACAGCGGGCGACTAGAGACTAGACGCGCCGCCCGGGTCCGCCGGCCGAAGAGAAAATATAAGTGTATTAAATTTAGGCTCAGTCCTTGAGCGGAGTTCGCGATTCCCTAGTTCGCATTAACATAAATATATACGCGTAAAAACCTCCCTAAACTCGATATAGGAAGCTTTGTTGAAATAATAAATGCTCATATAAATTTCTTCCTCTGTGTTTATCTTATTATCAACACGAGGTATTGTGGCATCCAACCCCCGGACGCTACAGTACACACAAAATCAAAAATACATAAGTGAAGAAAGAAGTATCTACAGGGGCTCTGCTTAATTCTTCAAGGAATTTCTTACACGCGACCTGCGAAAGAAAATTAATGAAAAGTGTGCAAGAAAGACGATAAATGCTTAGATTATTAATATGTCTAGATAGAGCATCGCGCTGCAAAAGAACAAAAAGAAATGGGACGAATTTTCCATAATAGTGTGCGTGACAGCTTCGTCTTACACTCGCGTCATGTCAGTTTGCATTTTTAGTGTGCGTGTCAAATAGATACCAGTTGCTAAAAACTGCCTTAAAAATAGGGAAAATTTTATGTATTAATGAATAATATTGATACAACATTAACAACATGTTTCGTTGGTCGAAATATCGTAATATTAATTTTAGACTGGTCTAGTGAAAGCTAGTACTTGAAGTATTTTTGACTACTATTTTTTTTGATTATTTTTGTGATATGACGCATAACTTATCTTACAAATTTTATTCAACTTGGCTGTATGTATGTATGTTCGGGTCAAATTTTGAAGCTATTAATATTGAATATTAACCGATTGAGATGAATGCCCAGACAATGCAAATATACTATTCAAATATTCATACATACCTCCAAATATTTGCACGGAGCGGGACCTGTGAATCCTGTGATCAATATGGTGAAAGTAAATAAAACTAATGATGTCAAAAATAAAGAAATTTATTGATATATTTTTATCTTGCTGCATGAGCTTGCTTGCTTGATAAATTAGTACAATTGGTGTTGTCTTTTAAATTATTTAGGTTAAGCCAAACCATTACCAACTTTATTTGTAATATTAACTTTTAGAAAATTACATTGCATGATAAGGATATTACGCGAAACGTCAGGCAACATAAAAGTATGCATATTTTTCGTAAAATCCCGCCTAAATTTTACATTTAAACTCTGTATGTATTAGGAGACTGTAAAAGCGTCCAAGGAAATAAAATTACAATAGGTAATAATTGTACCCGTTTTTGTGGAATATTTTTTTTATTATTATTTTCTAAACTTGCCTTACGAGGCACCGTTCCCTTCTCTAAAATTTAGGCGTGTAGCGACGCCTAAGATTAAAGAATATTTTGTCTTGAAAAAATGACATCAAATTCGTACTCAGCATGCCGAAATACCTCTCATACGATACTCATATTATATTGCACATTATATTGCATAATATACCCGCTTTTTATGGGAGTTTTGACTTGAGTAACTAGCAATACACCCGTTAAGTATAAAATGGCGACGACAATATTAAATTATTTTAGAAAAAAGCTAATGGCTTATTTTGCTAAAATTGGTACGATACAATGGTATTTACCGATGATAGGATTTTTTTTTATTGATTTAGTATGTTCTTTATAATTTCTGCACACTTTTAACACACAAACCGTCATTTTCAACATCCCTAATTATTGTCCGTGCCCACTGACAGTGCGTCTGACACTGAAAGCAGGAAAATCGTTTTGGGCCCAATAGTTGGGCCCTATTTTTTTGGCCGCTTTCAACGCTTTGACTGTCTATCTAGACATATTAATAATCTAAGGATAAATGATTATGAGGAAGTATTCGTACCTATAAATACATACCTAGTAAGTATATTTTATAGTATTAGATATAGTTTCGTGACACATTGTTGGTCCTCGATAATCTCGTAAAGTAGGAAACCGTTTTAATTAAAATAAAAAAATTGCTCTTCTATTTTAAATTGAATAATTGGCATATCAGTGCCGAAAAGCGTGCCAATATGCATTAGTATTGCGTCGTAGGGGTTTAACAAATGTGACACGTAGAATGAGTGGAGTGTAAGTATTAATTACGGAATATAAATCAAGAGAAAGTGCCTTACTGTGTGACACAATGCTGGGAAGATGTTAAACATAACTTGCAACACGATTAGGTACTTAGTAACATTTCTTGTTCTAGGTGGACATTTCTAACCAAGGTTAATGTTTTGTGTGACGGTCATTATATGAGAGTTTAGCCACACTTGTTTCCGTATCGTCGAGGCTTAGGGATAGAATAGGGATCCATTCAAATCACTTTTAAGGTATTGATTTATCATGATTTATATTTTTTTCTTTTAAAAAAGAAAAAAAAATATGTGGTATACCTACCTATTTATTGCTTATACCACAAATTGTCTTTATGACGTATACTTACTGAACACAGTTAATGTTTTGCGTTTTCGTGCTTCTCCTGTAAAGGTAGACACTTCACACTCGTATGCCCCGGAACTGGTTTTATCAATATTTTTCAATACAATGGTATCATTTCCTTTCACCACTGAAAATAAAGATGTTTTTATTCCTATAATGTTGAAATGTTTTAAGCGCCGCGTATCTGAGAAATACCTACTTTCACCCTTCACCCTATCGAAGCTCATACCTTCAATATCCTTGTGATCTGTTCTTGCAGAAATAAACGAATTAAATCGCCATACAGAGGCGCTGTGTGTCTTACTAAGTAGCATCACCGTCATGGAACTCAAGATTTTATGAAATCTCCACAAACATTTGCAAGAGATACTTGTAATATATTTTCGGAAGTCTACACGAATGTCACACATTGAAATAAAACTATTTTTAACGGATCCTATCGCAATTCATTTGATGTTATTTTATTATTTACATTTTCAGCAGCCATGGTCACGGGTCTCTCCGATATGAATCGCGATAGAATCCGTTAAAAATTGTTTTATTTAAAAGATTTTTGTAAGTTTGAGATTCACTTAAAGTAATGATGAACGTGAATTTGATGACGACATGATACCGAGCTAAACCATACTTAAGAGTTTATTATAATTTTCTCAAAGTTTATGAAGTCTGCTAAAGACCATGGCTAACATGTGACAGGAAATCCGTGTACCGCACTGAAACTATGAACATATTTTTTATAAAAAGCGCAGATTTTTTATGAGGGAATTATATATAATATTTTTTATAATATTTTGATTGACAGGGTAATAAGCGTAAATGACAAAAAAAAGACAATGTGCAGGCACATTTAGGTACGATATGGTATGTACGGATCTCTGTCTGGCTGGAGAATTCCATATGACACCTACAGACACTATAATTTGGTCAATTCCTTCATTCACGCGGGATGAGGGGCGTAAGGCAGGGGTGGTAACCTGACAGCTAGCCGTCCCGCGCGCATGTTTCACCCCCCCCCCCCTGCCTTACGCCCCTCGTCCCGCATGAACCATGGGAATGTCACGCATGAATTTGCCAAGCTATACTTTGATGTCCCAAAAGATGTCAGGCAAGATGTGTGGCTTCCCCCTGGTTCTATAATCTTTTAGTGCGGTAGGAGTGGTACAAAAGACTGCAGGTGGATTGTATATGGGAGAGCTGAACGTAAAGTGACTCTTATACGCCAATTATCAAGTCATACGATACATCGTCGATAGAGGAGTTGCAAAAATAGAAACCAGGATGAATAACACTTCAATAGAGAAAAATGTAAAATTGAACTCAAATCAAACACAATAAAAAAAAACTACCCACATATTTCATTGTGAGAACTGTTCAAATAGACATGCGATGACTCCATCAATCTTTGATAGATAAGTACCATATGATTAGACCTTTCTGATACTGTTTCTGGAATCCACCACCACTTTACAACTATCGAAGATTCTTCGTCGTTTACTCCTAATTCGTACTGACATCTTAATTCTGCATCAGTTCCATTTTCGATGAACTTCGGCACTGCGAATTCTTTTATTGACAACTCTCTGCCTCTTGTACCTAGATCATCTATTGGAAATTTTGAAAATTATTTATTAAGAAATATGTATAGGTACCATTTTTTTTTTCGTGCGGAAATCCCTTCGGATACCCCCCCGCTCGCCAGCGGGGGCGGTTATGTCGGGCTTGAACCGACTAAAACCGCACGCCGTCTCGGGTCTACAGACGCCGGGGTGTAAGGTTGCCCATAGAGCATATCCCTCGCACCCCGACTGACCCTGGGCCATCTCCGGTTTCGAGCTGACCCCCTCGGGTTTGGGAACCACGGTGTCCCCGTCTTGCCCCGGTTTGGGGGAGGGGCGCTAGTCGCCCCACCGTTCCGGCCTGCTTCTGCTGGGGTGACAGGCGGCCTCACCCGCCACCCCCAGGCCTGCGCTCATGGAGGACGGAGATCGGTAAGTGACCTCCGGCTCCTGAGTCGCCTGCAACGCGCGGCGAGCAAGTTGCAGGCTCGGCGGGCCGGGAGAGTTCTAAATCTCTCCCGGGCGCGTGCGGAAATCCCTTCGGATACCCCCCCGCCGGCCAGCGGGGGCGGTTATGTCGGGCTTGAACCTACTAAAACCGCACGCCGTCTCGGGTCTTCAGACGTCGGGGTGTAAGGTTACCCATAGAGCATATCCCTCGCACCCCGACTGACCCTGGGCCATCTCATCACTAACAGCATCGCTCATCCTGTCTCCTCTGAAAGCAGAGGAGTACGGAGAGCGATGTGTTCCCGCGACGTTGGGTATTGGCCGACGATCAATGCCAACCCTATGAAGGGGAAGCCATTGACCGCCACCCAGGGTGTACCGACCGCTCCGATTCCGTTCCCCCCGGACTGCAGCGGGATCGGAATCGGAGCGACACTCGAGGAGGTTACCCAACACACACCCCTAGGTACCTAACATAGAGTTACCTAGCATTACTACTGGATAAAGTTTGGCATATTTTAATTTTAATGCGATAACTCTTTCTATTTTACAGGGACGAACTAAACGTTACATATAAAAAGTCATCACATGTGGGAATTGATCACATAACACCCGAAGTAATTAGTAGTAAAAAGACAAAAGAAAAAAATCTGGTTATTTTACTTTTTTATGAGTTCTATGCTTGCTTTTTATGCTATTTGAGCTTGTTTGGTTTGGACCACGATCGGTCTTTGGTATTTCTGAAGTTGATATTACTCTTATGTTTTTTGTTCAAGTTACCGGTAAATTGTAAAGTTGTTTTATACGATTTTTAAACTTACTTGGATTCGGGCTTATCTCGTTTTGATTAGGATCGGTCTTTGGTTTCTCTGTAGTCGAACTACCATCTGGTCTTAAGTCTGTGTAGCATATATAGGGTAGCCGCGTTTCGCAGGGCACAGCACGTATATTCTGAGCATCCATACATAAGCAGTCGCCCTCAAGCGGGTCTATTTTGTCAATCATTTCCAAAGTAGCGTCGGGCATTTCATCCAGATCGACTCCTAGCAATAATAGCATATGCTAGTTATAAAATGTATGCATGTCATTCGAGCCACATGATTTTTGTAGTCAGGAAAACCTTTTTAAATCGCTTTTTGCTATATGGAAAGTGTGAATGTCGAGTGTGTGAGTGTGAAAGTACGTAGGTACTCTTATAAGATACGAACTAGGACCTAAATGAATTCACCATTAGATTATTGTGAGGTTTTGACATACTTATGCCCTGAGGCGTATATGTAGATAGAAATTTCAGGGCAGGTCCAGTACTTGTCAAGAATATTCACGGGTTCAAGTCTCATGCTGGATGTTGACTTTAACAATTTAAATTTATACAGGTTTCAATTTTCATTTGATCCTATGATATTGTTGGTACTAACCTTCTACTGAAATATACTGTACATCACCGTCGGGGTGATGTTGTGCCTTAACACCTATGAAGTAGGCAGAGGAATGGTGGTTGACATCGATATATGACTTCATAACCTTGAGCACTTCGGTATCGATAGGTGAGGCCATTATTGCTCCTGTAATTGACAAACAAATACCAAAAATATGTTTATGTTAAATGATGCCAAGACGAGCCATCATATCCTCAGAATTTGGACTAGAAAGTCTGCATAGTGCTAGAATAGAACTGTCCTGACTCAATCTAGAAGGGTACAAAAATAGCACAAAACACTTCCAGAAAAAGTAGGTAATGCCCTACGCTCCGCCGCTGTCTCGCCTTGGCAGGGGGCACTACCATGCCCCAGAATAATTAGGTATATAATAATATAAATCTAGAACCTGATTTCAGCACCATTCTACGGATACGAGCCCATTTATTAAGAATTTCAAAACATCCGGTGATACGTTCAAACATAGTAAAATTGCCCGATTGCAGCGCCATCTACTGGAACCTGCTAAAACATCCGTTTACGAAGAGGTCAGAAGAAATTTAAAATTTATGCTACAATTTTTATATTTTAACCGTACCTTGTTTCTTACATTTCTGCGTAGCATTCTGCCACGTCGCTACAATTTTGTTCTGCGAAACAGAACGTTGTATTTCGGAATTATAGGTGTACTTGCTCTGCACGATATCTATGAACATAAAAGATTACTTACACCTTAACCACTTTATTAAATAGGTACTTAATTTATATTAACTACTTAAAATCTCACACTAAGCACTAATGCAATTCAAATTACCTAAGAAACAGTTCTTTTAACACTTTGAGGGGGCAACTCTGAGTACCCACCATGACATACAAGTTATTCCGATGAAACTTGAAGACTATAATTTTATGGGATGTTAGTGTACTAGGGAATAATTGCACCATGGGGATTAATGAAAATTATTATTTTATTATCTTACTTAGTTTTATTTTAATAATCATAGCTATATTAAAGATGAAAGTAAGCCAGGGACATTTTGTACCAATTTTATCAATCTCAATTCCGAACTCACGAGTCGTAGTCGATAATATGATTGCACACACAATGAGCGACGAAAGTTTGAAGAACGACATAGTGTTGACACAATGGTACTAAAAATTGAACTAGATTATTTAAATTTTAATAAAAATTAGGCTTTCGTTTTTTCGTTTCGTTCGTTTCAAGTGATAACCTGATAACATAGCTATTTCAGTACAGTAGATAGGTACATAATTATACTGTCAACAGATAATAAGGGCAAAAGGTGTTGTAAATAATGTAAACTAGAATTAGTTAAGTGTGTGAACCTGAACTTGAACAAGTGGTTTTCGAAAAAGTTTACCAGCAAATTTTGTCCTCAAATTTTTAAGTTATTGTTACACAAAGATATATCAAAATATAAAATAAATGTAAAAGAAATTTATTAATTCTAATAGTTTTGATGTAGTTACACCCAACAGCTGCAGTGCTTGTATAAATGCGTTAATTTCGCTGGAATCACCTTGGTGAAGCCACTTCCATATCTGATGATACGACGTTAGCACCAATATTTTGGTGTCACACGCTCGACAATTTCTGTTATTGCATATATATTTACTGCACAAACCATTTCGCTACGGGAGCCCCTTATTTCGCAGAAAGAAATTTCATAGAATTTCGTTTCACAGAAAATGTTTCATATAATATTTGGTCCTTATATTTTTATTTCGAATATTATTGTTTCAAAAACAATTTACTACAATGAAAAATATTTCACAGAAACACAATTGAATGAATTTTTAATCACAAACTTATCAAACTGTAGAATTATTTTTAAAAGAATATTAAACCACCTTTATAATTTTCCAAATCACATTTATTTTTAACTGTAACATTTACAATTTTAAATTTTTTCCGATTGCTTGTAGTAATTTAATTTCTGAATAATTTCATATCAATATAGAATTTTTTATCTTTCGCATATTTTGTTGCAAATTTGTTTGCTTGAATTCTTCTGTAAAATAAAATAAAATCAATTTGTTATTAAATTGTTAATAAAACGTCATTATAGTTAACACCCCGACTCAGATTACCCCGACTCGGATAGGTTAGGTTAGAAGGCTGAGGCGGGAGCGAAGCGGAGCGGAGCTCCCGCCTTAGCCTTCGTGGTTATTTTTTTTTAATCACCCAGAAATATTACCACCCAGAATCGTTTATTGTATTAACTTATCGTTATATTTAAAAAAAGTATCTACATATAGCTTCACCTGTAAATTATTTGACTGAAATGAACGGTATGAATTGAAACGTTTAGAAACTCTCACTTTGATAATATATTATTCTTGGTAATAAGTTTTATATTAAATAAACAATATAATGATAAAGAATATTTGATTTGTTATTCTATGATATGATTATTCTAATGTTAAACTTTATGTGAAACAAAAATCAATGATTTAAAAATCTTTAAAGTAAGTATTCTGTATATTGATTATTCTATGAAATGAAATTATGCGAAACATTTTCTGTAAAACGAAATTATTTATAACAATTGTCTATAAAACAACGCACACCCTTTCGCTACAAATGAGATCCAGTCGAGGATGTTCCGTTTGTTGTATGGGGCTCGTCAAGACATCCTCACCTGCAAGCTTCGTCTGCTAATCAACAGATGTACTGACTCTGGAAGTAAAAACGCGTGAGTATACATGTATATACTAGCTGTTACCCGCGACTTTGCCCGCTTTAAATTCGGACCCAGGTAGCATTTATACGTCATTATGTCGTCCGTTTACGGTACTGCTCGACGTAAGAGACGTCATTTCTTGACGTCGGGGGGTCCCAGCAGATGACGTCAATTTGTCACAGCCTCAAGACGACAATTTACAGACGTTACAGAGACGTCGTATACTGAATTCATAGGGACGTTACTAGGCCGTACATATTAGGGCAGCCCCTGACGTTGGAGTGACGTCATATACTGAATTCATAGGGACGTTACTTGACCGTACATATTAAGGCAGCCACTGACGTTGGAGTGACGTCATATACTGGATTCATAGGGACGTTACTGGGCCGTACATATTAGGGCAGTCACTGACGTTGGAGTGACGTCATATACTAAATTCATAGGGACGTTACTGGGCCGTACATATTAGGGCAGCCACTGACGTTAGAGTGACGTCATATTCTGAATTCATAGACGTTACTGGGCCGTACAGTCAACCAATTTGATTCCTAGGTACCATAGAATCCTGTTATAGTAAAGTGGCGTACGTCGCTACGATGTACATACGTCACTACTATGACAGGGTTCTATGATGGCCTAGGAATCAAATTGGTTGACTGTACACGTCAGGACCTACGGGGGATGCATTATGCTGCCGTGCTTACGATACGATTGTTTCTATCGCTAAAAAAATATAATTAGATTATTTTTTATAGTTTTTATTTTTTCAAGACTTAAAATAACATTGTTATCTCTAAATATCGGACTTATTATACTAAACTAAAAAAAACACGACCGTAGAGGTTTGCCCGGTCTGTTGTGTGGTACGCGTCCATGACGAGTGTGCTGTGTTATGCGTTACGTTTTAATTAAGACTTAGAGCGCTTTCACATATATATAGGCGTTTTTGTCGCGCGACTGTAGGCGCTTCTAAGTCGCGCAGCTGCAGCGCGACAGCCGCGCGACAGAAGCGTGACTGCAGCGCTCCGAACTAGCAGTGGCAGATACGGTGAAGCGCGGCTGTCGCGTGACTTAGCCGCGCTGCAGCCGCTGTAAGGCCGTGGCCGCACTGGTAAGGCGATTAGCAACGCGACGGTGATTTCAACATCAAGTCGCCCAAGTTGTTCTGAAATCGCCGTCGCGTCGCTAATCGCCTTACCAGTGTGGCCACGGCCTTATGCAAAGGGATTCGTTGTGCAGCGCTTCAGTCGCGCGACAAAAACGCCTATATGTGAACGTAAATCAAGAACAAACATGCAACTAATATGTACTCGTGATACAACTTAGTGAATAAACGGGGGGGCAGTATCCGTAATAAACAATCAGTGGTTTAAGGTACCGACATTCACGACCACCTTTGCTTGATACGCCTCTGATTACACCTGTATATTATTCATTCAGAAAAGAAAGTTTCATATCTACTTACATTTAAACAATAATTATAAAAAAATCTAACAATCATAATCATGAAGCATTGGAATGCTTAATGTATAGCCGTTATTGTGGACAACCACACATTTGGTTAAAATGTCATTAACAGGTATCAATTTAAAATGTGAATAATTTTTTACTGCCATCACATCAATAGCTACTGAATTAAAAGGGTACTCAAAGAACGGCTGATAGTTTACAAACTCCTTTCCATAAATGAATAAAGTATGAGTTTTAAGGATGTTGTGTATCTTAAATACCTTCCTATCCTTAGTAAGACAATAACAATCAGCTTCACGAGATTCTGCTACATATAACGTATATTTTTTATATGTTAGTTTTTTATAGCATTCATATACATTTTCCTCAGGTAGTGGTCCAGAATAAAACTGGTCAGAAACAGTTATTTGCGATAAGGAGCTGTATAATTTTGAACATTCCATTTCTTTCAGTCTTCTTACAATTTGTTGTAATGGCTTATTAGGCGATCGTACTAATTTCTTAACACTCTTTAAATGATTTTCAAATGGGAATGCTGAATATTCATCAAGTGTACCAAAGATGCGTACATCATCGCATATATGACATAACATGTGAACATTATATACCAAAAAATGTAATCCATAAACTGATTTTGAATGATTTATAAAAATCAGAAGTAATTCCTGTGCCAAATCTATACCAAGTTCTCTGATATGTTTGTTTGAACATAAAATCGTAATAGCTGAATGAAAAAGTAGAAAGTTTTCGTAAAGTGAACGTGGCAAGATATCTTTTAACACAAATGGACCTACATATAATAAAAACATTCGATATTCAGTTGCTTTCCATCGAGCTAATTCTGATAAACTCCGCGGTTTTCTATTAAATTCAACTGGTATAAATTTAGAACAATGGATTAGTTTTTCAGATATCATTTTAATGAAGTGACTTTGTATACGAACATTTAAATCGCCACTAATCCACACATTTAACAGCTTACGCATTACCCCCAAACAAACATTATGCATATATTCAGTAGGAAATAAAGATATCAAATCTATGGGGAGCCGTAAAAGTGGTGACTCTCCAACATGATGGTCCTCATCAAACTGCGAACGAAATGATTCATTGGTCCTCATGGGTGCTGAGACACTTTCATAGATCACGCGGCCGCGGTATTCGCCTGCTTCAATACACTTGTCGCAAGCTGAATAGCCACCATGTTGTTTAGTACACTTGATAAATGCTCGCGCTGGAGCGTCACAAATAAAGCTATGGATTTTAACACTGTAATGAATATTTTCAAGATCGAAACCATTTCTAAGTAATTCTTCTAATTCGTCGACAAATTGCTTTAGAAATACATCTAATGGTGAAGGTTTAGCTCGACCACAGAAAAGAGCGACAACAAATGGTCTAGCATTAGGGTTATTTTTTAGCAATCCTAATATGGGCCACAATTGTGTATTGGTACTTTTGAATATGGGAAGTCCATCAATGTTAAAAGAAACTTTAATTTCTCTATTCCCAACATTATTATCAGTATCGTCAAATAGTTTTATTTGTTTTTGAATTTGTGAAAGAAGACCTAAATATACTAATTCTCCAGTATCTAACTTAGTAATCTCTAGTTGTAAAGGGGTTGTCAACAATGTTCTACTGTCTTTTGGTAATCCAGGGCATAAAGGAGACACAATTTTAAGAAGACTATTTAAAGCATTATGTGGTATTTGATACTGAGTGGCCCATTGTTTTAACTCTGTTTTTAAATCATCATCTTTTATAGACTTATCAGAATCTGAATCAGATAGTGAATGCACATCATCAAACATAGTAATATGATTGTCATCAGAAATGTCATGTTGCATCAATAGATTGGAATTATTACTAGAACCTTGTGATACAATTTCAGATTGAGAATTATTATTTAAAGTACATGGCAAATGAACTAAGGAAGAGCATGTACTAACAGCTGTAGTACTTTCTTGTAAATTTGAAATTACACTCAACTCTGCTTCCTTTGCTCTTCTTAATAATTGACGTTTGCCAACTATAGCCTTTTTTGAGTATTTAATTTTTTCTGCCATGTTTAGTTTTGTATATTACTCTTCTTCAATCTTTCAGGGGCATGCTTCAACCAATTTTTTATGGAATCTTCTACTTCTTTAGCTGTAGACCCAGATGTTGTGGTGACAACTCCTTCTATAAAGATATAATACATTTATTAATGTTATAACTACGCAAAATCTCCATCTCCAGCATATGTCCCACTGCTGGATACTATAATCGATAGATGATAGAATAGAACAGTCGACGTCGACCGATAGTTTCTACTAGACCAATCGATAAGTGTATCCGTCGATTACCCAAAGCTACCACACTAATCGATTGTCATCTATCAATGCCGATCGATGACATCGATCGATGATCGATCGATTAGTGTGGTAGCACCCTCAGAGTTAGCCAGCCGCTCACAGCTCGCCTACTGGGGACACGGCCTTACACTTAAGTGTTATGTTAAACTTACCCACGATACACTCTCGCAGGCGCAGTTGGCAGAAAGGTTTTTTGTTGGATCTTTTCCCATAGAAGTTATACTGTTCAGCTAGCTGGTCAGTGAAACAAAATTTCATTATCCGAGACACTTTGCTGGAAATATCTCTGCCTCCAAAAGTTCTCATGTATGAAACCTGTAACAAACAAAACAATGTATATTTGTCTAGCAAATAAATTGACGATCAGACCTAACTTATTACATCTTTGCACCACCTGCTTCAAGCTGTTCCTTCCATCTTTCTTATGTAAGTTGCCTGGAATAGATAGCTCTGAAGCTACATGGCCGCCTATTGGTGCAAATTTTCAATATTTATCTTTTTTCTGTAATGCTTATTATGTGGTGTTCTCACTCAGAACTCAATAAAGAGTCAGTCAGTCAGAAGAAATCAATACAGAGTCATTGTATTGTAACTTACCAAATTATCATAATTTTCTTTTTTCTCTAGTAATGATTCAATTGTATATAGTTCATCAGCATTTTTAATTGGGAATTTGAATTCCGGTTTTAGAGTACCTTTCAATGTGCCTGTATGCTTTAAAAGGCTTATTATTTGATCATTTTGGGTTTTTATACAGGACAATAATGACAGCACTTTTGCTTGGTAACCTAAAAAATAATAAACACATCCAAACTGCTGAATCCATTTTGATGAATTTTGGTATACCTAGGAGTAGATGTGACCCTGGAGAAGGACATAGACTTATCTCGAAAAATTGCATACTTAGTTACAGCGGGATAGCTATATAACCAAAATCTAGGCAAAAGAAGTCGCGTTCAACTGCTATATAGTTTTTAATAAGGTAGAAAAGGATAAATTAACCTGTCTCCTACTGTCCCGACGGTAATTACGGATTAATTAACGGATTAATGCGTACATACGGCATTAATGATTAATACATTATAACATAAATATGGAGAGAGTACTAACACTCCCAATAGTCGAATGAAAAGTACCAATAATAAGTTTCTGTCAAAAGTGAAAAAAATTTTTGGTACAAGCTTTTATTGCTGACTGTACTTTTCTGTATACCATCGTCAACTACTACATTAAGACGATTCTAACGAGCCCAAACACGACGGGTTTATCCTTTTTAACTAAGGAGTTTCTACGGCCACCTTCCGTCTCCATCATCAGACCAGGTTTATGGTACCATAGTATTGCATTGTCATCTGATTTATATGTACATGCATGCAAAATTTTAGCTCAATCGGAAACCGGGAAGTGGATCAAATTTAACTTGCAAGATGTTATTACAGACAACGGGACAGGTGAAACTAAATAAAAGCTTGTAAAAAGAAAAACTGCTGAACTGACTAAAAAGTAAAAAATATAGCCTATGACACTCGGGATAACGTAAGGACTAACGATACCTCTCACGCTTTAATCGGTAAAGGCGTTCAGAAATTCCAGGGGTACAAAGAAACTCACATAACCACATGAACCCTGAAAACAATACACTCCTTTTTTCTGCAGTCGTGTAAAAAGTAATACATCATACTATATTACCTACCTGTTAATCCTTGAACACGCGATGGCGTTGCTGGCACGTCGCTGGCGAGATTCGACGGTTGTTCATATCGGCACCGATCTAGCCGTGCAACCGGAGTTAGCCGCCCTTCGCCGTCTTCTGCTAAATCTGACAACATAAAAAATATAAACAATGCCGAACTTTTCCAGTACCTGCCTATTAAAGATGAATCCAATCATTACGTCATTTCTGAAAATCATCCTAGCTGTTTACACTATAGCAGGTGGCAGGAATGAACACCACACACATACATACATACATGATGGTGAAAATACAACCGGATATAAATATATAAACATGGATATCTTAACCTGCACTAAACTGTTTGACAAGACAGGAAGCCCGTCGAGTACATTCAGTAATGAGAGGGTCTGTTGGCAAAAGACATTAAGTTAATATGTATTATATCAGTTTCGAATAAACATCCTCTAAATACCGCACTATATTTATAGCACTGCGCTATATGTTATAGCAAAGTCTGTGACGGGCTTAACCCCAGGTTATCATTTATCATTCTTTTGTACTGTGGACTGTGCAAGTCGGCCTTAGTAATACATTATAATTACAGGGTTTCACAAAAATGACTAGTCACATTTCAGCAGTTAATCAAGTATGTCAGCCAAACTGAACAAGCTATTTTTTTATGTCGAAGGTTAGATCACCTTCTTAAATGTGATGCATTTTTATGAAACCCTACCCAAACTTAATCTTTAACCATAGGTAAGAATAATATTCTATTATGTATTCATTATAATTTACTCACTTTCTGGTGTTGAAGTAGTTTCTTGGGTAATGTTTGGCTGACCTTGACAGGTATCTGCACAGAACATAACATATTGAGATTATTTTGGAATTTTATACCGTTTACCTTTACAATTAATTACATGTAAAAAAAACTAGTTAAAATATATTTATTCACACTGATTTTTAGGGGTCCATAATATATCACAAAAGGAAAAAAACTTCCATTCGAGAAACTTTTTAGTTGTGTCATTTTTCATAACTACCATTGACTATAAAACTCACCTGTGCCGTTGCCAGCTTCTAAGCATACATTGACAGCAGCTTGAACTGGTAGTAATTTGTTAAAGGTCTTTTTCTTTAATGGTGGTGGCCTAATGTGATTGTCGTTATCGTCATCACTGCTAGAAACATATCTTTTTTGCCTTCTCCGTTTGAGACTTGGTTCTTCTGCATCAGTCTGTAGGTCAGAGGTATCCTCAACCAGTTTCAGTTTTTTTTTGGCTTTCTCTATATCATCTTCACATGCAAATGAAATAGAAAAATACACACAACATGCAAAAATAATAAATGAATACAACATAATGCATCCCTCAGTCAATTAAAACAAAGTTATTAGTAATTAGGGAGGATGGAGTTGCATTAGTAGGAACAACTGAAATTGTATGGTCAACCAATTTGATTAGTAGGACACTTTGAACCTGATCACAATGAATGTTGTAATGTGATGACATGCCTGAGCTAGTGCTAAGTTATTGTAAAATTTATAGTGAAAAGGTTCAAAATGCATACCTATAAAAGTACATATTTTATCTTGGAAAAACTGAACTCCAGTCACAGAAAACTTTCACCATCATCAGTAAGCTCTCGATAAATCAGGTATAATATTGCATCCAAATACCAGTCAGGAAATTAACCTTAGTTTCGTTATACCATATTCCAGATAACAATAGAAAAATCGTACATTTATCGTCATGCGAAATCAAGGAAAAATATTTTGGTACGTAAAAATATTTGTAATGTTATGTTTGAAACGTAATTCATAATCGAAATAAGTAAAACAAGAGGAATGTTTCTGTTTAATATCGTAGATAAACGAAGAAACGTAGACAAATTTGTCCGTTAAAAGTCTAATGTTATCTGGAAAAGGGCACATGTGTATCCACAGCCAAATCCAAGTGGTTCGTAAAATATATTAAAATATGCTTACCAGTCTCACAAAAAACTCTTTGAACGCTGTATAATTTCCATTTTTCATCTGGTGTCGCAGCATCAGTCAAAATCTTTTCAAACGCTTTAGTCCCTTTAACGGGAGGCCAAAAGACTTCACATCGCCTTGGCGTAAACCACTGGTTGTTAATTACCGATACTGTCCCACCGTCTTTTTCAGTAAATTGTATCACTGAGTACATTATTAGGTTGTTTGATCTTGATGAAATTTATTTTATTTCTCTTAGGTCTTGAAACGCACAAGAGCAAGAGCACTTAACGGACCACGCGAAGCGAGGGGCAAGCCAACGCCAACGAAAAGGGAGGGAAAATCAAAATGTCAGAATTTCGTTCCGTTCCAACTTTCGATATTTTTAAAAATCACATTTCAAGCTTGTTTTGCTGTTATTAATCAAAAAAACCTGTAATAAATGACTTTTTTTTTTTTTTTTTTTTTTTTTTTTCTGGCTTCTTGCATCGCATTTAGCCAATGTCAAGTCAAGTTAGGGAAATGTTTATATAAAAAAGGTGATTAGAAAGCTAAAGCGATTAAAATTTGGAAGGAACAAAAAGGATTGGGTTAGGTAAGTATAACTGTAGCGTATTTATAAATATATGTATTTTTTATTGTGTATTTACATGTATAGGTACTATATTTTCATATTATTTATTTCTATAAATGAAGCTAATATATTATATATTTTTACATTACATAAATATAATAAACATTGTATAGATGTTGGAAGAGGAATATTATTTATAATAAGATTACATATAAATTCGTTATGGTTATATAAAGTACAGGAAAAGAAAATATGGTTAACATCACCATACCCTCCACAGGAACAAAGTGGACTATCCACAATGCGGAATTTATGTAGGACCGCAGGAGTGCATACATGACCCAGACGAAGTCTACACAAGATCGTTGTCACTGATTTTGCAAGTCGAATCGTTGAAAACCATGGTCTATTTGGGATAACTGGCTGTATATTTCGATAATATTTCCCCACGTTGGTATTGGCCCTCCAATTCTGATTCCAATTTTCCAATAAAAAAGAATGGGGCAGCGACATCAAGTCACTCCAGTAATTCTTATATGGAAAGATGTCGCCATCGACGACAGCTTCCCTAGCTAGTTGGTCAGCTTTTTCATTGCCAGAAATACCGGAGTGACTTGGTATCCATGCAAAGGTTACCACACAATTTAATTTACTACATCGGGTCAAAAGGTTTCGTATTTCAAAAATTATTGGTGCTAAAAGTTTTTTTTGGAATGGGGATCGAGAAATATCTGTTATCGCACTGAGTGAATCTGTAAATATAATAGCATTTGGAATCCTCAGAAGAGCAACATATTCAAGGGCTTTTAAAATGCCCATACATTCCCCAGTGTAAACAGAGGATTCTGGTGGCAATTTAATTTTTTGACAAATGTGATATTGGTAATGGTATATCCCTACACCCACATGGCCTTTATCTGATAATTTTGAAGCATCTGTAAATATTTGATGACATACATCATTTGTATTATTATTCATGTTGTCATTATTATTGCTTCGATTTATATTTATATTATGTTTTACAATGGGATCTATTGTCAAAACGTTGTATGGATATTTGAAAAGAGGAAGACGGTTCCCCTGATGTACTGGGGACTCTATCCTTTTAATTCTTCTGTAACTTAAGACCAGACAGGGAGCGTCTTTGTAGGTCCAATAGTCAGGTGAATTTACCATCTCTGAAAGTAACGCCAATTTCTCGAATAGCGGATGATCTTTGATTTGAATATTGCGAATTATGAATCTATCTGATAAATATTGTCTTCTTAATTTTATGGGAGGGTCACTGCATTCGACCTGTAAGCAGTTTATCGGAGTCGATCTCATAGTGCCAGTAACTATTCTTAGGGCAGTTGATTGGA
Source organism: Cybosia mesomella (assembly GCA_946251805.1). Classification (NCBI taxonomy): domain Eukaryota; kingdom Metazoa; phylum Arthropoda; class Insecta; order Lepidoptera; family Erebidae; genus Cybosia; species Cybosia mesomella. The sequence goes on from OX276405.1 coordinate 1,446,964, forward strand.
TAATATCTAATTTTTTGAAAGCACTTACATTCCCAGGTTCTAACAGAAAAGTTCCGTAATCAAGAACACTCCTTATTAGGGCATTATATAATAACCTCATAGTAAATGGGTGAGCACCCCATCGGACACCAGAAAGACATTTTAAAATATTAATATTGCGTTCACACCTTCCCACGATATAGGTACAGTGAGGTACACCAGTAAGTTTCGAATCCAGAATTACGCCTAAAAATTTTTGTTGATCTTTCACTGGTAACGGTACATCATTGTAAATAAGGTCGATTTGTGGTATTACTCTTTTTCTAGAGAATAGTACGACTGAACTTTTGTGAGGCGATAATGTTAGTCCATTATCGTCAAGCCAAATATTTAAAGCTCTTAAAGCTGAGGATAACAACTCCTGACATTCATTTATGCAGTGGTTTTGAACATATATGAGCAAATCATCTGCATACTGTGAGACACTAACATTAGCATACCTTCTGACAGAGCACTCTAGATCAAATGTATAAATATTGTATAATAATGGACTTAACACCGATCCTTGAGGTAAACCCTTCCATACCGTTCTACATATTCTATTATTATTATCTATATCAGGTGAATATTGAATGAATCTTTCTGATAAAATATTTATAATGAAGTTGGCTAATACTAGAGGGACGTTTAGTAATGCTAATTTATGTTTTAATATGGTTATATGAACATTATCATACGCTGCTGTGACGTCTAAAAAAGCTGCTAAAACTGATGCTTTATTTGCGAACGCAATCCTAATGTCGGTAGTAAAAGTACTTAGGCTATCCATAGTACTATGACCTTTTCGAAATCCATGTTGGTTTATAGATAGTAAATTGTTGAATTCCACAAACCATTCTAATCTGTTTTTGACGAGATGTTCTGAAATTTTAGCTAACACAGTATTCAAAGCTATTGGACGATAAGAAGAGGGGTCTGAACTGATTTTTTGTGGTTTTAATAGTAATATCAATTCTTGTGTTCTCCATGAACGTGGGATTTGTCCCGAGAACATTACCTTGTTTATTATAGACAGATAATAGTTGAGACTATCGTTATTGAGATTTGAGATAAACGAATATGGAATGTGGTCTATGCCTGGAGCGGAGTCCTTTAGGTTTGGTAAGATATTTTTTAACTCATTAATTGTAAATGGGGCATTTAACTCATTAAAATTATCATTGTCAGATATATTTATAACATAGGAAAGACCTACGTGATAGTCAGGCACTGATGGAGGTGCTAATCTATCCATTATCTGATCTACCAATTCAGGAGATAATGCTTGTTTTTGAGTGTAATTAAAGCATGATTTAAACTTCCTTATATTTTGCCAGACAATGGAAGCATTAACATCAGGACTTAAAGATTCACAAAAACGTCTCCACCCATCCCTTTTTTTATCTCTTAGAATTATCTGTGTTTGCTTGGCTATTTGTTGATAGTTATCAAAGTTTTGTGCGGTCATGAATGTACAATACTGTCTTTCAGCATTTTTTCTTCTTTTTACAGCTTGTGAACATTCTTCATCCCACCATGGAGGAGATGGTATTTTATTGGAGTCCAAACTCTTGAGTGGGAAAAGTTCATTAGCCACTTGTATTAATAATTCAGCAAATGAGTCAGTACACGTCTGAACATTAGAGGAGGAAATTACTGGTAAGTCCTTTACCCGCTGTTCTACTGTGTCTCTATATAGTTCCCAGTTTACATTATTTAATTTGTGTTTAATACGTGGATTCCTTTTCTGTTTCAGTGCTTTATTGAATGGTAAAGTGATCATAATTGGGAAATGGTCACTATTATATGTAGAGTCTAAAGGTTCCCAAGCTAAGGAAGATGACAGATCAAATGTGCAAATAGTCAGATCTGGAGCCGTTGGAGGGTTACAAAGGCGAGTTGGGGTACCAGTATTTAATATACATAAGTTTAACTGATCAATCATTTCTAAAAGTTTTCTACCATAATATTTTGTTTCAGGACAGCCCCAAGCCTGATGATGTGAATTAAAATCTCCAAAGCAAATAAATGGTTTTGAGATACAGTGAAATAAATTGTTAAGTTCATTAAATATGTGTAGAGAAGGGCGAGAAAAATAAATATTTACATAACAAATGTTATTTACATTAATAGCAATGACAGATAATTCATTACTATAGTTAGGAAGAGGAACTATAGAATAAGGGACAGAATTCTTAATGAGTATGGCAACTCCACCATACTCATCAGATCTGTCACTTCGCAAACAGGAGAAACCAGGGATCCTGAAAATGGACCTCTGATTAAGCCAAGTCTCCTGTAGGCAGATAATAAGTGGATCATAATTATTTATAATTGTAATTAGATCATGTTTCTTGGGAGTGATACTACGACAATTCCACTGAATTGCAACATACTTTTGATCCATTGTCACTTGATATCTTGTGTAAAGTGTCTAATATTATAGCAACGTTGGACGGTGAGATGGTAGTATTAGAATTTGACAGCAGTTGGAATAAAGTTTTTATCATATTGTTAGAGTCATCAGAGTCATAATGAGTTTCTTTATTATTGTTAAAAATAGGGCCAGATTTTGGGACTGTCGGGTTTTTAATTATTTCATTGTAGGCAATATGGTCATAACCCTTACTGAACTTTGGGGGGGATCTGGGTTTTGTAAGAATTGTTTTTTTATATGACCTAACTGTATTATTATTCTTGTTATTTACTGTGTTATTATTTGAAGTTACTGTACTTGAATATGATGGGGTAGTTAAAAATGCTTCTGCATATGACTTTCTCGTAATTGGGGGGTGTAATTTAACTGCCTCTATGTATGATATGCAGGATTTACTCATTGTTTCCTTTATTGATTTTTGTCTGTCAAATTCTAAACATTTTTTTGAGTTTGCTTGATGTGATCCCTTACAAAGTATACACCACAATTCATCCTCATCTACATTACAATTATCACCTGAATGACCTTGACCACATTTATAGCATCTGGGGTCAGATCGGCATTGAGTTTTTACATGTCCATACCTACAACAATTATAGCATTGCACAGTTGGATATATGTACAGTTCCACAGGTAACGAAGTGAAACACATGTAGACCCTTTTAGGGAGGACTTGTCCATCAAATGTCACTACAATTGTACCAGTATTTTCAAATACCTTTTCGTTATTTATGACAACCTTTTTTTTAATTCTTCGAATTTTTACGATGGATCCACATCCAAAAGGAACAGATAAGTTGACTAATACTTCCTCGTCCGTCCAATCAGTCGGAACTCCTCGTATCACACCCATACGTGTTATATTGTATGTAGGTATGAATACATTGTATTCTTTTTGCAAGCATCCATTGCTTAAAAAGTTATTGGCCTCTGAAAATGTGTTGAATGACAAGCTTATTTTGTTCCTACCTATTCTTTTCAGACTACCATTCACAACACCAGTGATGTTGCTGTTCTTTAAAAACCTTCCGAACTCAATGGGATGAAAAATAGTACGACTATTTTCCGACATAGTCTTTTTTTGTATATTTACAATAAATGGTGCAACATCCGTGTTCTTATAATTTGTGCGACCTATATTTTTTGCGACCTGTTCGTCTTTACCATCAGCGGCAGTGCCCTGATGCGCTTCAGATTGCGGTCCTACAGAGACCCCACACTGGCAGCCAGTACTCTCCCTCTTGGAACCATATTTATATTTTTTTTTATTGCAGCTATTGCATACAATGCGAGTTGCTGCTCGTTTGCGTGCTAATAATTTGTTTTTGCCCGATAATGAGCAGTCTGTGTCCATTGAGGATTCAATATTGTCATCAGGTTTTAAAATGTTGGCGCCATTCCCCCCACCGGGGTCGGCCGGTTCCTCCATGGTGACGACTATACACTAGTAATATATACAATAAACTTACCAATAAACAACTACAACTAGAATAATAATAAATAAACTAAAATAAAATTAATAAACTGGTATTATTTCACCCAATCCTTTCGCAAATTAATATTTTTATAAGTTATTTAAAAATTCCACGTCCGCTTCAATCGAAGTTTCCCGCCCTTTTTCTATCAACTTTTAAGTTACCTAAAAAGATGAAAATGTTTTTTTTACTTTATAAATATTTTAGAACACAAAGAATGACAAATTGATATCAAGAAACGAAACGCGTTATTTTTTACGTCGGACGAAACGCGTTATTTTTTAACGACTATGAAACTGTTCAAACTTCGAATTTCTTTGCATATTAAGGTACCGGCTGTACAAAACCTTGTTATAATGGATTAGTAATATTTGCCCTGAGTATTCGCTATATGATGGTGGTACTTCCTCATGGAATTATACTTATATCGTTCTTTAGCTTTTCGGGACCAGAGGTGCTAACGGGAACTGCAAAACAAAGTTTGTTTGCGTTTCCCGCGGTACCTGCGACCTCGCAGGTACTTTGTCAGGAGCGAATAGACAGCATAGGTATTCTTGTGACTAAGTCACAAGAATATGCTGAGAGAAAGATATATAGGTATCTCTTATACAGGGTTACAGGAGAAGTCGACCTAGATCCGTTAAGGGCGTGTAGTACACATCATTTCTGAATGATTTCACTATGGAACCCCCCATCCTAAACTTAACCGTTTTCGAGATATTCGAGTTTTATTTTTTTTTTATGAAAATGACCAATTTTTCGGCTATTGAATTGAATATTTTGATTTTTTTTTGGCTCTTAAGATTATTTTTTTGGTTTTTTACATGAATAATGAGATGCTTAATGACCTCAATGACTAAAATTGCACGTAAGTTAACTAAATAGGTAATCGTAGACGATCGAAACTTAAGAAAATAAGTACAAATTATAAAAAAATATTTTTCTTTTCTGGATATCTCAAAAAATTATTACGGCACTTGCTCTGCAAATGTGCTTAAAAACATCTACATTTTATCAGCTATCCAACGAGGTATAACACTCTAGGGTATTTTTAACCTCAAAGGTGAAAATTAGTTTCTAAGGCTACATGGCAGTCAGAATAAATAGCGCTTATTTAATCTAATTAATTTGACTTAAGTTCAGCATCATTATTTCAGCCATATAAGAGAGAAAACTTCGTTTGCGTTTCCCGGTATTAGCACCTCAGATGGTGACCTAAAATAGACGTCAGTGAAACGTCAATTTTGTGACTAGAATGGTGCGTCCGGATAGTGACTCCAAAAAGACGTCAGTAAAACGTCCACTTTGTGACGAAAATGGTACGTCTGGATAGTGACTCTAAAAAGACGTCAGCAAAACGTCCACTTCGCGACGACAATGGTACTTCCTGGTAGTGACCCCAAATAGACGTCAGTAAAACGTCCATTTTGCCACGAAAGTGGTACGTCCGGAAGTGACCCCAAAAAGACGTCAGCAAAACGTCGACTTTGCGACGAAAATGGTACGTGCGGATAATGACCCCAAATAGACGTCCGTAAAACGTCAATTTTGTGACGAATATGGTACGTCCAGACACTGGCCTTAAATTGACGTGAATACGACGTCCTGTTTATGACCTGACCCTAAACTGACGTCACCATAACGTCCGCTCTCGACGAATAATGACCGACCTTATTATGACCTATGAATGACGTCCCTTATGCGTCGCTGACGTCAGTTTGCTACCTGGGGAATAGAATAAGGTAGGTATGTTTACTTACTTACTACTGCAGTCTCGAACCCAACATGGTTATTACATCGTTTTAATCTTTTTTCATGTGACTGACTTATCAACGCAGAGCTTAACTACCGATGTTAAAACCATGCAATTAGACATGCTTCTTCTATAGCCAGGCAAACACTAAGAAAGGATTATAAGGAAATCAACCTTTGTTAAGTTTAAAACCTTCGACCCAAACAATTAATCAAGCACGTATAACATTTATCAAAGTTCATCAGTGAACCTTTTAACTGGCAGGCTTGCGCGCGCCATTTTGTCGCGACTGAATCCCCTTGCCCCGAGCGGATGCATTCTTTCTTCGATTTCTCGATGATTTTGTATGAATGCCTACTAATCTAATATTTAAAATTGTCGTGTCGCGGTGTTTGTAGTTAAACTCCTCCGAAACGGCTTGACCGATACTCAAGAAATTTTGTGTGCATATTGGGTAGGTCTGAGAATCGGACCACATCTATTTTTCATCCCCCTAAATGTTAAGGGTAGTCCACCCCTAAAAATTTTATTTTAAAATTTTTAGATAAACATTTTATTTTTTTATAATACAGCATTACAAAATACATACAACCCTGAATTTTCAGCCCTCTACGATCAACCCCTATTTTTCCATCGCGATTTTTTTTTTTAATTTCCTTCAATTATGATTTTTTTCTCAATTCAATTTGATCTTCCGCCCTCGCCGGTCGATAACCGATCAACTATCAATCGATCAGTTATCCCCGCTAGATGTCTACCGTTGTCACCTCTCATCCAGCAAACATCACGGAGTAGGCATAAGAACGAAGCCGGTCTCCTGTCTTACTCACTATACAGTTATCGGCATACTTTCATTGTCTACAACGCTTTCGATTATAAGTAAATCCCCGCACCGCATAGTTATTTTTATTGAACTAATAAAATGTTTCCTAGAAATAATATACATAGCAAAACAACGTTTGCCGGGTCAGCTAGTGTATATATATATTTGGATTCCTTATAAAATTCCCTACCGATTAGTATGTGAATAGTCTAAAGTTAACAACATACCTATTGTTAACTTAAGAGGAAAGTAAAAATTGCGATGTAAATGTGTAAAGTGTGTAAAGTATATTTAAAAAATCCGTACCCGCAGGGGGAACACGCAGGTAGATTACGTGAAGCAATTAATATTATTTTATTAACACGTTTAATTTTTTTTCTCGAAAAAGGTAAAATGGCCTATCGATTAAAAATGTTTCCGACAGCAAGAATGTTCACCGGTTAGAAGTTATGATTTTTTCCCCGAAAAATTTTGGTTTTCCCCCCCTCCACTTTTAGTTAAAGTTTTAATCTTATAGGTTTAAAATTAAAAGTTGTTGGTATTCATGTATACTATGGGATAAAATTAGAACAGTTCGAATATCTTTCATGGAACGTGAAATTTTGAGGAAAAACTGATTTCACAAAAAGTGAGGCCCTACCGTCCCCTTAGGCCGGATTCCACCCGTTCACGAACTTAAACTAAGTTTACACCCAAGCAATTTTTGACCGCAGTTTGAAAGCGATCGGGGCAAAAATGCGACCGTGAGAGTGCCGCAAATTTTGGGAAGTGGAACCATACATACATATATATTATATATATATATAAACTTTTTGACCAGTGGTCATTTCGGACTCAGGGGGTCATAACTAGACCTCCTATGAAGAATTTTTTTTTTAAATTCGACAGTAGTCAAGAAACCAATAGGTAGATCGATTTCATCGAAATCTACCTAAAAATAAAACAGTATCATGGACAGTTTTTGTTTTATTTTATAGTAGAATAGTATATTTACAATTTAAAACAATTAAACAATGCAACGCTATACGTGACGTACCACGCGTTTAAGTAGATCAGACCAAGAAAAAACGACGTTCCGTACAAACTTGCATTTTCTTAGTGCACTACGTTACTTAAGCAATATTTATAGAAAATGTATGGGACTAAACCCTGCAAAGCTTCAGTTGTGCGTTGATTCATCATTCAGTCAGTTTCTGCTTTATTCTACACAGCACTATCTATACCCATAGAACGCATAGTTGACTAGCTTGTATTATGTTGTGTACTATTATAAACATACTGTGCACTATTATAACTATTATAAACATACTATCAATATCATATTATTGAAACATCCAGACCTATGCAAATATAGGTACTTACCTACATATTCAAGTATACAAATATTAGCACTGAGCAGGAATTGAATGTCCCACGCCACAGAGGTCGTACTCGTAAATAATACACACACATTAAATGATTAATTATCGTTTCATTTTGATATATCATTGTGTACCATTAATTTAAAAGTCGTCATAGCTCGCAGAATAAGCAAGCTGAAGTGGCAATGGGCTGGTCATATGTGCCGCAGGACCGATGGCCGATGGAGCAAACGAGTCCTAGAGTGGAGACCACGAACCGATAAACGGAAGGTAGGATGTCCCTCAGCAAGATGGACGGATGACCTGAAAAAGGTAGCTGGGATAGACTGGATGCGCAAGGTGGAGGAGGCTATGGCGTACAATGGGAGAGGCCTATGTACAGCAGTGGACTGCAATAAGCTAATTGATTGATTGAAATGATTATTATACCTGTTTGTGACACACAATATTGTCAATATTATCATGATGGCAGTGTTGCCGTTTTAGAAACTATGGGGTTAATAGCATGCTCTCCAAACGCACTTTATGTCTTGTTTCGACAGAACCGAATTTGACAGCCGACAACATTATATTCAGTTTTGACGGTTCGGATCCGGGACGCGTGCTTGTTACAAGTGTTCTTCCCTTCCAAAAGAAATTTATTGATAATATTGTGGTGTTGGATTACTTAAGTGCTTTTGTGTTGTTTCTGTGTGCTTTGTATACATATCCTGAGTAAGTAACGTAAATAATCACGTAGATTTTAACATGAATAACCACCCGCCAGACCCTGGTGGAGGTTACGTCCCCGGTCGACCCCCCAATGTTGTTCAGATTACTCAAGGTGATAGTTCTACAACCTCAACGGCCAAGAAGCGCAATAGCCACTCACAGGAAGACGTTGTCCCTGCCAAAAAAGTCATATCAGACCCTTCTGAATCCTCGCCGTCAATACAAACTACGTATATACATCCGGATTACCAGGATAAGCCAGCAAGCTATTCTGATTCAGATTCTGGCCCGTTTTTGGTTCACGTGTCAAGAGCTGTCGGTGATTCCTCTGCAGGGACGGTATTCCGGCCCATCAAATTTGGTCACTTTTTATATAATAATAAAATTCAAAATATTGTGGAAGGAGGAGTAAAACGAGTAGGACGCAACAGATTATCTGTTGAGTTCAAATCTGCTACCGATGCCAACAACTTTTTAAAGCATCCATCTTTGACAAGAGCCAAATATGAATGCACTATCCCATCTTTTGCCTGCTCCCGCATGGGTACAATCAGACAGGTACCGGTGGATTGGACCCTTGAAGAAGTAGTCCAATCCATTGAAGTCCCGTTGGGTTATGGATCGGTCGTGAAAGCCAGAAGAATGAACCGGAAAGTATTAAGTGAGAATAATACCCCCACATATGTGCCTACCCAAACTATTGTGGTGACCTTTACTGGTCAAAAATTACCCCCACATGTCTACTGCTTCTACAATTCCCTCCCGGTGGAGACTTATGTGCTACCCCTCATTCAATGCCTGAAATGTTGTCGGTTTGGACACATCACATCGCAATGCAGGTCTACTCCTCGCTGCTTTATCTGCGGCCAGGCCCATGAGGGTATCTCTTGTACCTCACAATCCCCCACATGTATATTTTGTTCAGGACCCCACTCATCTAAAGACCCTTCATGTCCGGAGCATTCTCGGCAAAAATCTATTAAACTTGCCATGTCTCACGAGAACATTTCTTACATGGAGGCATCTGCTAGGTTCCCCCATGTGAGAAAGTCTTTTGCAGATACGACAAGATCTTCTCACCCTATATATTCCCAACCTAATACCCAACAATTTACCTCGCTCTCCCCCGAGGGGCCTAAAGGCCCTCAGGTTTCTTATAACAAAACTGTGTTTATTCCCCGAAGGCAGAACAACCCTGCCTCTGGTCCTGGCTATGACAGGCAGGCCCATTACCTCATAACCCAACCTCCTCCTCCTACTCTCCCTAATGGGTCTGCTCTCCCTGATGAGCAAACTAAAAATCCTTGCAATGATAACCTTCTTGATTTATTACTTTCCACTCTCATTAACATGTTAACTCGCTTTAATGATACTGAGCTACCAGAAAAATTCAAGACCAAACTTACTCAGCTGTTAACCCTTACTAGTAACATTCCCGCCCCTCCTCCAATGGAATTGTAGGAGCATTCGAAACAAAAAAGGTCAATTAACATATTTAATAAATAAGCATAAACCTCTGGTCCTTGCCATCCAGGAAACCTGGCTTAAGCCCGGCTCTCATTTCAGGATGCCTGGGTATGCTTGTTTCCGGGATGACAGGGGTGATAGGTATGCTGGAGCTGCCATTTTAGTCTCCAGATCAATCATTTACAGTCAGTTATCTCTACCTCATCATAGTGATTCATGGAACATTGTTGCCATTAAAGCAGCAAACATTTCATTTCTCTCTGTTTATATCCCCTATCCAGATGCTTCTATTTTAACTGAGTTAAATAACATTTTGACTTATATTCCCACCCCTCTTGTTATTCTAGGTGACTTCAACATCCACCATACATCATGGGGATCACAATATTGTGGTGATTTAGCACCCTCATTCATAGAACTTCTGGATTCTATGAATCTCTGCATTTTAAATGATGGCTCGGCCACTCGCAGACCGTCCCTTACCCAAAGGGGCCCCAGTGCTGTTGACTTAACTATTTGTTCAGCATCCCTCGCTTCATGCCTGACCTGGCAGATTACTTCTGACTCTCATCAGAGTGACCACTACCCCATTATTGTCTTCTCCCCAGGCAGCTTTCACCAGGATTCACCACCATTTAACCCTCTTCTCAAGTATATCCTCTCAAGAGCTGATTGGGAACTGTATTCTAGTACTCTTGACCAGGAGGTGTCACTCTTGCCATCCCCTGACGCACATAACTATGAGTCTGTTTACTACCTGTTTAAAAAAGCTCTTCTGCGTTCCGCGGATAAGGCAATCCCTATTAAAAGGGCACCTAAGAACAATATCCCCTCCCCTCCTTGGTGGGATCAGGCCTGCTCGGCTGCCTGCAGGGAGAGAAGGGATGCTGAAAGAGATTATAAAAGTAATATGACCATCGCTAATTACTTGAACTACCAAAAAGTAGCTGCTCAAACAGTTAGACTTTTGTCACAAAAGAAAAAAGACGGCTGGCGTAGGTTTTGTGAATCACTAGCCCCTCGTACCCCCCCATCGTTTGTATGGAGAAATATTAGAAGGTTCAGGTATTCTACAGCTAACAACAATGTTGCATCGAATGACCCATCTGCTTGGTTACAGAAATTTGAGCAAAAATTGGCCCCCCCTACAGCTCCCACTGCTGATGAGTCTTCAAGTTTCTTGCCCTCTACCTCTCAAATTTTACACCCTCTGGAATCTTCTTTTACTTTTGATGAACTCTCTGCTGTCTTGGGGTCCCTCAAAGATTCTTCCCCTGGGGTGGATGGTATCCCATACTCATTTATCTTCAAGAGCAGCACTACTTCCCAAAACTTTTTTCTAAATCTTCTCAACCACATTTTTTGCTCTGGTTGCCCACCAGAAGAGTGGAAGTCACAAATTATAATTCCGATCCTCAAACCAGGTAAACCGACTGATGATCCTTCTAGCTACCGCCCCATTGCACTTTCCTGTACCATGGCCAAAATATTAGAGCACCTAATCAAAAACCGTTTAGAGTGGCTTGTGGAAAGTCAGGGTTTGCTGTCTAAAACTCAGTTCGGATTTCGCAAGGGCCTAGGCACAATTGATAATCTCGGCATCTTTAACACTGATATTAGAATAGCCTTATCAAAAAATCAATATTGTGTGGGTATGTTCTTGGACATAGCAGCTGCATATGATAATGTACTTCTTCCTGTGCTCAGGCAGAAACTGCTCAATCTGAGTCTCCCAGAGAAGATAGTCAACTACATCTCCAATTCCCTTTCTGGCAGAACCATTAGCCTTAGAGTTCAAAATTCAATTCTTTCTCCCAGAATGATATGGAGAGGCCTTCCGCAGGGCTCTGTCCTAAGCCCCCTCCTCTACAGTATCTACACAGCGGATTTAGATCTCTCAGTTACCCCCTTTTGCAACATCCTGCAATATGCTGATGATCTAGCTCTATATGTTTCAGTGGACCATATGACAGATGCTGTGTCCAGATTAAACTCAGCAATTTATTACCTCTCTAACTGGCTTACCGACCATGGTCTTTCTCTTTCGGTCACCAAAAGCTCTGTGGTAATCTTTAGCCGCCGTAGATCCATCCCTGATTGTTTAATATCTCTTGATGATCAAAGGTTCCCTGTAAGAGACACAGTAAAGTTTTTAGGAGTCATTATGGATTCAAAGCTTTCTGGGGTAGAACACATTAATTATACTATCCAGAAATGTGAAAAAAATATTAATGTCTTAAGGGCGGTGTCCGGAGTCTGGTGGGGATCCCACCCTTATTGTCAAAAACTAATGTACAATGCCCTTATCCGTAGCCATCTGGATTATGGTTGCTTCCTCTTAGAGCCATGTAATAAAGCAGCCCTAAATATGTTGGATAAGATCCAGGCCAAAAGCATGCGGCTCATCGTTGGCGCTATGAGATCATCACCAATAAATGCTCTTCAATTGGAGTGCGTAGACCCCCCTCTTCTTCTGCGAAGGCAATACCTCTCTGATAGGTATCTATATAAAACCTCTCAACTTTCCTTTCATCCCCTGATACCCAAACTACACAAACTTTCAGAATACATTTCTTCTGGTGGATACTGGACACATAAAATCCATCCCTCTTTATTTAATAGCTTTGTTAATTATGTTCGTTTCCCTTTCCCTTGTTTCCAGTGTAAGACTAACCCCTTGTTTGAAACCCCGTTTGAGGCGATAATCCATAGACCTGATATTGTCCTATATTCAGGTATCAACAAACACTCTGTGGACCCTAATAGGGAGTTAGATTATTTAATCAGCCAAAATTGGCAGGACAGGTTAGCTATTTACACAGATTCTTCAAAATCTTCAGACTCAACTTGTGTTGGATCTGCAGTCTGGATTCCTCGTTACAAAATTATACTGACATATAAATCTCCAAATATCAATTCCATTTTTACTGGTGAATCGATAGCTATACTTGAAGCATTATTATATATTGAGTCTCATAATATAAGCAAGGCAGTAATCTTTACTGATTCGAAGAGCTGCTTAATGGCCATTCTAGCTAATCAATTCTCCAGTAAAACTAGGTTCCCTTTAATCCTTTTAATTAAGCAATCATTGTTCAGGTGTCAAGCTAAGGGACTGACTGTTTCATTGGTTTGGATCCCAGGCCATGTTGGCATAGCAGGTAACACATTTGTGGATTCCCTAGCCAAGGATGCCATATCCAATGGTACTCTTGACCATTACAGAGTCTATGCTCAGGATCTACTCTCACTTGCCAAAATCAGCTTGATGGCAAAATGGACTTTCCTTTGGGATGAATCCAGTAAATTGAAGGGAAGACACTATGCCTCCATACAGACTGACATTCCAACCAAACCCTGGTTTTACAAATTCCGTGAAGCCAGTAAAAGAGCGACCTCGGTAATTTGTCGTCTGCGTCTAGGACATGCTTGCACTAATGTATTTTTGGCAAAAATCAGGATCAGGGACAGCTCTCTCTGTGAGTGTGGCTTAGACGAAGGCTCTACAAATCATATATTCTTTGAGTGCCCAAGAATGAATGGTTCTTTGTATGACATACTCCCTACTGAACGTATCCCTCGACCCATAAATTTTAACTCTCTTCTGACATATACTAATTCCCCACTCATATATTTAATCTGTAACTTTATTAACGCAAATAATATTTACCTCTAGAACTGTGTTTGTTTGCCTTAACCGCTAACCTGTGTGCTTTAATGATGTTTCTTTTGTTCAGGTACTCCAACATTTATTCCTTATTGTACTCTTCTCTTGTACACTCACGAAGGTCCTTAGTTAAACAGCCTTAGGCCAACACGTTATAACCCGTTTTGAGTTATTGGCGGAAACATCGGAATCGCCATATAAAAAAAAAAAAAAAAAAAAAAAAAAATATTCAGTTTTCGAACGTGTTGTGTTGAACTGTTGACCTTGAGAGGTTAGGTTTTGTAAAGTTAATAGTTTTATTTTTGTGACTCAAAATGTCTAAACAGAAGCTTTTTGATGAGGAATCGGAAGACGAAGTATCTCTTAAAACAGAAAATGAATATGCCAAGAAATATGACAAGTGGCGAGAAAAGGAAGAAATGCATAAGCGTTTGTTTATTTTTTATTTTACTTCGATGATAAGAAGATCCAAACTATGCATAGATTTTATTTCTACAGTTAATCTTCACCACCAGTTATAGGGCTTCTACATTTAAGTCATATTCTAGATCCTACATCAGTTCCCATAGAGGTCCTAGCGACATTTGTCCACTTATCACAATCAAATGAGACAGAATCTATCCCCTGAATGGATAAGCATAGGATATTACACCCAAGTATACTTTGTTCATGATCAAGAGACATTGAAATATGGTTACTTATTTTCCCTATATGCACTGGGATCAAAAAGTTTTCGGTGGGTCATTATGTGTGGACCTAATTGTACAAAACTCATGAAAAAATATGGGGTGACCCTTGTATTCTCTTTCTTATTATTGCCTAGTACTCTGAAGGACTTGGCTAGTAACTTATAATATTATAATAATAGCCTTTATTTCAGACAGTATTTCAATTACAGTAGTTACCTATCCTAATTATTCTATATATAACAGTTATATACTATATATCTTACACTTTACTATTATACCTCGACAACCCTGTCTGTATGCCACTTATTGGCGAAGGCCTCCTCCAACCTTTTCCATTGCTCTCTATCCTTACCAGTTCTTGTCCATGTGCCTCCTGTTATGGCTTTAATATCATCCTCCCATCTTCTAGGTGGTTTACCTTTTTTTTGCTAGTAACTTTGCTAATAATAACAGAAATATTCCAATAGTTGTATCGGTTAACAGACAGTTTGGCAAGAGCCTTGGCTAGGGCTACAGAGAAGGGAATCTTCTCATAATAATGTACTTTCTGCATCAAGCCCTTGACCCAACTGCCTACCACTAGCCTCTTAGATGTTGGCTCAAGGGCTTGATGCAGAAAGTACATTATTATGAGAAGATTCCCTTCTCTGTAGCCCTAGCCACCATTGACTGTGTGCCTTTAGCTTAAACCATAGTGTAGTGCTATTTGTTTTATCTTTGAATTGTGTAGCTCTAGATATGTATTTTACTTTACACTATGTATTTTAGTTGAACAAAAATATGGTTCCAAAGCATTAAACTCTGATGCTTCACTATCATCGGACAGTGAGGATGAGAGTGACGAGCCACCGGAAGTATCGGAAGAGACCGAGACACAGTTTTTGAAGACCTTGGCACTGCTGAAGACTAAGGACCCTAGGATTTATGATCCCACATTTAAATGCTTTGAGGAAAAGGAGATAAAAGAGCCAGGTAATTTTTTCTTATACAATTTCTTTTTGATATAAAACATTCCTCGAAGGGGTAGGCAGAGATGTGTATTACACACCCACGATTCGCCAGTTATGTTAAGGTCCCAATGTAATAGGGGGCGAGCCTATTGCCATCTACCGGGCACATTATTAAGTGAGTGATAATTAACATTTATTAATGCACACATAACTGCGAAAAGTCAGAGGTGTGTGCCCGGGGCGACTGGGGATCGAACTCGAGACCTCGTCTCCGAACTCAAGACCTCATCTCAGCACTCTTTTTGATATAATCATATAGTAATGTCTGTTTTGGGTGCATGGGCCCCACCAAGATCTTCTGAGCCCTGGGGCTCAGAAGATCTTGGTGGGGCTTCACCTGCAATTCAGGAGACCTGCTGATTAATGGATAAGGGCTTTTACTTTTGTGTTTGGGAGTTCAGACAGCAGTTGCTCCTGTAGAAGCCAAACAAATTAATGAGAGGTGAAGTAGGAGATCGGACCCCAGAATAGAGGGTCAATTCTCGTAATTATGCCAATAACAAATCAAAATGTGATTGAATTGTCAATTGATCGAAAATAAGGTACACCCCGGCGTCTGAAGATCCGAGACGGCGTGCGGATTTAGTGGGTTCAAGCCCGACATAACCGTCCCCGCTGGCCGGCGGGGGGGTATCCGAAGGGAATTCCGCACGAAAAAAAAAAAAGGTATTCTACTAATAAAAAATACAGTCCAGTTTCAGTATAATCTTAGTTCAGTCACTTGATAATCTATTTGAGAATCTTGGCTGATATAGAGTTATAGAAACGCGTCGGTAGCTTAGTGGTTAAGGAGTCGACCCTACGATCGAGAGGTCCCGGGTTCGAATCCTGGCCATTACACTACCGAGGTGAACCCACTCCTAACACAAGCAATTAAGCTTAGCTGGAGGGGTTAGGGGGAATGTTAGTAATTTCGGTTACTAATATTCTTTAAAAAAAAAAAAATAGAATAACATGCATTTTATTTTTTAGTTTATTAGGGCTTTTACACAAGGCCATAAGTGGCCGTAAGTCCTTAACGTAAGTCCTTAACATATATATAACAATAAAAGAAAACAACAAAGAAAAAGAACTTTAACAAACAAAAATCAATACGCATTTTGTGCGAAATTCACAAAGAATTAAGAAACAAAACCTGTCAATTAAGGGTGGGCGGTTATATAATAATAATAAAGTTTATTTCGGATAAAGTCCATAAAAGTTAGTTCAGTACAATTTACACTTACATACTATTGTAAGTAAGGTACATAATTTATTAAATTATTATTTATTATTATTATTATTATTATATTATTATTTATTAAATTATGTACCTTACTAACAATTTAAAAACAATTTAATTTTTAAATTTCTTTATTAATTTCGGTGTGGAGCACCATCCACCTTTTAAACAGGGGGGAGTCCCACCGGTTAGATAACGCCACCAGGATGCTACAATAAGGAAGCACAACGCTTTCTTATCATAGGTGCGAAGTCGTTGACTCGCTCCTCTGCAAACATCCTGGAGGCGCTGCAGTGCCTCGGCTTCCCCATCAGCATCCCGACTGCGTTATTATATTGAACACGCAGGTCATCGCATGCCCGACGCGTAAAACTCACCCACAAGCCGCACATGTAAAAGGATTGGCAATATGCTTTAAACAGCGTCACCTTCACATGTTTAGTACAATGTGCGAACCTGCGGGCGAGCATGTTACACCGGACAGTCAACGACCTACGCTCCCGCTCAATATCTAGGTTATCTTTGAGGTCCTCCGAAACCCAATGCCCCAAATACTTGAACCTATCAACGCGGCTTAAAGGCTTGCCACAAATTGAGACTTCGGGCAGATCAGTGTAGGTTTTAGAACCCGCTCTGAACACCATAAACTCACTCTTATGCGCATTGTATTTGCGGCCGTGGCACCCGGCGTACGCTTCACACATTTTTTAAAGTTTTCTCAAGGCACCTATCGATAGACTCAGCAGCACCATAATCGTCTGCATAGCTGATGTTATTTATACAAAAGCCGTCAACATGGCAGCCAACTTTGGTGCTTATATATATAAGTGATTGTATTGATAATGAGATTAGTAAGTATCTTATTTTCATAATCAAGAGATTATATCATTGGATTATGGCACTAGTACTAAACCATATGGTAAAAAATAGTAAGAAAACGAGAGACATGAGAGTGGCTCTTATAGGATAGAACAAGTAGAGGATTAAAAATTGTAGTGTGGGTATGTTGTGAAATAATTTAGACAAAAAGGAGGTAATATTATATATAGTTTATTTTTATAGTTTTATTTATATAGTTTTGCTTAATTGTTAAAATCATCTGTTTTTGTTTCATTATGGTACTAGCTGTTGTAACGGTTAATATTTTTATAGTAGTTTGTAAATGAAGTTAAGGTGTGACTTATGCACTGTGAAAATTAATTAAGTGATGGATGTAATTGAGACTACTACCGGCTAGGGCGAGCAGAGTTAAATAAAAGGTTGATTACAATGTATAGTATGAGATTATAATCGTGAATAGAATGTTACATAAATTTATATCTGGTATTTGAGTAAATGAACCTCAGGGGATGGATTCATAATAAATATTCTGCCGTGGCGTTGTTCGGTCCGTTGTGCAAGATGTTAGTATGCACTTAGCTAGTGGACACGTGGCTGGTGGTGATGCCGGCGTGCCAGGGTCTCCGCTGGTGTGCCTCGCTACCGCTAAGATGGTGCGAAGCCCGGTGCGAAGACCCTGGAAATAGAAAAAGTGCGGGTCAGTTTGTCACTAGGTAATTACGTCCAAGTGACCCGCTAAAATAGCAGGTGAAGAGAATCTCCCAGCGGCAATGCAGCGTAGCTAGAAGCTATAACAAAAGAGAATATAATAGGCAGCACAAGCTGGTGCCGCGACCTCTGACCGTAGGGGTCATCGGCCTCGTGGCACTAAATAGGTAGGCTGAAATAGCACACAGTATAAAACAAAATATATTAAGCCATGCATTTTAGCAGGCAATAAGCTGCACCGCTGTAAGTCTTCACCTGTAGAAAGAAGTAGGAAATGTTGATCTCAAAACTTACCTGGAGCCGACAGCAGTTGGCCACGGGGTCAAAGTGACTTTCCCCGGCGAAGGTTACCAAGGAAAGGAACGATATAAGAGCCGTCAGTTGATGACTGGGCAAGTGCTGTCCAATCTCGCTCGCACAACCATAGATATTTAGTAATAACTATCGAAACATACTAAAATATCGATTAATTTACGGATATTGTTTTAATTAGATTTATAAAGAATCCACAACGTTACAATACCCCCTCAATTAGTTCAGGGTTTTTGTTACCCAAAAACCCGATACTGGACTGCTCAATACAATGCCTGACTTACGCTTACACATACATACTTTCTTACATACCTCCTCTATCATTTTCATCCATACTTTGCGGTTACCACTTAAATAATGTAGCACACGCTTCCTTCCGAAGACAGTTTCCAGGATAATAGGCGCTGGAGACTCAGACGTAAATCTAACAAGATGGTAAATATTGAAATGTCACAGACAACAATTTCAATGGGAAGAAAAAGAGCAATAATTACCACTATATATTTTCGACTATAAAAGAGAAAGTGTTATGTTTTTAGTATAGGGCTTCTTTTAGATGTATACATTACCGCATCTGCAATAAGGCTTATTTCACGAGTTTGCAAACCGCTCGAAAGAAGACATAACAGAGATATGCAATAAGGCTTGTTTTTGGAACTGAGTTTGCACGACCGCTCAGCATAATAGTGGTATAAAACCATAAAAAACAATACCCAGATACTGGTTATCCCAGCTCCAAGAAAAGGTATCCGTTGGTTTAAAACGCCAACGGACCCACAAATGGTACAAAACCATAAAAATAAGGTATCCGTTGGTTTAAAACGCCAACGGACCCAAAAACAACATCAGTTGGTTTAAAACGCCAACCGACCCACTACAACCTTTACTAGACAAAGCCTAATAATAAAAGAAAACGAACATGAAGTTCAAAGTTCCATCTCAAAGAGAGGAGAAAAGAAGAAGAAAATATATAGTAGTGGTAGGGTAATATGATTTCAAACAATAAAGACAATTAATTTGTCTAAAAAAAATATAATTAACAACTTTTAACTTCGTCCGCGTGGATTTCGATTTTTAGGGTTTTAGTTCTTATGTGCGGAACTCAAATTATTACTCCAAAATTAAAGTAATCTATGTTACGCCTTGTAACATTACCTATCTACCAGTGAAACTCCCGTCATAATCGGCACAGCCGTTCCAGAGTAAATCAGATTTTATTTACAATTTTGTGGGTTTACATTTGCGCAGAACCCTAATTTTTTTCTTAAATTAAAGGAGCTTATGTTACGCCTTATAATATTACCCATCTGCCAGTGAAAGTCCTGTCAAAATCGGCCCAGCCGTTCCAAAGATTACCTCTATCAAACAGACAGAAAGACAGACAGACAAAGATTTTTAAAATTGTATTTTTGTTATAAGTATCGTGTATACATTCATGTGCAATCATTAAAAATCTGTTATTTTAATAATACAAACAGACACTTCACTTTTATTTATTTTTATAGATGCTAGTGATATTTAATTTTTAAGTATATACTAGATAGTGGCGATAGCCCGGTGGCGTACGTAACGGACTACTGAGACGAGGTCTCGAGTTCGATCCCCAGTCGCCCCGGGCACACACATCTGACTTTTCGTAGTTATGTGTGCATTAATAAAATGTTAATTATCGCTCGCTTAACAATGTGCCCGGTAGATGGCAGTAGGCTCGCCCCCTATTAAAATGGGACCGTAACATAACTGGCGAATCGTGGGTGTGTAATACGCCTCTGCCTACCCCTTCGGGGATACAGGCGTGAAGTTATGTTATGTTATGTTTGTTCTTTATACTAGATATGATAATATTCCTTGTAACTAAGACGAATGAAACCTTACCTACAAACTCACAATCTCACAAAAACTTTGACCTACAAATATGTATTTAATAGCTCAATACAAAATATTACAATTTTGACGTTTATAGAGCGAAACGTATACAAATTTCGTTTCGGTCGCATTACAATATAAATGACAAAGTTTAGTAGAACTCCGATTTAGACTGATTTGCACTTTTTTTCAACATTCAGTCACATTTCGATATACTTACATTACAGTCAATGTTCGATCTTGAAAATGTAATGACTTTTTGACATTTGGGAGATCGGGATGAGTTTGAGACTAGCCTGAGACTCAATAGAACATATTTTTATTACGAGAATTGGCCCTCAGGTGCTTGGATGAGAAGAGTAACTGTGAACTAACATTTCTAAGGGAACCATTCTTTGAGATAATAAGAGACAACTTATTAAACCTGTATTACTTATTATATGTACTTGATAACTTATTTATTTGACTTTATTCTTATTACTTGTTATTACCTATGTTCCGATGTAAGCCAAACAAAGGACCTGAGATCTTTCTTACAAGAATAAAGATGACTCGGTTTCTCTTGTATCTTTTATCTTATATATCTACCTATCTATTATCTCTCAAACACTTGAACAATGAAAAAAAAACATATTGTACCACTGACTGCACCTTTTTTTTTTTTTCGTGCGGAAATCCCTTCAGATACCCCCCCGCCGGCCAGCGGGGGCGGTTATGTCGGGCTTGAACCGACTAAAACCGCATGCCGTCTCGGGTTTTAACACGCCGGGGTGTGGAAGGTTGCCCATAGAGCATATCCCTCGCACCCTGACTGACCCTGGGCCATCTCCGGTTTCGAGATGGCCCCCTCGGGTTTGGGAAGCACGGTGTCCCCGTCTTGCCCCGGTTTGGGGGAGGGGCGCTAGTCGCCCCACCGTCCCGGCCTGCTTCTGCTGGGGTGACAGGCGGCCTTACCTGCCACCCCCAGGCCTGCGCTCATGGAGGACGGAGGTTGTTAACCGACCTCCGGCGGCTGAGTAGCCTGCGACTCGCGGCGAGCATGTTGTGGGCTCGGCGGGCCGGGAGAGTTCTAAACCTCTCCCGGGTGCGCTCCGCCATCTCCTTCGCGAGCATTACATGCTCGCAGAAGGAGATGGCGGCGGCCCACGCGCTCACGCTCTGCACCATTGCCCACTGACTGTACCTACTACCTAACAAGATATAATTTTGCATTTTTATGTGTTCTTAGATGTTTATAAAACAATTGTTTTTATTTTAGAAAAAGAGACTACACCTAAGACATTAACTTTCGCCGACAGTGATGATGATGATGATGAAGATGATGGTAATATCTTCACCATTGAAAAGAAAGCAGAGATAGTCGACGACAGTCAGAAGCAGAGGAAAAGTACTGAAACCAAAGTATGTATAATTTGTATTGAAATGTGCATTCAACTCAGCCTGGTTAGTACAGTGCTCCACCGGACGTCAGTGCGTACGGTCCGACGATACGCACTCGTATTACGCATACGCATTGACGGACCGTCAGTTTGTACCATCCAGTGCTCCCCTGACCAACAAACTGATCGGGCTGGTACAGTCGTACAAGAAACCGACGGCCGCTACACCGATGGCTGCAGCACTGAACGCGTTCCTTTGTTCCCAAAGTGCATTGGCTGAATGTCGCCAGCATATGAATTTATTACCGTAGATGCTAGCAAGTACCGCAGACTACCGCAAACGGTAGCAACTACCGCAGACGGTAGCAACTACCACAAACTACCGCAGACGGTAGCAACTACCGCAGACGGTAGCAACTACCACAAACTACCGCAGACGGTAGCAACTACCGCTTAGGTTTGAATAGGCTTTAAATCAGCCAAAAGTACTTTCGTCTGCAGGTTAATTCTGTATGAACTGGTGAGAACAACATAAAAAGAAAGCTACTCCTTCAAAATAAGATTTATGTCAATAACTTGAAAATAGAACCAGTTCATAGACAACCTTCTTTCTTTCTATACTTTTATTCCTTCTTAACTTATAATTTTTTTTCTTCCAGGAAGGTAAGCTCAAGGAGTACTTAACTGGGAAGGCTGAGCATATAGATGATGAAGTGGAGAAAGATCTAGCGCCTCTCAAGGCTCTCTGGTCTGATCCCAAGCTGAATGATGGAGAAGCTTTCTTGAGGGATTACATACTGAACAAACAGTAGGTACAAATAGTTAAAATCTTTATATTCACATAGGGAGAGGGGAGGTATATTGATAATGCCCGCGGCTCCGCCCGCGCGGAGGTTCGTTATTGTATTTTGATCATATCTCCAGTTCTACTTAACTAATTGCAACCGCATCAAAATCTGTTCAATAGTTTTTGCGTCTATCGTAGACAGACAAGAATTCTGTAACATAACCCAATTTATTTTCAAAGTATTGCAATGTACAGACACATCTAATTTACAAAAGAATACTAGTAACCGACATTACTAATATTCCCCCTAATCCCTCCAGTTAAGCTAAATTACTTGTGTTAGGAGTGGGTTCACGTCGCTAGTGTAATGGCCAGGATTCGAAACCGGGACCTCTCGATCGTAGAGTCGACTCCTTGACCACTAAGCTAATATACTCGTAAATAATAAATTTTATAATAGCATAGAATACATGTTGACATCTCCTCACCTACACGTGACAGACTGTCATGTGGAGTATTGTTGGTAAAACTGTGAAGCACAACTAGTTCTTAATATAAATCATAATTCACAGATATCTGGAAGACGGTGATGTTGGGGAGGCTGAAGATAAAATTCGCGATGATGAGGAGTTGGAGGCTGATGAGGAGAGGGTCGAGGAGCAGGGCAAGTTCGAGAGAGCCTACAACTTTCGCTTCGAAGAACCCGACCAGGAGTTTGTGAGTTCATTTTTTTTTCGGATTTACATTTACAACTTTTTTTTATCTTTTTGGCGAACCCTAAATATTTTCCTAAATCAAAAGTAGCCAGTATTTGCCAGTGAAAGTTTCGTCAAAATCGGCCTAGCCGTTCCAGAGATTCCCTAACACCTACAAACAGACAAAAAAATTGCTTTTTTTAAATGTTGTTATTTTACTATTATAAACAGACACTTCAATTTTATATGTTTGTATAGATGAGATAGATTAATTCCCCACCCATTCATACTAGAAAAGGTGTAGATAACCATTGGGCATGTTTGAAGAACTGGTATTTCATTAGCATACATATATTCCCGAGTTCTTTACTGAAACTGGCCGAGGATCCTCATGAGTCTTTGAACAAAATCAATGATTATTTTGCAGAAATAGGTAAAAAGCTAGCCAGTTCCATTAAGAACGAAAATTTCCAGCTATCGAATGAACTAAATCCTCACTGTGAGCCTCTTCATATCAGGGATTCGATGGCCTTATTTGCAACGGATTGCGGAGAGATTGAGACCATAATATCGAATCTGAACAGTGAGTCTGCAATGGGTATAGACGGAATTCCAACACGAGTGATAAAAAGCGCTAAATCCTGCCTGACTCCCCCTCTTACATACGTGTGTAATCTGTCCTTGACCTGACTTGACTGACCTTGACTGTGTTTTTCCGGATGCTTTAAAAAAAGCCAATTTATAAGAGTGGTGACAGAAGCAGTGTCGAAAATTACAGGCCAATATCCGTCCTTACTGTCATCTCTAAAATTTTGGAAAAGCTATTAAATTGCAGGCTTTTAAAATACCTTCAACAACATAATATAATTGCCAAAAACCAATATGGTTTTACTAAAGGTATTTCTACCGAAGATGCAACTTTGGCTCTAACAGAGAAGGTTGCCAGGAACCTTGACAGTTCGTCCAAGGTTATTGGCGTGTTCCTAGATATGTCCAAGGCATTCGATAGTGTTTCTGTCCCGCTTCTACTTCATAGACTGGAATCGATAGGCATTCGTGGAGTTGCGCTCGACATGTTCCGATCATATCTCACAAACCGATCCCAGTGTGTTAGGATAGGTGACTACATGAGCGAATACACATAATTAACATTTGGAGTTCCACAAGGTAGCGTCCTGGGGCCTACCCTCTTTTTGGTGTATGTCAACAGTTTGTCCACAAAATCATTAATAAACTGCGACATTTTCACCATTATCATTATCACCTATGCCGATGACACTGCTTTGATTCTTCATGGAAGGGATTGGGATGAAACCAAGAAATATACAGAGATTGATTGCTTTCGAGATATCGGTTGTGACTGCTCTGGGCTGAAACGAGTTTCTTCGGTAAAGTATCTGGGTCTTATTATAGACAATTCTTTAAATTGGTCATTACTTATCAGTCACTTAACAGTTCACGTCAGAAAACTAATGCCAATATTCAGAAAACTTCGAAATTCAGCTGACTCAGGTACTATACTATGTGTTTATTACGCCCTTGTTCAGAGTCTATTTCAGTACTGTATCTCAACATGGGGTGGTTGTGGTACAACGATTCTGCTTCCACTTGAGCGAGCTCAAAGAGCGATATTAAAGGTAATGTTTCGACGGCCACGTAGATACAGCACTGCCACTCTGTATAGGGAGAGCTCGGTGCTGTCGGTCCGCCAGCTGTATGTATATTATGAACGTCGTCCTGCGCAAGCATAAAAGTATTCCTTTTGTGCCAATTCTGAAAAGGAACAAAACTAGAATATGCACTTGTATGTAAAGAGAAAAAAACAAAAAAAAATATAATTAAATATTCTACTGTGGTGTTAACTATTATGTGACATCTTGTACTACCACATTTCGGCAAATAAAGTATTTGAATTTGAATTTGAATTTAACTTCAAGAACATTCATTGGTTTTCAATTTCTATGTTTAATTTATATAATGGATTGATTTTTGTACTGTTGCAAATATGAAATTTTAAATGAAATAAAAAAACATAATATATGTAGGTAATAGTACCCTCTCTGGGTGGAGGACGCTGGCGACTGTGACACAGTTAATACTGCTACAGTGGCCAACGCTAACCTCTTCCGTACATATGAATTGTATTATGTGAAAAGAGTTACTTGTACAACACGTTAATCAATAAATTATTATATTATTATTATTTCTTTTATTTAAGTTTAAATACATATCATTTATATTTTTAAATACATTCTATATATAAAAAAAAAAATATATATATTTAAAACTATAAAAAATAGTGGCCCACCGGCATCGGGAACAGGGACCAAGCTACCGGTGGTTAGGGCTCCAGAGAGAGGAATCTCCTCACAATACGTGCCGTGTCGAGGAGCACTGCCTTCTGCATCAAGCCCTTGACCCAACTGCCTAACGCGAGCCTCTGGAGATGTTGTTCGAGGCTCTTGGCAATCAGTCCGTGAACCGATACAACTATCGGAACAATAATCGCCGAATCCACACTCCACATGTCGACAACCTCGTGAGCCAAATCCAAATATTTTATTTGTTTTTCTTTTTCGACTTTCACAAGATTCTCGTCATGTGGAATGGTGATATCGATAATTATTGCGCGGGGCTCTGATCGATCTATCAACACTATATCAGGTTTATTAGCTACAATAGTCCTATCAGTCATGATAGATCGATCCCAGTACAACTTGATATGCCCATTTTCGAGAACTGCGTCGAACCTTTTTTTTTTTTTTTCGTGCGGAAATCCCTTCGGATACCGCCCCCGCTGGAGAGCGGGGGGTCTCCAGCGGGGGCGGTTATGTCGGGCTTCAACCGACTAAAACCGCACGCCGTCTCGGATCTTAAGACGCCGGGGTGTAAGGTTACCCATAGAGCATATCCCTCGCACCCCGACTGACCCTGGGCCATCTCCGGTTTCGAGATGGCCCCCTTACTTGCTCTCCACTGTGCCATCTGCTAATCAGAGGGACACGTGGAAAGCTTCCGAACAGCCCTCAACAGGGCCGGCCTCGCCTCGATCGGAGTTGGCCGTAGGCGGCAGCGTCTCTCCCACCCTAGGAGAGAGGCGCTGCCGTCTCCGTTGCCCAGGGTGCACCGCGTGGAGGTCCCCAACCAAGCACCCCCGTCGGGCACATACCTATAGTACGGTACCTCTGATTCCACAAGGTTGTACTTTAGAGCAAGCTGTTGATGAACAATCCTGGCTACTTGGTTATGTCTATGCAAATACTCGCCGTTGGCAAGACGAGAACAACCAGAGATTATATATCTAAGGGATTCTCCGGGATCCCTTAGAATATACTTCCGATAGTTATTCGTCATCACAACTTCGTCCATAATTGCAAAAACAAAACCTTCGGTTTCCCCAAATAGGTCACCGAAGCGTAGCCAAGACACAGATGCTGGTAAGTCTATATCAGACCCATGAAGAGCCCGATAGAAACGTCCATGC
Organism: Cybosia mesomella; assembly: GCA_946251805.1. Taxonomy (NCBI): domain Eukaryota; kingdom Metazoa; phylum Arthropoda; class Insecta; order Lepidoptera; family Erebidae; genus Cybosia; species Cybosia mesomella. Next base: position 1,473,668 of record OX276405.1, read on the forward strand.
AACTCCTTGCTCTTCCATACATCCATGCGGTCATTAATACTTAATACCACAGGTTTGCGCCAGTTCTCTTTAGCCAAAGCTAGCGGGGTAACCCCGTTATCCACCCTTACTACATCACGATGCATATTAGCTTCATTGTGTAGGAAGTATTCCCTGAGGTTGCACACCTCACGGTTATGGAGGGATTTGGCATTTAAAAAGCCACGTCCCCCGCATTTCCGTGGTATGTACAACCTCATCACAGATGAACGCGGATGATGCATTCGGTATGCAGTAAGAAGCGTACGTACTCTCCTATCCAGGGTGTCTAATTCCGTCTGAGTCCACCTAAGTATACCGAAGGAGTACATTAAAACCGGCATGACCCAACCGTTATAGGCGCGCACCTTATTACCGCCTGACAAAAGACTTTTGAGGACTTTTTTCAAGCGGCCCAAGAAACGTTCCCGTAACGATTGCTTCATGCTAGCTTCTGTAATGCCTAACGCCTGCGACATACCCAGTTATTTATAGGTGTCGATTGCAGAGAGAGACCTGAGTTTTGTGGAATCTGAGAGCTCAACCCCATCAGATTCCACAATCTCCCCTCTTTTTACATGCATGACCGCACATTTGTCCACACCAAATTCCATCCTGATAGATTTACTAAAGGTTTCGGTCATCTTTAGTAACGCTATCAGTTGGGAATTGTTGGGGGCAAATAATTTAAGATCATCCATGTAAAGGAGGTGGGATATAACCTGACCCTCTCTCCGCAATCGACAGCCTAACCCTGAACTCTCCAGCATATAACTAAGAGGGTTCAGTGCCAGGCAAAACCATAATGGACTAAGACTATCACCCTGGAATATGCCCCGCTCTATCCTTATCAGCCCGCCATTCTCGCAGGTCCGTCGACACCCTGGATAGCAAAGGACCGTACTCCATTGCCCCATACAGGCCTTCAGGTACATAGAGTTGTATCAATTTTATACAACTCAAGCACCCTCAAGAGCCACGTATGCGGCACGGAGTCATAGGCCTTTTTATAGTCTATCCAACATGACGCCAGGTCCTTACGATTACGGCGTGCCTGTTGGCTAATGGCCATATCAATTATAAGGAGCTCTTTAGTGCCACGAGCCCCACTTCTACATCCATTCTGAGAGATAGACATTATAGAATTGTCGGTTAAGTGTGAAGATATTTTTACTCTCAGGATGGATGTAAGAAGCTTATAGACCGTAGGAAGACATGTGATCGGTCTATAATTTTTAGGGTCCGTAGCACTACCGGACTTGTAAAGAAGGTGGGTTACACCAGTGGTCATGAAATTGGGAATCAATCCTGTTCAATACATGATTGGAATTGAGATGCCAAACGACCATGTGAGCTTTTCAGCCATTTTAACCAAAAATTATGCAGTCCGTCTGGTCCCGCTGACTTCCAGTTAGGCAACAGACGGACAGTATCGGTTACATCCTCTTGAATTATGATAACCGGATCCATGATCCTAATAGGCTCACACGATCGCTTAACATCCTGCATCCAATCACCCTCCGTATGACTGACGGGCATCGACCAGATATTACGCCAGAATGTATTAGTAATATCATCATCTGGTCGACACACGTCAGCCCCAGTCGAATCAGGGCGCTCCCAATCTCTGTAGACCCACCTTTGGTCCCTTTGGAACGTGCGATTCTGAGAATATCGCTCCACTCTTTTTTTATACCGCCGAATCCGGTTTGCCCACGCATAAACTTTTTGTTTCACGTAGTCGATACGCTCTGTGACTCGTGCCAAAAATTCTCGAGGCCTAATATCAGACCCCGAGAACGCTCGACTCACAAAGCGCATCACTCTTGGGCGGGTATTGCCCGACCTGAAGCAAATGAGCTTTCCAATGAGTGCCCTAGTCTCGGCGATACGTTGCTCAATTCTAAATTGCCAAGCCGGCACAGCAGATTTCGGTCGAGTAGCTACGTCGCACTTTGGAAATTGAACAGCTACTCGACATACTGCGACGGCGGCGCAATAAAGAATTGAATGTGTATCACCGAGATCTTCGCTATTATCAAAATAATCTGATAATAACGAATCCAGGGCACACACTAGCGCTACATTTTTTTTATGCGTTGGCAAACGTGGTAGGCGAGGTCTATTAACAAAAGGCATGGAACGATATTCCCGCATAGCACATTCCAAAGCACTCCTTAATTGCTCGTCGTACTCGGTACTTACGTCTATAGCCCTGGTATCAATCACTTCTTCGCTACAGATGTGTTTTGAGATGGTCTCCGTGGCTGGTTGTCTCACTGTTTGCGGAGAGGGTGTGGTACCCGGGCTACTTCATATGTTAGAGCGTAGCCTCTCAAGTACAGAGTCATCCAACAAATGACAACGTTGGGTGGCCCGCACTTGATCCGATAGCCGTTGTGCGGATACGTTGACAGGTGGTTCAAGTACCTTTTTTTTTTTTTTTTTTATCGTGCGGAAATCCCTTCGGATAACCCCCCGCGTGCCAGCGGGGGCGGTTATGTCGGGCTTGAACCGACTAAAACCGCACGCCGTCTCGGGTCTACAGACGCCGGGGTGTAAGGTTGCCCAAGGTGGTTCAAGTACCTGAAACAAAGGCAGCATACGAACACGGTACGCAGTGAGGTTGACTCCTCCCTCTGTAGCCACAAAATATGCCCGCATGACGTTTTCGTTCATAGAAGTAGTCCATCGCACGAAGCCGGTGGGCGTCGGGGCTCCAAGCCAGTCGGTGGCCGGCCTCTCCCCTGCCGACGCACAGGTGTTGGCGACGTCGGCGGGGAGAAAAACTCGTCGCTGGAACTTGAGCTCGACGTCGCTGTCACACCCAGAGAACTGGCTGGTGGCTGCGGGACGGAGCTGAGCGACGAGTCCGGGGTTGTTGGGCGTGCTGCTGCTCGTGCCTTGGCTCTTGTTATCATAATCGATACTTATTTTTGTGCATTTTCAGTATTAAATTTGTTTTTGACAGACAGAAACTGTCATGTCAATAATTGTTGTGAGATGGTATTATTATTATTATTATTATATTCACGCATTTTTCCGTTTGGTTTAGGCAGATACATTAGCCCGCCATCAGCTTCTATCCTTATACTCTTTACCGAGCTTCCTCTACTGTCAATAAGCCTTTATCACCTGCCCTTTCAGTACATTTTTCCATCTTGTCAAATTTAAAACACAGAATTATACAGTAGTACACTAACTTGCAGCTCAAGCGCTTTCCCCGCACGATGAACTACATCCGGCCCAAGGACGAGCGGCGCTCGCGCAAGCGCGCCGAGCTGCGCACGCGCAAGGAGCGAGAGAAGCAGACGAAGATGGAGGAGATCGGCCGCCTCAAGGCGCTCAAGCTGAAGGAGATACAGGACAAGCTCGCCAAGATCAAGGAGGTCACCGGCAATGAAGACTTGGCTTTTAAGGTACATCTTACATGTGGAATGGACTTCTCTTGGAATTCGTAGAACGATCTCTGTCGCCCATGAGGCCTGGGGGTGACGGTTGGAGCTAGCCGTCATCCCAGCAGAAGCAGGCCCAGGGTGGCGCTGCGTCTCTCTATAGGGAGAGAGGGGGAGAGACGTCATGGTCGCCTATGTTGGTGGCCAAGGCCGGTCGGGTTCTGTGGGATATCCTTGCCGGGGCACACCGTGCGGTTTTAGTAGCGCGGGTCCCAGTCAAACATACCCACCTTCCACCTTCCACCTATCGTTAATCCCGTTTAGGTGAAGCCCGAGGGGTTTCCGTACGTGAATAAAGAGTATACATTCGACATTTACCGATTAAAAATACAAAATAAACATTACCATTACCTTATCAGTACCATCGTGCTATTCGTTCCGCAATCCATTTTATATGTTTTAGTACGGAAATGCCTTATTCCTGAAAGGACCTATTCTTTAAAGGACTTTTTCCGAAAATGACCTATTCCGAAATGGACTCATTCCTTTCCAGGTTTTTTTTTTGCGTAACGTAATTGAAATTCGTTTTCTTTCTTTCTAATTATATCAAATGTATTTTAGGATGAGGACCTAAACAGTGAATTTGACCCGGAAGAGCACGACAAGAGAATGAAGGAGATCTTCGACGAGGAGTACTACGGAGACGCTGATGCCCACAAACCTGTCTTCCCTGACCTCGACGAGGAGCTGGAAATAGGTAACACAGTTAAAACCCAAGAGTCATCATCAGCCTCATAGCGATTTCATAGTTTGTAACCTTTTTTCTTAATAGGTTACTCACCGGCTAGACCAGGTGAACAAACGAATGAGTTCTTAATCCCAGGGCGCCTTTCCACAGAGGTTCTTAGGTGGTGCACAGGTCAGCTGATCTCCAATGAAACTCAAGGATCAGTTGTACATACATATATTTATAAACAGAGAAATAGAAAAGTCACAGATAGATATACAGTAGATAGTCACCCTTAAAATAGGAATACAGATATATACATATAAGTTAGGTTAAGAGGTCACAGCACACAGACAAACACACAGAATAAATTACACAGCAAGATACAACAGAACACAGGTACAGGTACACTCATATGTAGATATACAATAACTTCAGTACACAGGGGTGATTCTCATCAGATGCCAGCCAGGAGTGGCACAGCTCAGTAATATTATACACCAGCCTCGCGCCGGTCAGCAGTAATGCAATGAACAATAACAATCAGAAAAATAGCTTGACCTTATGGATCTCGTGTATCCGCGGGAGCGCCAGTGGTTGTGCACCGGCAGAACAGATCCCGGAGCTTTCCTTGCGATCTGCTTCCCAAGGTCAAGGTATCCAAGCCACCACGATTGACAACCTCAGAGTCTCTGCCGTCTGAATGGTTTTTAAGGGTTCTTTCCAAGAACTAACGACCCTGTGATGAAGATATACAACTTTTATCAATAACACATCCCCATTATGCGAATATACTGACAGCAATGAAATAAAATAACTTACCAGATCACATCTGGGCACAAACACAAAAATCCAACCTCACTTTTCGAGCGTCAAGGTAATTAAATATCAAAGTGACACTCTTAGTGACTTCTCAAACAACAAAATAACAATGAATCTTAGGGTCACTGCGAACATCCTTATATATTAAATTAATTCTAGATCTTGCTAGAATTGTTTACGTGAAGATACCTAACTCGAATCTTCTCTGAGAATGACCTGACAAAGATTCTGATCCGAACGCATAACTCACGCCATCTGACGGGGAATCGCTAAAGTCAGCCACATCGATGCATTCACAGTAGTTGCGACTCTGTCCTACAGATGGCGCTAACCACAATTACATCTTCAACAGTATCCCATTGTTACAAGTTGCACCCAAAATAAACCAATGCTGGTTTGCGCGCTCCTCTGCGCCAGCTTGTGGATGCATACAGTTACATTTACATGCAGGATAAGCAGCTATGTTCCTTTCCGATTACCATACAAAAATGTAAACCGATGTACATTCTCAGTTTAATAAACTTATTATTATTATAGTTCAAGATTTGAAAACATAGACATCTTTGGACTACCCGATGACAAGTTTAGAAAGTGTGTTGTCGATTCTTTAAATGCCTGTATTTACAGATTTAGATCGGAAAAAGAGAACATCTAGAAAGGGACTTGAACCCGCGACCAGTCCCTTACAGGGGGAATGCTCTGACCAGCTGACCATCTACCGTAAAAATGACTGTAAAGTTATTCATTGTTTCCGTAGTTCGCAAGAATTACTGAAGATGGCTCCAGCGTCGCCTATCGGAGAATTTCGAATATCTGGGACGTGTCTAGATAGCTCAGCTGGTCAGAGCATTCCCCCTGTAAGGGACTGGTGGCGGGTTCAAGTCCCGTTCTAGATGTTCTCTTTTTCCGATCTAAATCTTTAGAAAAAGTAAGCATACAAAATGCTTCAAAATTAAATTGAATGCCTGTATTTAGTTAGCACTTGCATGTGTCTATATTATTGTGCAAATATCAATTTTGTTTCCTTTACTAATTTTGTAAATCATGGAACGCAAAAGTTTAAACATTTGTTTCCTGTTCAACTCTTAATGATGAAACCCGTCGGGATTACCAGTTTTTCTTTATTCAATAGTTTTTGTACCCCGTAGCTTAATCTATAATATAATATTGGTAAAATGTGGATAATTTTGTTAGTAGTATGATTAGCAATTTGTATTCTAGATGCTCATTATTTAAAACATAGAATTGCACTACTGTTTTTTTATCCCAAATAATAAAATAAAAATAAATAATAAAATAATAATAATAATAAATAAATATTCTACGACATTCTACACAGCACTTTCTAGACCCAAAGTAAGCATAGTTTAACTAGCTTGTGTTATGGGTTCCAGAATGCGGATAAACATACTTAAATACTTTTTTTTTTTGTAAATACATACATATTATACATAGAAACACCCAGACCAATGCAAATAGACATATTCATGCATACAAATATTTGCACTGAGCGGGAATCGAACCCGCGCCCCCTGACGTAGCAGTCGAATGCACTACCGCTACGCCACAGAGGCCGTCAGAAAAAATAAAAAAGTTTGTACTATAGAGCGCGGAGTCCGCTTGCTGGTTCTGATTGGTATGTCGGCTTTTTCGGGAGTGACTGCTGTGTAACTCCGAAAGGAAAATCTGCGTCAGAGCCTCGTCTGCTGTTTAGCAGGTGCACCGACTAGCAGTTGCTTGGGCCCTGAAGGTGTTTTTAGAGGTTGTATCTACTGAGTTGCGTGGGAGTACTTAATTGAGCTGAGTGAGACGTAGTCGAGCGAAAGCTCCTCATACCAGACTTCAGGATTTTCTTTGTCACAGGTCTCCTCCTAAACTACTAATCCAATCAGAACCAAATTTGGCATGATTAAAGAGGTCAATCAGAGGAAGGTTTATGGATGTATTTTGAAAAAATTAATGTTACCACAGAGGAATGATCACCGTTAGAAAAATTCCAGATGGAATTACATAATAACCGCTCGAGACACTGTGACGTAACTTTACACGCTCAGAAAGCATGTCCAGAGTTGTGACTTTCAAAAAGAATTTTCAAAATCGGACTTGCCACGGAGGAATGATCACTGTTCAAAATTTTCAAAATCTGATTCACGATGTCTCACTCAGCTTAACATTGCAAACAGCGATTCGCCTTGCAGACCTAGTAAAAGATTTACTACACTTTGAATGTTTATTACCGATCACAATATTACACGGTATATTATATCTGACTAAAATAGAACACTACTTGGTACTAAGTAAGTGAGCGAGGTCGCACGTGGCCGATCTGGTCAAGCCTCACGTAGGTATGAACTGGCTCACCGGGGTGTTATGGAATGCGCTGACGTTGTATTTAGCGCTACACGGACCGCTACAGTGTTGATAGGGCCCTGCACGCCCATATTAATAAAAACATGACTAGCCTTTTTTTTCGTGCGGTAATCGGATACCCGCCCCCGCGGTTATGTCACGCTTGAACCCACTAAAACCGCACGCCGGGGTATAACATGACTGCCCTAATAAAAAACATTTTCTTAAAATAAATATGCTGGTATTGTTCCCCTCCCCTTATAATATTACTAGGACATTCTACACAGCTATCTAGATCAAAAAGCATACCCTAACAAACTTGTCATATAGGCTTCTCTCACTAGGCCATCAGCTCGTCACATCACCAGAACCGAGATTTTGTTCATCGCTGGTGTTGATATTGTCACATTCATCAGTACTAAACTGATTCTAATCTTACAGAGAACTGGGATAACTATCAGCCTGAACGGGGTGAAGGTGATGAACAGGGCGGTGACGACGGTCCACATTGTGAAGATGAAGACTTCAACGTGAGTATAGCTCCTTGTTCTTTCTGCTCTGACCTCCTCTCCAGAGCCTCGTCCGTTAATGAGCAGTTGAGGTTGCCTTGGGTCCCGAAGATCTTGTTAGGACCCCCTATATACCTCTTTATTAAATTAAAGTCTGATGAAAACCATGATATAGGCCGCGCCAAAAATCTTGACAATTTGACTTTTGACCTTTGAAATTTGACCTTGACGCGCAATCAATCTCGTGCGAGAAAGGGCTCACGGTTGCGCGTCAAGGTTAAATTGTCAAGATTTTTGGCGCTGCCTATTTCATGGATTCCATCAGAGTTTAATTAACAGCACGCCGTCTCGGGTCTTAAGTCGCCGGGGCGTAAGGTTGCCCATAGAGCAAATCCCTCGCACCCCGACTGACCCTGGCAATCTCTGGTTTCGAGATTCCCCCCTCGGGTTTGGGAACCACGGTGTCCCCGTCTTGCCCCGGTTTGGGAGAGGGCCGCTAGTCGCCCCGCCGGCGCCGTCCCGGCCTGCTTCTGCTGGAGTGACAGGCGGCCTCACCTGCCAACACCAAATACGACAGTACCTACAGCTATTTTTAGGGATTTTCTTTAGAAAAGCCCTATTGCTATCGAGTTGTCGTCGACGTCGTCGTCGTTGCCAATTTTCTGCCACGGTTTTGGGTATGAAGGAGATGAGCTATCCAGTTGCTGTTTTCGGTAATATATTCGTGCTGGGGTGAACCATTGCAAGATAAAGAAAGAATCGCAAAAAATCGCAAAAAAAAAAAAAAAACGCTAAATCGAAAATCCCTTGTATTCGGCTGAGCTCGTCTCAGGAATTCAACTTGTTTTCAATACCAGCACGTATGTATCGCTGAAGGGATTTTTAATCATGTCTCCGGTCTCATGAAGTTGGGCGCAAGCCTGTTACCGTCAACTCCGGGAACATCCAGACTTCGTATCCGAAATGAATACAGCCCTATTAATTTATTTGAATCATCCAATACGTACCTTTTTTTTTAGGGATTTTCTTTAGAAAAGCCCTATTGCTATCAAGTTGTAGTCGTCGTCGACGTCGTCGTTGCCAATTTTCTGTCACGGTTTTGGGTATGAAGGAGATGAGCTACCGAGTTGCTGTTTTCGGTAATAGATTCTAGCTGGGGTGAACCATTGCAAGATAAAAAAAAAATAGCAAAAAAAAAATAAACGCAAAATCGAAAATCCCTTGTATTCGGCTGAGCTCGTCTCAGGAATTCAACTTGTTTTTTTTTTTCGTGCGGAAATACCTTCGTATACCCCCCCGCCGGCCAGCCGGGGTGGTTATGTCGGACTTGCACCGACTAAAACCGCACGCCGTCTCGGGTCTTAAGACGCCGGGGTGTAAGGTTACCCATAGAGCATATCCCTCGCACCCCGACTGACCCTGGGCCATCTCCGGTTTCGAGATGGCACCCGTACTTGCTCTCCACTGTGCCATCTGCTAATCAGAGGGACACGTGGAAAGCTTCCGAACAGCCCTCAACAGGGCCGTCCTCGCCTCCGTCGGAGTTGGCCGTAGGCGGCAGCGTCTCTCCCACCCTAGGAGAGAGGCGCTGCCGTCTCCGTTGCCCAGGGTGCACCGCGTGGAGGTCCCCAACCAAGCACCCCAAATCCAATACGTACCTGTAATCCTCAGATGGACGCGGACTACGATCCAAAAAAAGCCCGCGATAATCTTCTAGAAGAAGTAAAGAAGACTCTTCAAGGCAAGAAACGTAGAAACAGAAAGAAGAAGTCAAGGCTTGCCCAGGTTTTAGAAACGGAGAAACCCAAATTCATCCCTACGGTGGCCGAGAAGAGCTACGATGAGTACATGGAGGAGTATTACAAGATGGACTGCGAGGACATCATAGGAGGGGACTTACCTACGAGGTTCAAGTATAGGCAGGCTGTGCCCAATGACTATGGGTTGACTGTTGAGGAGGTGAGTGGTATCTATACTTATGGTCAGCGCCATCTAGCAAAGACAAGCTAAACTACTTTAAAATTACTAATCCTGGATAAAAGTTCTTACGCCGATTCATTTATCTATCTATCTTCTGTCTATTTAAAAAAGAGGCAGTGGCACTCCAGAAGTGCCGACGAAAGTGATAACTTGAACAATTACATGAATTTTTGTAATCGTCATCATCCATCATCGTAATAATCTTCTAGATCCTGCTAGCAGATGACAAAGAACTGACCCAGTGGGTGCCCCTCAAGAAAATCCTGAAGCACCGGCCCGACAACGCGGAGAAGGGCGACGCCAAGACGTACGCGCATAGGGCCGCCGACCTCTCGCTCAAGAAGAAGATACTGCCCAGCTTGTTCAAGGACTTGCCCGAGTAAGTCATCCATTATCATCATGTTAGCGTTGTTCATCACCAACCCTGTGGCTATCACCTCGTAGCCCAGAAAGCCCTCGTAGCCGTAGCGAAGGTCTCTGTTACGGATTTTATACTAGCCGTTACCCTCAGCCCGTGAGAAATATTGATCCCGTTCAAACATTTACCGTTCAAGCCTATTTCCGGGATAATAAGTAGTCTATGTGCTATTCCAGACTATAATCCATCTCTAGGTCTAATTTCATCCAGCCGTTTCATTTAGCCGTTCTGGTGTCTTTTGAATAACAAACATTTATCCATTTAAAATTAAAAGTGAGGCATCATTTCTTACAGCAAGAGTTATCTTTAATAAAAATAAAAATTCAAAACATTTCGCTCTTACTCTTTCCAGAAATCCTGAAATAGTAGTACCTATAGAAGAAAGAAAAAAGAAAAAGAAGAAGAAAAAGAATAAAAATAAAGACACAGAAGTGACAGGTACAAAGGAATATGTAGACCAACAAGTGGTTGAAGTTCAAAATGATGTATTAAAATCAATTGAAGGTCAACAAGAGATCAATATCGACAAACCTAAAAAGAAGAAGAAACATAAAAACGGAGATAGAGAAGAAAGAACTATGACGCAGGAAGAAGAACAAACAACACAGGAAGAGAAAAGTGAACTTAAACAAAATAAGAAAAGGAACAAACACAAATCTGATGGTTTCGTCATAGAAGACGTGACAAACGCTGAACCTACTCACGAAAGTACCGCAGTTATAGGGAAGAAAAAAGATAAAAGAGGGAGTGTGACCACTGATGACACTACTAAAGCACAGAGAGAACAGGCAGCTAACAACAATTCTGCAGAAAATTCCTCAAAGAAAGATAGAAATCTAAAACGTAAAGCTAATTTTGCAGAATCTAGACAACCGAATAACAAGAAAAAGAAAGGTAATAAGAAAGACTTCAAACAAAATGGTGGATTTAAAAATAAAAATAAAGGGCCTGTTAATCCTCTTATTAACATGTCTGATGAGAGATTGAAGGCGTTCGGATTGAATCCTAAGAAGTATAAGAACTTTTTACATTTTAAGAAATATTAGAATTGATTATATTTTATAAAAGTCTGTTCACAACAAATCACCAAACAAAAGGTTATGTGTGACCTGTATGCCTTTGTCTATTCTAAAGAAACTAATAAACAGCTGAGCGGATTTTGCTAAGTGTTATGTCCTCTTGATGAAGTAAATATTAAAATTATATATTTTTTAAATGGCGGATCTTTGATGCCTGAATGTATTCTTTTTGCAAATACATACATCAACATGGGTATCCAATAACAGGTTACTGTTATTGGATTTACGGGACAATACAACACAAGGACAATATTATAGGTAGCTAAAAATATACAAAAGAAAGAATTCGAAAAAACAAATCCCTGTTTTCTGTCACTACTGCCTTCAGTGGAAGCCCTTAGGTCCTTCAATATTCGTTAAGGTCTGTAGGCAGTAGTAACTGAAAATAGACTTTGTAGACGGGATTTTTAAATAATTGTATTTCCAGATATTTTTTTTACAATAAAAAAATTATGTGAAAATAGAAACAAATACGTGTAATTGATCCCTTGGGGCAATCCAAACGTATGTACGTCTATTTAATTTATATTAAATACTGAACTACAAAAAAAAAGTTATGATTCTAAAATATCTACCTACTTGGTACTATTTATACTGTTGACTCATGAGATTTGGTGGAACTTGCTGCACATTTCATTCAATACCTACTTGTTACAATTGTATCATTAAATTTGTTGTGAACACTGTTTATAATACTTCTGTATAGTGTAAATAAATGATTATATTAAAATTGTGATATAATTTATTTCCCCCTATTCCATGTCAACCAAGGTATTTCATAAATTACTCGAGTCTTTGCTGATGAAATAGCAAAAAATCTGTCATATGACTAGGACTCGTTATAAGTGCATTTAACTACTTTATGACGCACGTGAAGTTAGATCGTTTTTTTTTGTGCGCTGAACCTTAATTATTATTTAAAAAATGTCCCCGAAGGGGTAGGCAGAGGTGCTAGCACCCACATTTCGCCAGCTTATGTTTAGGTCCCAATGTAATAGGTGGCGAGCCTATTGCCATTAACCGGGCACTTATAAACCTGCGATAAATACACACATAACTTCGAAAAGCATCGAAAAGTCATTGGTGTGTGCCATGGTAAAACCTGGGATCGAACCCGAGACCTCGTCTCAGCAGTCCATTACCCATGCCACTAGGCTACCGCGGTTTTTTAAATTTTCATGCCTTTTACAATATTTTTCACGTAGCATGGGTACGGTGACGTTTGGGATTTGAAGTTACTAGAGATGTAGTCAAGATAAAATCGCATGAAATAAAATCGATTATATATCTTATCGAGATCATTTATTAATGAAGAAGAAATCGATTCTATTAACTAATAATTTTGAAGAACAAAAGTAAAACAAAATTGATAACCTGTTTAATTATTTATTAAAAATCAAACATGTTCATCATCTTCATCATCATCATCATCATCATCATCATCGTCATATGACTCGTCGACGTGAATAATTATTTGGGAATCAATTATGCAGTCTATTCTAATGTCTCGCTCCCAGTCATGTAAGATTAGATTTTGGTTTTCTCCACTACTTTCTTCCAGTCATCGCCAGTGACATTTTTGCATCCCTCTTTCAATAACCCCATCATTTTTGTGGCTGTAAAAGGCGGAGCTGTATTTTTTCGTGCAGCGTATCCTGAAACAAGATAAAAAACAAATTGATTCATAGAATTCAAGTAATAAACATAATCATATTTTTGTCAGTATGTAAATAGACTATGGTTAAACAAGTTACCTTTGATTTGGGCCCAAATTAATTCAATGGCATTGTACTGACAGTGGTACGGTGGAAGCCTCAGGACTTCGTGACCATATTCGTTTGCCATCATATCTAATTTGTATGTCGTTTTGGGCTTGTGCATTTTTACGAGCTTCACTAGCTCCACCTTTAATTTCGTCTCATCGGCTTCCACATTATTGGCTTGGAGCCACTCGATCAACTCGCTCTTTTTATTGGAAGAAGTCGGCGGTTTGTTCAATTGCACGGAGTGATATGGGGCATTGTCCATAATAATTGTGCTGGGTTCTTCTAAATTGCTAAGCATATTTTGAAACCACTCCGTGAATACTTCCGCATTCATATCTTCGTGATATTCTCCCGTCTTTTTCGATTTAAAAGCAAGTAGCCCATTTTCTACATATCCTTTCGATGTGCCTGCGTGACAAATAATCAATCTCTCCCCTTTTCCTTCTGGCACTTTGGTCGAGGCATGAGGTGTATCGTCAGTCCACATTTTACCGACCGTATGATTGGCATTCAGCCAAGTTTCATCCAGGAAGACGACATTGCTCCAATCGGTAATCGCTTTAGCCTTTTTCAAAAAGTTAACCCGCGCAAGTGCTATATCGCCCCTCTCCATGACAATTTTTCTTTTGTTTACTTTTTTGAATTGGAAACCAATGTCCTTCAATACGCGCCACAAGGATGTAGGACTTCCAGTAAACAAATCAGCATCTTTTAAAGACTTGACCAGCTTTAGAAGCGTCGGTAATTCTTTATTCTGGTAATAGTTATAAATGTGGCTCCGTATAGCATCGGCCGCAAAACTGTCTACATCTGTTACAGATGCCTTTTTGGTTCGCTTTTTATTAGGGGTGGACAACTTATTTTCTTCTGTATCGTGAGCACCATATTTTTCTCGAGTGATTCGAGAAACCGTGTTCCGCCCAATGTCTAACGCATCTGCCACTCGATCCAAAACGTTGGACACAGGCAATAGCGTTCCGCCATTCTCACGTTCCCGCTCAAAGGAATCCCGCAATCGAACTACAAATTCACGGGCTTGACTACCAAGCACAGTCTTTTTCGTTCTTTTTGGCATTTTGCCAAAAAAAAACAACAAAACAAAAGTCAATAACAAAAAACGGTAACGAAAACAACAAAGCACAACGATAGTCAATAACAAAAACAAGTAACAAAAACACCACGCAAGCTCAAAACAAAGAAAACAGACCGCATACAAGGCAGACGCACTCGTACTGAGTTGATATAACAAGATGGCTGCCAGCTCATGCTTAAGCAGTGTTGCTATATTATAATAAAGCTCCACAAAGACAAAAATGCTTTGTTTAAGGTTTATTATTACATAATTATATTTTATAATCGTATTTTAGTTAAAAATACAACTAACGATTTATGATACTTTATTCGACAATTTATCGATTATAACGATTTTACTATGTCAATCTCTAACGCAACCTGTTCCGATTCACGCATCAAGAATTATGTATTTGGAATGTTTATATTTAAAGTTTAAATAATTACGGAGAAATAAAAATAGTTTTAAGTTAAAAATGCAAAATAAAACAGTTTTCTTTTTATCTTCGTATTAAGTGTTGTTTCCTGTATTCCGCGTTAGGTAAATTGTTTCGAAATGAATCATGCATGAAATGGAATTAGTCAAATGTCACCGTACCCATGCTACGTGAAAAATATAATAAATTAAATCAATTATAAATTAAATAAAATAAAAATTGGAATTCTTTTGGTCCCACCTGCTAAACCTGTTTGGATCTTTTTAGGGCAGTCGGGTTTTTGGATTTTTTAATTAATAATTTTATTGTGTACTTTTTAGTTATAATATATGTTTTTTATAAATCATCCTTTTATTTTGATACCCTACTTGATAAGTTCGTGTGTTTTTTTTTTACCGACATTCATTTTTGGCGCCGCTATTTTGTGTTATTTTATTTTGATATAGCCAGTAGCACTTTCACGGTAAATATGAATGTAACGACACCTCTCAAGCTAAAATCCATCAAGCCGTTCAGGCTGCAGAGCTTGCCAAACAATTATACATACATACATACTCTCGAAAAACATAACCCTCCTTCTGGTGCAGTCGGGTAAATAGAGTTCTCTTCGTGATGGGTTTTTATTAAATAAACAAAGGGCCAATTCTCTACTCTAACACCCTTTTTTGACATTTGGGAGATAAAGACTAGATTGAGACTGAATTTTGAACATCTTTTTATTACAAGAATTAGCCCTCATAATTAAAATTCAATAACGCATTTTAAGAAAGTCAGAAATGTTAAGTGTAATGCTATTTAGTATTAAACCCACCCACCATGATCGCGGTCCTATCTGCATAAACATTACGATTACGACCTTTAATATTTTATCATATTATAAGCTAATGCAAGTCTTAAAATTCTCTTCGTATAAAGTTATGCGGCATTAAGCTGATTCATAACGAAACTTTTTTTATATGAATTGAGGATTTTTTAACGCTGGCCAGAGCCTCTAAATTTTAGCAAATGCAATGGCAACACTAATTCATTTTGACATCTTTCTTTCGGCGAGCGTTGTGAACAGAACAAGGTGAATATTGCTAAAAATATTGTTAATATAGTGTGTTAGTGCAAAATATATGTTGAAATTCATGCTAACCATTAAAAATTCCTAATTAGTGCTACTACCAGTGGCAAGTATTACATATTTACGGAGATTTAAACGGATTACGTCTACTTAACCTATTTTTGTGCCTAGTAGTAGACCATGGCGATTTTATGTTTATCGTTGTGAGCGGACAACCTAGGCTAAAGTATTGCCCCGAGCATTGATTCCCAAGCGCATTAAAACTCGAGCATCTGGGAGGTTAGAGACTCGTGCGTTTGCAACGGTTTGTGGCGACAACCCCTCTCTAAAATACTCCAAAAGTGAGCTGCGGTCGTCGAACTCATACGCGTCCTAGTAATTATGCAATTTCTAATCACTGAACGCACATATTTATGATTTCCATTATCGTTTGCAGCTCGCCATCATGGTGAACAATAGAGTACCGTCGGTATTCTCGAAGACGTACGTGACGCCTCGTCGTCCGTTCGAGAAAGCACGTCTAGATCAGGAGTTAAAGATCATCGGAGAGTATGGTCTGAGGAACAAACGAGAAGTCTGGCGCGTGAAGTACACCCTCGCTCGCATCCGTAAGGCTGCCCGTGAATTGCTTACACTTGAAGAGAAAGACCCCAAGAGGTTGTTTGAAGGTAAGGCATAAGACGATCTTAAATTAGCCATCTGTCCTGGGCCTATAGACAAAGTCACATTCTACTAGTGGAATCGCAACGAAGCGAACCTTCAAAAGACCGAAATGTATGGGAGAGACAACATTTGTCGACATGTCACGTGTAACAAATAATGTCACTCCCATACATATTGAACATTTGAAGTTTCGCTTCGAAGCGATTCCACTAGTAGAATGTGACTTTGTCTACAGGCCCTGTTATACTTATTTTATATATTAACTATTTAAATGTTTGGAATTTTAATCTGTAACTTTTTAAAGAAGTGTACCAAAAGGTGATTTACACGAACCTTACTTTAATAACCTTAAATTCGTGCTTGTTTCTAATGCAAACGTTTTTTGTTTAAATAACAGATATAGTATAGATTCTGACATAGCCACTTCTCTGTTAGCAATATTGAGATGGGACTTACAAGGATTCTCACATGTAAAAACATTACGTATACCATTACACAGCTGGCAATTAGAACATCTTCAATTTACAAGGTGTTATTACCAGTAATTTTGTAATGCTTACCCAATATTTAGTAGTGGCTGTGAATGCGGCCTTTTTACTTTGTAGGACACTGGTAAATATCCTGAGAGGAAGCATAACTGATATATATAAGCCATAACAAGTTAAAATTTAATTATTTTTTGTAGCTGTTATGCTAACAGCTAGGCATAGAGGTACAAGTGTTTGTACATTGAGCTAAATCTAGACAGTCCCAAATATTTAATGATGAAAAATATCTGGCAACCTCTTATCAGAGTTTAAATGTTGACTTCTCAAAATCTGACAATTCTCTCAATACACATTTACGAAATTTATTATGACCCGGTCTAACAAAAATATTTCTATCACTCCAGGTAATGCACTGCTCCGTCGTCTGGTACGTATTGGAGTCTTGGATGAGAAGCAGATGAAGCTTGATTATGTGCTCGGTCTGAAGATCGAGGACTTCTTGGAACGTCGTCTCCAGACACAGGTCTTCAAGGCTGGTTTAGCCAAGTCCATCCATCATGCCCGCATCCTCATCAGGCAGAGGCATATTCGGTAAGATATAATACTAATATATTTGCATAGCAGCCTCTGGACTAAGAGGTGAAACACATAACCGCTTTGCGGCACCACACCGCCAAACGTAGTATTTTGTTGTGTGCACTGCACCACACTTTCTGCACTTTCCGTATGTATGGGGATAACTTACTAGCCCTCCAAATGACAAAATACTCATTCTAAAGAAATAAAAAAAAAAAACATGCATTTTGAATGCTTCATATTTTTAAGAAAAGTACTCCCCATCAGGATTCATTGCCGCACTAAATGAATGTATCAAGTATCTTCTATGTCGTCTATTTAAATTGGTGTAATGTCTTCTTAAGAATAAAACAGCAACACTAGATTATGGTTGCCCTACAATACAGCATTCCAACACTTCATTGCGTGGCAATGCAACGCTCGGTGGCATGTTGTGGTTGCGCTGTGTTACAGCCCTAACTGAGAGATGATGATGACATTGACATAGTATCTATATCGCTCTGTATTAGCCTTAGAAACCTTAGATCTTCATGATTTTGTCTTGGATACCATCAAATGTTGACCAAATTGGTATGGGACTGCACTTGGATGCCTTCCCACAGATCTGGGAAATAAGTGGAGAAAAGTCATGCAGTTATCAAACACTCGATTTTGATTGCAATCCTACTAATGTTAGAAATATGAAAGTTTGTGATAATGTATTTTGTTAATCACAAAAGCTAATAAAGTTTGCGCAGAGATATATATTTTAGTCTGGAAGCATATAGATAAATTTTGTGTAGGGATCAGTTTCCTATGGGTCACAGGAATGGGATCAATATCATGCAAGTAAAACTGCAGACATTGGCTAGATATTCATGTGATTGTTTAATATCCAAACATATCTTCAATCCATTAGTTTCTGCTTTGGCTGAAATGCACACTGAATGTACCACCTTTTCAAACCATACAATATAGCAAATGTGGTTAAGTACATTAAATACTCAAACTACTCAACATTTTTTGCCATTATTCAAGGACGGCCTCTGTGGCGTAGCGGTAGTGCATTCGACTGCTACGTGAGGGGGCGCGGGTTCGATTCCCGCTCAGTGCAAATATTTGTATGCATGAATATGTCTATTTGCATTGGTCTGGGTGTTTCTATGTATAATATGTATGTATTTACAAAAAAAAAATTATACAAGTATGTTTATCCGCATTCTGGAACCCATAACACAAGCTAGTTAAACTATGCTTACTTTGGGTCTAGAAAGCGCTGTGTAGAATGTCGTAGAATATTTATTTATTTTATGATTAACAATAGGTATTTCGGACCTAACCACCAGAAAGGGTTTTTACCCGGCATTTCTGGTTGTCTGGAACACAATAGTCTGTTAGCGGAAAGCTTAAAAGATGCCAGAAAATACGAAAGACATAACGGTATGTTGGATAGACCTAGAAAATGCATTTGGCTCAATTCCACATTACCTTATGGTATACGCGTTGCAATGGTATAACTTTCCGCCCGTGGTCATAGAGATAATCGAGTCGTATTACTCCCAGCTAAAATTTGCTATAAGCTTCCAAGAAGTACACACAGGACCATTACGGTATAATGTGGGACTGTTTCAGGGATGCTGCTTGTCACCAATAAGCATTTAACATAGTAATTAATATCTTAATTACCAAGTTAATACGTCACGAAAAGAAATGGGGTTATCGGTTTAAAGTAAATAACATATACTCAGAGTCCATCTTAGCTTTTGCTGACGATCTCGCAATACTGACGCGCAATCCAAAACAATGTCAGGAACTATTAAAGGAAGTCGATGAGTTCTGTTCGTGGACAAATGGACTGAGGACGAAGCCCAGTAAGTGTCACTGTCTATGTCTGGGTAGACGGGACACCAAATTTACCTCTTACGACCCGGGACTCTTCATTGGGGGTAAACCAGTTTCCATAGTCGCTGAATCGGTGCCATTTAAATTTCTTGGGAGAAAGATAGACTATAAAGGACGCACACCATCCTTAGATGAAGTTGTTGATACGTTTATAAATGACCTAAATAAGATACATCAGATACCACTAAACAATATCAAAAAAGCTTGGATATATGACAACTACTTAACATCACGTCTGACTTGGCCTTTTCTGGTGTATGAATTCGGTAAAACCTTACTGGCGAAAATAGATGCAACTGTCATAAAATCGCTAAAATCGTGGCTTGGACTAGCGCACTCTGCTGATTCCTCTGCTCTATTTAGGGATCAAAATAATTTTGGGATGAAACTTAAGAAACCATCGGAGCTCTATAAACATCTTAGAGTTACCAAAGCCCACATCTTAGGAAAATCCCAAGATGTCACAATCAGGGCACTCCCGAAAGATAATAACGCGTCCGAGCTTGAATCTAGACCTCTATTCCATAAACGATTTATGATAGGGGCCCAGTCAAACGAGAGTGGGGTTGGGAGTACGAGAGCCAGAAAGGGACCAGGATATACTTAAGTCCTTTCTAAAACAAGACGAAAATGATAAATATCGAGTGCACGCGATGAATTTGGAAATCCAAAATGAATGGTTGACAATGGGAGAGTTCTGCATACCGATGGCCTTAAAGTGGCGCACCTTGATCTATGACTGGTCGCCGGCCCTGTTAAAATTTTATCTTAACGCCTTTCAGATGACCCTCCCAGACCAGAGTAATCTGGTAAGGTGGGGGAAGGCCACAGAAAAACAATGTTATACTTGTGGTGAGGCAATAGGGACGGCTAGACACATATTAGTAGGATGTAGGGTGCTTCTCGATAGAGGCCATTACTCACGCCGCCACGATAAGGTGCTTATCATCATACGTGAAGCAATGAGTCTGGCAGTAGCTAGAGCCCAAAAAGGATTGACTACTAACAGACGTTATATCAACTTTGTGTCTGAAGGTTCATCCATAACACCCAGGAACAAACCTTATTCAATCTTAGATACTGTCCCAGATTGGACTCTCCTAATCGACACGTATGAAAAGCACTACAAAATTCCGGAGGATGTTGGGGTTTCGTCATCTAGACCTGACATTCCTATATTCTAAGAGGTTAAAACATGTGGTTCTTGTGGAACTTACTGTACCGTGGGAAACAAATATACCGAAGGACCACACAATAAAGAAAAATAAATACTATGATCTCACAAACGAATTAATCAAAAACGGTTACGTGGTTAATTTGTATGCAGTGGAAGTGGGAGCGAGAGGTATACCAGCAAAATCTCTCTATAACCTACTTAAAGATCTAGGCCTATCGAGAGCTACAATAAGCTCATTACTAGGACGAATGTCTAAAGCGGCACTAGTAGGTTCGTATCAAATTTGGTTAGGCAGGGAGGGGAACTTGGGTAGTGAAGGTGAGTGTTGATGTACATCAACAAAAGGGGCCCCTTCTAAACCTACACTTGGGTCGCAAGTCCCAGGCACTGTCCCGAGTTCCCAACTCAGCAACGCGATGGACCCGGCAACCGCACGGAGAATCCATGGATTGCTAAGATTACGGTCTCTATTCAAGTCAAACATTTTGATAGCTATAGTATTATTCAGTAAATATAGCTTCTAAAGGCTTAGTTTTATCCTGGAGATGTTATAATGCTAAACTCAACCACAGGTGAATGGTGTGAGCGCTGGCCAGCGGCTACCTGGCTCTGCATTGATATCTTATAGACCACTTGAACCTCACTTGTGAGGTCAATGTCTTGAAATGTTTTAAAAGCTTTTTGAGCTGAATACAGGTACTGTATGAGGGTTATAATGTTACATAAGTAGTGTATGCTCATCACGCTACAAAGTAGCAAAATCAGTAGTGTAAGATTACGCAAATGTCACACATTGAAATAAAACTATTTTTAACGGATTCTATGGCGATTTATTAGATGTTATTTTATATTATACATTGATCCCGAAGTTTCGGTTGCTTTTCAGCAGCCATTGTCACGGGGAGACACATGAAATAAATCACGATAGCATCTGTTAAAAATAGTTATATTTCAAAATCAATAGAGATTTACCAGTGGTGTCCAAAGTTTGCACTTTGGAACCCCGGGCACCGCTTTTTGTTTTTGATTGAGTGGGCTTTCCTGGGAGCGACTGCCGTCTGACCTTAACCCCGCGAGGTAAGCCTGTGCCGGAGCCTTGTCCATTGTTTAGCAGGTGCACCAACTACCAGTTGAGGTTGGCTTGACCGCAAAGGTTAGGGCTCTGTACACCCCAGTTGCAAAATGTTCATGAAATTGGCAGTTTAAAACCATTAAACATTTAGATGCCTTCTTTCATTATTGTCTAATGGGTACTGCCATAGCCTGGCAAATGATTCCTGTATCCATTTCCCCAGACCTTTTTTCCGGTATCCAACCATTGAATTGCACATATATTCTCTCATTTGATGCCTATTTTTCGTGATTGGGGAGCACCAATGAAATGACACTCATTAAATCAGAACTCGTTTTGTCCGCAGTGTCCGCAAGCAGGTTGTAAACATCCCATCGTTCATTGTCCGCCTGGACTCTGGCAAGCACATCGACTTCTCCCTGAAGTCGCCCTTCGGCGGCGGCAGACCCGGCCGCGTCAAGAGGAAGAACCTTCGCAAAGGACAGGGCGGTGGCGCCGCGGCTGATGAGGAAGAAGATTAGGCCAATAAATGGACTTGTTAACATCTATTGCAGTGTTTTCATTTCGAATTTCATATTACAAACCAATAATGTTCCATTTGCCGTGAGCTTCAGAACACCTGAGCGTCACCAAAAAACGCTCGTGCCTAATGACTGAAACTGAATGAAGATCTCTAAAATAGGTAGACACACAGATATGGCACTGACGCTCGAAAACTCAATACAAGGCTAATAACTCGAAACCGGAGACGGCCCTGGGTCAGCCGGGTGCGAGGGAAATGCCATATGGGGCAACCTTACACACCGGCGTCTAAAGACCCAAGTCGGCTTGCGGTTTTATTGGGTTCGAATCTCGAAACACCCCCGCAGGCGCCGGCGGTCTTAAAAAGCATGAATAAAGCCCGATCCAGTCTAGAATGTCAACTGAAAATTATAATGTACAAATTTGATATACTTACCTAATGAGATGAAACTAAATTCAGTACATAGCGATGAAAATGGTTACGTAAGGTTTTAGGTTCAGAATATTGTTATATGTACATACCTACTGTTTCAAATAGTCCCTTTTCCGAAATATACCTTTACGTCAGCGCTATCGTTCCAAAAATAAGTACCTACCTATGTAGTGGGTTAGGTTAGAACTGTGACCCCCCAACAGTACCTAATAAACTACTATAATAATTATATTGTTATTAGGTATGTAGGTAGGTACCTTTACAAATCAATTCCGGCGCTTCGCTCGCTCGGCTCGTGCTGTTAGGGTTACAGTTCTAACCTAACCTAATCCACTTTCAATCAATAGCGCCAGCCGAATGTGACATTAACAGAATCTGGCATTGATAGCGCTGACGTGGGAAAGGGACATTTTGGGAAAACCATGATTTCGACGGCTCCTATTTCTACGTGCATTATCACAAGTGACCTAAATCTACTCGTGTTGGCACAACAACTATTCTGGGAACTTGACATTTTGGGAATTTGACATTCTGGACTGGAAGTGTAAAGCATAGAGTAATACTGGTGTATAGCCTTCTAGTAAATTTTGAAAAGCTGCTGCAAATCTGCCGTCCTCAAGCTAAAAGGCGGCTAAGTGACATCTGGTCAATTTACACGTCTTATTTTTGAACATACCTATTTTTACATATTAATAGCAATTTTAGTCTCGTAAATGCTCAAAAAAATATCCTTCAACTGATATATTTATAACAACGTAATTGCAGATTTATAGAAAATACCAGCACAGGTTTTAAAATATACCCATTTTTCAGCTCTATCTCGAAATTTACTTTTTCACTTAGCCGCTTTTTAGCTTGAGGACGGCGGAAATAGGAAGAATAGGTACGACTTTCTAGGACCAGCTCCAGACAGTCTTCGGAGTAATTTTTACTTCATTCCAAGAAAAATCAAAATACAACAAGACTCTGAAACAGCTCATACTGTTAGTAACACCAACAATTCAACATATATTTCGGATACTTTGAGATAACTTACTATTCAAACTATTATACAACCACCATCTTCAGTCTCCCCTCTCCCCGTGACTATGGCTACTGAAAAGTAACCGAAACGTCGGTTTCAGTGTAAATAATAAACCGCAATAGAATCCGTTAAAAATAGTTTTATTTATTCGCGTAAACTTCCGACGACACGACGAAGTTATACCCTAACAAACATTGAAAAAAAAGTTGGTCAGAGCATTCCCCCTGTAAGGGACTGGCCGCGGGTTCAAGTCCCGAAAATATTCGGTCGAATTGAGAAACCTCCTTTTTTTAAGTCGGTTGAGAAACAATTGAATTTGCGACACTTACCGTCACCGACACATCTGTAAATTTTGCCTGACGAATGACGATTAAAAAAAGTGTTCGTTTTCATACTACAAGTAAAACGCGCAGGTTTGAGTCAAAATTCCACAAAAATAAAATTTATAGCTTTCACAAAATACAACTATTTAATAATGACTAAAATTTACAACCACAAAGTTACTATTATATTAATTTATTATATGCGGCATAGCCGTTTGTTGGTGGCTGAACTCCATCGTAACCACTCGCGCGATCTTGACCAAATTTACTACAGTGATAGTGTGGACACTGAGGAGTGTTTTGAGGCGAGATGGTTCATTTCCGATGTACCATTGAGGAATAATCACCGAAAAACAGTTTCACGAGCGCGCGGCCTTAGCTAAGCGCGCGACCGTAGTAAGATGTCTTATTTTCAAGTAAGAGACCTGCTCGCTCAGCTCAATTTATTTCAGTCACACCCTGCACTAAATTCCTAGTATAGGGAATATTTGCCATGCTTATTTGTAATAGTATCCAGTTTTTTATATCAAAAAGGCCATCAGACAATTTCAAAATGCTGGATTTCACATCTTACTCAATGAAATTTATTAATGAAAGTGGTAACCAGTTTAAATTAAATCAAACATTTACATTCATCTGTAAAATACATTTAAAAGTTAACTCACATAATGGTTAATAAGTAAACGCTTTTATAACCTGAGTGAGTATTTTAAATTGTAAATGACTATTGTTTCAAAAGAGCATAGGCATTACACTATCTTCAAGCGCTATTTACGACAAGTTATAAATTCTAGCCATCAGTGCATGAACAACCTAACCAACACTTTTAAAAAAGTAGGTAGAGGGCCATACCCATCTGAAATAAGGATATAATGAATTTTACTACCATCACTTAATGCTTAAAAAGTTGACATTGAGACCGTTTGTTTCTGTAGAAATTCATTTTTGGATTGCTATAGCCTATCTAACTTATGCATGGTAAGCTTGATAGGTTGTATACAGATTTAGCTACTATACCCCTTGCACACACTTCTAGGTCATAAAGGGTAGCCACATAACTATTTTTTGTTATCTCACTTAGTAGTATTTATTTCACTGTAGTGTGTGACCAGTAGTGTGGCTCATAATACTGGCCATGCACTCTAGTGCCCCAATAGCCATGTATCTTACTAATCAATTTCATTTCACACAAAGAAATGCAATTGAGCTTTTTATGCTATGGAACTCTTTATGCTACTATTAAAATATAATCACTGTCATTGTCATAGGTATCACTTTCACGTATGTGTCGAAGGTATCTTGCTCGCCAAGCCGTCATATTTGACCGTTGTACAAGCCGTGAATTTTTCTTCTCAGAACACGTTTTAAATTTATAACCCAGCTGTCTTTTCAAAATTCGCCATAAACTTGTTTTGCTACCTTTAAAATTTAAATCATCTTTAGCTTTTAAATAAATTTGATTTAACGTTGGCACTTCATTGTTCACTGAGTAAAAGTCATTTATCTTCCGCCTAAGGGCACTTACACCATATTTGTCTAGTTCTATTGACTTGCCTCGAGGTTTCCTTGTCGGTGTAAGAATTTTACCACCGGTTTTTTCAGCATCTGTTCCCAATCGCTTAATTCTGGTTATCGTGTTTTTATTAACACCAGTCGACAAACTAACGCGCTCTGTGACTTTCACAGTTCTTTTTAAAAAGTCTCGTAATAGAACAAACAGCTCTACAGAAATCTTAGACATGTCCTCTGAAAGAGGGTCACCTTTCGCGCTATTCATTTGCTGGAGTAGTTCATTTGCATGTACTTTTTCTGACTCGAAATACTTGTATACATTAAACACAATTTCACGTGCTCTACCTTGTAGCACAACTCCTCTCTTATCACTCATATCAATAAACGAAACAATTCAAATCAAACAATACAAATACAACCGTATGTATAAAGTTCTCTGTCACCGTATGTCAACAAAAACGTAGCTAGAATATACTATACTAATAGCTATACTCTACTCTGTCTGTTCGTCCATCTTTCCAATTTCCAACCATTTCCAAAAAATATGGATGCAAAGTATGGATGGTCCAACCATAACTTTTGACAGCTGCTTTAGAACGTAACTGTCATAGGTAACTGTTGCGTTAAACTAAACGAAAAGTACATATACTTGGAAATAAGCGTTCAAAAAATGTAAAAACTGCCTAATCATGCGTATATAACCGATTTATAACCCATTCTAAACACTAAAATGCTTTAAATGTCTCGGTTAAATTAAAACATACGTTAATTCACTCGCTCAACAAAAACAGTACATTTTAACGCATCTAGTGTGGGGATCGAATGTATTCACTGCAAATTATAGAATCGCAAGTAATTCCGTAGCAGCAACTTTTTAACATGATAATGTTTTTTTTTTAATTTTGACATTTAATGTTGATTGAATGCATAGTTATAGGAGTTGAATGAAAGATAAAATGCGGTTTACGATTTATGACGTATTCAAAAAAACTACTTACTAGATCTCGTTCAAACCAATTTTCGTTGGAAGTTTATATGGTAATGTACATCATATTTTTTTTTTAGTTTTATCATTCTCTTATTTTAGAAGTTACAGGGGGGGGGAACACATTTTACCACTTTGGAAGTGTCTCTCGCGAAAACTATTCAGTTTAGAAAAAAATGATATTAGAAACCTCAATATCATTTTTGAAGACCTATCCAAAGGTACCACGAACGTATGGGTTTGACCAAAAAAAATTTTTGAGTTTCAGTTCTAAGTATGGGACCCCCAAAATTTTTTGGCTTTTTTTGTGTGAAAATCTTAATGCGGTTCACATAATACATCTACTTACCAAGTTTCAACAGCATATAGTTCTTATAGTTTCGGAAAAACTGGCTATGACATACGGACGGACGGACAGACAGACATGACGAATCTATAAGGGTTTCGTTTTTTGCCATTTCGCAACGGAACCCTAAAGACATCCTTAGGTTGAATTGTGTTGTTTAGGGATTAGGAGTTGTGACTATAATAAGTAATAAAAACTTTATAACAAAAAATTAAACCACCGAATAAACTAAAAAGCAATAAATTATAAACCTTTTTTATTAAGCGTAGCGAGCGGAAGGCGAGCGAAGCGTCTTTGGTTTCAAAGTTGCATTTCAAACAAATGATACTCCTCCGAGACCGTTTGACCGATCTCGACCAAATTTGCCACGGTGATCAAGTAGACATTACTGAGTGTCGTAAGGGATCGAATTTCCAGATCGGTCTTACCATCGAGGAATAATCACCGAAAAACAAAATCAATGGAAAAAGTCGACCGGTCACGTTGACCTATTGTTGGATAGGCAAATCTCGCTACGCTTAAGTTTGGGTTGATTGCGAAGCTGGTAACCGTCCTAGTTTAACCTAAATCAAACTATATCTAAGTATATATTTTTGTAAATAATTGAGTTTTTAATTAACCTTAAGAACTAAGTTCTTAAAGTAATATAAGTATAGCTAAGTAATTTTGAGTCAATAAAAAAAGAATTATCAAAATCGGACTAACTGTAAAAAATAATGAGTGGTAAAACATAAAAAAAATATACGCGTCGACTTGAGAACCTCCTCCGTTTTTTCGTCGGTTAAAAATAATTGAAATAGGTACTTCAATATTATTATTTCCTTTATTGAGTTTTATAAATATAAAAAATAGTGACCCACCGGCATCGGATACAGGGACCAAGCTACCTGTGGTTAGGGCTCCAGATAGAGGAATCTCCTCACAATACGTGCCGTGTCGAGGAGCACTGCCTTCTGCATCAAGCCCTTGACCCAACTGTCTAACGCGAGCCTCCTAATGTTGATCGAGGCTTTTGGCAATCAGTTCGTGAACCGATACAACTATCGGAACAATAATTGCTGAATCCACATTCCACATGTCGACAACCTCGTGAGCCAAATTTAAATTATTTATTTGTTTTTCTTTTTCGGCTTTCCCAAGATTCTCGTCATGTGGAATGCTGATATCGATAATTATTGCGCGGCGCTCTGATCGATCAATCAACACTATATCAGGTTTACTATTCCAGTACAACGTGATATGCCCATTTTCGAGATCAGCGTCGGGCACATACCTATAGTACGGTATCTCTGAGTTCACAAGGTTGTACTTTAGAGCAAGCTGTTGATGAACAATCCTGGCTACTTTGTTTTGTCTATGCAAATACTCGCCGTTGGCAAGACGAGAACAACCAGAAATTATATGTCTAAGGGATTCTCCGGGACGGACGGTGGCACGCCCGACATTGTCAACCTTACCATCCTTCAGAATATACCTCCGATAGTTATTCGTCATTACAACTTCGTCCATAATTGCAAAAACAAAACCTTCGGTTTCCCCAAATAGGTCACCGAAACGTAGCCAAGACACAGATGCTGGTAAATCTATATCAGGCCCATGGAAAGCCCGATAGAAACGTCCATGCAACTCCTTGCTCTTCCATAGTTCCATAAGGTCATTAATACTTAATAACACAGGTTTGCGCCAGTTCTCTTTAGTTTAGCCAAAGCTAGTGGGGTGAGTCCGTTATCCACCATTACTACATCACGATGCATATCCAGCTTCATTGTGTAGAAAGTATTCCCTGAGGTTGCACACTTCACGGTTATGGAGGGATTTGGCATTTAAAAAGCCTCGTCCCCCACATTTCCGCGATATGTACAACCTCATCATAGATGAACGCGGATGATGCATTCGGTATGCAGTAAGAAGCGTACGGACTCTCCCATCCAGGGTATCTAATTCGGTCTGAGTCCACCTAAGTATGCCGAAGGAGAACATTAACACCGGTATGATCCAACCGTTATAGGCGCGCACTTTATTACCGCCTGACAAAAGACTTTTAAGAACTTTTTTCAAGCGGCTATAGAAACGCTCCCGTAACGATTGCTTCATGCTAGCTTCTGTAATGCCTAACGCCTGCGACAAACCCAGGTATTTATAGGTATCGATTAGAGAGAGAGACCTGAGTTTTGTGGAATCTGAGAGCTCAACCCCATCAGATTCCACAATCTCACCTTTTTTTACATGCATGACCGCACATTTGTCCACACCAAATTCCATCTTGATAGAGTTACTACAGGTTTCGGTCATCTTCAATAACGCTATCAGTTGGGAATTGTTGGGGGCAAATAATTTAAGATCATCCATGTAAAGAAGGTGGGATATAACCTGACCATCTCTCCGGAATCGACAGCCTAACCCTGAACTCTCCAGCGTGTAACTAAGAGGGTTCAGTGCCAGGCAAAACCATAATGGACTAATAACATAAACATAATGTCGCCAGGTCCTCAAGATTACGGCGTGCCTGTTGGCTAATGGCCATATCAATTATAAGGAGCTCTTTAGTGCCACGATCACCACTTTTACATCCATTCTGAGAGATAGGCATGATAGAATTGTCGGTTAAGTGTGAAGATATTTTTTCTCTCAGGATGGATGTAAGAAGCTCATAGACCGTACGAAGACATGTGATCGGTCTATAATTTTTAGGGTTCGTAGCATTACCGGGCTTGTAAATAAGGTGGGTTACACCAGTGGTCATGAAATTGGGAATCAATCCTGATTCAAGACATGATTGCAATTGAGATGCCAAACGACCGTGTGAGCATTATTTATTGTTATTTAAGTAAATTGAAGAACCTGGCATACAACAAAGAAATTTATAAAAAAATATAAAATTTTGAGTAAATACTAAAATATCAATGTGTAATATAGATTACAACTTCTTAAGAAATAAAGTCGATTGTTGTTTGAAATCAAATAGGTAACGCATTAGGACATAACTAATAATATTAGGACAAAAAGTTAAATAAATGGTTGGACAGTATAGGCCTGCTAACACCCAGCTAAGCTGCGTTTTGGGGTGTCTAAAAATCGATGTTCAGAATAATCGATTCAGGTAAATGCATGATGCCTTTTAGGTTTAGTGTTATTTGGTATTCAGTATTAGTTAATTTTCTTTAGTATTAAATTTAATTTTTATTGAAATTAAACAAAAACAAAATTTTAAAATGCACACACAACTTACGGATAGCTAAAATGGCATTTGACGGGACATATGCCCAAAGAAAGTAAAGAGAAATGTACTAAATTAGTAACCGAATGGTATTCAAGAGCTAGCAAAGGAAATAGAGGCAGGCAAACCAAACGATGGGAAGATGACTTCAAAAAAAATTACTGGTCACGTCAAGCAAGAGACGATTGTCGAGAGACAAACTGTTTCACACAAAAATCCAGTTGCTGATTATGGTTATTGCAAGCCAGAATTGATTCAATCAAATTAAGTATAAGTTTTTAGTAAGTAGGCATGTATTAATTGTAAGGAGAGCAGCAGCAATAAGGCTATGCAATTTCATTATTTTATTTATTATGTTTTAGATTTAATTAATTGTGTTATAATAATTATGTAATAGCCCATCTATACGAATAAATACACTTATATACATAAACTATTAATTCAGATAAATGAAATTACTATCGAAACATCGTTAACCGTTTTAAAATAGTTATACTTACTTGTGGCTATTTCCACGGGATCAGGACTTCGGGAATGAATCCGCAGGGTATAATTGTGTATGGTGTCAGTGCAAGGTGGGTCTTTTTTCATCATATTTAACATATAGTTTTCAAATTAAGTAATTACGTACACTAAAACGGCAGTAACAAATAATTTGAAAGTAAAATAGCACAGCTGCCTCTTAAATATCTGTGTAAAATAGTACCTACTCACACCTTTTAAACACATTATATACCTACTCATAAATGTAATTCTGACTAGGTACTACTTTGTGTGGGGTGTGTGTTGGGTAACCTCCTCGAGTGTCGCTCCGATTCCGATCCCGCTGCAGTCCGGGGGGAACGGAATCGGAGCGGCCGGTACACCCTGGGCGGCGGTCAATGGCTTCCCTTTCACCCCTTCATAGGGTTGGCATTGATCGTCGGCCAATACCCAACGTGGCGGGAACACATCGCTCTCCGTACTCCTCTGCTTTCAGAGGAGACAGGATGAGCGATGCTGTTAGTGGTGAGATGGCCCAGGGTCAGCCGGGGTGCGAGGGATATGCTCTATGGGTAACCTTACACCCCGGCGTCTGAAGACCCGAGACGGCGTGCGGTTTTAGTCGGTGCAAGCCCGACATAACCGCCCCCGGCGGGGGGGGGGTATCCGAAGGGATTTCCGCACGATAAAAAAAAAAAAAAAAAAAAAGGTACTACTTTGTGTAACAGTGTTACGATCTTATAATTGTTAATATACGATTTTTAATATGAATCGATATACTTTATCAACATAACAATTAAAATGTAACAACACTAAAACTTAAAAGAAAACGATAGAACGTAACGTTTTTAGGATTTGAACTCGTTAAATCGTTAAATGATGTGTTTAAAAATGCTTCTTTAGCCCAACACTAGAAGTGTTGGGGTAAAGAAGCATTCGTAAACACGCCGCGCCGTAAAATTTACCAAGCAACCTAAGAGAACATTAAACATGCTACTAAAATAACTTATCTACTACAAATAAAACACAAGTAAGTAGGTAAAATTACTTTAATTACAGTATAATTATTACAACGTTATACATTCTGCTACATTGAATTGCAATCGTTAATTATTGAGGTAAATCCATAGGTACCTACTAGTATCTTAAATGCCAAAGTACCGCACGAGCCTGCATTTTACCACTGCCAAGGCTGTTCCGTGGACACACTGCTTCACATACTGACAGAATGCACAGCGTGGGTGGAGCTCACCGCTCCATCCACGCTGGGCATTCTCCCTGGAAACAGCCGTCGGATCGGCCTTGTTTTGCGAGGCTGTAATGCGCGTCAAAGAGGCGGCGGCATAGGAACAGCATACTCCCGTGCCGCAGTAGGCGCATTGGCCGGTGGAGACCACAGAACGATCTCTGTCCTCTATGAGCGCGAGCCTTGGGGTGATGGTTCGGGCTAGCTGTCGCCCTAGCAGAAGTAGGCCCAGCCCAAGGTGGTGGCACGTCATGTTTCCGCACGCACCGCAATAAAGGCGTGTTGTTGAGGGATCAAAATCCCCCAATTGGGGTCGCCAACGCTGGGTTTGAAATGCAGTTAGAGGGCGCCATAGAAATCTCGCTTAAGGCGCACTATATTGAGTTTGTTTTGCTGAGGGGAGAGGGAGTTAGGGGTATTTATTTGAATTTCGCACCCCCGCGCATGATATTCTCAAGACGACCCTGGACAGCTTTGGCAAGGACATAGGAGCCGCGGACAACAGCTAGTAAAATATAAGTAAATAACTACAATTTTATTAGTAATAATACTTGTACGTTTGATCGATTTGTATTCTAATAGATAATATTATAGGGATTACATTTACAATAAAACTGGCTAACACTTAATCTTTAGCATGTACTTACTCAAAGATATAATCGGTATCTGATTAAAAATTTGTAAAGTCACGAAATGTTAGTAAACATGTAAACATTGTACAGTACCTAACTAGGGGACTAAGCTTCCCTAGTGTTTTTTTGCATACAATCTCGTATTTTCAGGAATAACACTACCTACATAGGTAGACTTATACCGAATGATCCTATCGAAATGTAAAATTATAAACATCCCTCATCTTTACTTTGAGTATTAAGCACGGTTCAATTCAATCAATAAAATATCAATAAAATTGAAGTGTCTGTATATGTAATGTTAAAAGAACAGCTTATTAATGAATGCTTATCAAGTATACAAGATACCTATGACAAAATAGCATTTTAAATCTTAAGGCTTTCACGGTCGGGGTTGCATGTTGAATATACTGCTTCCGGGCTGTTTGGCCAACAACGTTTGGAACACAAGTTTCCTATGGACCACGGCCAAACCGCCTGGAAGCAGTATATTCAACAAAAAAGCATTTGTTTTAAATTTTTCCTGTTTGAATTAGGTAATCTCTGGACCGACTGGACCAATTTTGACAGGACTTTCACTGGCAGATAGCGAATTAGCTCATTGTAGAAATAGAATGAGGGACCACGCAAAAAAATTAAAACCCGGATGTGAGTCCGCGCGAGCGAAGTCGCGGGCACAGCTAGTCAACATTAAAATCGTAAAATGATCATCTTTTATTTGTTTATTGTTTTGACGTTGCTGACTGTACGTATTTATGTAGGTAACTATATAAATATTATATTTTATTTTAACTATCATCTGATAGATCAGCCTCATTTAGCTTGTCAGCTGTTTTTGACACCTTTTCCCTCTCATCAATCTGGTCAAGACAGAGAGAGAGAATACGCTCCAGCCCTCTCGCAGTCTCTTCTGAGGAGTAGATTTCTTTGACGGGCACGTGGACGAACAGTGTACGCGTATTGTCTATGCTTAACGATGTGTAGTAGATGTACTCGCAAAGGTACCTGAAAATTAGGAGAGGGTACAATTATTTTTAAATCTCACGCCGACCGAGACCGGTCACAGTTGGGTAGAAGACGGCTCTCTCCGTCAAATACGCCCCGACTATGCGGCGGAGGTAGAGAGGCACTTCGTGATACACGAGCGCCTCCCTAATGCAACTCCAGGGCAAGGTGTTGAACGCGTTGGCGATGTCCAGGGACACCGCCAACATCACTTTACCCCGGGCGACTGCATCCTCCGCCAGAGCCCTCACGCGCATGATGCAATAGACCTCACCTCGCCTGTCAGTAACCTAAAGGAAGTCTCAGGAATGAGGGTCACCATTGCGGATACAACTAGGTAAAGCTGCAATGGCGGCCCTCAGTTTGACGGCCTCTGCAGATAATTGATATTCCACTCATACGTACAAAACGTTTTGGCAATACATTCATCATGCGTACTGCTAAGTGGAATGCCCTGCCTGAGTCTGTGTTTCCTGAAAGCTATAACCTGGGAGTCTGCAAGTCTAGAGTGAACAGGTTACTTCTAGGCAAACGTGTTCCACCTTAGACCACATAATCACTTACCATCAGGTGAGATAGTGGTCAAACGCGAGCCTATTACCAATAAAAAATAATTGGTAAATGAATATTCTATCGCTAGCACTATCTAAACCCAAAAGAATAGCAAGATATACCTTTATTTCATCTAGTCCTACCAGTAGTTCGAGAGTCAAACTCTTTGGATTTTTTATTCCAAATTGTTATACTGACGGATCGAACTATTTGGAAACGCGAATTTTATTCCAAATAGAACTACTGTAAATATAATTGTACAGTCATCGGAAAATGTATTCGTGTCTGGAGAGGAAATAGTCTATTTTATTATTTCTTATCAATCCTCTGTGAAGGATCACTGTAAACCAACATAAAACAATTTATGAAGTGTCACTCATTTTATTTGTCATATAATAGTACATTACGATATTAGTGCGTTAAGATGGTTAAAACATGCGAGGCGGAATTTCAGCCCGAGCCGAAGGCGAGGGCGTAATTGAGCCGAGCATGTTATAACCAATACGCACGTATATCGTACGACGTTTTTAACACATTTGCTTGGAAATAGAAAAAAAAACATTTTATATATATTTTTTTCAGTTCATTTTTAATTATTGAAACAGTTAGCGCTGCCTACTGACTGGTGCCGCGCGGCGATTAGTTCGAAATTTGAATAGCAACAGCGCGCTGTTCACTAGCTGGAGTCATGCGGCGGTTCCATATTTGAAATGGCAAATAATACTGTTATGGAATTTGTATGGACTATAACCACAGATTACTAAATAGTTACTACTATAACTTAACTATTTGCTTTGGTAACACACGCGTTTTTTATGACCTGCTTTACATATTTAAAACCGGTGGAATTACATCAGCTTTACGAGCAAGGGTGTTAAAAATTAATAAATAATACGTGTGGAGCAAAGATGGAAGTACGCGAAGTAGAATCGAGTCATGTGTTTTTTAAGAGAGGTGCTGCTATATGCAGGACGCCAATATTACAAAAACAAAACTTATGCAAATGGTCAGCAAATTTGGGAATGTGCTTCAAGCAAAAGTAATAAATGCGTTGGTTCAATTACATTGCAGGTAAAAGCTTACTAATATTATAGACGGGGAAGGTTTGCAGATGATGTTTGAATTCTTTGAAGCAAGGATGGAATTTGGTACGTAGATAGATAGATAGATATGGGCTACTTTTCTGACCGACTTAAAAAAGGAGGTTCTCTGTTTTCCCCGTCTGTCTGTATATGTTTCCGCGTCTATCTCGCGTTTGGGTGAACCGATTTTGATGCAGATTTCAGAAAAGTATTTGTTACATTTAGGAGAAGGTTTTGGTACTTATTTTAGTTCAAAATTCTATTTTGTTCGAAACTAAAAAGAACCAAATAAGAAACGTTTTAAAAAATACTGGATTATTTTTATTGCTGTATTTCTGACGCTAAAATAATTTTGTGAAAATTATTTTAAATGTCAATTATGTTTTTGTTGGTTTTCAGGATAACAATATAAAGAAGTCGAAAATGCATAGTAATAACTGTAGTCCAAATTTTGCCAAAATTGACATAGATTTAAAAATCAAATCAATGTAAAGACAAGGTTGGTAAACAACCTGAGGAATCAATACCAACTATTTACAAACAAACTTTAGTAGATATCAAAGACTCGGGAGTTGATTTAATATGTGAAATTCCATCTTTTACTTCCGTCAAAAGCACCTTACACAACAAAAGGAACAACGCTGTTGGTATTCAAAGAACATGTTTCAAAAGCACCTTACACAACAACAGGAACAACGCTGTTGGTATGCAAAGAACATGTTTCAAAAGCACCTTACACAACAACAGGAACAACGCTGTTGGTATGCAAAGAACATGTTTCAAAAGCACCTTACACAACAACAGGAACAACGCTGTTGGTATGCAAAGAACATGTTTCAAAAGCACCTTACACAACAACAGGAACAACGCTGTTGGTATGCAAAGAACATGTTTCAAAAGCACCTTACACAACAACAGGAACAACGCTGTTGGTATGCAAAGAACATGTTTCAAAAGCACCTTACACAACAACAGGAACAACGCTGTTGGTATGCAAAGAACATGTTTCAAAAGCACCTTACACAACAAAAAAACAACGCTGTTGGTATGCAAAGAACATGTTTCAAAAGCACCTTACACAACAACAGGAACAACGCTGTTGGTATGCAAAGAACATGTTTCAAAAGCACCTTACACAACAACAGGAACAACGCTGTTGGTATGCAAAGAACATGTTTCAAAAATGTTGGGGATGTCATTGTTCCTCCTCGAGATCAGTCATTTCTACTGGGAGATTACTGCTGCGATAATGTCCGTATTTTAGTATTTTGTACAGATGAAACCAGACAACTCTTGAAAAATGTAAAACATGTTCTTGGCGATGGAACGTTTCGAGCGTGTTCAACCTTTTAAGCAAATTTACACTTTGCATGGTGATATCGGTAGTTCATCGACGAATACAAATATAATTCCCATGATCTACGCTCTGATGTCGGAAAGATCACAAAAAGCATATGTGGCGTTGTTTGAAATTATTAAATCTCAAATTCCGGATTGGTCACCTACAAAATTCACTAGCGATTTTCAGCAACCGTCGTTCAATGCTATGTTGGTATTCCGGAAATCACAATTAAAGGCTGTTACTATCATTTTAGAAATAGTATTTGGAGAAAGTGTAAAAGTCTGCAGCTTGTAAAGAATAAAATAACCCGACGGATTGTTGCATTGTGTGCAGTTTTACCCTTACTTCCAAGGGACAAAATAGAGTCCGGATGGAGTTACATTCAAGAATTTATTGACGTAAATGACAATTCTGTAAATGAAGTTCCTGTAATCAGAAACTCTAATAATACTTTGAGCCATACTGTGTATAGGAAAAAGACCCATACTGATAGGTACTTAAACGGTGAATCTCACCACCACCCTAAACAGTTAGCTACCGTGGGAATGTCTTTGTTTCAGAGAGCCCGTGGGATCTGTGACAAGAAACACCTGGACGCTGAGCTACAACATGTCAAACAAGTTCTGTATGACAGCAAGCTCAAACAACCGCGCATCAGTCACAGATCCCGAGAAAAGCCAGCCACTGTCGAGCGCCAGCCTGCAGTCCTACCATACATACGAGGGGTCACTGACAAGATTGGCTACATCTTGAAGCGAGCTTCAATTAACACATACTACAAGCCGCCAACGAAGATATGTCAATTTTTACCATCTGTCAAGTGCCAATTGCCTCTACAAGATGCAGGGGTCTATAAAATAGATTGTGACTGTGGGCTCTCTTATATTGGTCAAACCAAACGAAGCATTGGCACTCGCGTCAAAGAACACATAGCTGACATAAAACACCAACGCTCAAAAAAGTCTGCTGTATGTGAACACGTGCAACAGGGGACCAAACATTACTTAAGGTTTGATAAACCACAGATACTCGCCAAAGAAAGTCGATTCCTACCTAGGATGCTCCGCGAAGCTATTGAAATTAAAAAACATCCTAATTTTAAGAGAAGATGGTTGGAATGTACCACCAGCTTGGGACCCAGTCATTCACTTAATTAATTCCAAGAAAAAACAAAATACAACAAGACTTCATGACACTGTGAGCTCATTCTGCGTAAATAGTAACACCAACAATTCAACATAGTTCGGGTACTTTGAGATAACTTTCACTTCAAACTTTAAGACAACAACCATCTTTAGTCTCCCCGTGACCATGGCTGCTGAAAAGCAACCGAAACGTCGGGTTCAATGTAAAATATAAAATAACATCAAATAAACCGCGATAGAATCCGTTAAAAATAGTTTTATTTCAATGAAAGATAGTAATTTTATCGATTTCTGGTGTGTTTTTGGTGAAACGCACCGCACAAACAACTTTATAGAAGGTTGGCATGTGAAAATTAACAATGAATGTAGAAGGCAGAAGGCCACTTTATTGAAAATATTAAAAGTTTTTAAAGATGATGCCGCTTTGTATAGTGTTTTGAGAAAACAAGTTGAAAATTGCGTGGCTCCATTTAAAAGCAGAACAACAGAGAGCATCCTGAGGGATCAACATATTCAAAACACCCAAATGATGCTTATAAATAGTGACATATCTGTAGGTCATTGTTTAGAAATTTTATACCACCTTTTTCGCCTTAGATCCATCTATGTCCTACAGATGTCACCATTTATATATAAGCATCATTTGGGTGTTATATGATTTTTAGGGATTTTATTTAGAAAAGCCCTATTGCTATCGAGTTGTCGTCGACGTCGACGTCGTCGTTGCCAATTTTCTGTCACGGTTTTGGGTATGAAGGAGATGAGCTATCGAGTTGCTGTTTTCGGTAATAGATTCGTGCTGGGGTGAACCATTGCAAGATAAAGAAAAAATCGCAAAATCGCAAATCCCTTGTATTCGGCTGAGCTCGTCTCAGGAATTCAACTTGTTTGTGTTCACTTGTAAAATTTACATTTTGTATTTTCTGAAAAAAAAAAATTGTTTTGTGTTTCACTGTACATCGAAGTCAGTAGTTCTATTTGGAGTAAAATTTGCGTTTCCAAATAGTTCGATCCGTTAGTATAACAATTTGGAATAAAAAAATCCAAAGAGTTCGACTATCGAACTACTGATAGGACTAGATGGAATAAAGGAAGATATATTACAATATGGGTTCTAGAACGTGGACAGACATTCTTAAATACATTTTTCACAATACATACATAATATACACAGAAAGAAGGGCTCGTGTATATTATTAACTGAGTAGGTTAGCACATTGCAAGGTCAAGCAATACTGGCAACTTTGGATGGGTGACCGGTCTTAACACATTGATACCCCTCCGTGGCTCGAAACATAACCGCCCCCGCTGGCCGGCGGGGGGGTATCCGAAGGGATTTCCGCACGATGAAAAAAAAAAAAAAAAGGTACGATAAGTCGTTGGTCCCGGTTGTGATACGAACATCTGTGGCATTCGTTACGGATAGTTAGGGCAGGCCCTAAAAAGTCCGACAACCTTGTATGACAACAGGACTTCGATATTGCCATGGGTTCGGTTGTGGAGTTCTGATGGAAGTCGCTTCACGCAAAATATCAGTGACTTCGTTGTTAGACTTGAAGCCGACTCTAACTTAGGAAAAGGCTTGGAGGATGACGAGCCTTACGCATCTATAATTATAAACAACCGGCCCGGAACTAGTATATTCTACATACAACGCCGGCCGTGAGAGCCGAAAGATTTGTCTAATTATAATAATAAGCCGAAAAAGAAAAACAAATAAAATATTTGGATTTGGCTCACGAGGTTGTCGACATGTGGAATGTGGATTCGGCAATTGTTGTTCCGGACTGATTGCCAAGAGCCTCGATCAACATCTCAAGAGGCTCGCGACACCATCTCAAGACACCGAAGTCTTAAAATCACGCAAAAAAAATCAAAATCTTACACCCACTTTTTATCACTTTTCTCGACGTTTCACATGATTCTAAGTCTAATTAGGCAAAAAAAAATGTTTGTGTCGGTCTGGATGTCTGTTTACGCAATAACTCAAGAACCACTTATCCGATTTAAAAAATTCTTTCGCCAATCATCTTGTTTGGTTAATGGGAAGAACTGATTAGATTTTGGGGTTTGTACGTTCAAGGTTTCGGGTACCTTTTTTTTTTTTTTTTTTTCGTGCGGAAATCCCTTCGGATACCCCCCCGCGTGCCAGCGGGGGCGGTTATGTCGGGCTTGAACCGACTAAAACCGCACGCCGTCTTGGGTCTACAGACGCCGGGGTGTAAGGTTGCCCATAGAGCATATCCCTCGCACCCCGACTGACCCTGGGCCATCTCCGGTTTCGAGATGGCCCCCTCGGGTTTGGGAACCACGGTGTCCCCGTCTTGCCCCGGTTTGGGGGAGGGCGCTAGTCGCCCCACCGTCCCGGCCTGCTTCTGCTGGGGTGACAGGTGGCCTCACCCGCCACCCCCAGGCCTGC
This sequence comes from Cybosia mesomella, assembly GCA_946251805.1. NCBI lineage: Eukaryota > Metazoa > Arthropoda > Insecta > Lepidoptera > Erebidae > Cybosia > Cybosia mesomella. The sequence goes on from OX276405.1 coordinate 1,513,430, forward strand.
GCTCATGGAGGACGGAGGTCGTTAAGCGACCTCCGGCGCCTGAGTCGCCTGCGACGCGCGGCGACCAAGTTGCGGGCTCGGCGGTCCGGGAGAGTTCTAAATCTCTCCCGGGCGCGCTCCGCCATAGGTTCCGGGTACCTACCATACAAATTGTCCCTAAAAAATCTTTTTTTTTGTGTTTTTGATTTGATTTCATTTAGAGATAGGATTAGTGGGTATGTGGGAGGGATACGACTACTTATTATTAAAAACAATTTTGAATAAAAATACTGCAACAAAAATATCTAAGTTTGGCCCGAAGTTTGAAAATCACTGTGTGATTTCCGCCCCACTAGATTTTTAAATATATATTTTTTTTATAAATATATATATATAAGGTGTCACAAAATTAGGTCTCTGAATTAGGTGAGATGACTTGGTATCGACAATATATTTGAAACAAAAAAAAATATCGGGTAAAATAAAAAAGAAATTATAAAAAATATTAAAATATTAAAATAAAAAAAAAACCACCAGCGACCAGCGTCATGTGACGTGACGAGCACACGTGACGTTGGTCGCGATTTAGGTATTTCCCACACATCCGCTTGGAGAATACTGCGAGGAGAAGGACTGCACGCCTACCACGTGCGTCACGGGCTCGTCGCGTCACGTGACGCTGGTCGCAGGTGGTGTTTTTTTTTTCATTCTTTGCTTTTTATTTTACCTTATTTTTTTTTTTGTTTCAAATAAATATTTTGTCGATACCAAGTCATCTCACCAAATTCAGAGACCTAATTTTGTGACACCTTATATATAGAATGTGTTTAAAAATATAATTCATATTTTATTTTATAATTTTCGAAAACTTACAGCTAGGTACAAAAATAGTCAAGGAAAAGTTACATAGACAAGGCCAATTACAAGTTTTCACTTATACATGAATAATTAATTTGAAAGTAATTTACATCGGTAAACAACTAAAAAAAAAGTAAACATAAAAAAAAAACAAAAATCAACACCCACTGAAGAAGGCGTCGCACATGGCCTTTTTCAGTGCACTAACGCTAGTGTTGAAAACATCGATTTCGACATCCCGGCACGCTGCGTTATATGTACGGCATGCTCTTACTAAGTACGAGTTTTGCCTGTACGTTGTAGTTACCGCGGGTACATGTAGAAGATTGTATCTACGCAGAAATGCACACGGTATTCGCAATCCTACTTTGCTCACCAGTTCTGGAGCGTCAACCGATCCGTTCATAATTTTGAACAAGAATGCCAAATCAGCGATCCTTCTTCTTTCATAGAGGGGCAGCATGTGAAATTTCTTGCATCGCGCCAGGTAGGTTGATATGTTGATATGTAGATATGTTTTAGAGCGATACTGAACGTATCTTAAAAATTTTCTTTGAATGCCCTCCAAGCGACTGACATAAGTTGTGTAGTTCGGATTCCAATGTATGTATGTATGTAAAGTTTAATAAAGGAAATATTAATTATAAATACCTAATTATAAATAATTACAATTATTCGACTACATTCTACACAGTGCTTTCAAGACCATAGACATAGTTTAACTAGCTTTTGTTATGGGTTCCAGACTGCGGATAAACATAGGTACTTATATACAAGTGCACGCCGCAATGGCGGCGGTAAGACCCATCATGGAGGATTGGCTAGAGAGGCGACACGGAAGCCTCTCGTAGCGACTGACGCAGGTGATCTCCGGGAAGGGGTGCTTCGGGGACCACCTGCATCGGATCAGGAAGGAGCCAACGCCTGAGTGTCATCACTGTGACGCGAGCGAGGACTCAGGGCTGCACACGCTGGCGTGGGAGGCGCCGAGGCGTGACCGCGTGGCAGCCATCGGGGTGGGAGTCCTCTCGCTCGGCAGCATGATTGCGGCAATGGTGCGGAGCGCGAGCGCGTGGGCCGCCGCCACCTTAGCATTACATGCTCGAGAAGGAGATGGCGGAGCGCGCCCGGGAGGGGCGACTAGCGCCCCTCCCCCAAACCGGGGCAAGACGGGGACACCGTGGTTCCCAAACCCGAGGGGGCCATCTCGAAACCGGAGATGGCCCAGGGTCAGTCGGGGTGCGAGGGATATGCTCTATGGGCAACCTTACACCCCGGCGTCTGTAGACCCGAGACGGCGTGCGGTTTTAGTCGGTTCAAGCCCGACATAACCGCCCCCGCTGGCTGGCGGGGGGGGGGTATCCGAAGGGAATTCCGCAAGAAAAAAAAAACGGTACTTATATACATTTTTGTAAATACATACACATTATACATACATTGAAATATTTGCACTGAGAGAGAACCGAACCAGCGCCCCCTATCGTAGCAGTGGAATGCACTACCGCTACGCCACAGAGGCCGCCTGAGAGGCACCTGGCTATAAATTTCAATGTAGAGTCAGGTGACTCAACGTCAGTTTGAAGTGCTATCAATTTCAAGTTTATCTCTCTTATCTTCAATATATAGACAACATCATTTATCTCAGTGCTAGATATATGTTACCTACCGTGCCATTCAGATTTCTTTGAGTTTTTTTTTAAATTTTCCTATCTTACAACTTGCAAGCAATATCTACACATAGCAACACTGTCGAGGGATATTTTACTTTTTTTTTTTATACCACTAAGGTGGCAGACAAGCACACGGCCCACCTGATGGGAAGCGGTTACCGTGGCCTATGGACGTGTGCAACACCAATGGCGTCACACTCGCGCTGCCGACCCTGTAAAGGAGAGGGGATGGGTAAGGAGTTTGGGCTCAGGCACTCACACTCACCAAACGGAACGCAACAGTTCAAATACTGTTACTTGGCGTCGATATTCTGTGAGAGGGTGGTGCTTCCCCGGTCGAGTCGGCCCATCCATGCAACGGCCAAAATGACTGTTGCTTGACTCTACCATTTTTATAGATGTACATAATTAAAACAAATGTGAATTCTAGGAAAATGTTTTTAATACGATACGTACCAAATTGTTGATGGCACATTTTTAAAATTTAAATATAATAACCGCGGTAGCCTAGTGGTATGGGTAAAGGACTGCTGAGGCGAGATCTCGGGTTCGATCCCAGGTATTACCATGGCACACACCAATGATTTTTGTAAGTTATGTGTGTATTTATCGCAGGTTTATAAGTGCCCGGTTAATGGCAATAGGCTCGCCACCTATTACATTGGGACCTAAAAACATAAACTGGCGAAATGTGGGTGCTAGCACCTCTGCCTACCCCTTCGGGGATATAGGCGTGAGTTTATGTTATGTTATGTTATGTCAAAATTAAAAAAAAACCGGCCAAGTGCGAGTCAGACTCGCCCATGAAGTGTTCCGTAGCAGCAAGTGAAATTTTATATGTGAGTTGATTGAACGAAAGGTAAATTGCGGTTTACGGTTTATGACGTATTAAAAAAAACGACTTACTAGATCTCGTTCAAACCAAATTTCGGTGGAAGTTTACATGATAATGTACATCATATATTTTTTTTTGTTTTTTCATTCTCTTATTTTAGAAGTTAAAGGGGGGGGGGGGCACATTTTACCACTTTGAAAGTGTCTCTCGCGCAAACTATTCAGTTTAGTAAAAAATGATATTAGGAACCTCAATATCATATTTGTAGACCTATCCATAGATACCCCACAAGTATGGGTTTGATGAAAAAAAAAATTTAGAGTTTCAGTTCCAAGTATGGGGAACCCCCAAAATTTAATGTTTTTTCTTCTATTTTTGTGTGAAATCTTAATGCGGTTCACAGAATACATCTACTTCCCAATTTTCAACAGCATAGTTCTTATAGTTTCAGAAAAAAATAGCTGTGACATACGGACGGACAGACAGACATGACGAATCTATAATTCTTTTTAGGGTTCCGTTTTTTGCCATTTGGCAACGGAACCCTAAAAAGATTGTAAAACGTGGCAATTCTAGGATTGATATTTTTTTAATTACATCCATTGTTGGCACCTACATTAACTTCTACATAACAATATGAATTGAATCAAACGTATGTATCATCATCATCATATCAGCCGTAGGAAGTCCACTGCTGAACATAGCCCTCCCCCATTGACTTCCATTTCGACCGGTCTGTAGCGGCCTGCATCCACCGAGTCCCTGCGCTCTTTACCAGGTCATCCGTCCACCTTGCGGGAGGCCTTCCTGCGCTGCGCTACGTATGATACACGTATGATATTCAGAATAGGCTATTTGACAGTACCTTTTTTTTTTTTTTTTTTTATCGTGCGGAAATCCCTTCGGATACCCCCCCGCCGGCCAGCGGGGGCGGTTATGTCGGGCTTGCACCGACTAAAACCGCACGCCGTCTCGGGTCTTCAGACGCCGGGGTGTAAGGTTACCCATAGAGCATATCCCTCGCACCCCGGCTGACCCTGGGCCATCTCACCACTAACAGCATCGCTCATCCTGTCTCCTCTGAAAGCAGAGGAGTACGGAGAGCGATGTGTTCCCGCCACGTTGGGTATTGGCCGACGATCAATGCCAACCCTATGAAGGGGTGAAGGGGAAGCCATTGACCGCCGCCCAGGGTGTACCGGCCGCTCCGATTCCGTTCCCCCCGGACTGCAGCGGGATCGGAATCGGAGCGACACTCGAGGAGGTTACCCAACACACACCCCTGACAGTACCTACCTACAGAAATCTATACATATAAATAAAATCGGAGTGTCTGTTTGTAATATTGAAATAACCGTTTTTTACTACATGTATTATGAATACATATATATACGGTACACACACCAAAATAACATTTTTTACAATTAGGTAGATTTCGATGAAATCGATCTACCTATTGGTTTCTTGACTACTGTCGAATTAAAAAAAAAATTCTTCATAGGAGGTCTAGTTATGACCCCCTGAGTCCGAAATGACCACTGGTCAAAAAGTTTATATATATATATATATATATATACGAGGGTCAAACTGAAAGTTCTTAGAAAATCAAAAACTGATTACATTAGCCAGTTATTAGTTTTATTATATCTTTTCAAAATATTGTCCATTCACGTCAATACACCGCTGCATGCGATGGAACCACTGGGAAAAGCACTTTGCCCACTCGTCCTTAGGGGTCTCTTCAATGGCATCGCGATACGCAGCCACCGCTTCTTCAGCATTCATAAACCGCTTTCCTTTAAGTTTTTCTTTAATTTTTGGAAATAAATAAAAATCACAAGGCGCGAGGTCGGGGCTATACGGCGGGTGACCCAGTAATTCAACGTTTGATGTCGCCAAATAGCCGATCGTTCGCTTGGCGGTGTGCGACGAGGCGTTGTCGTGGTGAAGGAGGATCCTACTGCGAGGTCGTTTCTCTCGAACTTTTTCCAAGACAAGTGGCAAACAATTGGTAGTGTACCATTCTGCAGAAACTGTTTTTTGATCCTCTAACACAATTGTTACGAAATGACCTATCCTTCCAAAGAACGAGGCCACCATTTTTTTTCCCGCACTTCGATCTCTCTTCACTTTAGTTGGCAACTCCTCGAAAGGAAACACCCACTGAGCAGATTGTCTTTTGGTTTCAGGATCATAACAGTAAATCCAGCTTTCGTCACCTGTTAGTATGTCGAACACAGCATTAGAGTCACCTCCGTTAAATCTTTCAATCATTTTACGGCACCAATCCACACGATGGAGTTTTTGAGCCTCAGTCAAATTATGAGGTATCCACCGGGCGCAAAGCTTCCTGACCGCTAAATGTTCGTGGAGGATTTTGTGCACTTGACTCATACCGATGCCTAAGCTTGTCCGAATCTGCTGATAGGTCACTCTTTTGTCAGTCTCTATCATACGCCGCACAACACAGATGTTATTTTCAGTCGTCGCCGTAGAAGGCCGTCCCTCACGTAAATCATCAGTGAGATTAGTGCGACCACGTTTAAACTCATTAAACCAGTTGTAAACAGTCGCACGAGATGGGGCTTCATCGTGAAAGGCCAATCGTAGTCTATCATAACTTTCTTGTTGACTTAAATGACATCGAAAGTCATAAAAAATCATTGCACGAAAATTTTCTCGTGTTAAATTCATGTTAACGTGACACAGACAATTTTCAATTTGCCGCCAAATCGTAAAACAAATGATAAATGAATGAAATATATACTCAGTAATATTGGCAAAGAGTTCTATTTTCAAATTTTAGAATTATTTTTTTATTATATTGTTTATAAGTGGCCAGTTCTAAGAACTATGTATGGTTCCACTTCCCAAAATTTGCGGCACTCTCACGGCCGCATTTTTGCCCCGATCGCTTTCAAACTACGGTCAAAAATTGCTTGGGTGTATAATTAGTTTAAGTTCGTGAACGGGTGGAATCCGGCCTAAGGGGACGGTAGGGCCTCACTTTTTGTGAAATCAGTTTTTCCTCAAAATTTCACGTTCCATGAAAGATATTCGAACCGTTCTAATTTTATCCCATAGTATACATGAATACCAACAACTTTTAATTATTAACCTATAAGATTAAAACTTTAACTAAAAGTGCAGGGGGGAAAAACCAAAATTTTTGGGGAAAAAAATCATAACTTCTAACCGGTGAACATTCTTGGCGTCGGAAACATTTTTAATCGATAGACCATTTTTAAGTCTAAAATAAATGTCTGAAAAGTTTTTCGCTAAAAGTTACCGTTTTCGAGAAAAAAAAATTAAACATGTTAAAAATGCGTGTTAAAAACGAAATCTACCTGTGCGTTCCCCCTGCGGGAACGGTTTTTTTTTGTGTCTGTTTGTTCCGGCTAATCTCTGAAATGGCTGGACCGATTTTGACGGGACTTTCACTGGCAGATAGGTAATGTTACAAGACGTAACATAAGGTACTTTAATTTTAGAAAAAAAATTGGCTCACGCGCAAAAGAACCAAAACCATAAACATCGAAATCCACGCGGGTGAAGTCGCGGGCACGGCTTGTATAATATATAGAGGTAAAATGTGTTTATTTATTTGTAACAATTAAACTCAAATATAACTATTTGTGGGTAACATTGGCCTCTTTTGAACCGATATTACTGCGAGATCAGGACTCAAATGAAGTAGTCTTACTCCTGGATGGATGTATGGACGTTTGTTACTCTTTAACGCACAAACGCCTGAACAGATCCGGCAGAAATTTGGTACAGGGATGGATGTAGTGTGGAATACCACATAGGCTATGGAGGAACGGAAACAGAATTCTACGAGAGCGAAGCAGCGGGCAAAAACTAGTTGAAAATATAGATCAAACTGTTGTCAGCATTTCAGCAAATATTATATTTAAGTCTTAACTTCACGTTTATTATTTGAAACCTTTGTTGATGGGGATGATAGGATTGAAATTATCAAAGACTATAGTATCTTATAAATAAATAATAAATAAATATTCTAGGACATATTACACAGCCCCATCTAGACCCAAACTAAGCATCTCACAACTTATTGCATGTCCATGAGATATATTGAACACATAGGTACGACAACTATAATTAAACACTTCAATCCACAAAACGCTTTTCACAAATGGTCATTGGTCATCGCAGTAACGTATGCAGAAGTGGCGCTGATATTGATATCATCCAGCATAAATTATGTAATTATTGGCATATCTATGAATTCTATCTATGATGTAACGAATGATAGATGATGTAATATAATTTTTTTTTTTTTTTCACCTTTATGGCAAGTAATAAATGTATGCCAATGTTAAGTTAAAACGAGGAAACGTATTTTTGTACAATTAAAACGGAACGGAATTGAGGAAAACAAAAGGACAGGATCAGGTAGGTAAAAAAGACATTAAAACATTAAAATCTACAACTAAACACAAATACTTAAATACAAAAATAATCTACAATTTAATATCATTATGTTTTATAAATAAATCTATAGCTTCTAATACTTGTTTATTAAAGGGGTACATAAGTAATAAAGGAATATGAGTAGGTAAAGGAATACTAGGAAGAAGATAAAAAAATAGAATATCAAATTGACGGCAAGCCAGGAATAGGTGATTTAAGTCACCTACTCCTGCCCCGCAATCACAAATAGGGCTATCTCTAATTTTTATTCTTGCAAGATGAGCGGGAGTGCAAGCATGTCCCAGACGCATCCTTATTAAAGATGTTGTTAATCTTTTCTCTAAATTTAAAAAAGCAAACCAAGGCTTATTGGGAATGTTAGGTTGAATGTTATAGTAAAAAAGTCCCTTCGATCTACTGCTAAGATGCCAAGATTTATGCCATGTGTCGAATAGGTAGCGTTTCGCACCACTATAAACATCTTCACCAAATAATTTGTACGGGACCGTATCTCCACAGGAGACAGCTTCCTTAGCAATTTTGTCAGCAATTTCATTTCCTGCAATACCCGAGTGACTCGGAATCCAGGCGAATTCAACTACAAAATTCTTACAGTGGCATTCATGTAATAAGTTTTTAATGCCAAATATTATTGGATTATTTGCGTTTTTAAATGGATTCTTTTTTAATGATTCTAGAACAGCAAGAGCGTCAGTTAAAATGATAGAGTTTTTAAGTTTTGCAATTAAAATATATTCTAAAGCCTTGAGAAGTGCAAAACATTCGGCATTGTAGATAGAAGTCTCTGGAGGCAGTTTAATTTTTTGTACAATATTATAATTAATGTGATACACACCCACCCCCACTGGTTCAGGGAATGGATACTTGGAGGCATCAGTAAATAATTGATGTGAATTTGATTGACTGTTAAAATCTGTATTAAAGTTTATTGTTCCATTAATGCTAGGAAACAACATCAAAGATTCATAATTGACACTATACAGAGGTAAAAAGGGAGACTGATGAATAGGGGATGAAAAGGATTTGAATTTTAAATAGCTTTCTACAATATATGGTTTACTTTTATGGCGCCAGTAAGAACTATTTTGAATTTATTCTGAAAGATTGTGTAATTTTGTGTGAAGAGGATGATTTGAAATGAGAAGAGCTTTAAAAATAAATCTGTCTGACAAGAATTGTCTCCTCAAATTTAAAGGGGGCTCCGACACTTCCACTTGTAATGCATTGATTGGACTGGATTTCATAGCACCAGTAATAATTCTAAGAGCTTTAGCTTGTATGTTATCCATTAGTTTAAGACTTGATTTACTACACAGACTGAGCAAATATGTACCATAATCTAGCACACTTCTGATAATGGCATTATATACTAATTTTAATGAAAAAGGGTGAGCGCCCCACCATACGCCAGCAAGGCATCTAATAATATTAAGATGACGTTCACATTTATTAACAACAAACTTAGTATGAGCAAATCCATTCAAGCGAGAGTCAAGAATTAAACCTAAATACTTGGCGTGAGGTTCAACCGGCAGGGCAATGTTATCGTAATACACGCAAACAGAAGGGATGTATCTTTTTCTCGTAAATACTACTGTGGTACATTTAGAGGTTGATACCTCCAGGCCATTAGAATTAAACCATTGTTTTAAAGAAAAAAGAGATGCAGACAGCATCTCACAAGCTAACTCAGTATCATGGTTTGCATAATATAACAGTAAGTCATCGGCATATTGCAGCAAACGAACAGGATTACCCAGAGATCTATCTAAATCATAAGTGTAAATATTATACAACAAGGGGCTTAAAACAGATCCCTGTGGAAGTCCTTTATCCACTACTCTCAAAAAATGTTTATCTTCATGGGATACTTCAATTGTTCTGTTTATTAATAGATTACAAATAAAGTTCGTCAATAGCTCGGGTATCTTTAAAAGAATCAATTTCTGTTTAAGAATTGAAATAATAACGTTATCGTATGCAGATTTAATGTCTAGAAAAGTAGCGACTATAGATTGATTACATGAAAACGAAAGTTGGATGTCCGTTATAAATATGCTAAGACAGTCCATGGTCGACCTACCTTTTCGAAAGCCGAACTGACTATTTGAAAGAATATCACGGCTCTCTACAATCCACTCCAGTCTATTTTTAACTAGATGTTCGGCAATTTTTGTAATCACAGGCGAAAGAGCTATAGGTCTATAAGAATATGGATCATTTGGGTCCTTATCTTGTTTCAAAATGGGAATAATAATCTGAGATTTCCATGATGGGGGGATAATTCCTGAGACTAGAATAGAATTAACAAGGTCAAGATAATAGTGTAGGCTTACATCACCAAGGTTACATAAAAAAGAGTAAGGGATACCATCTTTCCCTGGAGAGGAATCTTTTAGTGTGCTTAACACAAATTTTAACTCTTGAAAAGAGAAGAGAGAAGATACCATTGATGGAGAATTGGGAATAGGAGAAGTTAAATATGTCATTTCAGAAACGGAAGGAGGGGCAAGAATATTTAAGAAATTATTTATTATTGAAGACGGTATTGTGTTTATAGATGGTTGTGTAAAAGCTGAGCGGAATCGCCTAATTTTATTCCAAACAACCGAAGGGCTAGAATTAGGGCAGAGAGAGGAACAGAAAGATTGCCAGGAAGACTGTTTCTTACTTTTAAATAAAGTTCTTGTATCAAGGATGGCCTGCGATAAAATCTCATAGTTTTCCCAAGACATAAGACGTTTGTAATTTACTTCAGCTTCTTTTCTTTTTTGGATGGCAAGTGAGCATTCTTTGTCCCACCAAGGAGGAGATGGTATGCCTCTACGCATACCATCTCCTCCTTTAGTGGGAAATGTATCGTTAGCTACATATAATATTAAGTTTGAAAATGCTTCCGAGCAATCTTTTTCGTTTCCATAATATATTTGGGGAAGATCATAGATTTTGGATTCTATGGATAATTTAAAGGTGTCCCAATCGGAATCACGGGCAATCTTGTGTCTTAAGAGAGATCGGCGATTATTGTGAAATTTTATAGATAAAGGAACAGTTATAATTAGGGGAAAATGGTCACTGCCAGAAGAAGAAGATAAAGGCTGCCAGGATAGTAATGGAAATAAAGTTGGTGAGCATACGGATAAATCTATGGCACTTATACGTTGTCCTGGTTTTGATCTGCGGGTAGCGACACCTGTAATAAGAATGGATAGATTATTCTTGTCAAATAAGTCATATAGTTCAGTTCCATTTGGATTCGTTTTAGAACTTCCCCATATCTCATTATGAGAATTAAAATCTCCTAAAAGTATTAAAGGTTGAGGAAGAGTTTGGATTATACAGTTTAGTTCTTGAAATATAGGTGAAGAAGGGTAAGGTATATAAATAGAAGCAAAACAAATGTTTTGAATTTGAACAGCAACTATTTCAAATTCGTCACTGTGAGAAGGGATTGAAACTATTGTATATGGTAAATTATAATTTACCAATATGGCAACACCACCGTGTGCGTCACCATCACTTCGGTCTTCACGAATACAAACATACTTTGAAATTCTAAATAATCGATTGGGTTTTAACCATGTTTCTGATAATGCAATTAAAAAAGGGTTATATTCATTAATGAGACCTATCAGTTCAGTTTTTTTGCTGACTGCACTCTGGCAATTCCATTGTATTACTACGGATTGATCCATTGTCAGTGTAAAGAATTTTAACAGCTTGATGTATGATAAGGGCAGCGTGGGACGGTGAAATATTTGACTTAGATAATGATTCTACTAATTGTGTAATAACTTGTAAAATACTGTGGTTCGTTGTGGAGGTATCAATATCAGCGGTCTTATTAAGAGCACAACCATTAGCTGGTTCAGGCAACATGTGCTCTTTAATAATAGCGTCATGGGAAGATCTATCATAACCATGTTGAGATTTTGTCAAGATTTTAGGTTTTAGAAAGACAGTTTTTTTATATGAAGAAGTGTTAGGTGATACTATATGTTGTGTAGTTGATGAAGAATTGTGAGCATGTATATTATTGGAAATGGTAACATCGGCATAAGATTTGGAGACCTTTGGGAATTGTTTTTCAGCTTCTGCATATGAAATACAATTTTCTGCCATTGATTTTTTAATATTCCTTTGTCTATTAAATTCGGGACACATCTTATTTGTAGCGAAATGATAACCATGACAATTAATACAAAAAGAACTTTCTTCACCTATTTTACAGGAGTCAGCTGTGTGATCCTGTCCGCACTTTAAGCATCTTGGCTTAGACCGGCATTGGACTTTGGTGTGTCCATAGCGGCAGCAATGAAAACACTGTATTGTAGGGAATATGTATAAATCAACAGGAAGGGCGTTAAAAAACATAAAAACTCTTTTCGGTAAAATCTGGCCATCAAAGGTTAAGACTAATGATTCGGTGGGTTTCCATGTTATATTGTCATTCATTTTTATTTTATAATTCAGCCTTCTCACTTTAATAATGGCACCACAACCAATTGGTACAGTTATATTAGATAAAATATCCTCCTCAGACAAGTCTGAGGGGATGCCTCGAACAATCCCCATACGAGTGGTTTGAAAAGTTGGTATAAATGCTAACAGATTATTTAGCTTTAAATTTATATTGCTGATAAAGTCATTTGCATTATTAAAATCTGTGAAACCTACTGATATTCTATTTCTGCCTATTCTTTTGATGCTACCATTAACTATATTTTGTACACAATTGTTTTTAAGGAAGTTGCCTAAAGTGATGGGGTGGAGAGTGGTTCCATCACTTGGAGAGGAAGAGATTTTTTGCACATGAACTATATAAGGGCCAGAATCACTTTTAACATATAATTTCCTACCAATGCCAATTGGCTGTGGCTGCTGTGCATTTATTTCGTTCAAAGTTGATGAAGTGTCCATGGGAGCAACAGGAGTAGTTATTTCGGAAATTTTGTTGCAGATACATGTGTTTTCAGTATCTGAACCAATGGAATTCTTTTTACGCCGTTTATTACATGTTTTACACTTTTTTACAATTTTGGACCTTTTTCTGCTCCTGGATGCGGTCGAAGCGTCCGAATCCAGACCAGACTCATTTACCTTATTTACACTGGATTGTATAGTAATATATGCACCTACATCCAGAGGGGGTGACCCCCCTGGATCAGGTGGCTCATTCATACTTATATAACTATTAGAAAGAAACTACTTATATACTAACTACTTACCTAAATTTATATATACAAACCAATATACAACAGGGAAATATGTACATAAAGCTACAACACCCAACTGATCACTTAAATAATTAAAATGAAAAATTTTAAATTCAAGACTTCCCGCCTCCGAGACGTTTCCCGCGCTTTTTTTCGTAATATAATAATGTTATGTATTGTGTAATCTCGTTGAGTAAGTTTCCGTTTTGACAGTTAGGCTGTCAATGTTCGTCATGTCAGTCAGTTATAGTTTTTTAGTCGTTCTCGTTCATCTGTATGCGCGGGAATGGCGCAGGAGCACAGATAATACTGAGTTCCGAGTTGCACCACAGGGAAAACCATAAAGTTTTTTTTTTCTTTTCCTTTTTTATGTTATCAGCATTTTTGTTTTGAGTTTTATTTTTTATTTGTTTTTGTTGTTTAATTGTTTGCGTACGTGTCGTCACCGGTTTGGCGCCATCAGAATACCAGCGCTGTGCATGTTGTAATGGCATGTGCAGCAATAATGCTGAGATGGCGACCATATTTAGATGCGCACAATGGACCTATATTAGAATTTAAGGTTAGATTGTAAGTTCATTAAGTTTAAGTTTAATTGTGCGTATTGTAAATAAAATATTTTTCTTTTTCTTTTCTTTTAGCTTGTCATATGGGTTCTAGAATGCGGATAATCATACTTAGATACTTTTTTTTGTATATAAATAAATGTTATACATAGAAACACCCAGACCAATGCTCATATACATATTTGCAATGAGCGGGAATCGAACCCACAACCTCTGACTTAGCAGTCGAATGCACTACCTCTACCGCGAATGCATAGCATAATATATTAACACCAATAGATTAAGGGCTCATCATCCCACTAACGGCTGAACGGTTCTGGCTGAAATTTGGTACAAGGATAGATAGAGACTTTTTATCCCTGGAATAGGTATCCATGGGACGCGGGGACGGGATTGAAATAGCTAGTTGTAAATATAAACCTAAGGGAAGCGACCAGAGAACCCGGACATAAGTATTTTATAACTTTCTGGGGTTTGTTATTTGAATAGATTTAGTTTTAGTTTGGAAAAAGTGACCATCCAGGACGGGACTTGAACATTTTGATTTGATATATTCTTTACCTGCCAGCGTCTTTGGAGACCTGTGTCTTTATTCTCTCATCAAATACATGTCCCTCATTGAACTCTTTGCTGATCCTGTCTACGTCTAGCTTGCTGTGGAGCCTGACGGCCCCTTCAGCAGTGCAGATATTGTCCACGGGACATCTGTCGAAGTAGTCCAATTTCTTGTACCCCTTCCTATGAGCCCATGACTCTAGATCGAAGCATGTAGCTTGACCTGATACTCCTACATGTATCATTAGCTGTGGAAGATAAATGCTACATGAATATCTATCATATCAAATTAGCTGTGTTTGTACATGGCAAATATTTAAAAAAAAACTTGGTTTATGTGAAATGAGGATTCTGAATATAATGTTTTTTTTTTTGCATCCTTGTCTGTGTTTGTCTTCGCAATGGATACAAAAACTACTGAACGGATTTTGATGCGGTTTATTCTATTAGAAGGGCCTTGGTCAGACCAAAAATCTGCTGTATGTTTGATTGCAATTGGTTAAGTAGAACCTGAGATATGGCCAAAAAACAATAACCAACCTTCACGTGGGTCGAGTCGTGGGTAGTTCTAAATTAAAGTGGATTATACCTGATTCATGTATGTATCTTACTTAATATGGTGATTAATTGAAGTGAATTTATTTAAATAAATAAATATTTTAGGATTTATTACACAGTGTCATCTAGACTCAAAGCAAATGCAGCTACTGTGTTGACACTCCGCACATAAGATTTTGCCAATGCATTTATGATGCGCAAGCCTGCGTGTCCTTATAGCTACAACCTAGGAATCTTTAGATATAGAGTGAATAGGTATCACTTATCATCAGCTGACATAGTTGTCAAACACGAGCCTACCCTACGAAGAGTGTTGAAGTTTGTGAGGATATGCGTTTCTTACTCTTTCAAGTAAAATCGCATGATAGAATTTGGATGAAATATGGGACCAGCTAGATTAAAGTTTGGAATAACACATAGGTTACTTCTTATCCTCGGAAATCTGTCGGTCGCGGGATGGGGATCAGAATTTCGCGTAAGCGGAGCCGCAGGCAATAACAATTTGATAATTTCAAAAACACCAGCAAGTGATAGAACAAGCAAAACAAAATGATACAACTTACTTTAGGGGTGTGTGTTTCCCACAGGGCAGGCACAAATTCATCCACATTTTCGTATGTGACTGGGATTTCAATCAAAACCAGTTCCACATTATGCTTCGTTTCAATTTCATCCTTATTCATAATCTTTACAGCTTCCCAGCTGGCGTTAACTGGGTGACCCACATATGGGCCGAAACCCGTTACAAGCACGATTGGTTTGAACATAGAATCGGAATCGTTGCACATTTTCTAAAATAAAAATAATTAACGCCTTTAACGTGTTCCAAACAACTGCAGAACTGCAAAACCCTTTAAACACTAAAGTTTGTTTACCTTTTTGACGTTAAAGATAATATTGTTATGGAAGGTTTGACATCAAAAGTCAGATGACTTCAATTTCATGATGTTGTCAGCATTGTGTTTTCCTTATAGTCCAAGATTCCGGGCTTCCAAGACCTCATTTTTACAAGGAAAAAATGTATAGGGTAATGTAGTGTAGGAATATACCTTGAGTGTATGCATATTTGCTAACTTGTCCCGGCGGCCATTTTTCTGTAATAACTTACCAGGTGCTAAAGGTAGGTTAGAAGCTAAATCGAAGTACTTATTTATTGCCCGGGAGAGACTTAGAACTCTCCCGGGCCGCCGAGCCCGCAACTTGCTCGCCGCGCGTCGCAGGCGACTCAGGCGCCGGAGGTCGCTTAACGACCTCCGTCCTCCATGAGCGCAGGCCTGGGGGTGGCGGGTGAGGCCACCTGTCACCCCAGCAGAAGCAGGCCGGGACGGTGGGGCGACTAGCGCCCCTCCCCCAAACCGGGGCAAGACGGGGATACCGTGGTTCCCAAACCCGAGGGGGCCATCTCGAAACCGGAGATGGCCCAGGGTCAGTCGGGGTGCGAGGGATATGCTCTATGGGCAACCTTACACCCCGGCGTCTGTAGACCCGAGACGGCGTGCGGTTTTAGTCGGTTCAAGCCCGACATAATCGCCCCCGCTGGCACGCGGGGGGGTATCCGAAGGGTATCCGCACGAAAAAAAAAAAAACTAGGACGGTTACCAGCTTCGCAATCAACCCAAACTTAAGCGTAGCGAGATTTGCCTATCCAACAATAGGTCAACGTGACCGGTCGACTTTTTCCATTGATTTGGTTTTTCGGTGATTATTCCTCGATGGCAAGACCGACTGGACATTCGACCCCTTACGACACTCAGTAATGTCTACTTGATCACCGTGGCAAATTTGGTCGAGATCGGTCAAACGGTTTCGGAGGAGTATCATTTGTTTGAAATGCAACTTTGAAACCAAAGACGCTTCGCTCGCCTTCGGCTCGCTACGCAGGCTACGCTTAATAAGAGAACAGTAGGTTATCTAAAGCCCCTCCGCGAGTTAATTACCTAATCTGCGGTGGCGCTTAGGGTTGTCACGTTTACTTTTCGGTAAAATTATATATACGTACTTACGCAAATACGTATTATGAGCAGCACTAGATATTTTTGAATCCCTGACGCATATGCAATTTCCTAATGTAAATACTTAATATTTACAAGGCCTGTTGTGTATATACCTCATTATTTTATTCATATAATTTATAGATAATAAAATAAATATTTCATTATCGTCTATATGTTATAAACCGCTAAATAAAAACTAGGAATTAAGTGCAGGGTGCGACTGAAATAAATTGAGCTGAGCGAGCAGGACACTTACTTGAAAAATAAGGCATCTTACTACGGTCGCGCGCATAGCTAAGGCCACGCGCTCGTGAAACTGTTTTTCGATGATTATTCCTCAATGGTACATTGTATTTGAACAGTTGACCCCTCTAAACACTCAGCGATGTCTACATTATCACCATGGCAAATTTGGTCAAGATCGGTATTCTGGTTCCGGAGGAGTACAGTCTCGACCAAACGGCTTATAGCCATGTAGAAGAGTTTCGCTTCGCTCAGCTCAATAAACTGCGCTAATCAAATTAAATCCAGTGAGAGAAGGCGAATGCGAGCAGCCGTGCAGTACCTACCTACGCTAAGAGAACGCGCGCGATCTTACTCACGGTACGGCCAAAACTGTGACTTGCTGCGACTTTCCGTATATTAAAAAGTACTTTGTGACTGCGACCAACGTATTTTACCTTATATTATGCTAACGTGTGCGTGCCAACGCGTACCTACAGACCGCCCGGCGCGCGCTCACACATCTAAACCGGCAGAGGCCCATTTCTATGAAGATAACCTACTGCTTATACTGTGTTATTACTTTCCAGAATTCTTTCCTTATTAGCGAAACTGTCAACTGGTGTAATAATACAGGATATTTTTTCCCTAAAATCCACGGGTTTGATTCCTGGCTAGGAAAAGGAATATTGATTTTCCAAAATCCAAATGATGCAGTGTTAGGTTTCATCTATTTCGTTGTCTTATATTTATAATAAAATAAAATGCTCTGAATCTCAATACGTATATTTTCGTCACGCATTAAAGTATTTTAAACAATATCTATTTTGACTGTAGGTATAACACTGCATTTATTTCTGGATTTGCTATTGGGCAGTGGGTTAGGAGTTTATTGCCCAAACATATATCACAAGGTTGATCGTAATTTGTTTTTGATGTCTTACATAAGTATATGGAACGAATAAAAAAAATTGTTTATCGATTGATGAATATTGAAAGTAGGTGTTTAATTAATTTTTCTTCTCTGTGTCTGTCTGTAAGTAGTGTTACAAATGAAAAAAATGTGTATTTTACTGACTAGGTGTAAGAGGTGAAGATAATGTGAATATAAATGAAATTCACAAGGTAGGTTGGTTACAACAAACTTTGAAACACTTTAAGTTACACTTTAAGTGTATGGCTCCATCTCTCTCCCTCAGCTCCGCTGCCAACGTTTATATATAGTCAAAAGCTGCCCAAAATGGAATTGTTTTAAGTGCGTCGCGCGTCGTGGTAGCCGTGTTTTGTTGATAGTGACAAAAATCTTGACAATGTACTCTAGATGCGCAGTAGTTAGTGTAGTTACGAATTTGTAGGTCTCGCCCAATAGCAAATCCAGAAATAAATGCAGTGTTATACATTATCAAAATATATATTGTATAAAATACTTTAATGCGTGACGAAAATATACGTATCGAGATTCAGAGCATCTATTTTATTATAAACTAGCTGACCCGGCAGACTTCGTACTGCCTCAATCGATAGCACCTTTTAAACCTTCTCTAGACCTCCACAAATAATTCAAGATCAAAATTAGCCAAATCGGTCCAGCCGTTCTCGCGTTTTAGCGAGACTAACGAACAGCAATTCATTTTTATATATAAGAAGAAGAAGAAGAGAAGAAGATAAGACAACAAAATACTTAGATAGTCCAGTCAAAATAGACATTTGACTAGGGAATAATTCGCATAGAGCTGAAAATTGGCAGATGCGTTAAATACATCATTATAAATAACATGTCAAAAATCCCCTTCGATCCTACTTCTGCAAAAAAAATATTCAAGGTCAAACGTACAAAATTAAAGCTTTTCCATTTTTCTCGAAAACGGTAAGTTTTATCGTGAAAATAGGTCAGACAAAGTTGTAGATCATACCATTCTCTACAAAATTGATCTAGTCACTTTTTCTCTTACTACTCACCATTCATGAGATATCGCGGTTTTAATAATTAGAAAATTCTTTTTTTACATAATATGCACGCATTTCCGCACCACCTATGATAAGGTCACGGGGTGGAGGCGCGCTAACCAACCAATCAGCTATCAAGTTATCTATGTTATTATAAAATTGTAAATTTGTTGTGCCTGGACAAAGGAGATACCTTTTTTTTTTTTTTTTTTTCGTGCGGAAATCCCATTAAAAAAAAACTTTTGTTGTATTAAATTAACTTTTCAGAACATTTTTTTTTTCGTCTGTCTGCTTATCTGTTTCTCTGTTTGTTCGCGATGGACGCAAAAACTACAAAACGGATTTTAATGGGGTTTGCGGGCATTAGCTAGTAGATATATAAAACTAATCATGGGCTAAAAGAGTTAGCGTCATTGGTTGATCAGTCTTCTTATTGGCCAGCTAGAGCACAGGCGCGAACTTAATGCGACGTTGGTTCAAGAATTTTGTCTCGAGGTATACGTTTGTTCGTGTTTTGTGGCTTGCGGTTGTAACGTACCATCTTCTTCTTCATCTAAGCGTCAGTTCCGGTTAAACCCAAAGCTTGCACCCTATAGTCCGGTACCCGGTTCCTTCCACAAATTGGTTTATTTTGACTTTTACTGGAGCCCCCCCCAACTCTATAATTTAGCAATCTTTACCCAACCCCGAAAGGGACTTGCCTGAGCCAGAGCACAGATTAGTTAACCACAGCTTCATCCATCAGTAGGCGTATCGGCTTGCAAGAATTTGATGGAGCCACACATGCATTAAAAATACACGAGCAAGTATATCATGCCTCATAACACAGAATAATGAAGTTTTACACACTATATACTCAATCATTGCTCTGTGGCCAGACTACAGTTACATATCATTGTAAC
This sequence comes from Cybosia mesomella, assembly GCA_946251805.1. Taxonomy (NCBI): domain Eukaryota; kingdom Metazoa; phylum Arthropoda; class Insecta; order Lepidoptera; family Erebidae; genus Cybosia; species Cybosia mesomella. The sequence goes on from OX276405.1 coordinate 1,533,187, forward strand.
TAAAGTTGGTTTATAGTTAACTATTTTTTCAAACTATTTCAAAATAACTAGTCATAAATATGACATGCTGTTTGAAATACCTACGGTCGTTTCACAGATGTTTGTAATAACTAATGGCCGAAATATCAAAAGGTCAACTCACCTACGGTCAACTTACCTAAGGTCAACTCACCTACGGTCAACTTACCTACAGTCAAATAACCTACGGTCAACTCACCTATGGTTTATTCAACTACGCATGATTGAAATAATGGACGATTCATCTACGGTAGATTTATCAGTGGTCAATATTTAAGAAATGCTACAAAAAAAATGTAATTAAGTTGATTACTCAAACACGACCAAGTAAATCAAATTAACAATAGAATAGAGTAGAATGAACTGGGGTGGAGAGGAGTGGACATGGGTAGATTAGGTTAGGTTTGGATAGAACATTGACCATTAACGCGCGAAAGCGAGCGAGCGGAGCGATCATGACGAGGCAGCGGCTGCCGAGCGCCAGATCCCCTCTATGCGTTAATGGTCACTGTTCTAACCTACCCCTAATTATTCAGTAACAGTAGATAATGTCTGATGCTTACACAGTACGTTTAAAATAAATCCAGCCTGCAGTATTAATAAGCCGTAGGCGAGTCGTCCAATAGTTATTTCGAACATAGTTGAAATAACCAATATCTTAAAAAAACATAGTTTAATCAAACTATGGCTTTTTAAACATAGTTAATTGAACAGTAGTCGAGTCAACCGATATGCGTTATGAATATAATATTTGAATCAACCGTAATTATGATGAAAATAGTTAAAATAACTTTAGTTACCCAAAGTGCCTAGTTATTTCATTCACGGGTGCGGTTTCTACTACTGTGTCATCTTTAGAGGAAAATTACAACTAAAACTTTAAACAATACATAGGTACCTACCGATTGTAGGCAGTGTTGTAGATCGGCACTTGTGTATCTATAGATACTATTATAAAATTGTAAATTAGTTAGGATCTTGAAAAAAAAATGTAAGTACTTGGGTTGTTAAATTAACGAACCTGAAACAAGAAATATGTTTTTTTAGAATTCTTGTCTGTTTGTTCGTAATAATGGGCGTAATAACTAGGTACTGTAGCGTCGGGGGCTGACGCCACAATACCTCGTGTCAACGAAATGATAAAAACACAAGGATTAATATTTATATGGGCATTTATTTGCACAAAAGACTTCCTATATCGAGTTTTAGGGAGGTTTTACACGAATATATTTATATTTAAAACGAACTGTAGGGAATCGCGGATTCTGCTCAAGGATTGAGCCTACAATCAGTATACTTGGAACTTCTCTTCGGACGGCGGGTCGAGGCCGGAGCACCCGGTAGCCCGCTGTCATACGCTTGTCCGCCAAGCAATTGTTTTTCTTCCCTAAACTTATTTCAAATCAAAAACAATTTATTTTTAATCTCTGACACATGATGGCCGAACGAACTGTAGTGCTCGAACGAGGTCGGAACACTACAGTACTGAACGCATTTTGATGCGTTTTTTATTACAAATGTCTTTATAAGACTGAAAATCTGCCGCATGTTCAATGGCAATTGATTGATTAGAACCGGAGACATGACCAGAAGTCGCGCTAACCGACATCCAAGCGGGTGGAGCCGCGGGTATCAGCTAGTGAATAATAAAACACATTACGTGGTTGATTTCCTCAAATAGGTTAACTAGGAATATGAATAACATTATAGGTAACTATTTTGGTACATATTAATAACATAATTGTTTTTGAATCTCAGACGGCATCGAAACCTGAGGAGAGACGGACAGTTGCACACTAAAAATGCGAGTTTTGATAACTGGTTTTGGTCCATACGACATTGGCATCGATAAGGTGGATGTAAATGCAAGTTGGGAGGGTGTGCAGAGAATCGATAAAGACAAAATCGAGTCACAATATGGGATCAAGCTGATCGTACAGTACTTGATAGTGGAATATGATGAAGTACTAGCGAAGATGACGGAACTATGGGATGAAAATGAAAATTTTGACGTGAGTTCATTTGTATCTACTTAATAGTTTATTCCCGCTGCTTTTTTGAGTAATCCCACCCATTACTGTATCTCCTGTACACCAGAATCAATAGTAGTGATCCACGAACACACCGAGTCATTCGCGGGATGTCACACACAAAGTTGAACTGTTTTGGGACCCACAATTGGAGGATATATAGATACTGATACATAGAATTCTTTTGCTCTCACTTAAATAGGAACCTATTCCCGGTATTGGAAGTCTCTATGTGTTAATCCACGTCTGTAGGTGTGCAGGGCCCTACCAAGATCTTCGGGGCCCATGCCATCGTCACCTGTAATACAGCATACCTGCCGAACGACGGACGAGGCTCTGAAGGTTTTCCTTCCGTGGCAGGGGGTAGACACTCCCATAATATCCAAAAGATACGCAAAATATGGTCAAAAATAGTAGGTAGGCGGACCATGGGCCCTAATGGAAAGCTTTGGAAGCAACTGCATCAGCTGTGCGATGAAGTCGATTTCACTGTGTGATTACAGACAAACACAGAGCAATAGGTTTCGTCTACCCGCGTTTAAAAAGTGCACTTGTGTTTTTGCAGCATCTTACAATAATTGTTATTTTATATTGGTTTACCTAGTTGTTTTGCATAAAATTCATTGTTACTGCATATATCTTGGGCCAAAACAATGGTGAAAGTGTTATCTCACAATAACTCTCGCGATTAACAGCATCTCATAATCTTAATGTAAACCTGTTCAAACTTCTCAACGAAAATGTCCGTGTGCTTGAAATGCGAAAAAAATGTACCTACTGTGGATGATAAGAATCCTAAAATCAAATGTTATGGTTGTGAAAGGCAAATATGTGTAAAGTGTAGTGGGTTGCTGGCAACGGAGTTAAGAGTGGTAGTGTTGCAATTGCCTACTTTAAAATATTTGTGTCCTGATTGTGAGTTGGGAGTACGTCAATTACCGGCGTTGAGAAATATGGTTACCCAATTGAAAGCTGAGGTTGATAATCTGAAGTCCAAGCAAAACCGAGGTTGTGATATGGAAACCATTCTCTCGGAACTTGCAGAGAGGAAGAAATGAAGTACTAATGTCATCATGTTTGGTGTGGGTGAGTGCCAGCTTAAGACTGGAGATGATACACGGGATAAAGAGGTATGTATCTATCATGATAAAACTCAAGTGCAGCGAGCGCTCTCTAATATTACAGAATCAAAATTTCCCATTGCGGTCATCCGTCTGGGTAGGCGCAAACAGGGCACTTCACCACGGCCACTTAAGGTAGTCTTCTCCAATAAGAAATCGGCAATAAATGTGTTGAAAAATAATAAAAAGCTGCCCACACATATTGTGGCAAAAAATGATTTGACACCCTACCAACGCGACTATTTGAAAAATCTGCGTGAGTAACTGAACCGTCGAACTGAGGCTGGTGAAACAAACTTGACAATCAAGTATCAAAGTGGTACTCCAACCATTGTGGCTTCAAAAAACCAGTAGCACTCGACAATCCCATTGTAGAGTTTACGTTTTTTTACACCAACCTGGCATCGTTAACGGCTAAAAGAGATTTACTTATCGCTGAGGTAAATAAATTAACATGTATAATTATAAGGGAAACACATCTAAAACCAACTATTGCAGACAATTTAGTGGATATCACTGGTTATAGGATTTTTAGGTATGATAGATTAAAGGGAACGGGATGGGGAGGAGTGGCTCATATAAGCTTTGTGACATACCTATACAGGCGAGTCTCCATCCAACATATACCCGCTATGCAGTGGTTAAGGCCCTTTGGTTGAACTTGAAATATGGGCTTATTGAAATTGTTTTGGCAGGTATATATAGACCAACACATTACACGTTTGAGGAAGCTGGGCCTGTAGACAAAGTCACATTCTACTAGTGGAATCGCTTCGAAGCGAACCTTCAAATGTTCAATATGTATGGGAGTGACATTATTTGTTACACGTGACATGTCGACAAATGTTGTCTCTCCCATACATTTCGGTTTTTTGAAGGTTCGCTTCGTTGCGATTCCACTAGTAGAATGTGACTTTGTCTACAATCCCTGATCGTTTATTGTTTGATACTATTAAGGAAACATCTGGAGGGAAAACTCCCTTGATTGTGATGGGGGATTTCAACCTACCTGATTTAAATTGGCCATTGAGCGATGTTGATATTAACCATTACAATAAACTGCATGGTGAATTTATGGATATGTAAACAGATAGCAACTTGAATCAATTGTTGACAAATATAACAAGGAAGCGGAATAATGAGGAATCCTTATTGGACTTAATCCTTTGTAATGAGGAAAATCTGTGTACTAAAATAGAATATCATTGCGGTCATCCGTCTGGGTAGGCAAGGTCAACATCTGGGCAATAATAATGGTTTGTCTTTTTCATCTCAACTTAGTAACTTTCTAGTCAAGTGGAATAACTTAATATTAAATAATCCAACTGACCGTTTTCTCGTCATCGGTGATTTTAATTTGCCTTATATCTCATGGACTCCGTCAGGTAATGATATGCCGCTTGCCCCGGGTAATCTTGTATCAGCAGACGAGTATTTATTCGCTGACGAAACATGCACTATGGGCCTGGGTCAGTATAACGGAGTTCCTAATGAGTTGGGTAGAATGTTAGACTTGGTTCTCTCGAATGATTTAGTTAGTGTACAAAAATATTCGGACCCCTTAGTTCCCGCAGACTCCCACCATCCAGCTTTATTAATTTATGTTAAACTATCGATTATACCCGTTCTGAAATGTGCGCCTCGAGTCAGATACCTATATAGTAAGGGTGACTTTCAGTCGATTGGTGACGAAATTGAAGCTATTGATTGGGATTGCGCATTTTCCTCTAGTTCAATTGACAGTTCCGTTGAGTTTTTTAACAATACTATAATTAACCTTCAAAATAAATATGTACCTCAAAAACTCGAACGTAAGGGTAGGTACCCAGTATGGTACAATTCTTCACTTATTCAAGCGCTCAAAGAAAAACATAAGTATTTTACAAAGTTTAGAATTTATGGTAATTTGGCTGACAGAAATACTTTTAAATTACTACGCGAGAGGACTAAATCAATGGAATCATTATGTTATACTAACTATATTAAAAATGTTGAATCATCGATTAGAAACAATCCAAAATATTTCTGGTCCTACGTTAAAAATCGTTATAATTCACGCGCTATTCCCGGAACGCTTTTTGATCATGATAAGAATCAACTATCAACAGGTGAATCCATTTGTGAGGCGTTTTCCTCTTATTTCGGATCAAATTTTCTCAATCATAGCACTATTAGCTCTGGGAGTCTGATTTCCTCTCTTTCTAGAACCTCAGTATCCAACGCTGCCGCTGATATCTGTCAAGTAGAAGTAAAAGCTGAGGCTGTCATTAACTTACTCAAGAAGTTGGATGTTTCAAAGGGTACAGGGCCGGACAACATATCACCCCAATTGCTAGTAAGATGTGCACCATCTATTGCTCTCCCAATCTCATTGCTCTTTGTGAAATCTTTGTCAGTAGGCATAGTTCCGATACTATGGAAATCGGCCTTCATTACGCCTGTACATAAGAAGGGCTCTAAAACTGAAATTGTGAATTATAGGCCAATCTCTAAACTTTGCATTATAGCTAAGGTATTTGAGAGAATTGTCTATAATCAACTCTATACTGCAATCTCGAGTTCCTTGGGCCCTTTTCAGCATGGCTTTTTAAGGGGTCGGTCTACTACCACAAATTTGGTCTTACTAAATGAATTTCTCACTAAATCAATGAATGATGGCAGGCAGGTGGATGTCGTCTACACGGACTACAGCAAAGCTTTCGATAGAATAGATCATTGTATCCTCATTGAAAAGTTAGCCAAGCTAGGCATTCGTGGAGATCTTCTACGATGGTTTTCCTCCTACATTCAAAATAGATCTCAGGCTGTGACTATCAACAATTATACATCTAATAGGGTTTCAGTGTCCAGTGGTGTGCCTCAGGGCTCCCTGCTTGGACCTCTCTTGTTTGTGGTCTATGTAAACGACATCGACCAGTGTCTCCAATCATCCGAATTACTATGCTTCGCGGATGACATAAAAGTTGTAAGACCAGTATCTTCATCTGAAGATATGTCGGCACTTCAAGATGATTTGAACAGGCTGCAGGAGTATTGCCGCTTAAATAAACTAGCTCTTAACCCTGCTAAATGTTCAATTATAACATACACTAGGAAGCTCAATGTACTACACACCTCTTATAACTTAGGGAGTCATACTCTCCAAAGAAACAATCATATTAGTGATCTAGGAATTCACCATGATTCCAAGTTGCTTTTTGATTTACACATTGACACCATTGTGAAAAAGGCATCAAAATCGCTTGGTTTTATAATGCGTATAGGCAAAACTTTTTCTGATGCCAAAACCCTTAAAATATTATATTGCACCTATGTAAGGAGTCACTTGGAGTATGCGTCACAAATATGGAACCCGTGCTATTCTGATAAAATTGAACGAATCGAGAATATACAGAAACGGTTTATAAAATATTTATGTTACCATCAAAAAATTCCGTACCACTCCAAGGACTATCTCCGATTGTGTAGGAAGTTTCATCTCTTGCCGCATATTTTTTTTTTTTTTTTTCAACATATTATGTAAACAGCATGACATTGATCCCTTTTCAGTCAGTGTGCCCTCAGCAAGAAGACTTCTAAGTCTTAAGTTTTTCAAATGTGTATAGTGCAGCATGTGTCAATATTTATCATATTATCACAGTAATTTTAGGCTCTTAGGTAGGTACCTATCGTGTTGTGTGATTTAATTTATTTTTGTGTTTTGATTTTCGCTAGCATTTGCTTTCACTTATGTGTATTATACCAGAACTAGAAGTGAAAACTTTTAATTGGCTTTCAGATGTTTAATCTGCTTTTTTATTTGACTGTATTAGCTGTAAGTTTTCCATGTGCAAATAAATAAATAAATAAATAAAAATATCATCCTAAGATTAGAAAGAGTGATCACCTCGTCCTCTTAGCCACAATGCAAATACAAAATCAACGGCCCACACAACACCTCAAACACTCGCAAAGGCGCAACTTCTTCAAGACCAATTATGAACAAATGAGTGAGACACTAATACAAAACAATATCATTGATTTCAGTTGCCCAGATGTTGACCTTGCTTGGAATAGTTTCACTGAGATTACCCATGATGCAATTAATAACCATGTACCTGTAACAAGGAGACGGTTGAATCGAAACATAAATAAACCATGGATGAATCACCATGTCTTAGATATGATACATAGGAAAATACGATTATGGAGAATATACTCACTAAACGGTACTGATGAGTCATACAAAGATTACCGTAGATTAAATAATAAAATTGTGTATTTGGTTTAGAAGTTAAGCATGGACTTTGAAAGAGAAGTTGTGAATAGCGGACCTAAATCCTTTTATTCCTACATACGCCGACAGCTCTCTTCAACGATAGCAGTACCCCCGTCACTGAAGAATGATACTAAAAACTTAACTAATGACCATAACACAGTGGCCAATATGTTCACCAAGCAAATTAAAAAGGCGTACACTATAGAACCACCGCATATACCAATTCCACCTATAAACATGCCCCGCATTGCTGACTCTATTGAGACAATCACAATTACACCAGAAATTGTATTCAAAACCCTAAAACATTTAGTGATACTACATCGATGGGTCCTAATTCCTTGCCCTCTATAGTTTTGAAGCGATGTGGCATGGTGCTCTGCCATCAATTGTCACATATAATGAATTTATCACTCAAAACCGGAAATCTGCCTCAGGAGTGGAAAGAGGCACATGTCACTCCTATATACAAAAAGGGTGACAAGTGTCTGGCAGTCAACTACCGTCCCATTAGCCTAAGAAGTATAGCGTGTAAAACCATGGAAGAAATATTAGCGGCAGAAATACGGCAATTCATCAGTAAGGAGAACATTATCATAGATGAACAGCATGGGTTTGTACCTAAAAGGTCCACTGTCACAAATCTACTTACTTGCCTTGACAAATGGACGTACAATTGGAATAATAACCAACCGACTGACACTATTTACTTGGACTATGAGAAAGCATTCGATCGAGTGCCTATCAGAAGGTTAATAACAAAACTTGAACATTTTGGAATCCGTGGACAGCTCCTGCAGTGGATATCTGACTTCTTAACAAATAGAAAATTCAAGGTAACAGTGGGGGACATACTTTCAGAAGCTCACAGTGTACACAGCGGCGTTCCTCAAGGATCTGTGATTGGACCTATCCTGTTTGGTATATTCATTACTGATCTCAGAAGCGTCATCAAATCGGACTTGTCTTTATTTGCCGATGATACCAAAATAATGGGGAATCCTCTTATCAGTCACAATATTATACAGCAAGACTTATATCGCGTAGTACAATGGACACAGGACTGGCTTATCACACTAAACGCAGCAAAGTGCACAGTCCTACACATTGGCAGTAACAACCCAAAATTGCAATACAGTATAGACTCAGTGGTAATGCAACCCGTAAGCTCCCAGAAGGATCTAGGGGTAACCATCACACATAACCTCAAGTGGGAGGAGCACATCATGAACATAACCAAAAAGGCAAATTCCATGATGTATATGATCAGAAAAGCGTTCTATGTTATCACCAAGGAATTGTTTCTTAATATCTATAAAACATACATACGACCTTTGCTGGAATACGCCTTTCAAATTTGGAGTCCATACTTTAAAAAAGACATCTTATTATTAGAAAGGGTGCAAAGAAGAGCCACTAAAATGGTCACTGGTTTGAAAGAGATGTCGTACGAAGAACGTCTGCTGGAACTCAACCTAACCACACTGGAAGAGAGAAGGAAGAGAGGAGACCTCATAGAAACGTACAAAATTTTAAACAAACATTACAATGCATTAAACATTGAAAACATCTACACCATGAACTCCAACAAACATCTAAGAGGCCACTCAATGAAACTAAGCAAGCCTCAATGTGCCAGCAACCCTAGGTACCATTTCCTGCCAAACCGCGTGGTGCAAATGTGGAACTCTCTACCGGAAAGTGTGATAAGTGCTCCTAACGTCAACATTTTTAAAAATAGACTGGACAAACTCTGTACAAACTTAAAAACACAAGTGCAGTGATATACACGTATCAGCTTAGGCTGCTAGTGTATTAGTTAAATAAAATAAAAATAAATAATAATAATAATATAAAAACTTCCGACTTTTTTTCTAGTTAATCATCCATGTTGGGCTGCATAAGTGTATATCGGCTCTCAGACTTGAGAAGCAGGCCTGTAAAGAGTCTTATCCCCATAGAGACTGCAAAGGTTGCCGTCCAGTAAACAACGAGCATCCCCTGGGGGGAAAAAAAACTATCTTGAACACCGCTTTTGATGTCGATGCTATTTTGGAGGAGTATAACGCTGATCCACCGGAAAAACTCTTTGCTGAAGTGTCTGATGATGCAGGGAAGTAAGTAACTAGAGTTATTTTAACTAGATTTAAGAAAACATGTGAATAAAGTAAAGACTCAGGGTGTATTGAGCCTCACCAAGGTAGCCATCATCACCTGCAAACCGGTAGGTACATCGGTTGATTGAGGGAAGAGTCTCTGGCGCAGGTGAAGAGTCTCGGAGTTGCCGGGTCAGACGGTAGTCGCTTCCGTAAAAATCAAGGAAATCAAAATTATGGAAAGTAGGAGCAGAATGGTAGATCCCGGGCTCCAAAGTGCCAGCTCTAGGCTGGACTCAAACATCCGGAATGTCTGAAATCTAAATTCAGAACCTGAATTTCGTATTCTTAATTCTTTCTATTTTTCTGTTTTATATTAATCAATAGGCACGCGTTTGTTCACTATCTCACCTGTTGCTAAGTAATGATGTGGCCGATGATGAAGGCTTTAATGAATAATTTCATGATTTTCAGTAACATTCCTCATCCCTGCTATTGAAAACAGTTATTAGCTACGAGAACCGCTTACCTGCAATGGGCCGTGAGCTGTATGGCGATTCCACTGTAGTGGAATGATAAGTATATTAAAAAAATACGTTCAGTGCTTGTGGGCCACTTTCCCAAATTGATCAATTTTCCAATATGACCACTTTCCCAAAATGAACACTTTCTCAAAATGACCACTTTCCCAAAATAACCACTTTCTCAAAATGACCACTTTCCCAAAATAACCACTTTCTCAAAATTGTCACTTGCCCAAAAGTGTTGGTACCTAGCTAATACCTTCTTCTTCTTCGCCTGAGCGTCATTCCCGGGTGCTTCAAAAGTCTGCACTATGCAGCCCGGGGTCGGCTCTCGTACTCATTCTTGTGCTGAGAGTGAGACGAAGTTGAGCGAAAAGCTCTCTTTACTCCACTCGGTGTATTTCGGTTGTGACGCTACTCCTCCTAAACTAATCGACGAATTTTGACCAAACTTGGCATGTAAATACAACTTGATAACCGGAAGGTTTAGAAAAAATAAAATTGAAACTCGAACATACCATGGAGGAATAATCACCCTTCAAAAATTTCACAATCTGATTTCTCCAAAATGATCAATGTTGAGACCAACGTTTGTAGGAAATCATGTAGTGCACTCTCAGCTCTCAAGATTGCAACAGCAGAATGCAAGGTGCCCCTAGTTATATTTGCTTTATTTGCTTTTACGGGAGCGACTGCTGTCCGTCTATCAGCAGGTGTACCAGCTTGCAGGTGAAGTTGGATAGGGCCTGAAATAAATATAAATAAACCTCTACCTACAGTTGTGGGGTTTGGCTAACGAATTTCTTTTTTTTTCAGGTTTCTTTGCGAGTATGTGTACTACACTTCATTGTATCATTCAGGTACAAAAAGGGTTTTGTTCGTCCATGTTCCTCATGAAGGGTACACTTACGAACAGATCGCCCAAGGCCTGGAGCGACTTCTAGAAATTGCTTTAAGATATTGTAATCCACCACAACACACCAGCAATAAAAAGATAAACATACGATGAGAATTTATTTCAGACACGCCCGCAGATTACCGCTGGTTTATGAATGAAGCAATATACTATAATGAATGACCGAATGAATGAATGAGAGAATTACTAAATGAAATCCATAGATGCGATTTATTTCAAATACTTCTATTTAAAATGCAAATACAAAATGCAAAATACCTATTTTGTATTTTGAATTTAAATGCCTTTTAGTAAAAAACATTTTGTATTTTATTTGAAATACCTTTCGAAATGTATGTTTATACTGGAGATTGATGGCACTTGGTGGAACTTGCTGTAAGGTGAAACCGGTAAGGTTCAAATAAATAAATAATTGTGGAAAAGTACAAGTGATTTATTCAATATCTTTCGAAATGTATTTTGCATTTTCATTATTCATTTCAAAATGCAAAATACTTTGTAATTAAGTTTAGCCAACATTACCAGTAAAAAAAATGAAATAAACGAATGACGCTTGTATTGCCGAATTTGACAGATAGAGCCGCCTGCTAGCCATGCGTGCCCTTTTTTTCTTCTTTGGTCAGAGTGCGCGCCTTATGTCTGAATAGTGTCAATGTCAAACGAAAACGACGAACATTATCTATGGCTATAAAAAACGCAACGCCGCTCAAGCCTACGATTCGATTTCGGGGGCAGGGTTCTCTCCCACTCCCTCTCCGCCGTCTCTTTCGCGCGCATTACCTACTCGTAGAAAGAGGCGGCGGCGTGCCACATGCTCCCATCGGAGACCACGACCCTCAGCATGGTCTCCAGCGAGAGAACGTTCACGCCCAGGACCGCAACGAGATCCCGGCGTTGACTCGCTCACGCAGGGCACTCCACCAACGTGTGGAGCACCGTGTCTGGTAAATATCTAGAACATCCGGTAGGAGAGGTCCCCGTGGTGCCTCTCCAACCACTCCTTCATGAACGGCCTCACCGCCGCAATGGTGGATTCCCCCCACCTTGGATGCTCAAGTCACACCTTCCATGTCTCCATTAGTTCCCGGCGGAGCTGGGACCGCTGAGTCCTGATTTCTCGGGGCTCCGGCCTATGGCCCCGCTGCAGCGCCTCCTCGCGCCATTGGTACAACGGCGCAAGGGCTCTCACTTCCAGGTCCCATGGAGGGGTTCCGGCTAGGAGACATGCCACCTCGACGGAGATCGTGCGATACCCCCGATGACTCTGATGGTCATCGCTTTTAACGGGCTGTTTAGAACAGCCACGTTGCAGGCCGCCAGAGTCACCGCCCATACGGGGGCCCCCTACAGGGCCATGCTTCGCACGAGTCCCAGGTACAGTCTCGTAGTGGGGGCGTTGGGTCCCTTAACGTTAGGCATCAGCCACGATAGCGCGGCCGCAGCCCCCCTCAGTTTCGGGGCCAGACTTCGGAGATGTGGTCTAATCCGATGGGACTTCCCCATCGGCTATCGACTACGAGCCCAAGGTACTTCATCGTGGGCTCGATGCCAATGCTTACGCCCCCTACGGTTATGCTGGTTCCCACAAGTGGCCCCCTCCGAGGCCCATGAAAACCCATAGCCTCGGATTTGTGGAGAGCCACCTCGAGTCTCAGCTGCCGTATTCGACCCACGACTTGAGCAACTCCGGCCGTGGCCTTTAGTGCCGCGCTTCGGTGCGTTGCTCCCCGCGCCATAGCAAGGGTGTCGTCAGCATAACATGTTATGCTGACGCCCTCGAGCAACGAACCGTGCAGCACCTAATCGTATCCGATGTTCCACAGGAGTGGCCTTAGGACCAACCCCTGTGGAACACCGTACGATACTTCTCGCCGCCCTGGCTCTAGCCAGCTCGGGTAAACTATGGCCCTCTCGGATAGATATACTCTGACAATGCGGTGGAGGTAAGGAGGCACTCCGTGATACGCGAGCGCCTCCCTAACGCAGCTCCAGGGTAGAGTGTTGAAGGCGTTGGTGATGTTAAGATACACTGCCACCACCACCCCACCCCGCGAGACTACTTCCTCCGCCAGGCGCCTAACGCGCATTAGTGCTCGCACGGTGGAGCGCCCCCGACGGAAACCGAACTGGTTGTCCGCCAGGTCTGGCCCCACGTTCGTGAGATGCTCGTCGAGGCGCTCTGCAATGATCCACTCAAAGAGCTTGCACACCTCATCGAGCAAAACGATCGGCCGGTAACCGGATGGCTGATCCGCCGGCCGCCCCGCCTTTCGGATTAGAACGTTTCCCCGTCTTCCACGCCTTTGGAAACTGGCCCCTTTCGAGGCATGCGCTAAAGCCGAGCCAGTCGAGGCCCTAGTTCCGCAAGGGCCAGGACCTATGGTCGGCCTGGAATACCGTCGGGTCCGGGGGCAGTGCATTTCCGATCTTTAAGCCGGAGCTTAAAGCTCCCCCTAGCTCACTCTCCCTGACAGGCGCCTGAGGCGGAGCCATACGCCGTGGAATATGATCCTCCGCTCTCGCTGGGAAAACATCCTTACCAAGTTCAGCACCAGTAGAAATACTTTTTTCGTACGGTGGGATGCTTTATGAGACCTCACAGAAGAACAATGAGTGATGATGTATTCGAACAACTGGTATTGTTAAAAAAAGTAATTAATAAAAATTGATGTTTATTTTTTTCACTTTTTAACAATACCAGTCCAATTTTTATTAATAAAAGAAAAGTGTTATAATAATAAAATAAGAACTAGATGCACAATCAACCGAAATAAATGGCCACAAAATTCACAAAACGGAGCCATGGCTATCTTTTCGTTAGTCTAGTTTTTTACATTATTTTAAGTGAGTATTGTTACTATTAATAACGTAACAGAATTTATTGATACGCGTTCCTACTGATAAATATGACCAAAACGTCATGCATAAAGTGCCATTTGGCTCGGCATTGTATCTCTATTCTATTTCTCATGATAAATACCTAAAATAAATAAAAATATCATTCGATTTGGACAAACGGTATTTTATTTTGAAAAAGTATTTTGGAAATACCTATTTTGCATTTAGCATTTGAAATACAAAACCCAAAACTATTTGGTATTTCGCATTTGAAATAGTAAATCTGAAAAGTATTTTGCATTTTGTATTTACATACTTTTTTTTAAACCATTTTGTACATCTCTGATGAAATCTTTAATTACGACAAATTAGATAGATATAAACAACATTTGTAAGGTGTATTTAATATACATCCTTAAATAGGGAGAACTGCCTTCTATTTATTCTGTCTACGTATTTTAGCGAATATGGATCCAGCATCACAGTATGAAAGTTCTCGCGTTGAAGAGCTCCCATCTCGCACAAACAAAATATACAACATCACAAGATACTATAAAATACGGCCAGTGATATTTTTGGCAAATAGGTATAGGACAGTTAAGCACCTAATTTCTTCCAAGGTACCTAACTTATATATTCCGACAAGCTCTCGAATGAGATTAGAAATCTACATAACATAACATAACATAAACTCACGCCTATATCCCCGAAGGGGTAGGCAGAGGTGCTAGCACCCACATTTCGCCAGTTTATGTTTAGGTCCCAATGTAATAGGTGGCGAGCCTATTGCCATTAACCGGGCACTTATAAACCTGCGATACATGCGACCATAGAAATCTACGCATTAACAAATTTAAAAGTCTAATTAAAACAAAACTTTTCCATAATAACGATATATGTAGGTACTTACCTATTCACTTACATATAGTTATACAAGCTTGCCAAACCATTATAGTAAAATTTCATTAAGTTAATAAGGAAAGGAAAAATAATTTATAATGATAATAAAGTAATAGGTAAGTAGGGTGTCTTTTATTTGTCATTTTACAGGAATAGTAAAAAAAGTTCATTCATATTTACGTAAATCAAAGTTACCATATAATTTTAGGCTTATACTTAATTCTAGATTAACGATAATATCGCTATTTTAATCGATAAGACAACTGTCAAGGTTTATTGACTTGGGTCTCGAAAATATTGGTGTCCAATTGGGCCCCATATACCCTGTGTGTCTGTTTGTTTGTTCGCTGACAAAAACGGAAATCCTCAATCTGATTTACTATTA
Source organism: Cybosia mesomella (assembly GCA_946251805.1). NCBI lineage: Eukaryota > Metazoa > Arthropoda > Insecta > Lepidoptera > Erebidae > Cybosia > Cybosia mesomella. The sequence continues at coordinate 1,548,273 of OX276405.1, forward strand.
TTTTTGCAGGCAGACAGAAATTAATGTGGAAGTATATATAAAATAGACTTTATTTCATTAAAATCGAATATGTATTGCACAAAAAGTTATCGTTTTTATACTTCTTTAGATATATATAGACAGAGTGCCACCGGCATTGAGTACACGTTAAGATTAGGGCTCCAGAGAGTCTCTCGACCCGCAGAGCCCGCGAGGCGCGGAGGCGACTCAGACGTCGGAGGTCGCTCAATGACCTCCATCCTCCATGAGCGCAGGGTTGGGGGTGACAGGCGGCGCCATCTGTCACCCTAGCAAAAGCAGGCTGGGGCGGCAGCGCGTTGCACGCTCCCCCTTTTTCGGGGGCAACATCAGGACACCGTGGTTCCCAAACCCAAGGGGGCCATCTCGAAACTGGAGATGGCCCTGGGTCAGGCGGGTTGCGAGGGAAATGCCTAATGGGCAAACTTACACCCTGGCATCTGAAGTCCCGAGACGGCGTACGGTTTTAGTCCGTTCGAGTCTGATGTAACCATCCCCGCTGGGTGGCGGGAGGGGTGTAATCCAGGGGGATTTTCTGCAAGATAAAAAAGGCCTAAAAAGAGTGGACCTTCCTCACTATGCGTATCGTATACTTGCTGAATAAACATTCCACCATCATGCATCTTCGACAACCTACAAAATTCGTCGACAAAGTTCAAATGCTTTATTTGTTTTTGTTTTGCAGCTTCACGAGATTCTCATCATTAATTTAATTTTCACCATACTAATGACCTTCATCAATAGGATGAGGGAATTCAGTGTCACGTGTCCTGATTTGAGCGACACAGATCGCCACCAATCGCTCCAGACCTCGAGCTAGCTTTTCAAATTCCTCCCGACACGTCGTGGGAGGCACGTGGACGAACAACGTATACCTGCACTCATTCAGCTGTTGGCACAAAGATGTGTAGTAGATATACTCGCAGAGGTAACTGTAATAAACCATACGGAACCAAAGTCAAACATAATACTAGCTTTTTATCACTGAGCTTGACTGGGGGTCTAACCACAATTCAGTTTCGAGGAGTGCAGCTGACGGAGAGACTTTTATACGCGGTCTGCTGCCCGAAACCACAGAATAGATAGGAATAATAGTACCACAGAATACATAATATTATTCTAAATAGTACTGAACGAAACTGAATTGTTTTAAACGCATCGCAGTTAGACCCCAAGTCTTGAATTATATTTCTCAAGGGGGCTCTGATCGAGTTCAATGCCAAGAACTAGCATGCGCGTTTGCAGCCAAGGCCTCTGCCTTCAGTCCCCTATCTGCTTTTCGGGACACCATTACCAATGCAGGACCGCCTGAATTTACTCGGTATGAATGTTTCTGATCGAGTTCAATGCCAAGAACTAGCATGCGCGTTTTCAATGCCAAGAACTAGCATGCGCGTTTTCAATGCCAAGAACTAGCATGCGCGTTTGCAGCCAAGGCCTTTGCCTTCAGTCCCCTATCTGCTTTTCGGGACACCATTACCAATGCAGGACCGCCTGAATTTACTCGGTATGAATGTTCGCTGTAAACTGAATAATAACAACTACACGGAGAACGCCATTAAAATAGCTTCAAGTAAACATATGTACTTATGAATAATTTATGAACAAGGTGAAAAGGTTTTTCACGCCAGAGTAGCGGTGTCTTTAGTATAGGACACATTTTTGTTCCTGCCTTGAACACTGTAGTCATGTGTGGGATGTATCTGCGCAATATTAGCAAGATAATCATTATCTTAGCGTTGGTCCAGTTCGCATCCGAGGCTTCACCTCGGAGCCCGGGGTCCACTGACTCCTTCTCCTCCTTTTGGTTTGGGTTAGAAAACTTTTATTGGACCGACTGCCCTCGGACCTCCCAACCCCGAGAGGAAAGGCAGGGGGTGGGGGACTTTAGGAAAGCCTTCGCCAGAGCCTTGTCCATCTATCTGTAGGTGTACCGCAGGTAAGGTTGGTTAAGCCCCGTAGGGCTTGGTAGGGCCCCAGACACCCGACTTGACCGAATAAACATAAAATTAAAGCTAAGAGCACTCCCGACTAATTAACATCTCAAACAAAATCATAATCGGACCATCCCTTCGGGAACTACGATGCCACGGACAGACACACATACAGACTCTTCAAACGTATAAAACCTTGTCGTTTTTACGTCGCGGGATAAAAATGACTAACATGAGAATAAGGGTTTTAATGGCTACATTTTCGATGTTAAAAAGCTATCTAATCTATGCCTATATATGAGGATTATAGGTAAGTATCGGTCTGTACAGAATTAGTACACTTACTTGCCAGCCTCGTTAGAAGTGTCAGACATTAATTCGTTTTCAGACAGTTCGCAGTTGAACTCCTTGCTGATCAGTTCAACATCTAGATCAGTAGCTATGACCTCAGGTCCGTGTATCGAGTTAATTTTTCCGTCAGGTATACTCAAATTATGGTCTGGCAAGCCATAGCCAGCTTTTCTCGCCTGCGTCTCCAGCGTGAAGCCCTGTGCCAATTTAGACTCTCCAACATGGATAGTTAACTGGAAGTAAATAAGAATAAAATTATTCTAGTACCAAATATAAGTACAAACTTAAAACTAAGGGAGACATCGATGAATTACGTCACACGTTACAGTGGAAAAAACCTCCCTCTTTCCTCTGGAATGTGTGACATTGTGTAGCAGTGGGACAGGTATGACTGTATGTAAATTCTGTACTATCATCGTATAATTACGTTGTACTTTCACGAGCTTTGATTTAACTTGCCGCGCACTTAGGATAAGGATCCTACGGAGTTGAATTTTTCCATGTTTGTTTAGATCCGATGAGGGTTTATGGAGCCCTACCAAGACCTTCGAGGCCTAAGCCAATCTTCTGTCGCCTAGAAGTATGGATCCGCTTTAACATCTCCCAATCCCGAGAGAAAAACCAGTGCCAGACTGTTCAATAATTTTCATAATTCGCAACGCGGTTGACTACTAATTTATGTACTTACATGTGGTTCATAAGTCTGCCACATTCTGGGTATGTTCTTATCCACATATCTGTACTCTACCGGTACCTGCCTGGTCACCAGAGTGATATTGTCAAACAGTTCCTTCCGGATCAGTTTTACGGCCTCACCACTTGCGTTGACTTTTTTTACTCCTTCCTTGACAATTGAACTAAAACCGGTTACTAAAACCACTTTATGTTCGTTTTCACTCGAAATGTTATTCATTCTGCTTAAAAATCTATATCTTAGGCCGTTTCAAATTAATTCAAAAATATACTTATGTAAATCAACAAGTAGAACTTTTTATAATCTTGCATCTGCTTTGTACAAGTGTCTGTATACGAATATTAAACGGAATATATATATAATGCGATCGAGGTAAATGCTGCAAATAAAACGCTGTTTTCCTTTTAAGTAAATTATTAGTTTATTTTTGATATTGGTAGCGTCTGCGTAATACGGTGGGGAAATTTATGACTTAATTTGTGCAATTCTACCATATTCATATTACTACGAAGTACAAAATAGATAATAGGTAGTGGGTTAGACCAATGTAAATATTGACTATTCTGGTGCGCAATCCATACTTTTCCCCTCAACCACAATGTTACCTATAGTTTCCATATTGGTACCTTCCCAATATTGTATTGGCATTATACATGGTTTATCAGGTATCGCTCGTGCGTACGTGCGTTTCTAGGGAGTTCGATAAGCATATTTTATTTAATCTTTATATATATATTTCTTGTGTGCGTGTGTATGTCACTGAACTCCTCCTAGACGGCTGGACCGATTTTGATGAATTTTTTTGTGTGAGTCCAAGGGGATTCGAGGATGGTTTAGATTCACAATTTGGTCCACAAAATATTAGGGTTCCGCGCAAAAGAACTAAAACCATAAAAATCGAAATCCACGCGGACGAAGTCGCGGGCACAGCTAGTATTGAATAAATCTTTAGGCTTTCACGGCCGGCGTTGCATGTAGAATATATACTGCTTCCGGGCTGTTTGGCCGTGGTCCATATTGAACTTGTGTTCCAAACGTTTCGTCGATCACTGCGGTCGACATCTGCAGTGGCACAGGTCCGGGCGCCGACGAGTGCGTAGAACTCTCCTCGGTGGCGACTTATCTGCTTCTTTTATTTCTGATAGCAATGAACTTGTTGAGCTGAGCGAAGCGAAGCTCTTATACGTGGCTAAGCCGTTTGGTCGAGACTGTACTCCTCCGGAACCACAATACCGATCTTGACCAAATTTGCCATGGTGATAGTGTAGACACCGTTGAGTGTTTAGAGGGGTCAAATGTTCAAATACAATGTACCATTGAGGAATAATCGACACCGATTCCGAAACGCCCATCCCATCGTCGGCACCGAAAATGGGGTTCAGCCCGTGGGGGTTTCCAGACGTAAAAAAAAGGCTTGCTTATAACGAAAAATCTTCAATGAATACGATAAACCTTGAAAGAAATAAATTCATAAATATTACTCGTATGCACATACATTATGCGAAGGGTATTCTTCGAGGTCGACTCCTGCAATTATTGCTTTGTTATCTTAATCCCCCTTCCCCTATCCCTCCGAAACTAACTGGTTTGCAATTGTGCCCTTTGCAATTCCCTTTCAGACCACACAATTACATAACTCTCGTATATTGCACATAATGCCATGGGTATTAGGCGAATACCGATTGCCCAAACTCTTTGACACGGAACTCCAACTGTCAAAAGAGGTCAAAAACCTTGGCGTTATTCTTGACAGCAAGTTAAAATGGAGTAGCCACCTAGACAATAAATTACAAAAGGCCGGGATTACCTTCTGGCAGTACAGAAGAATGATTGGTAAAAAATGGGGGCTAACACAGAAAATCATCCTGTGGCTTTACGAAACAGTAATCCGCCCCATGATAGCGTATGGCGCTATCATCTGGTGGCCAAGGACCGAAAACAGCACAATAGCGGCTAAACTACAACGGACCCAAAGACTAGCCTGCATGGCAACCACTGGATGCATGAAAACTACCCCCACTGCGGCAATGGAAGCCATGCTCGGACTCCCACCCTTGGATCTGTTCATCCGCCAAGAAGCAACAGCTGCGGCTATACGCCTAAGGGCACTCAACCTATGGAGCGAGAGAAACACACGACACACCTCACTGCTCACAGATCTCACAAAGGAGATACCTATGATAGGAGCAATAAATGATCGTGTACCCAAACAACAAGTATTCGATAAAAAATACAAAATCCAACTTCATGAGGACCACCGCTGTGAGGCTTTACGCCCAACGGAACTACGCATCTCCACAGATGGATCAAAAACTGGTACAGGCACCGGGTCTGGCGTCTTCTCGGAGGACCTTAATATATCCATCTCAACACCGCTGGGGACCCATAACACAGTATTTCAAGCTGAATGCATGGGGATTACCCTGGCAGCTTGAGCGGTAATGGCCAGGAGAGTGGAAGGCCACTCAACACGCATGCTCTCCGACAGCATGGCCGTGCTGCAAGCTTTAAACAGCCACACTATAAACTCGGGACTAATACTGGAGTGCCATCTTAAATTGAACCAAATAGGCCACTTCAACAACATAACCCTGCAATGGATCAAGGGCCACAGCGGCTCGCGCGGCAATGATGCGGCAGATGAGCTTGCCAGGAGAGGATCTGACATGGTGATAATGGGACCTGAGCCCATAATACCGATCCCCTTTGTATACCTACGAACCATAGTAAACAAACGAACGAGAGATCAACACAACAGCTATTGGATAAATCTGGAAGTTTGCAGACAGGCGAGGGAAGCACTCCCTGTGCTTGAAAATAGACTGACCAGGCGTCTTCGACAACTGACCAAACGGCAACTGCGCACGGCCACAGCTGCAATCACGGGGCATGGCTCCTTCAATAAACACCTTTTTATTTTAGGAATCACCGACAGCCCTCTCTGCAGAGCCTGCATGAGTGAGGAAGAAACAGCGGCACACGTGCTCCTACACTGCCCTGCAACCGCCACATACAGGGTTAAGTACTTCGGAAACACAGGTACGCTCCGGGAGATCGCCGGCAGCGTGAATAGCTTACTAGCGTTCTTCAATGAGCTGGGGTGGACCGAATAGGATGCCCACCCTCACGCAAAAACCGCGCCTTGTCGTGGAGTTGCGGATACCAGCCCGTGATACCATACCATACCATACCATAATGCCATTCTATCCATTGAAGAATGGATAGAAATCAAATTCAAGACTGATTTTAGTCTAGAATTAGTTATCTTGGTAATATTAGTTGTGCGTATATAATACCGTATTAATATAGGATTTGTGGTTATAATATCTAACGAGATCTCGTCAAATTGAAAAACCGGCCAAGTGCGAATCGGACTCGCCCATGAAGAGTTCCGTGGCAGCAAGTAAAATGTTCATATTTGAGTTGATTGAATGCAAGGTAAATTGCGGTTTACGATTTATGACGTATTAAAAAAAACTACTTTCTAGATCTCGTTCAAACCAATTTTCGGTGGAAGTTTCCATGGTAATGTACATCATATATTTTTTTAGTTTTATCATTCTCTTATTTTAGAAGTTACAGGGGGGGGGGGGGGGATTATTACCTTTTTGAAAGTGTCTCTCGCGAAAACTATTCAGTTTAGAAAAAGATAATATTAGAAACCTCAATATAATTTTTGAAGACTTATTCATATGTAATGTATATAGGCATTCATATTCAAAGGCAACGTACCTATGGGTTTGATGAAAACAAATTTTTTGAATTTCAGTTCTAAAGTATGGGGAGCCCCCAAAATTTATGGTTTTCTTTTTTATTTTGTGTGAAAATCTTAATGCGGTTCATAGAATACATCTACTTACCAAGTTTCAACAGCATAATTCTTATAGTTTCGGAAAAAAGTGGCTGTGACATACGGACGGACAGACAGACAGACATGACGAATCTATAAGGGTTCCTGGTCTTTTGCCATTTGGCACCGGAACCCTGAAACTGAACCCTGTAAGTTCTAAAATAAGAGAATGATAAAACTAAAAAAAATATATTATGTACATTACCACGTAAACTTCCACCGAAAATTGGTTTGAAGAAGATCTAGTAAGTAGTTTTTTTTTAATCCTTACTAATATTATAAAATGTGAAAGTAACTCTGTCTGTCTGTCTGTCTGTTACGCTTTCTAGGCGTGAAAGCGTAACAGACAGACAAACCACTGAACCGATTTTGCTGAAATTTGGTACAGGGGTAGATTAGACCTTGGGAAAGGACATAGGCTATGTTTTGTCGCGATAACCGACATCTACGCGGGCGGAGCCGCGGGCAAAAGCTAGTACGTCATAAATCGTAAAACGCAATTTACATTTCATTCAATCAAATCAAATATAAATTTAAAAAAAATGTATTATTAGGTATGTTACTGCTACGGAACCCTTCATGGGCGAGTCCGACTCGCACTTGGCCGCTTTTTAATATCAGTAGGAAGTAGGATTACTGGTCATTCTGTGATAGTTTATATTTTATAATAGCTGTACCCGCGTCTTCGTCCGCGTGGATCCAATCTGTTTTAATTTTTGTGCGAGGAACACTAATACTTTTACTAAAATAAAAGTAGTCTAAGTTACGCCATAAAACATCAGCTATCGGCAGAAAATATCCCGTCAATATCGGCCTAGTCTTTCGGAGATTACCCGGTACATACGATAGATAGACAGACAGACAAGATTTTCAAAAACTCTACTTTTGTTATAAGTACCGTGAATACATTCATATGCAATAATTAATAAGCGATTATTTTAATGTTACAAACAGACACTCTAATGAAATTTATTTGCGTAGAATGAGTCTGACTGTGCGTATCTTTTTTTTTTTTTTTATCGTGCGGAAATCCCTTCGGATACCCCCCCGCCGGCCAGCGGGGGCGGTTATGTCGGGCTTGAACCGACTAAACCGCACGCAGTCTCGGGTGTACAGACGCCGGGGTGTAAGGTTGCCCATAGAGCATATCCCTCGCACCCCGACTGACCCTGGGCCATCTCCGGTTTCGAGATGGCCCCCTCGGGTTTGGGAACCACGGTGTCCCCGTCTTGCCCCGGTTTGGGGGAGGGGCGCTAGTCGCCCCACCGTCCCGGCCTGCTTCTGCTGGGGTGACAGGCGGCCTCACCCGCCACCCCCAGGCCTGCGCTCATGGAGGACGGAGGTCGTTAAGCGACCTCCGGCGCCTGCGTCGCCTGCGACGCGCGGCGAGCAAGTTGCGGGCTCGGCGGGCCGGGAGAGTTCTAAATCTCTTCCGGGCGCGCTCCGCCATCTCGTTCGCGAGCATTACATGCTCGCAGAAGGAGGTGGCGGCGGCCCACGCTAGGGGTGTCCACTGTGAAAAAACATCGATGTTTTTTTTGATTCGATGCATCGCAACTATACATCGATGTCGTTCGATGTATCGGATGAAACCATCGATGTTTTTTAAACATCGGGTACTTTTTCTAAAATTTTATTACAAAACTCGAATAATGTGGAAGGGGGTCACCTTCCACATTATTCGAGTTTTGTAATAAAATTTTCAAAAGAGGCCATCTTTTCATTGTAATTTTTTTTACAAAAAGTTTATGAAAAGAGCTAAATCCATTATTTTATTATAGTTTAGATATTAATCTTTCATAAAATAATAGATTTAACTCCTTTCATAAATAATGAGTAAGTAAAAGAAAATACAAGTAAAAGCCATGTGTCAGAAACATCTGTATTATATCTTACAAAGGGTCAAATTTAAAAAAAAAGCACTAAATAACCCGCAACATTTTTGCTAAGTCTGTCATCATAATGTATTGATTTGTTAAGAAATCTATGTATATAATGCAAGTTGACGAATGTATTGCTAACAAATATATATTAGCTCACGAAAAGATGAGGTTTTATTGTAATGAATACGTATATTAATATGTTATTACTAATTATACGCGATTCACTTCAATCTTATTTGGTTTCACAAAACCAAATGTAATTAAATATTTATAAACATAGAAACTTGCTCGCTAGCAGACATGAGAAAAGTAGTTTTTTTTTATTGTCACTGAACTGACTTTTGCGCCATGTTGCCAACATCGGGTCCATATTACAGAATTCGGAATAATGATGCGTTCATAATAGTGATCTTCTTCTTCTTCTTTTTATATATAAAAATGAATTGCTGTTCGTTAGTCTCGCTAAAACTCGAGAACGGCTGGACCGATTTGGCTAATTTTGGTCTTGAATTATTTGTGGAGGTCCAGAGAAGGTTTAAAAGGTTTGTCATCGATTGAGGCAGTACGAAGTCTGCCGGGTCAGCTAGTAAGTAATATTTTAGTGGTAAAACCTAAGTTTTTTTTTACTAAGCTCAAACCAAAGAGGATATAATCACTACGCGCTACGTGGCCTAACTCGTCTATCACCAATTCGATGTTTTTTTTAAAACATCGATGCATCGAGTATTTTGAAGGCTTTCTAAAACATCGGATGGATTCGATGTTTTTCATTGCAAACATCGATGTTTTCGATGCATCGATGTATATCGAATATCCCTAGCCCACGCGCTCGCGCTCCGCACTGACTGTGCGTATCTGGCGTCTGTCCAGTGCCGCCTTTTCCCGTGGATTTTTCAAAATGTTGGTTTATTTAAACCGTGTCCCTAAAATAAAGTTACAAGTACAACAAAAATGAATCATCCAAATTAGTCAAGCCATTCTCAAGTTTGAAGCTAAGCAACAAATTTCGCGTTTTATTTTTATTTCCATAGATAAGTACTCATACCTGTAATAAACCTCTAAATCAATAACAAACGGTGCCAGTCCAGTGGCTAGAGCGCCGGACTTGCGACGAAGAGGACGTGGGTTCGAATTCGAACCCCGGCCATAATACCTTATACTATGATAATACTATCGACGTTTACTCCTTCCTAGCACAAGCAAATTTGACTTAACTGCAATGTAAATGTCCATGGTAAGCAGCATTCAGGAATGACCTGTAGCACAGATTACATAATATCCTGTAGGTACTGTACTGCTTGTAAATTAAAGTTCAATGGCTTAAAAAACGATCTTGGATGTATATTTTTTTTTTTTTTTTTTATAAAAAGAATATTAGTAACCGAAATTACTAATATTCCCCCTAACCCCTCCAGCTAAGCTAAATGCTTGTGTTAGGAGTGGGATCACGTCAGTAGTGTAATGGCCAGGATTCGAACCCAGGACCTCTCGATCGTAGGGTCGACTCCTTAACCACTAAGCTACCGACGCTTCAAATTGTGATTTAATGTGAGTTTTTAGCCCTCTAAAATCTACTACTCATGGGGTTTTTACATTATTTTATATTTTATCAGTCTAAATATTATATAGGCATAACAGTATAATTTATATAATTAAATTATTAACATTGGCAGTACCTATAGGCCTTAAATTTTGCGTTTATCGTGTTTTAAGGATGATTCCTTACACTTTTTTTTTTAAGTTTTTGGTTTGGTTACAAGAACTTTAAGCCATGTCTTTATTTAGTTTTGTTCATTCACTTCACAAGTCTCAAATTCACAATACACTGCATTTTTAAACTTTTACGATGGTGTTTTTAATAAATTTAAATAATGAATTGTAACATTGTTTATTTTTTAATAATTCGTTCAAGTGGCGGGAGGAATTATTTGCCTTAATATCACTTAATTCACTGGCGAGTATTACTCAATCACTTGCAGTGTGACCGTTTACGGTAGATTGACTACTGCAACAGTAGATTTTCAGATCGAGAAAATTAAGTCATACAGTACATCCAGTTGATTTGAAATAGCTAACAGATTTCTAATTAAACTTGTAGTTAATATTTTTGTTATAACACGGCAACACCAAATTTAACAGGGAAACACAAACATTTTAACTTCTCCTGGTTCTACGTGAATTAACAAAAATAACTTTGAATTATGTCACTCAAAACTCAATTGATAGCTTATGTTTTTGAAGAACTTTACCACATCGTCTAGTCACCTAATAAATCGGGACTTAAATAAATCTTGCCAGATATCGCGGAGTAAAGATGAAACGTGAATTCGAACAAAATCACCGCAGTGAGTGGGAACAAAATTCATTATTTTCATCGTTGCTGTCTAAAGATAACAACAGTAATAGTAATGGTTTGTTTATTTGGTCTATAGCGCTAATCTCAGGAACAACTGTTTCAAATTTAACATTATATCTGTATTGGATAACCCATTTATCGAGGAAGGTTATTTATCATCAAGCTACTACTCAGGAGAGCGAAGCAGTAATCATGAGTCAAATAATACAAATCGGGCAAATTTGCATATATTATTGTAAAACTAATAAATTACGGGCATATATGGGGGATCGAAGCACGTGTGAAGCCGGGGGGCAAAGCTAGTTATATGTATAAAAAGAAAGGTAGTACATAACCTGAAAGTTAAATGTACGAGTGTACTAGTCTAGCGTGCACTAAGCCGTTTTTTTTATATGGTTCGCCTAACCGAACGTGTGATTATGAGTCAGCTGCTGAGGTCACTTGACCGATTTTCTTACTGGTGCCCGGATGTGTTGGGAGCGTACTGGCAGCAGCTTTAATGTTTCGTAATCTGGATGCTTTGTGTCACTACAGTAGTAAGAGTAAGCGGGACAGACATAATTTTTGTCCTTACGTCCTAGGTTCTTTTTGTTTAACTGACAAATACTATCCGATTAGAATAAGATTGCACTGGTTCCGTAGGTGACAAATGGTAAATTATTCTCGTAACCATATTATCGCAGTATTCAACAAGTAAAAACCAAATTTCCCACATATCCTTTTAAAAATATATAGCTGTGAAATCATAAATTCTGAATGCAGTGCGTATGATTAAAACAGTGTATAACAAAACACCTGAGTTAGGTTTATTTACTTATAAATGAGGCAGCGTCGTATTCAGTGTGAATATTCATTATTGATTAAACCTGAGACCACGACCACCACGCACATAATACCCCGTTTACCAACACATTTGGGGTCAAGTCAACCTTATCAGATTTTTTGGATCCCGTACACCCTTATGGGAAGATATGGAAACAAGATCACAGTTTATATATGAAACAAAACATATTTATTTTTCTTAAAACAATATGTTTTTTTTTCAAGTACTTAACCGCTCTAGGGGATCCTAGAAAGGAAATCCCTGAGACCCCGACCACCGCCTAGTAAATTATGAATAGTTTGCCAATAAAAAAAACCTAACGCTATTTCACTACCTAGGACGCTGATAGCTAATCTATAGCTTTAGCTTTTATTTTCAGTCTACTTGAAAAGTTTTCTATGTTTTGTAGTTTGTGGATTTTTATAACGGTCACACTGCTCACTTGGTGAATTCATTCAAGTTCAAGAAATTATTCATTCGTCAAATGTCGGACGAGACGTCTTTGAATGGTTTCATGGCGCGTTTTGTCTTTTAAAATGTTATTATAACACACATAAATGGTTATATTTATTAAAATAACTTTAATAGTTAATTAAATATCATTGCAATCACATAACAAGACACCGAAGTCGACTTAATTCGTAGGTGTTTACCTTGTTTGTAGGTTATGTTAGTGCTTGGTCCATATTTTACAACTAAACTAATTACACAATGACTAACGGCGACTTTACTGAAAATATTAAAGTCGTGGCTATTCCATGCACCTTTGTGAAGAGGAGAGTCGAGTGCGCTGGTGCAGCGTTTCTTAGATATCACAATGTCAAATGCCATGGTGGCGACGCGCTGTTTGAAACTCACAAGTCCAACGAAAAGGCTGAAGAAGTTGTTTTCGACGATGACGTCGAGTACTTGCGGAGCTTGGACCCTAAGGATTGGAAGATGCAGGATCATTATGCTGTTCTAGGTATGAAAAAGTTGAGATATAAGGCAACTGATGATGATATAAAACGTGCGTACCGACAAAAAGTCTTGAAGCATCACCCCGACAAGCGTAAGGCGCAGGGTGAGGAGATACGCAGTGATGACGACTATTTCACCTGTATCACTAAGGCTTATGAAATCCTAGGCACACCAATCAAGCGTAGATCTTATGATTCTATAGACCCTACCGTCGATGATTCTGTACCGTCGCAGGCCGACGTCAAAAAGGATGGTTTCTACAAATCCTTTGCTAAACACTTTGAATCCAATGCTCGCTGGTCAGAAAAAAAGAATGTGCCTTTGTTGGGTGATGATAACAGTTCTCGGGAGCAAGTTGAGAGGTTTTATGCGTTTTGGTATGACTTTGAATCATGGCGCGAGTTTTCTTACCTGGATGAGGAGGAAAAAGAGAGAGGACAGGATCGGGAGGAGAGGCGATGGATAGAAAAGCAAAACAAGGTTGCAAGAGCCAAGCTGAAGAAAGAAGAAATGGCCCGTTTGCGCAGCTTAGTGGATGTGGCGTATGCTTCAGACCCTAGGATTCAGCGGTTTAAGCAAGAGGATAAGGATAAGAAACTAGCCGCCAAACGAGCCAAGCAGGTAACCTCTTTATATATATATTTTTAAATAATCATTATGTTAATTGTTATCTGCCTCAATGTGATGTGGATGTATTTAATGGTAAATTCTCCCAGTACAAGAGGATCATAACGCATATAATAAATGCACAATGTTCGTAGTGTAATTAATTTAAAAATGTAGTTTTAATGTTGGATATTTTTATATTTGCATAGTGTTTTAGTTATTTGAACAAGGCAAATATTTGTTTTTGCCTATGTTTTAACTTTATCACGTTGTGTATGCTATATTTGGATTACTGTCTAGATTTAATAAGTAACTATTTCCAAATATTCTCATGCAACAGCAGTAATCTGTAAGCGTACCTTCCAGAAATAAATAAATAAATAAATGCGTTATCTGCATATGTCAGTTTTAAAGATATTGCAAAACTTTTGACTGATCTGAAATCTGAACTTAATCTATAAAATAATATAAACAACATTTAAAAAAATATTGCAAAAAATATAATAATAAAAATTTGATTGCAATTAATCAAACATACGGCAGATTTTAATTTTGACCAAGACTTAGACCATCAAAATCCGTTCAGTAGTTTTTTGTCCATCACAAACAAACAGGCAAGAATTTTAAAAAAAATTATGGGTTTTGAATCGTTCATTTAACATAACCTGTCCCCACAAAATTTGCAGGCCACTTGATTAATGGTGGCAACATGTAGTGTTCTTGATATATTTGGCTATAGTGGTTGTAAAGTTAAAATGAATATAATCAAATTTAACAAATACACTGTTCTTTTTCTGTTCTCTTAAAACAGCATTAACAAAACGTCAAAAATAAACTAGTTAAATGTTTACCAAATCGGCGCCGGTTCCAAATAGAGCCGCGTCTTGAGAAGACTGGCAAGAAACTCATGAGGGCTATTTTAGTTTTTGGTTAAAGAAAAGATTGTAATTGGATTAAGTAAATATGTTTGTAAATAGACCAAAAAACGAGGTCGCGTTTTGAACCAGTGGTCCATTTGCTAAACATTAATCTAGTTCTTTTTAATGTTTTGTAGGTGCCATTTTATTGGTCTACACAGAATAAATGAATGTTGACTTGATGAGAACAGTGTATCAAGTCATACCCTCTTCATGTGCTACACTATAGACCGAACGGTACCGCTCCCTAGGAACGCGCGGCGTGGTGGGGCACAGTACAGCAGTCTCGGTCGGTCTATAATACTATGCTAAACAGCTTACAGCCAGCATTGGAGATATAATAATATGCTATGCAGATCTTGTGTCAATTGGAATGCTTCTCTGTGCACTCCTAGTATTATAGTGGTATAGGGCGGGTGGGATCAGTTCCATGAAATAAGATATTATTTTCTGCTATTATAAATATAATGGCAATAAACATTAATATAAATCTTAAGGCTTTCACGGCCGGCGTTGCATGTAGAATATACTGCTTCCGGGCTGTTTGGCCGTGGTCCATCGGAAACTTGTATTCCAGACGTTTCGTCGATCACTGCGGTCGACATCTTCAGTGGTACACGTCGGGATGCCGTCGAGTGCGGAGAACCTTCCTCGGCGGCGAACTCGGTGCGACTGATGTAAAGGCCCGAGTCACTGGCGTATTTATAGGTGCAATGCGAGGGGCTAAACAACGTGATCGCTCCTGATTGGTTGAGAGCTGCGCAACCGATGCGCTCGATACCGATTGGTTGAGGCTAAGCAAGGGGGATACCGGGGATGGTGGCGGCTTCGTCATGTTTGAATTGTGATGACGCGCGGCTCTCAGTGCTGGATACCAATCTTTTTGGAGATGAAAACCTTCGTTTTTCCATTGAAATTATTGGGATGCTTGAATATTTCGATGGCTTCTCGACATAGCCGTGGGAAGAATTGTGAAGTGGTGGCTAGAACCTTCGTGTTCTGAAATTTGATGGTATGATTACCATCCTCCTGGGTGTGTTCCGCAACCGCTGACTTGTCGAAGTGGCCGAGGCGGCAATTTCGTTCATGTTCTGAAAGGCGGGTCTTGACGCTTCTTTGAGTAGTGCCCACGTATACCAAGCCACACGAGCAGGGGATTCGGTAAACTCCAGCCGAAGATAGTGGGTCACGAGGGTCCTTGACTGAACGGTGAAGATTACGTAACTGCGTCGTGGGCTTGAAAATAGGCTTAATGTTGTAAGCTTCTAGCAGTCTCCTGATACGATCCGTTGTACCATAAATGTATGGCAAAAAGGCCTTCCCTAGAGGGGCAGGTTTCTCCTTATCCTGGTTCGTAAGAGAAGATTTCCTCGGATGAAGAGCTCTTCGTATCTCCCGGGCAGAGAATCCATTGGCCTCGGCCACTTCGACAAGTCAGCGGTTGCGGAACACACCCAGGAGGATGGTAATCATACCATCAAATTTCAGAACACGAAGGTTCTAGCCACCACTTCACAATTCTTCCCACGGCTATGTCGAGAAGCCATCGAAATATTCAAGCATCCCAATAATTTCAATAGAAAAAACGAAGGTTTTCATCTCCAAAAAGATTGGTATCCAGCACTGAGAGCCGCACGTCATCACAATTCAAACATGACGAAGCCGCCACCATCCCCGGTATCCCCCTTGCTTAGCCTCAACCAATCGGTATCGAGCGCATCGGTTGCGCAGCTCTCAACTAATCAGGAGCGATCACGTTGTTTAGCCCCTCCCATTGCACCTATAAATACGCCAGTGACTCGGGCCTTTACATCAGTCGCACCGAGTTCGCCGCCGAGGAAGGTTCTCCGCACTCGACGGCGTCCCGACGTGTACCACTGAAGATGTCGACCGCAGTGATCGACGAAACGTCTGGAATACAAGTTTCCGATGGACCACGGCCAAACAGCCCGGAAGCAGTATATTCTACAATAAACATTAAGTATGTTGGGCAACTAAATTCCCCATTTGAGTTTAGATTTGCCTGATGGATTGCAATCACAGATTTTTTTAAATAGATTTTACGGGAATATTTATTGTTTTAAGTATAGATTTATATAAAACGCTCCAAATCTTAATATTTTATATACAATTCATGAAACATGTTTTATCTCAATTCCAGGATGCAGTCCAAGCCAAGAAAGCGGAAGAGGAACGTCTTATAAAGGAGGCACTACTTGCCAAACAGAAGGCTGATGAGGCAGAAAGAGCTCGGATAGAAGCAGCCCGTGCTGAACGTGAACAGCTGAAAAAGAACCTTAGGAAAGAACGTAAAGCTTTCAGAGATCTCTGCAAATCTAAGAATTATTATTCTAAGAGTGAAGAAGAGTCTGTAGTACATATGGCTGCTGTAGAAAAAATATGTGAAATGTTAAAAGTAGTTGAATTACAGGAATTTATTAAAGAACTTGAGAGTAAAGGTAGAGAGGCCTTCCTCAACACGGTTAAAGAGACTGAGGAAAAATTAGAAGCAGAACGAAGAGCTCTGTTTGAAAATAGGAAAGTAGAAGAACAAAAAGCTAGGAAGGAATCTGCTCTCAAACAGCCAATAGACTGGTCCGTTGAAATGACACAACTTCTCATAAAAGCTGTGAACTTATTCCCAGCTGGAACGAACCAGAGATGGGACGTTGTAGCCAACTTTTTAAATCAACACGGCACATTCACTGATGAAAGACGGTTTATAGCAAAAGATGTGCTTAATAAAGCAAAAGATTTGCAAAGTTCAGATTTCTCTAAAAGCAGTCTTAAAAAAGCTGCTAATGAGGAAGCTTTCGATCAGTTTGAGAAAGAGAAGAAGAAAATGCAAAATCATATTGATGACAGTGGTATTTCAAAGAGTGATAATCCGTCTAAAGTAAAAATAGTGAATGGTACAGCAACACCTAAGGTTGAAGAAGTTATTGCCAAGCCTGACGAAAGGGCTTGGACGAAAACTGAACAAGAGCTATTAGAGCAGGCGATTAAGACGTTCCCTGTTAGCACTCCGGAGAGATGGGAGAAGATTGCCGACTGTATTCCAAATCGTACTAAAAAAGACTGCATGAAGCGTTATAAGGAGTTAGTGGAATTAGTTAAAGCGAAAAAACAAGCTGCTAATCTTTCTAAATAGCATTAAATACCGCTTAGTTCTGTATTCAATTGTTTACCTACCATCCGCCACCAATAAATGACCAAAGTAGATATATATATTATTGTGAATTATATATTTACATGTTTGTTGGCTCGGAACAGAGGATTACTGACGAGAGATGATGTATAATGTTATAAATTAATTATGGAATAAATTATTGATTTACTTTTAGAAAAAATTGGCCTTCAGCGAAGTTTTATTTCGCGCTGTAATCAAATCTATGGAATATTAAAAACGAGAAGTTTTGTTTGTGGAATAAGTGTTGCCAAACTGCTAAAATACACCATACTGCCGTGGGTAATCAAAATAGTAACAAGTCAATATAAATGGCGCTTAAAATTTTATTGTAAATTTTTGTCATCATCAATTTTGGAGCCTGGAGTGCGTTCTCTTACTCTGTCTCTTGATTTTACTTAGTTTAGCTTTTACAGGAGCGATTAGCGTCCGACCCCCCGCCCTGAGACAAAAGCCTGCCCCAGAGCCTCACCCGTCTATCAGCAGGTGTACCGGTTTGCAGGTGAGGTTGGCTAGGGCCTTACACCCATTTGAATGATTTTGTTGGCGAAAGAATAATATACTAGATTTTCGCAACATAAAACAATGTTAGGTTTTTCACAAACACAAAGCAAATTTAAAATTGTAACTGCCATTATTCACTTACTACTTTCTCTGTATCTTGATTACCACGGCAGTATAGACAAATTAGATGATTATGGTTTTAATTTAAAAAAATAAACTGAACGAGCATATTGAATTGTGTTCTTCCCAGTTCTTGTAGAAAAAATCTTGTGAATTTGAAGGTTGGTTCGCGAATAAATTCAAGTAATGTTGCGCGCTCGCATAGCTGCACGGCACTTTCGCATAAATCGAACATCAAGAGACCTACTTTGATTTGCACATAAATATTAGATACCTACTAAAAATGTATAGGTACTAATATATGTGTGCGACCCTTATTTTATACGTCATTATCTGACGTTTACCAGGGTCTCCGTTTTTGTTTTATACCCGAATATTTTAAATAATATAAAAATACCCATAGGTAACTATTGTGATGTTTGATGTAATAGATGCGATATTTGATGTAATAGTAGACTTGTGTCAGTAGTGTAACTATGCACCTACGTGATGTGGCTTGACAGGGGTGGCTCAATGTGACAAGCGCTCTCTTAAAAGACATTTTGTAAACTTTTTATTAGAGCTATTAGTAAGTACATAAAATTGAATTATTTTTGGATTACCAGGTAATTTTTAAAAAGGCGATAAGATACCGTGTAGCGTAAAAGTGCTTAAAAATTCAAGAAAATCTGGCATAACATTTATTTAGATGGAACCCACAACTCGGCGCACCGTGATAAATGGTGAAGTGATCAATTACACCACTAGACGAGATATGCAATGCAGTCACTTGTATTCTCCACTTCGACTTCGTCCGTGTGGAATTAGATCTGAGTTTTAATATTTTTTTGCGTGGAACCGTCATACTTCTCCTGAACTAAAAGTAGCCTTCTAACATCAGCTATTTACAGTAAAAATCCCATCCAAATCGGCCCAGCCACTTCAGAGATGACCCGGAACAAACAGACAGACAAATAATAAAAAAACATCAAATAAATCGCGACAGAATCCGTTAAAATTAGTTTTATTTCAAGATACACATTTTTTTTAGTTTAATGTACATTCATATGCATTTATAAAAAGCTGTTTTTTTGTAAAAATTAAAAGCACTCTTTAATTTCATTTATTCGCACCTAAAGATGTTTTCTCGCACTAGTTTCAACCAGAATTTTTCAAATTAACCAATTGCTACTTTCCAGATGGTAACAAATAAAATCAACCACTATATTAAAGTTAAACAAATGTAAACAAATTGTAAATTGTATATATTTTCCTAAAAAATGTTTGGTATTTTATTTTGTTTTGCTGACAACCCTATCCATGGAACTGTGACGTTGGCCGTTGGTAAGTTCAAAAGATATAGGTATAATATAAATTCTATCGAAGCGTAATAAATTAGTAGGCTATTAACACATCAGCTTCCTTCAAGATCAAAGGAATTCGAGCCTTTGGCAGTTATACTCCGATCAGTCCTTTTTAATTGACAATTTATTCGGGGAATACCATTGAACGCACCAATTCAAACCTAATCAAAATCATCCCGGCTGTGTGTGATTAAATGAGAAACGTTGGTTGGGGCAACAGAAGAAAATATAATTAACATTACTTTCATCTAAACCACATTCGCAAAGTGAATTGTCCCTTATCCCTATCTTGGCCAAATGAACAGGTGTGCAAGCATGGCCCAAACGGAGGCGAGAAATAATAGATGTCGTACGCTTGTCAAAGTACCGATATTTCGCAAACCAGGGTTTACTGGGGATGTCTGGTTGTATATCCGCGTAATATTTACCCTTAACCATTTTAGATTTCCGCCATTCCTCGCACCAGGACCGAGACAGACTAGCCTTCAGAACTGGTACTAAGTCGTGCGTGAACAGTTGATAGTGCTCCAGTGTACCAATGTCAATTGCACTTTTTGCACAAGAGTGCTGTTTTATTTTCTCGAATGCCGGAATGACCTGGAATCCAATTATTTTGATGTAGGTAACATCTGCGGACCTGCACATCGGTACACCTGCAGATTGACGGATGAGGCTGTCGCACAGACTTTTCACTCGGGGTTTTGAGGTCAGACGGCAGTCGCTCCCGTAAAAGCCAAGATAAACCGTGAGATAGCGGACGTCTGGCCCCAAAGTGCATTGTCACAGTGGAGTGAAAAGTTCCAAGCTTCGGATGCTACCGAGTTTGACGCTCGAAAGATGATGAAGTATGTTTACTCTGTGGAATTAACATACTCCAATTTTTTTCTTCTAAATACATACAACAACATACCAATGCAAATAGACATACTTATGCACTCAAATATTGGCACTGAGTTGGAATCGAACGTGCGACTTCTGGCGTGGCCGTCAAACGCGCAACCGCTTCACCACGTAGGTCACAAGTCATGAATTATAACAAAGGGTTTTATTCTCATGTTTCGTAATCACCCAAGGTGTACATCGTCGTCGTCTCGCTCGCCTGCACTCTAATGACGTAAGTGTCCAGTGTAATCCGTCCGAATTCTATATTCCCACAAAACGTCTACTCGTCTCCTGTAGGCCCACTAGTTATTGAGTACTACCAACATTACTGCAAGTTTGGGTTGCAAAATGAGAAAATGACAGTCACTTTACGGAAAATATTGAAGTTCGGCCGTTTCTTAGACTGAAAGACAAGGCTCGGCGGTTGATGAAGGAGTTCTACCATCAACGACATCCCTTTAGTAGTTACCTACTTATACGATTCGATCAATCATAACTTCGTTGCAATTTTGCAATTAAATAAAAATATTTTTTACGCATTCCATTATGTAAAGAAGTCTTGTATGTCTAATTACAATCTTATATAAAACTCCTATAATATCAGGGGGATGGTACTGTTTCTCCTTAACACAAGCTACTTATAACCTATCTAGGAGAGCAGCACGTCAGCAACTCACCCAATATAGTATTGTAGAACAACAAAAAAATATATTTTTAAGTGTGCAACATTTGCTTGTAAACCTACTGTTTGATTTATGAATAAATTAATTTAAAAAAAATTCAGTCCGAAAAAAAAAACTCAAAATTTGTAGTACATATTGATTCGATATGTTTTGACATCCGGATGACCGTTAAATATTCACGCCACGGGCAAGGTAGTCATCTCATTCACATTTCGCTACTGGGATATACAAGGAAGAAACTTTAAAGTGTGCCCAGCCGATTATGTCGTCATTTGTAAAGATATTGCAAAACTAAACTAATATGAAATCTGCACTTTCTAGTATATACCTATATAATAATCTATGATGCACCACTTACCTAATCTATAAAATGACATTTAAAAAAATTAAAAGAATATATCGGCGTGTGTTCACAATTTGTTTTACAGTTCCCATACATTTAATAAGGCACGGTCTTTCACTAAGTCTTATAAGCAGAAACCTTCAAAAAGTTATAGTAAAATAAATATTTTATAAAGTGAGCATCTTTCTTGTTATGTATTGGTAGACTTTCTGTACACAACCCAAAGCCAATTCCGTCGATGAGACTTTTTCTGCTCTTCAGCACGACTTCGCCGCAATGGGTGTGTAGTTTGGGGGGTGAGCTGGTATGTGGATGTTGGCACGGTGCTGGTCTTAAGCGGAACACTTATTATGGGCAGCCTCGAAGAGTACTTGAATTTTCCAGAATTAAAGAGAGATTTTTTCATGTA
Source organism: Cybosia mesomella (assembly GCA_946251805.1). Classification (NCBI taxonomy): domain Eukaryota; kingdom Metazoa; phylum Arthropoda; class Insecta; order Lepidoptera; family Erebidae; genus Cybosia; species Cybosia mesomella. Next base: position 1,570,136 of record OX276405.1, read on the forward strand.
TCTTCATTTATTCCTTGTGAAGAGGAGAGAGCACTTCTCGCTTGACTTTCTACTTGCCGACTGAGGTGTCGAGTCAAATTACAGCGGTTTTTTATAGTCTTAATCCAATTAATTCGATTTTTCTAATTGGCCGATCGAACTTTCGCGGCTCGTTAGTGACACCGCGGCTTAACGACTTTTCGCGGATATACCCTAATGGTCGATCGGTCAATCTTACAATTATGTGTTTATTTTCTATTTACAATGATTTATATACCGTATTATGTATTCTAATAGGTAGTAGAAATAAGGTGACACGAAACAAGATACAATTTACACTTATAGATCGGTAAACAATGACGATTTCTTCGTCGCAAACTTATAACTATTATACACGATTATTCCTACAGTTTTTTGTTAAATCAGTTTAATTATATACACTATTACTTATGTACTAACAAAATAAGCTTATATACTAGTTGTTCTGCACATTCTCCCCCCGTGAGACGCAGTCACACTTCTTCGCGTGCAGAACTCGTGTCTTCGGTCAGCAGGACGATCAGCTTCCTCACCGGCCGGCGCAGCACACCTCCCTTGGTCTGGATGTCCACGGTGCGTGTCACGTTGTCAGGCCCGGGGTACGTTGCGATGACTCGTCCTCGGATCCAGAGGTTGCGGGGTGCGTTGGGGTCCACCAGCAAGACCAAGTCATGTAGGCTTACTGGGGGTCCTCGTCCGTGCGGCATGCGTCGGTGTTGGAGCTCCGGCAGGTACTCGCGGAGCCACCTGGTCCAGAAGAGGTCGGCCAGGCGCTGTGCCGCTCTCCAGCTGGATCTCGATGCGGCGTCCTTTTCAATGAAGACGCCCGGCTGCTGTACTCCACCGGGTCCTCCCAGCAGAAAGTGGTTGGGAGTTAGGGCTTCAGGGTCCTCCGGGTTCACTGACACATGCGTCAGTGGGCGACTGTTGACGGTGTACTCTACTTCGGCAAGCAGAGTAGATAGAACTTCCTCGGAGGGCCGTCGCTCGTGCAGTGTGGCGGTGAGTGCTGTCTTTACTGAGCGCACCATCCTCTCCCAGGCTCCCCCCATGAAAGGAGCGCCGGGTGGAATGAAGCGCCACGATGTCTTCTTCTTGGCTGCTTCTTGCGAAGTTGCTTCGTCGATGGCTCGTCGCAGCTCGCGGTCGGCTCCCTTCAGGTTGGTCCCATTGTCAGACCAGATTTCTTCAGGACATCCTCTTCTTGCCATCATGCGTCGGAGAGCGGAGATAGCGGAGTCGGTGCTTAACGAGTTTGCTATCTCGAGATGTATGGCACGTGTTGTGAGACACGTGAATATCGCGACGTACCTTTTCTGATTGGTACGTCCGACTGTCACTGTGAGTGGGCCGAAGTAGTCAACCCCTGTGTGTGTGAAGGGTCGCTTGTGATGAGCCAGGCGACACTCAGGTAGATCACCGGTCCTCGGGTACGGTGGTGCTTGAGTCTTGATGCGGCAATGTAGACACTGTCGTAGTAGTGAGCGTGTTACCGGGCGTAGGCGTACAACCCAGTATTGCTGTTTGCACTCGTTGATAGTGGCTTCAACTCCCGAGTGATGCAACTTCTTGTGGGTGTGTTGAATCCACAGCTTGACCGTAGGGTGATCTCCGTCTAATATCACAGGCGTCTTGATGTCGTCGGATACGTCTCGAACGGCTTGTATGCGGCTTCTCAAGTGCAGCACTCCGTTGACAGATACGGTGCTCAATTGATGAAGGCGACTTTCTTTCGGGATCACTCTTCCTCGTTGCAGATCTTCAATCTCGCTGCTGAAGGAGTCTTCTTGTGATGCTCGCATGAGGAGGTCTTCGGCTGACCGTAGGAGCTCGGCGGTGATAGGTATGTACTTCCTATCGGCGCTTGAAGTCCTTTTCAGTACGGAAGGTGATGCTGTATTCTTCTGTGGTGCCTTCTTCCAGTCTGGATCTGCCTTAGGGTTTTTCTTAGTCCGTTTGTAGTTGACTCGTTCCGATTTTCGTCTGCACAATTGAATGAACTGTAAGACTCGAGCTGTAGCGTAACGTAGTCGGTCCCAGTTAGAGAATCGGGTGACTACCGGCAGGGCTTCAGATAATTTTTCTTTCTTCTTGGTACTTATAGTGTGTACCCTTTCTTCTATATCTTCGGACTTGTCTTGTCGCGATGTATCTCGTGGCCATGATTCTTCTGATGAGTAGAGGAAGTCAGGGCCTCTGTACCAGCGATGCTTCTGGCTGAAGTCCGTAGGTACGTCTCGGGTGGCGTCGGGTACGTTCATCTTCGTGGGGACCCATCGCCATTCGTTCACTGTTGAGCTGTCTTCTATTGTGTCCTTTTCTTTGAAGCTCGGGTCTGGATCTAATTTGTTTTCAATGATGAGAACTCTCTTCAACGAGTTCTCGCTGTTATTCGGAAGCGAAGTCTCTTCATGTTTCCACAGCTTGCTCGTATCTTCTATCTTCGTTGTGGACTGTATTTTCTTTCACGATGCGAGATGCTAGCTTATCTGGATCTGTCTTCGGCTTCCGAGCGTTGAGGAACAGGTCGTCTGTCTCGAAGTGTTTTTCCTCCATCTGTTCGAGTCGGCTGTCTTCCGAGTCTTCCACTGCGTGGGAGACGTACTCGATGCGGTGTCCTAGGGTCCTCGTGTCACTGCCGTGGAGCACCCAGCCTAAGGGTGTTCGGGATGCTACCGGCTGGTCTGGTTCGCCCGTTCTGGTCTCGGACGTTACCAGCAGGTGCCAGTTATCTTGACCGATGAGGATCTTAGGTCTTGCTTCTTCATAGGTGAGGTCGTTGGTGATATCTTCGAGATGACTGCACCCTCGTAACTGTCTATAGGTGACCCGTTGAGATGATACTTTGAAGTTCTTCACTGTTCTGGCTTGAACTTCTTCTTCAGCTGGATCCTTAATGCCTCGTATTTTCAATGAGACTCTTCTTGATTGTTGATCAGCTGTCTTCGTACTGTTGATGGTCTCGACCCGCAGTGGGTCGATAGGTCCCGTCGCGCCGATCTTTTCTGCTACGGTGTCGTCGAGTAGTGTGACTGTTGACCCGTCGTCTATGAGCGCGAAGGTGTTGACCATCCCTGCTGGCCCCGTCAGTTGGACCGGCAGTATCTTCAGGAAAGTGGTCTTCTTTCCCGTCCACGCCGAGTTGATCGTCTCGGCCGTGTTCGTGCTTTCTTCTTCTGTGGAGTCCCTTTTTCTTCTGTAGTGCAGCAGGGTGTTGTGCAGTAGCTTGCAGCCGTCGATGCCGCAGCGTCGTTCTCTGCAGGTGTGTTTCTTCTCCATCTTCTGTAGACATCGGAAACACAGCCTGTGTTCCTTGGCTAAGTCCCATCTTGCGTTGACGTCAGCCGTCTTGAACTGCTCACACTTGTAGATGGGGTGTTGCTCGTTGCAGATGGTGCACGTCTTGACCTGCTGCTGGGCTTCCATCACCGTGTTGATCCTCTGGGGGCGCTTCTGTTGATGAGTGGTGTGCTGGACTGCTAGGTTTTCAGGTTGAGCGTAGGGTCCGCATAGATCTGCTTCTCTTCTCATGAACTTCTCGAACTTCAAGAGGTCCGCTATTTCCCTCGGCTGAGCTGCTGCGAAGTCGTAGTACCTATACTTGAGAACAGGTGTAAGTTTCTCAACCATTGATCTTGAGACTTCTGGGTTGTATAGGTAGTGGATGCAGTTCAGCGCCTTGAGTGTTGCCACGGCGTTGGTGACCCTCGTTGAGAAGATGCATATGTCCCTTGGTGATTCGCTCAGTCTTGGTAGTCCTCGAAGCACTTCCATTTCTGTAGTTGCTATTGCTTCAGGCCCCCCGAATCTTGATTCTAATGTTCTGATGATATCAGCAGGCTGCGAGTTGGTGATGAGGAGACTCTCGACTGCCTCCCTCGCCTTCCCCTTGAGGTTTCTTCGTAGCCTGTTGAGGTTTTCCACGGCGGTGTAGCCATCTTCTGTTTCGGAGTAAGCTGCCTTGAACGGCAGCCATTCCTGGTGACTTCCACTGAAGATTGGTAGCTCGATGAACTTCGGTCGCTGGGCTGCCTTGATCGCTTGAGTGATGGCGGTAGCCAGTTCGCTGAAGTTCTGCTGCTGGGCTGGTGGCGCTGCTGTCGGCGTTGGTTCACCTGGCCCCTGATGTGGTGTATCGGCGATGGCCAACATGGGAGGAGGTGGTGATTCGTGACGGCTGAACCACTCGCCGACCTTCTCCTCAGCTGCCGCCGACACTTCTTCTTGATTCAATTCTTCTATTTCTTGATCTTCGTCTTCATCTTCTTCCAGGGCGGCGATCTTCGCTGCTGCCAGTTCTATTTTAAGACGAAGTAATTCTTCTTTTGCTTTTGCGATCTTCGCGGCTTTGCTCTTCGAATGCACAGATGAACCCCCCTTTACCCCTTTCTTGGATGGTTGTGGATGAGGCGGCTGTGACTTGCTATTCTTCCCTATCTTCTCTGTTCCAGGTGCCGTTGCTTTCGGACCTGGTGCTGTAGCTGACGGTGGCTCGATGGTAGTCACCGTCTCGGTGCTCGTAGTTCCCTCCGTTGTGGTGTTCTCCGAGGTAGACGTTTCCGTGGTTGTCCCGGATTCGGCGGTCCCCTCGGTGTCTGATGGACCCTGAACGGAGGCGGCTTTACGGCTTCTTTCTTCTGACCTCGTAGTTGGCATCTTCAATTTTTCAATTCTTCACAGTGGAAAATTCAGGCACGCACTCTTCGAGACCACCCTCGTGTTCCACTTAAGGTTTTCTTCAATGTTGACTCCAAATCCGGCTCCGATAGGACCAAAAATGTACACAACCCAAAGCCAATTCCGTCGATGAGACTTTTTCTGCTCTTCAGCACGACTTCGCCGCAATGGGTGTGTAGTTTGGGGGGTGAGCTGGTATGTGGATGTCGGCACGGTGCTGGTCTTAAGCGGAACACTTATTATGGGCAGCCTCGAAGAGTACTTGAATTTTCCAGAATTAAAGAGAGATTTTTTCATGTATCTTCATTTATTCCTTGTGAAGAGGAGAGAGCACTTCTCGCTTGACTTTCTACTTGCCGACTGAGGTGTCGAGTCAAATTACAGCGGTTTTTTATAGTCTTAATCCAATTAATTCGATTTTTCTAATTGGCCGATCGAACTTTCGCGGCTCGTTAGTGACACCGCGGCTTAACGACTTTTCGCGGATATACCCTAATGGTCGATCGGTCAATCTTACAATTATGTGTTTATTTTCTATTTACAATGATTTATATACCGTATTATGTATTCTAATAGGTAGTAGAAATAAGGTGACACGAAATAAGATACAATTTACACTTATAGATCGGTAAACAATGACGATTTCTTCGTCGCAAACTTATAACTATTATACACGATTATTCCTACAGTTTTTTGTTAAATCAGTTTAATTATATACACTATTACTTATGTACTAACAAAATAAGCTTATATACTAGTTGTTCTGCACACTTTCCTTCCTAAACTGAATTTTCACATTTTAGTCAAATGAAAATTCATACTACATAGGTAAAGTACAAATTATGATCATATGAAATTTTTTGGTTTATTTTTTTTTATACCACTCAGATGGCAGACAAGCTCACGGCCCACCTGATGGGTAGCGGTTACCGCGGCCTATGAACGTGTGCAACACTAGGGGCGTCACACTCGCGCTGCCGACCGTGTAAAAACCTTCTAATGCCCTTCTTGAAGAACCCCATATTATAGTCGCTTGGGAACACCACAGCAGAGACATCATTCCACAGCCTGAGGGTGCGCGGAATAAAGTGCCTTTCATACTTAACTGTACGCACCGTTTCCGGTCGCAACGTGTGAGGATGAATTCCCTGTCTGTGGCGAGCGGTGCGATGATAGAATGTGGCCGCGGGCATCATTTCAAACAATTCTTCTGAACACACCCCATTATAAAGGTGGTAGAAAACGTACTGGGAGGCGAAAATTTTTAAATGTTTTATTTTATTTTTTTATTGTTTCTACTTATCAGACTAGTGAATAAACCGTGCCACAATAAATGTATGGAAACTGCAATAGTACCTACAAATTGTGAACAAATGCCGATATTTTTTTTAACATATTTTATTTTTTATATAATATATCATTTCATAGATGAAATAATCGGCTGGACACACTTTTCCACCATGTATTAAGGAAGGCAGGTACCTACTGTGGTTAGGCCGCTTCCTGCGGCTGGGATGGTGTCTCCTTACAAAAATCTATAGGTGCCTATTTCGGATTCGGTTTGTGTGAACAGTGGAAAGATATGCGGTTTACAGTTTTATAGGTAGGTACAGCGTCAGATTTAGCGTCAAAAGTAGATGATGATAGAACAGATTTCAAAATTAAAAATCCGAATGAAAATCATAAATTATATTTAAATGAAAAATTACAATTATTTTAACAGAGCCCAAGAAGATTTTAAGGCGAGGGTCCCTGATTAAGGGCGTTTTTAGATTGAGATGTTTCGAAAATGAGAAGTCCCGGTATATTCTCAAAATCACTTAAGTTATTCTACACTATACAAACTAGTACTTTCCGTTATCCGTTACACGATAACTTTTACTTCGCTCGATAGAATTTGCTCTCAAAGAGGGATCTATCCAAACACGAATTCCGGTTTTATTTGAGTAGTGGTCTAGTTAGAAAACTCAAAATGATACCAATATGAAGGTCATTGATAGGAGAATGAAAACCGGTTATCAAAGTATACATCAATTCTGTATTATACCATGAAAATTAAAAATACCTACGTTTACTACCCATATGAAGCGTTCGGAGAGTCAATCTGTCTCCAGCGGAACGTGTTCGAGGTAGGACGTGTCTCACTTCTTGCTAGGTGCACAGTCGAGTTATACACTATACGTCTTCTAAATGTAGTTACATAGCATAAATGCCACATCGCAGGAAATTTGTCAGTTGTGCAATTCTGTTGATAAAAAGTTGAGATTCGAATTTTATTTGCAATTACAGTGATAAAGTACATATTATTATATAGTGCGTGTTAAACGCACACATTAGCATAATATAAGGTAAAATACGTCGGTCGCAGTTTGGGCCGTATCGTGAGTGAGATCGCGAGCGTTCTCGTAGCGTCTGCACGGCTGCTCGCATTCGAAATCTGCTATAGTGTACATTATTCTACTGTTCAAGCCCTTTCATTTGATACCCATATTGAGGAAGCTGTGAAAAAAAATAAAGGTAATTCGACATTTTGTAGTGGCGGCCATCTTGGACTTGAAATTTGTCATAGTGTATAGTATTCTACTAGTCAAGCCTTTTTATTCGATACCCATTTTGAGAGAGTTGTGAAAAGAGAAGAAAGTAATTCGCCATTTTAGTGTATAGTATTTATTCTACTAGTCAAGCCCTTTCATTTGATACCCACATTGAGGGCGTTGTGAAAAAATAAATATTATCCGACTAATTCGACTTTCAAATAAAAAAATTACAAAATCGGTTCATCCGTTCAGGAGCTACGAGCCATAGACAGACACGTAAAACTTATAACACGCCGTACCCTGGGATTATCCTTTCGAGGGCTTACCCGGGGTGCCCGGCAATGGACACTTGGGAAGGACACCGTGTGGTTTTAGTCGGTTGTGGTTCACCCCATCGTCGGCACCGATGGGGTGAAGTCCGTGGGGGTTTCCACACGCTTAAAAAAAAAAATAACGCCGTCGATTCGGCGTGGGGGCTTAAAAAAACTAGTGCTGCTCATGATGATACGTTTTTGCATATATATTTAACGAAAATAAACCCTAAGCGCCAACGCAGATTAGGTAATTAAATCTCTGAGGGGCTTTATAGACAACCTACTGTTCTCTTATTATACTATGATAGTAAGTGGGTAACTCTAGTCAATTCAGTCTTAAGAATAACGTGTTTGAGTAACGTGTCACAATACTACTAACTAGACAACAACTAAACTGTGGCGTGGCGGCAGTAGGTACATTCAACTGCTACGTCGGGTGCGCGAGATCGATTCCTGCTCGGTTCAAATATTTATATGTATGGCCACAGGTAGCAGCTAGCAGGGTTGGGCAGTATTTGAATTACTTGTAATTAAAATACGTAATTGAAATACAAATACGTATTTGGTATTTCTATTTCAATTACTTCCTTAAAATGTAATTTGTAATTCGTATTTCAAATACCTGACGCCGATGTATTTTGTAATTAGTATTTCAAATACATGAGGCTTCAAAATACATTTTCACAATAAAATACATTTCTGTGGCGAGGCGAGTGTAATAATGATGATAAACGTAGTGCTTAGATTCTCTTTGAATGATGGTAAAGCTGCTATAGAGTAGGTAATAAAATATTATTTTGATCATACCATTTATACCTTTTTTTTTTTTTTTTATCGTGTGGAAATCCCTTCGGATACCCCCCCGCGTGCCAGCGGGGGCGGTTATGTCGGGCTTGAACCGACTAAAACCGCACGCCGTCTCGGGTCTACAGACGCCGGGGTGTAAGGTTGCCCATAGAGCATATCCCTCGCACCCCGACTGACCCTGGGCCATCTCCGGTTTCGAGATGGCCCCCTCGGGTTTGGGAACCACGGTGTCCCCGTCTTGCCCCGGTTTGGGGGAGGGGCGCTAGTCGCCCCACCGTCCCGGCCTGCTTCTGCTGGGGTGACAGGTGGCCTCACCCGCCACCCCCAGGCCTGCGCTCATGGAGGACGGAGGTCGTTAAGCGACCTCCGGCGCCTTAGTTGCCTGCGACGCGCGGCGAGCAAGTTGCGGGCTCGGCGGACCGGGAGAGTTCTAAGTCTCTCCCGGGCGCGCTCCGCCACCTCCTTCGCGAGCATTACATGCTCGCAGAAGGAGGCGGCGGCGGCCCACGCGCTCGCGCTCCGCACCATTGCCGCAATCATGCTGCCGAGCGAGAGGACTCCCACCCCGATGGCTGCCACGACGTCACGCCTCGGCGCCTCCCACGCCGGGCAGTCCGCCAGCGTGTGCAGCCCTGAGTCCTCGCTCGCGTCGCAGTGATGACACTCAGGCGTTGGCTCCTTCCTGATCCGATGCAGGTGGTCCCCGAAGCACCCCTTCCCTGAGATCACCTGCGTCAGTCGGTAGGAGAGGCTTCCGTGTCGCCTCATCCTCCATGATGGGATTTACCGCCGCTATTGCGGCGTGCCCTACCATACCATTTATACCTATGTCACAATTGTAATATTATATAGAGAGTTGATCAAGATCAAAGTTTGATTTGTTTGATAATCAAATTTTAGACGAATCACATTATTTGCTGTATTCTATCCTGATTGATGTTGATGTTGCTTTGACTCCTACCAATTGGTGTTTTATTAAAAAAATACATTGTTTTATTTTAGAAACTGTAGAAGCTGTAGTGGAATCCCCATCTACTTCTGATGTTTTTTATGAGGAGATTTTGTTACCAGTAAATATAACAGAAGATGAAACTAGGGAGAGAGAGTTATATTTACCTAGGCACCTCAGATGTGCCAGCCACATATTAAGTCTTTTGGCCACTACAGATATGAATAATTTCATCAAAGCTTCTCGTGTTAGCAGGGTTCACTATTCAGCAATTGCTAAATGTACTTTGCTATGGAATATGTCCAGAAGACCTAAATCGGCTGAAGTCATAAAAGACTGTCTTGGACATCAGTTAATATATCCCTGTCCCACAAGTTAGAACTCTCTTTATGATTCTGTAGCACAGCTTATTAGAAGCAAATCAAAATTAAATGACCTATTTGATAAGTTGGACAAGAGTAACACTTTCTCTGCCATAGAACTAGAATACCTAGAGGAATTCATTGAAGTATTGAAACCTATTGCTACAGCTCTAGATTACATTTAGGGCAACAATTGTTACTATGGCAAACTTCTGCCTACTTTAATGTCTGTAAGAACCAGATTAGATCGACTACAGGATAGCAACTTGAGGCATTTTACTCTCATTGTACCACAACTAAAAGAGAGCTTGGAAAAAAGATTTGATAAGTTTTTTAAAGTGTCACCTGAAGTAAATGGAGCCATACTGGCATCATGCTACCACCCAGTTAACAAATGCGTTGGTTGCCAGAAAGCATCACAACAGATGAGAGGCAAAGGATTCAAAATCTTGCCATTCATGCCTTAGAGACAAGTTACAAAAAACATGAAATAATGCCTGGAAGCAGCAGGAGTAGCACCACTAGTAAAGAAGATGATGATTTTATTGTTTTTGAGAACAGAGATAGCGATCAACCACAGTCCTCTAAAATGGAGTTAGAGTTGGTCAGCTTCCTAAATGATAGAAGCAAAGAGCTATCAATTCTTGAGCGCTACCCAAATATTATAAAAGTGTTCATACAATTTAACACAAGTTTGTGTTCATCAGGACCTATAGAAAGATTATTTTCTTTAGCAGGTTTTATTCACTCTCCAACAAGAGGCTGTTTGTCTGACAATACATTTAAAAATCTAGTGTTTATGAAAGGAAAATCTGATTTTACTGATTAATTAATCTTGTTTTTCTGTACTTTTGAGCCCATGCTGGTCTAGATTACTTATTAAAGTATTTTGTAATTTGTATTTTGTATTTCAATTAAAAATAGCTAAAATACTGTATTTTGTATTTTATATTTCAATTACCTTACTTAAATATATTTTGTATTTCGTATTTTAATTACTTGCGATAGAGTATTTTGTAATTTGTATTTTAATTAAAGCAAAGCATGTATTTTGCCCAGCCCTGGCAGCTAGTAATATATTTACATAACATAACTTCACGCCTGTATCCCCGAAGGGGTAGGCAGAGGTGTATTACACACCCACGATTCGCCAGTTATGTTTAGGTCCCAATGTAATAGGGGGCGAGCCTATTGCCATCTACCGGGCTTATTATTAAGCGAGTGATAATTAATATTTATTAATGCACACATAACTACGAAAAGTCAGAGGTGTGTGCCCGGGGCGACTGGGGATCGAACTCGAGACCTCGTCTCAGCAGTCCGTTACGTACACCACTGGGCTATCGCTAAAATATTTAACGAGTGTTATTAGTAGAATAACCGCTCTGCATTTCTGAACGAAGCTCCATTTAGCGGCCGGTTCAAGGTCGAACGACATCGACAGGTGTTCCGTTCGACAATGTTACTTGTTATGTTACCCGTAGCGCGCAAATAAGTTTTCCATTCACGGTGCGATGATGTTATCCACTTTATAGTATGTCTTATGGCAAGGTCGTTGTATATAGCCGACTATGGTAATAAATATAATATAATATACATAGAGCATGAAGATCTTTTAGAAGTTTGTATAGATGGAAGGTTGTTTGTTGTAGTCGAAGGCTTTACCACCATGCCAAGAAGAAGCAAGCAAGAAGAGCAAGCGACGTAGGCACCTAATCAGAATCACTGGTAATTGAAATCAGAAACACGACAAATGCGATTTAGTTGTCACGCACACCTAGTTGCCAAGTGCTAATTAAATATTCACTATTTACATATCGAGTACCTAGCTGACGCGAGAAGCATAATTATGAAGTAGATAGGTACCTGCTACTGCTCGGACCCGGCGTTGTCGTGGAATTCTTTATAGTGTAAGATCCCGGGCTTCCCAGACCTCACTTATTTTTACGGGGATAAAATGTATGGGATAATGTAGTGTTTGTAATTACTAACAAATGGCCGCTGGGACAAGCTAGCAAATATGCATACACCCAAGGTACATACCTACACTCAAGGTACATATCTACATTCAAGGTACATACCTAAACTCCAGGTACATACCTACACTCAAGGTACATACCTACATTCAAGGTACATACCTACACTCAAGGTACATACCTACATTCAAGGTACATATCTACACTCATCAAGGTACATACCTACACTCAAGGTACATACCTACACCCAAGGTACATACACTACATTTTCTTTGTAAAAATAAGTGAGGTCTGGGAGGGATCTTGGACTATAAAGTTAGGTCACCGTTATGCCTTACCGATGCAATGTTCGGGTCAACTGACTCATTTTATATGAATGTCTGGCTCTCCGGCGAGATGCAGTTTATGACGCACCGAGCTTTATTTCATGCCGAAGTATTTATCTGAGATAACACTACAAATTAACACGTAAGTTAATGTTATTCTCAAGTATAGCCATGTTTGTGTTGGTTTTTCGGGATGATGTTATGAGTGACGTGATTGGTCAAATTATGTGAGTTTGGCTATACTAATTTCCATACTAACGACATCACAAGGTGTCAGGTACTTTAGTAATATATACATCAATGGTATTAGCTAAGAGGATAGACAGAGTAGCGACTATGGGCTCGCAAGCCTCACAACTATAGATAGATACACTATCAGCAGTACCAAGCAGTACCGACGTGAATACTTTTAAAATTTAGCTTAGTTATAGCACAGATTACATAATATTATGTTATAGTCACAGACAATATAAGATAGTGTGATTTTAGCGTATTATCAGGGTAGGTACTATATATTTGGCACGCAGGCAGTGTACTCGTTCTCGCATTATATTATAGCAATTCAGCGCTGGAATGCAGTTAGCTATCATGGATGTCCCTGCCAAGGACTCAGATTTTTCTACATTTTCTAGTAGATTTAGTTGTTTAGTTTAGTAATTTATTTGTTTGTATTATGTGTTTCTGTTAATGATACATACCTAACTACCTTTACGCGTGCGGAAAACCTTTGTGTCCGTTATGTTAGCGTACACAAGAGCTATATCGAGTTGGTTACTACGCCATTAAACTCTGTGTAAATACTGCCTAATTAGTGTAAAAATAAAAAAAACTCTTCCTCTTTAGTCTAGGAAATAAACACCAATTTCACTGTGTACGCTGGCGTCACGATCAAGCTAGCGTACACATGGCCGTACTCGAAAACTGCTAATTGTAAAGCAACAAAGTTTACACACAAAAATAGTGCTCTAATACTTCTCCCACTATGCAAAATTTCATAACGATTGCTCTTGTAGGAACAGAGATATTGAACAAGACTTTTAAATGACATTCGGAGCTGGCGTTATGGCAGCGTACACATAATAGTTCTTATAGAAAGGTAACTTAACGTAACTTTTCTTTTAATAAATGCTATATGTATAAATAGTGCGTGAAATTCTGCCTCTATTAGTGCAAATGCTTTATGCGAATTCGCAGTGGAATAATTAAAAAATCTATGTTAAGTTCTAGGAACAAATGTATTGAAGTACAGTCGCGAACAAAATGAATTATTAGTGAAATTATAAACAGAGATAAAGCGTTATTTTCTAATATAAGTCAGCATGATGTGTTTTGACATAAATAAAATTAAAATGATTACCTATTTATGTGCTTGACTGTAAAAAGTTGGTTTGCGTGGAATGGTACATTTTCAAATGCTAATGTGAAATAGACTATAATACTTTATGGCATGGCTTTTTTATGGCAGCTCTCATGGTCGTTCACTTTCAGATTTCACTCTTCAGTTTTAATTCTGTATTTTAAAAAACTTGACAAATCACTTTTGAGCATATCTGTACCTGTACTATGAACAGAAATTAACATGGATTTTTTAATTATTCCACTGCGAATTCGCATAAATTCAGTTTTAATTCTGTATTTTAAAAAACTTGACGAATAACTTTTGAGCATATCTGTACCTGTACTATGAACAGAAATTAACATGGATTTTTTAATTATTCCACTGCGAATTCGCATAAAGTATTTACACTAATAGAGGCAGAATTTCACGCACTATTTATACATATAGCATTTATTAAAAGAAAAGTTTCCTTTCTATAAGAACTATTATGAGTACGCTGCCATAACGCCAGCTCCGAATGTCATTGAAAAGTCTTGTTCAATATCTCTGTCCCTACAAGAGCAATCGTTATGAAATTTTGCATAGCGGGAGAAGTATTAGAGCACTATTTTTGTGTGCAAACTCTGTTGCTTTACAATTAGCCGTTTTCGAGTACGGCCATGTGTACGCTAGCTTGATCGTGACGCCAGCGTACACAGTGAAAATGGTGTATATTTCCTAGACTAAAGAGGAAGAGTTTTTTTTTATTTTTACACTAATTAGGCAGTATTTACACAGAGTTTAATGGCATAGTAACCAACTCGATATAGCTCTTGTGTACGCTAACATAACGGACACAAACCTTTCGGGCTGCACCGGGAGTGGGTATGTGGATATGTCGGGTGTTTCGTTACTTCGGCCTATGTGGAAGAGGGATCAGGTATGGTATAGCGATAGCTTATAGGTGTTAGGTGCTCAGATGTTAGAGGGCAATCGCTCCCTCAGAAGCAAATAAAGGAGTCGCAATGCCCAAGCTCAAAGTATATAAGCTTTGATTGCAACCGGAACTGACACATCGTCATCGTCACAGCGATGATGATTATTGATGAGTATGCCAATCGGGGTCATGACTTAGATCGGTAAAAGGGCTCGGGGACAATGGTGACTGTAAGTTTTATAACAATGAGATTTCTCCACCATACCACCAGAATAAATATCTAACAGTGAGTGCAAGCCATCGGTAGTAGCTTACCACATTCCAAATTACCGACTACCGTAGCTTTAAAACTTCACATAAAATTATAACCTAAAACTGAAAAATGTTAAATTTGTCCTCTGAAGAATATAAAAATAATTATATAATATATAATATAATACATAAGTATAAAAATCGTTTGTAAGTTCGTTGGTGTAGGTACCTGGAGCAATTGCCAAGGGCGACTGTACGATACTTCCAACAGATTCTGATGTGTGTGTGTGCTATAACACGATATCTAGGACACAGTTAAAATATTCTTTTATGCAGACCCATTTGGGCATGCGCCATAACTCGCCAAGCATAACCGATGTAGGTACCCACACCTACGTAGTAGATACAGTATCCTGTGTGGGTATGTGGTTGTTTGGTTAATACGTAGCACAGGGTTGGCACAGTCAGTGGCAAAATAATCGGACTACTATACTACGATTGTAGGGGGTACAACTATGCTTTTACCAGCATGATTCACTATTCGGGAAAAGAGTCAGTCCTACCAGTGTGGCGTCACCTTTTTTGGGGTGACACCCACCCGGTCTCTCAACTTTAAGAACAATGTACAAACAAAAAAAAATCGCTAGCACAAAAATTTATTTTTCGGGGATTCCTCCACTAGCACTAGCTCAGCTCTATGTATAATTCGGGGATTCCCGCAAAAGAGCCTGGGGGAGCGTGGGGGATTCCCCGTCCCCTACTCGCGATCTTTGACGTCTCAGTTGCAAAATTTCTCATTTGTTTCGTGAAGTATCTTGTGTTTGGTTGGCGTGAATTGTTAAACGTGTATTATTCTATAGTGATAGATAATAGAAAATTTATTGCTTTTTACTTTCGATGGGGTGACACCACCAACTTCCGCACCGGTTGCCACCCAAGATAGCTACGCCACTGAGTCTTACTGCATTACTTTCCGTATGGACAGTTTTTTTTTACTTAATATTGGGTGTTTAGGTCAATGCAAAATAGACAATCCTACTAATATTATAAATGTGAAAGTTTGTGAAGATGTTTGTAAGTATGCATGTTTGTTACTTAATCACGCTCTAACGGCTGAACGGGTCTGGGTGAAAATTGGTTTCGGAATCGGGATCAGCCATATGTGTATTCATGTATATATAAATATTTGGTGTACATCTGGATTGAGGGCTCATTTTTAAAATCCTTGCGAAACGAAATAAGGATTATGTATAAGGAAGTTTATGAATATCGTTAACGTGAATATTTGAAAACAAATATTTGGAGTGATCGGGAATTGAACCCAATCGAGTAAAATTTAATCATGTAAAACGTGTGAACTCAGTTTAATTCAATACGATCAAGATTGGCATTGACTACAACGTTTTTAAAACACGATATAATATCAAAAAATGTACAATGCTTATATCCGCCCACTAATACACAGATTAACCACGAAATAAAACATATCCTGTTGCAAAATCAAGGATGTTTATTCAGATAATAAAGTAATCATAACCTTACATTGACTGAAATAATTCGAATAACATTTTGTTTAATGCAAAACAGGCGCCAAATCATAACAAATTTCACTGTTTTATGGCTAGAATGTTGCCCACAAACAGCAATGGGTACAATGGTGTTTTATTAAAATGATGGACATAGTTTATGTCAATATTATCACTTATAGGTACATGTACAGCAGAAGCAGGCCGGGGCGTCAAGCATGCCCCCCTTTCCGGGGCAAGATGGGGACACCGTGATTCCCAAACCCGAGGGGGCTATCTCGAAACCGGCGATGGCCGTGGCTCAGCGGGGTGCGAGGGAAATGCCTTATCCCGGCGTCTGAAGACACGAGACGACGTGCGGTTTTAGTCGGGTCGAATCCGACATAACCACCACCGCTGGGATTTCCACATGAAAAAAAGGCATCAACCTCATTTTAATATAAGATTATTGAATGGGTGCTATGAATTGGTGTTCCTTGCGTCATTATTAACTAGACTTATTATTGATCCCTTACTGAGAAATAGACAATTATTCGCTTGCATTCTTGCTTGATGTTTATAAAAATGTCACATACTAGACTGTTCAACAATTATAGACTTCTAATAGTAATAATACCCTTCTAACTGCGTTTGTCGCCAATACAAATGCGCGAAGCTGTTTTTCGCGATTGTAAGCTGAAAACGGACCCCGGGCGCCGAGGCGAGAGCCTTGAATATAACCGGGGTCCAACTTTATAATGATGATTACATCCCTGATAAGAAGAGACTTATTGATGTCATTTAGCATATACCAATGCGTGCGGATGATCCCGAGAAAGCTGCGCTGATACCCCCCCGCCGGCCAGCGGGGGCGGTTATGTCGGGCTTGAACCGACTAAAACCGCACGCCGTATAGGGTCTACAAACGCCGGGGTGAATGTAATTATACCTAAGTGCAAGCAAAACAAGTTAACAGTATCGTATGTCACATAACTGTCAGCAATCTACAGGCATATAGGTACAATATCATGCTTCTGCTGGGGTGACAGAACCCGAGCTCCGGTTTCGAGATGGCCATCTCGAAACCGGAGCTGGCCCAGGGTCAGTCGGGGTGCGAGGGATATGCTCTATGGGCAACCTTACACCCCGGCGTCTGTAGACCCGAGACGGCATGCGGTTTTAGTCGGTTCAATCCGACATAACCGCCCCCGCTCGCCGGCGGGGGGGAATCCGAAGGGATTTCCGCACGAAAAAAAAAAGGTATAATATCATGCATAAACTACGGTGTATGCTATAAATTCCTACTGTTATTTATATTGCACAATGCACATATCTATCGAGATCTTAGGTGCTATATCTTCATTTTTAATTAAGGAAATGGTTTTGTTATTTCTACAACCACCTACTTAGTTCTTGTCTAATTCGGGTTTAACTGAAAGTCGCAAAATTGAAAGTACAGCTAAGACTTATCTCAAAGATACTGCACTACTTGCATAATGTTGCGAACTACGATTGCAATGCTGAAGAAGCAAAACAAATAAATGTCCATTTCTATTACAATATTAGTCCACTAAAACAAGCGTTATAAATGATTATAAATATTGAGTTTGGTTCAGTTCCACTAAGGCACATTCGAGGCCGTACATTGCGTTTAAAGCTTACAACTTAAAGTACTTATTGAGTAATTACTTAATTAATATATTACTTATAATTTATGAACACGGCAGCATGTCTGCGACGCAATTTCTTAATTCTATGTTGTCATAATCGACATGAAATATAATATGTAAATGAGATTACTTTGTAATAAATTAGAAATGGTGTAAATATTGCTCGTTTCTATATTTGGTGGACATTCTAGACTGGGCATATTTCTTAATTGTTTAAAGACTCATCGGCATTGGTGATAGAATTAACGAACAAGTATGTTCGTGAATCAACCGGATGCAGGCAATAGATGGTCACTTAAGCCATTGAGTAGATTGAAAAATAAAATACTAAATGAAAGATTTACCAATTTTGTGTTTGCTGTTTTTATTTTCTAGGTACAATAGGCTAGGATTCGATTGCTGGGTGGTAGGAGTGTTTGGTATAACAAAATGAAAAACTTAAAACTTTATCTTCAAAACCACCATTATCTGTGAGCCTTGTTTTGTTAAATGTTATAGTTGGATTTTTATGACTGCCTCAGTCGCAGAATGCGTACTTCGCAAAATGTTTATTGCACAAAGAATGTGCAATTAGCAAATGGTTGGCTTTAATACATATTGTAAATCTTAAAAAAACTGTTTTTATTTTGAGACCATAAAAAATGCTTATTTTGAGATGTCCTCAAATTTGCTATATGCTCATTTTGAGAAAAGCCTGTTTTGAGAGGTGGCTATAAGAGTCCAGTATTTCGGCTAGTGACTGCCACTTGACATTAAATATAACACTTTCCTAAACATTCACACATAATAAAGAAAGCCACACGTAACATATTTGTTTAAATTTAAGCACCTCATGATACGAACAATTACCATTCTATAAGTAAGTATTTATAAATTATGGGATTCTTAAGAAATTTATGTCATTGAGTTTGGCGTGGGAATTTCACGCGGGCTATAAAATATGTAGATAGCTTACTAAAAGTAAAACATTTTCATTACAACACATTGGTATGTTAAATTTTATATAACCTACTATCGTGGGTAGGTGTGAACAACTTTAACATCTGAACATGGTGTACTGTGTGGTTGAATAGCACTCATCCGCCAGAGAGTTATTGTCTAAGCAATTATAATTTTCCGACACACCAGCCGATGCTTATATTAGTAATCATTTTGCAAACATAAAAAGATAATCATTATATTAAGATTCATAATTATAATAACACTTGAAAAGCACAAAGGCCGGAAAAAAATATTATTTTTGAATACTTATAGGTACTAGTAGTTTACTAAATAATAACGATTGAACGTTTTAGAACGTTCGCTAAAATTACACCTCAACATATACAAAGACACACCGTTTTTGAGTACACTAATTTTTGACGTTATTGTGACAATTTTAGGGTTTTCGAAACGTTATTTCAAGGCGTAACACGCTAGACCCTTAAATAGATGTTATAACGTTTTTATTAACATCGATATATTATTATATATTTTTTTAGCTCAATCACTATATTCTAGGATTCAATACTTTTCCACTGATAAGTGGACAGCATAATTTCAAAATGACATCATTGACCGATATTGGTTGAGAAATAATCTAAAATATATTGTGTGAAGCATTTATGTATATCTTTTGGTGTAATTTCTAAGTTACGAGTTATGACAGATCATAAATTTAATAAATTCTTCATATGAGCACCGAGCAAGGCGGTAATTAATAAAATATAAACTATTGAGATATAAAGACATAAACTCCACCGTTAACATAAATTGTGGTAAAAAGATTAATATAAAAATCAGTCTTAAATTTTTACAGATTAAGTACAAAATTGGGTTTTAATAGCAATCAATGCTAATTACTTCAAACCAAAAATATAAAATTAAAACGGTTTATGCCAATTAAATGACTTACGGCTAACTTCGTATTAGTCTATTTAAATTGTCGTTTTTTATGAAATTATTCTATAAATATATTCCAGTTTGCAATTCTAACCGGTTTATTGTTTTCCTAGACTAAGAAAACAAAAATAATTATGACAAATAAGAAAAATTATACTCGAAACGAGACTCACGATCTTAAACACGATATTTTTTTACGTAACTGAATGAATTAATACTTAAGATGCGTGACGGCCGATGTAGGTAATTAAAATTTGGTCTAATGAAACGAACATCTAAAGAAATCTGAATAATGACACTTCAATATTTTGAAGATTTTCACTATTATTTTCGCAATTTATTTGCTCTTTTGCTAATGCTAATGAATCCAACCTTGGATGCAGATAATCGGTTAAGAGAAATTTCTTTGTACTTTGCTATGCTTTAAGTAGTAACGGAACGCAAGGGTTTCCGAAACCGATTTACTTCGGTACGATTCGATTAGCATGTAATCTGCGAGTGACGATAACGATTATATTAACGTTACAGAAATAAAGCTTTTCTATCATAAATACTATTCTCTATATATTATATCGATACTGAAATCTAATAACAAATATTATTAATCATTAAGCTTATGTGTTAGGAGTGTTTTAGTTATTTAAAGTATATCTTCCTCTTTATCTTATTCAATTAGCTACACTTTTTTTGTTTACGTATTAATTCATATTTTAGTTTTTTTTTATCTTGGCTATTAAAAATAGTGGGTCATTTGTGTCGCTGTCAACTATCGCTCAAATAGATATCTCGAGAGACTTACATTTATATACTACGCACCGAACTTGATAACTGCTCTGAACTTCGTGGTTTGGTTTTTGCAAGATAATTTCTCATAAAGTTGTTTCAAAAATGAAAATTTATAATAATGGTTTATATAAACGCTTACTGTGTGTGTTGATTATTTCATCGTAAACTTACAAAAATAATAAATGAAATGGTTTATGTATACAAATAAATGAAATTGAAAGTGTCTGTTTGTATGTATTCATAACTTCACGCCTGTATCCCCGAAGAGGTAGGCAGAGGTATTTTACACACCCACGATTCGCTAGTTATGTTAAGTTCCCAATGTAATAGGGGGCGAACCGGGCACATTATTAAGCGAGCGATAATTAACGTTTATTAATGCACACATAACTACGAAAAGTCAGAGGTGTGTGCCCGGGGCGACTGGGGATCGAAGTCGAGGCCTCGTCTCAGCAGTCCGTTACGTACGCCACTAGGCTATCGACGCGTTTGTATGTCATATTAAAATAACGGCTTTTTAAGAAACGCATTAGTGTATGCACTGTAGGTACAAAAAGGTCTGTTTGACATGTTTAATATCTGAAACGGCTGGGCCGAAATTGACGGGACTTTCACTGGTGGATAGCTGAAAGTGTCGACTCGCCAAGTGTTCAGAGCGGTCATCAGGTTTGGCGCGTAGTATGCATATTTCTAAAATTGACTTAAAATGACAATAAAACGGAATGTTTGTATAAACATATCTTATCTTAAACAAGGCACACGTTGACCTTAGAATATAATGGCTCATTGGTTTCTGCAGGTACTTCTGCAAAGGAAACCTGCAGTATCATTCACGTTCTACTTTTTAGTATGTCTACACCAATGTTGCCTCGTTGGCTACTAAACGAGTGGACCGATTTTGATATGTAATACTATGTCCTTAAATTCATCTATAATGCGCGAGTTTCACTGGATAGGTAGTAGGTATTCAAATTATTAAAAAAATCGCTAAGCTTTTTAAAGTGTCGATATGAATAATAAAAGATATTAAGAGGTGAATATAAATTTAAACATAAAGTTAAAAAGAGGGAAATAAGAATATATGACAATAATTAAATAAAAAAGCTACTCGCATTAGCCAAAATAAGTCTCTGTTTTATACCACTTCACTCTACAGTCGGAAGCAAAAAAGTCAGTTTTATGTCACTACTGTCCTTATGATCTTAACGACAATAGTAGCATAAAACTATTTTATTTGCGCAACTTGCTTGCAAATAATAATGATTTGATTTGATGTTGGACTTATGCTTCAAGTATTTTTATTTTATGTGCTTGCCAACGGCAGGTGTATGAAATAAGTCCAATATGTAAATATATTTTATATAACCGTCTGCGAAATAATTTTTAAGATGCTAATGAGATGATTCCGTCGATATTATGACTGTAACGTGGCGTACTTTCGTTGTGAAGTTATCACGGTTAATTTAAACTTGAGTTAAATAACTCCGGATCTAAGATATAATTAACGATTTGGATGTAAAGTCCTGATTTATTTTTGAACATCACCAAATTCGATGAACTTCTTTAGTTCGTCGAATATATAATAGTAAGTAACATAACATAACATAACTTCATGCCTGTATCCCCGAAGGGGTAGGCAGAGATGTGTATTACACACCCACAATTCGACAGTTATGTTAACGTCTCAATGTAACAGGGGGCGAGCCTATTGCCATCTACGGGGCACATTATTAAGCTAGCGATAATTAACATTTATTAATGCACACATAACTACGAAAAGTCAGAGGTGTGTGCCCGGGGCGACTGGGGATCGAACTCGAGACCTCGTCTCAGCAGTTCGTTACGTACGCCACTGGGCTATCGCCGCTTTTATTATATATATAATAGTAAGTAATATAAAAATATCCTAGAGTCCTAGAGAGGAGACCGCAAATCGGCAAATGGAAAGTGGGACGCCCCTCAACTCGTTGGACTGACGAGCGGAAAAGTTAGCAGTATGCGGAAGACGGAGGCTCGGGTGTTGTGGCGCACATTGGGACAGGCCTATGTCCAGCAGTGGACTGCAATAGGCTAATTGGAAGCGTGGGTCATTCGGAAAGAATGTGTTGTAAGGTATGACTGATGGCAAATGTTGAAAATCAAATTTTGGATAACTCGAAATAGAGTTCACAATACAGGAGAGATTAGAACTCGCCATCTCTCGATTAGAATTTTGGCTTTAGCTACTAGGCTACCACCGATTCTGAGCTTTGTTTTTTACCTAATGGTACCAAAACATATTATTTTTATCAATACAAATTATGGATAACTGGGAAGCAATGTAGTAGAAGTACATTAAAGACTTGAGTGATTACGATAAAGAGCGTTTACCATACTAAGTGAAGCCATGTCAACGGCGGAATGGAAGATAGATCGATAATACTCGGATCAGAGTGACACAGACATGCCATAATTTTAAAATATACAAATTCACAAACAGGAGGATTGGGGGGTTAAAAAAAACAGATGGTCATGGTATTCTTAGTACCTCAGTTGTTTCAGGTGTGTATCAAAGTTTGATGTACTACTGAAACCAGCTTGAGAAAGACAGCCAATAGTCCTACCCAATAAAATGTGTGATAATTAAAAGAGAAAATAAAAAAGTTGCATATTTTCCATTGTACATTTTACATAGGTCCTTAAAAAAAATAAAACTGTTATACGTAATAGTGAATGATACTACAGGATTAAGAATGAAAGAATAAATAATTACTAAGACTAATATAAAAAAAAAACCTTGCCAACTGGCCTCTAAACTTAAATAAACAATTTTTAGAATATAGGTATTTAATAAAAATTGAGTGTAAATTGAATTTAGAACAGTCCTATAAAGTAATATTGAGTAGGATAACATTTATCCATAATATAAGCATCATTGATCTTATACAAGGTAGATATCTCAATACTATCACAATGTCAAAGTGTACTGCATTGTTTGACAGAGGTCATACTTTGATGTCATTCACACTTACTGATTAGTGTATGTCCTGTTGCACTCATGCTTGCATGAGATAGGTGAATGAAAGTTTTAAGTAACCATTTTTAAGCTCCATTGCCATATCCACCTCGTTTTATTATAAGATTATTGATTCCCATAATATTCTTTTCATTTTAGCATGATAAGGTTTACATGGTGTTGACTTAATAATTTACAGATTCATTTGAGATTCAATTATTATATCTAAAATATTCTAATCTGTCATAAATTAAATGACAGAAAAAAATATTATCATGTCTCTCAAAATACTCAGTTTCTCAATTTGAAAAGAGACTACATACTATTAATGTAGGTCATATGTGACCTACAGCGCTAGTGATACGAGAAATATATGTAAAACTAACAGCATGAACGTAAAATCAACAGCATGTATGTAAATCGACATCAACATCATGTATGTAAAATCAACACCATGTATGTAAAATCAATTTATGCAAAATCAGATACCAAATTAGATCTTTCAGCTACCACCACCGGTTGTTATGGTTATTTACCATTAATCTTTGAAACACCACACTCACTTCACAGGGATCCTCACTCACACACACTATTACTGTATCTTGCATCCTTTACGTTTCTTATTCAAATCAGCTTGCTTACTCTTTTTTTTTGCCAGTCCTTCTGCCGTTATATCTGATATTACGGATAGTCTTTTACTATTGTCATTACGTTCCTGTCCGAAACGTGGAGGACTGATATCTGGTGGGTATGTAGAACTGTACAAATTATTGTTCTCACTGTAACTGTGAGGTATGTTTGTGGAAAGTATATTCTCAGGCGACATTTCATCAGTAGGGTAATGTGATGCCGGTCTGATACTCACTGGATCTGGGAACCGAGGCTTTTTGCTTGTAGATGGAGGTGGTGGAGGCTGTCTATGCTGTATTTGAATGGGATTTGGAGGCATTCTCTTATCATCATAAGATCTTGATTGAATGTGGGATAGACTGTTGCCTGACGTTCCTGCTTCAGATTGCTCAGCGTAATATTGGCTTGACATTTCCAATGACTGAAGAGCACTGGCCTTTGATTGGATAGATTCTTTTTCGAATGGTTCAACATAATTCAAATCTGAGTCAACAGATTTGCAGAGCCTTAATCGATTCTCGCGGATTATGTCACGAGGGTTGCTATATGCATCACATAGAGTAGCTTGTGGAGGGGTTATTGGTTCATTTTCATGGGGCAATGACTGATGTTGTTGCTGTGCCATTCTCTGTTGCTTTTTTAATAAAGCCTTCTGCCTTGCTTTCTCTTTAGCTTTTTGTAATTTTTTATACTCTCTTTCTTGTAGTAATCGAGCTAGTTCACCATCTTGAGCTTCTACTGCACATCTCATGTCAGCTAAGAGAGCGTCTTGGTTATTATCTTTACAGCTCAATTCTCTTGCGAGTCTGGCATCTTTCTCTTCTTGTTCTAATCGTCGCTTCATTTCTAACAGCTCGTCAGGCGAGAGACCCAGCTCTTCCGGGTTAAGGTCGTCACTAGGACCAGGCAGAGGCACAGGCAGAGGAGCAGGTGGGGCAGCACGAGACGAACTTGGTTGTTGCAACATGTCATTGTTACGCTGCCTCCGTTGCCTTCTCAGATTTATTTCAGCCATTTCTCGGGCTATTTCAGCATCGATTTCAGCTTGTCGGCGACGAGTGAGCTCCCGTAAGTGGACCTCATGTTCAATATCTCTTTGTTCATTTAATGCGATGGGAAAGTCTTCGCGAATCTGTTGGTTGCGGTACCTGTTCTCGCAGAGATGTGAGGATATCTCGCGGTCTTGAAGACGGTTTGCGAGAGCACCATCGGTCCGTACGAGCCACTGCTCGCGCAGATCCGTCACGTGTCCGAACTTGGGCATCGTGTCGCTCGTCTGGAACCCGGCCATCACTAAGAAAGTGTTCTAAGACCCTTTTTATTAAACAGTCACAAATATGTAAACACGAAAATAATCACGTTTGTGTAATTTATTATGTGTTACCACAACACGAATGACATGGTGACGGCACCTGCCCCAGAGCACGGGCTACGACACAACTCATATCACAGCACAAACCTTTCACGACAACTTTCATTACATTCCGTGAGAATCTTCAATGAACTTTTTACGTTTTCCCTGTGAACTCTTAGCGAACAATAGGTAACAAGTAACAATGTTTGATAATCTACATAATTACGTGCGTCGGGCGCTCCACACTTATTCACCCCTCCTCGACAATCGACAATAAATAAACTGTTAGAATCGGAAAGCTATAGTCAAAGGTACGCACTGACAAATGTGTACGCCTGACTGACCTGACAGTTCCGATCAGACTGACAGCCACTGACACTGACGGCTGACATAGAATATAGAAACTTCTTCTTCTTTTTTTCTTGGATGGCAATATAGTCAAACCATTTTTTTTTGTCTTTATTTAGTTTCAGTCAACCTAATTATAAAGTGTTTCTTCGACGTTTAAGTTGAATGTAGACAGAGGCTTTTACGTTGACTTAGGTGGGCATATATACACAGATATAATGATAATTACAAAGATATATTATGAAGACGTAAGAATTTAATAAGCGATATTATATATAGTTTGTTAGATAACGATAATATAGATGATAGATCGTAGGGTAGAGTAGATTGATAATTAATCATAATACCTATCAAGTAAAGATGGGGAATAATTAGGACACATAAATAGGATATGCATGATGTTACCTTCATCCAAACTCATTGATGGTGATTATAAAAATATATATAACCATTGAAATAAAAGTATTTTTAACGGATTCTATCGCGATTTACTTGATGTTATTTTATATTTTACATTGATCCCGACGTTTCGGTTGCTTTTCAGCAGCATGGTCACGGCTATGTAAATTGTAAAAATGTAAAATATAAAATAATATCAAATAAATCGCGATAGAATCCGTTAAAAATAGTTTTATTTCAATGTGTGACATTCGCCACTATATATATATAACCACTTCGGTTTTTAGCGATGTTCATTTGCTTTTACCTTTCTTTTTTTAGATTTTAGAAAATAGAAACATCAGAACCTTTTGGACCCTTGACACCACCGTCTTGCACCACCGGTGGTGTCAAGGGTATTTTTTAATACCCATTACACTAACAAAGAGCTGAAGCAGCACTGGTGGTGTAAAAGGTATTTTTCAATACCCATTACACTATCAAAGAGCTGCAGTCTGGCACAAGTAGGTACGTTACATCATTAAATTTATTCTTTGCTTTAGGTATTATCTATTTGAATTGTATGAATCATTACTTTGCCTACAATAATGACATTTAACTACGCAGTTGAATAAATGCATTAAAACTTTTTGGTTTATGTTTATTTTTAAAGTAAAAAAGGGTGTTTAAAAGCAAATTCTATGAATTAATTTGACAGTGACATAGCTTGAAAAATCATTTTTCTGCAAAAGTTTATTTATCCCACAAAGTACTTTTAATATACGGAAATTAATTAATTAATTTATTAATTAATTAATTTTGATTTATCCTTAAAACAATTGAATTGAATAAAATGTATAAAAATACGGAAGAGATAAATATTATTAAAATTCATGGAGGAAATTCTTTACTTCATGATATTCAGCACTTCTTCCAGCGGATAAAATTTTCGAAGGTTTTGAGTACATAAAACAGGAATCAAAATTAAATAGTAATTGTGCAATTGACAAATTTATTAAATATATACAAAACTATTGGTTCAAAGTGCAAACCACTAATGTACTTAGCGTTTTTTGTGAACGTCATCGTACGACCAATGCTTTAGAAGGGTTTCATTCCAAACTAAACAAACTAATAAACAAGAACTCGGTAACAGCACAGATTACCAAATAGTTACTACGTAACAGATACTTTACTCAGTAGAAAAATTCCAAAACCTACTGCTATAATAGACTACTCCGTCGCGTCAGCAACCACTGCATGCTAAAATGTGCCTAAATGCTTAAGCGTACAGTTGAGATTGCTTCGCACCGCGCGATCTCACAGCAATCGCAGGGCTGCCTCTTTGATAAAATTAAATTAACATAACTTTTTGTGTAATGTTATTGAATATATTCTGACTTCTTGTGACTAGGTGGCACCTAGTTTAAAATTGTATCGTTTATAAAACATTTTTTTATAAATTGGTGCTGACTGTGCAATATATCTAGATAAAACATAATTATAGAGGTCAGTGTGTAGGTAAAATAAATAAAAAATCTTTAAAAGTTTCATGTGTTTTATTTTATATAATTTTTTATAAATTTCTTACCCTTTCTAAATTCTCGGTTATGAAATTTTAATGTAGAAAAAATCCTGAATCTAATAAATTTTGTATCTGCGACTTTGATGGTAATGGCTGATAGTATATTAATATTCGAATATTTGGTTTGTGTCGATATTTCCTTAGATTCTGGTTCAGTACTGGCACTTGAAGTAGTTGGTAGAGATGGCAGCAGTTTTGTAGGCAAAGCGTCAAATCGTAATTGTGGTTTATGAATAATCACCGACTTTTCAAAATGAAGACAACATTCTTGGCTTGGTGTCTGGCCTTGCTAAATCGGGCCTGCCAATCAATTCAGCCCATGTTTCACGCCTAAAAAAATAAAAAAAAATAAAAAAATTGGACAGGTCTAAGGAAGGAGATGGGTACCTAGATAAGACAGACGGACAGAATGACACAGACATGACGAATTTATAATAGATCCCAAACTAGGCAATCCTAAAATTATAAATTATGAATAAATAATACTAATAAATACATTGAATGATTATTAACATTTATCAATTTATTAATAATTTTAAACGTTGTTAAAATAGTGTTTAAGGTAAGCATGACGTTTCTATGTAACAAAAATATGTAAATCTGTGTCTAAAAGGCAAGCTAATCATGTATCATCTAGACTAGTCCTATTAAAAATAATTTTGAAACGACAAAAAACAGTAATAGTTTATCACTTACCTTTCTTCATTGACAGGTAAATGGAAAAATGTTAGGTGTTTATCCCTTCTTTTACTTGATTTGCACCCATCTACAGCACATAAGGCACCAGACGGCATCGTAGGTACGCGTACGAACGGAGCGATTAAAATTAAACAGCGTGCGTGCGCTTCGCTAGCGAAAACCGCACTGAAATTTGGTCCGGAAACGGCCCGAGGCCGCTCGGCCGGGCGGTAGGTAATTATAGCGCGCAAGTATATGGAGTGAAGGAGGCCTGGTAACAGTCTTGCGTTTACTTAACGTTTTACATGATGTATCTTTTAAATCTTTAAAAACTCCAGCAAAACGAAATAAAAAACGAACCGCAAACGATGACTTTATCTTGCAGATACAAATGCAGTTAGTCAATGGTGAGATTACTGTAGACCGTGCATTAGATAAATTACGTTATTAACAATAATATGTATTAATATGGTCTCCTTATTATTATTAAGTTAAATTAATGAGATTAATAGCCCTCCGGACCCGTGGCACCCCTGGATGAAATTATAATACTTTGTTACTATGTCCACCCGAGGAGAGTATTGCAAGTTGTATGTACTGATTCGATATTAAATTTTGTTCTTTTTTTTGTTGTTTATTTGTTTTTTTTTTACGGTATCAGGGTAATTGAAATTTCTAAGTGGTGGTAGGTACACCTCTACCCGGACTAAATGGCTCACTAGTCCGGTGGTATTTCATCACCAAACTACTGAGACTAAAAGTCCGGTCACCGGAGTAAATCACCGAACTAGTGAGACACGGCCATTTTATTTACAAAGAATAGGCTACATTTTATGGTGGCACAGCACTATTTGTCGGTAGTATAATGGGTATTAAAAAATACCCTTGACACCACCGGTGGTGCAAGACGGCGGTGTCAAGGGTCCAAAAGGCATCAGAACGGTTGTACCATGGGGAAAGATATTCGATTGGCGTTCCCCACCACACAACTAGTTGTGCATGCGGTGGGAAAGTAAGTTCTCTTACAGCTCGTGATGGTGACAGTCTGGGAATCTGGTAACTGGCGTGCTCTCTTATCTCTAAACATGATGTGCAGTTAACTTCGAAAATTATATTGCTGGAATAGGTACTTGTAACAATTGAGAAAAAAAAGTTTATGAGATTTTATCATTCAAATCAAATGAAAAAACTGTTGTCTGTGAGATCTACCGGATAGGGAAATTTTTGAGGATAGTATTTCATTGATAAAAAGCCACATTCAATAATTAAAAATGTTTATTAATAATATTCTGTAGATAGTTTCAATATTTCCTTTGTTGCGCGGCCGAACACATGAACATTATTAGGTTCGCCTATTTTATGTTCTTCACAATATTTCGACTATTATACATATTGATACTCGTTATACAATTTTTTTCCCGTGAGGTCTCGTCTTCTCAGAGAACTGCGTGGACACTTGAACTCATTCTCGTCACTACCCCAGCCAGTATCTGATGTTGACAGACATATTTTTTGAAATAAACTAATACATAGACCTTGTGACTAATATCTATTACTGTTTTACATGAGATAACTCGCCTATTCTACGTGTAAATTCACTGAGTCCTTTCTTGTTCGCAGTAACGAAAAACAGCTCGTCGGACACTCTGTGGAGCCAGCTTGCGAGTCGGGGATATCTATCGAGGAAAGATGGCTATATTTCTTTAAAGAACATAACGAAGTAACTAATTATGCTATCTACGTAACCCACTTTTGTTTATCGATAGGTATGAGAACATCCAATGTGCTGATAGTTGAAGCAAATACGATGTCACTGAGAGTGACCCAGCTCCCACCGAACCAATTGCGCCCAACTAGCATACTCTCCAAGTCCGCGTACGCGCATTCTATCTCGACGATTTGTTGTGGCATTACAAAATGACAGTTTTCGTATAAGATAGGGTACTGAAAAATAAAAACAAATTCAACGTTAAATTGGTTGTCTCGTTTTTTTTTGGATTTTGGTTACTATCATTAGTGTCATTCGCTCTAAATTGTTGTTATAATAATCAGTTGCGATTTTCTAATGGGTGCAGCTTTAATAATAAACTTCCATGCCTAGCATCGTTGATCCATGAGCAAGGGCGTCGCCAAGGGGGGGGCAGGTAGGGGCAGCTGCCCCTTAGCCCCTAGGAAATCGAAAAAATGAAGCCGAATGGAAAGTAACCAAAGTCCTAAGGCCATTATTATTGAGTCAGGGATATCGCTCTTATGTAGTTATTATAAAGTATAATTTGGCAGTATCGTTTTTTATTTACCAATGCATAGATTATAATTATTTATCCAGGAATCGAGATGATTATGGCATAATAATTCTTAATAAGTTACTAGGGATGCGATGCAGTTAGCCGATCGCAAGAAAATTGAGCTGAGCGAGTATTTAATTAGCAAAAATCGAGTTCTAAGAACAGGAGGGCGCGAAAAAAATTGAACAGCGCTTCGCCATATATTCAATAACGAAAAAAATCGATTTTTAAAAAGCCTTTGTTTTCTTATTTCAAAAATATGAAAAATTAAATTTTTACGCGCGCGAACTTTTTCCATTAGTTTCAATGGTAAATTTGTTTTTCGGTGATAATTCCTCAATGGTATGTCCGATTTTTAATTTTATGGTCTCATGCCAAATTTGGTTGAAATCAGATTTGTGGTTGCAAAGGAGTATCCGAGTTTGTAAGCGGCTATCCCGCGTATAATGCGTATATCATTTTGCACGACCTAAAATTCGCGCCACCGACCGTCAGCGTTGTAACGTACCTACCTAAACGGATGCGAGAACCAAAAATAATATCTGAAGAGTGTTTGTTTGTTTGAACGCGCTAATCTCAGGAACCACTCTGGTTCGAATTAAAAAAATATTTTCTTGCGCCAAAACGTCCGCGAGACATGGCAAAACAACAATAACAAAAAAATCTAAGAGAAAAACTTATTATTATTAACACGAATTTTAAAATTGTTTTTTTTTAATTTTTAGGACACGTCAATTTGACTTCACCTCGCCTGATGGTAAGCTGAAGGTAAAGTCTCAGGAAAGAGGGTCACCATTACATACACGTACCATGTTAATAATGGTGGCACTCAGCTTGACGGCCTCATCAAAAGAGGATTGTCGTCGCAGCACGGCGTGACACCCACCGGTCCCACTAGTGCTGCGACCACAATCCCCGGCTATGCACTTGCTGACCCCTGAACGCAATCAAACCGAAATTGGATTACTATGGAGGGTTTTTCGCAATCGTCCACGGTGGTACCCACCCGGCCGAATTTTGTGACAAATTTGTGTCATCAAATTCAAATTCAAATTCAAAATTTAGTAAGTATTAATTAATATAATTTTAATTTATCACAATAAAAAATTTAACGTAAATAAAAAAATCAAAGTAGGTATGTCAAAGAAAATAACAATAAAAAATGATAAACAACAAAAAAATTGTTTGATTGCAACAGTACGGCGTGTACTTTTTGCACACTTTTTGACTAAATAGTAATTAGCTCAGGTATCCGATCTAAACAATAGGTGCACTGCACCGGCGATCATTAGCTATATACTGCTAGGCCGCGCCAAAAATCGTGTATTTTTGACCTTGACGCGCAATTGAATTGCGATTGCGCTTGAATCACAATCTATATTTTTTTCATCCTCCATAATTTTAAGGAGGATGAAATTTTGCCCCTCCCTGGGCCAAGGGCTGGCGAAGCCCTTGTCCATGAGTATTTATTTTGTCCAACTAAACAGTTTTTCCACGTGGAAAAAATGCCTTTGGTAAACCCAGTTGAACTTAGTAGTAGACTACGGGTAATATTTCCTTTTCCAGTTCAGTGGCGATTTTTGCGTTATTTGACCCCAATAGCACCTCTTCATCAAGAAGCACGGAATTCTGACGTGTCTGCTGATGTTGAGTGCGTTTAGTCAATCAGAGGCATGTTGCTGTGATGTTTTATGAAGGCCCGTAGTGTCTGTCTGACCATAGTGTGCGTCATGCGGTACCTTATATTATGTGTCATATTCATGCACCACGGCAACAACTTCCTATCATGCGGGGCGCATTGTAAGCGCTTATAGACCTTGGGTCAACATAGGTCAGGTAAAGGTATGTCTATTTTACTCACAGCTGCAGCTCGAAACCGTGGATGAAGTATTCCGCTATTGTAATGTAAGTGCTGATCAACTACTGAACGCCCTCCAGGATCCTTCGGGAGAACTGGGCTAGACTCACAGTAGCGGCCTGCTAAATACGTGCAAATCGCGTGGCTGGAAATAAAGGGTCCATTGGTAAGATTCATATCGATGTCACAATCACGAAAGAGGAAGGTACCTCATTTAAGTAATTTTAAATTGTCGTATATTAGAACTTACCTATCGGCTAGAATCAGTTCTCTATCTTTGAATACAGGCAGAGTTTGCATTGGATTTATCTATAAAAAAAAACTTTGTAAGTATGGAATGATTGATGCGTCGGTAGCTTAGTGGTTAAGGAGGCGCCCTTGCGACATACACGTTACACACTACCGACGCGACGTGAATTTACTCTTAACACCAGTAATTTAGCTTAGCTGAAGGGGTTAACAAGAATACTACTACTAGTATGCTCCCGTAAAAATTTTTTGGTCATTTAAAATTTTAAAATGTATGTAGGTATCTTCTAAACGACTTAACTGTGCTGTGTACAAAATCACATACAAACAGTTACAAATACTACAAAAAAAAAACCGGCCAAGTGCGAGTCGGAATCGTACACCGAGGGTTCCGTACATTATATAGACCTGAGTATTTGATATGAATTTCAATATAATACCTCTACGCGTTCATGAGAAAAGAAGTAGTAACTTTAAAATTTTCAACAATATTTTTTATTATATGATGTAACTAAAAATTTACGGGTTTCGCAATTTTTCCTTTATCTGTACTATAAGACGTTACTTCGTACCAAATTTCAAGATTCTAACTTCACGGGAAGTACCCTTTATTTTTATTTTTATCGTGCGGAAATCCTTTCGGGTACCCCCCCGCGTGCCAGCGGGGGCGGTTATGTCGGGCTTGAACCGACTAAAACCGCACGCCGTCTCGGGTCTACAGACGCCGGGGTGTAAGGTTGCCCATAGAGCATATCCCTCGCACCCCGACTGACCCTGGGCCATCTCCGGTTTCGAGATGGCCCCCTCGGGTTTGGGAACCACGGTGTCCCCGTCTTGCCCCGGTTTGGGGGAGGGGCGCTAGTCGCCCCACCGTCCCGGCCTGCTTCTGCTGGGGTGACAGGTGGCCTCACCCGCCACCCCCAGGCCTGCGCTCATGGAGGACGGAGGTCGTTAAGCGACCTCCGGCGCCTTAGTCGCCTGCGACGCTCGGCGAGCAAGTTGCGGGCTCGGCGGTCCGGGAGAGTTCTAAATCTCTCCCGGGCGCGCTCCGCCTTCTCCTTCGCGAGCATTACATGCTCGCAGAAGGAGGTGGCGGCGGTCCACGCGCTCGCGCTCCGCACCATTGCCGCAATCATGCTGCCGAGCGAGAGGACTCCCACCCCGATGGCTGCCACGAGGTCACGCCTCGGCGCCTTCCACGCCGGGCAGTCCGCCAGCGTGTGCTGCCCTGAGTCCTCGCTCGCATCGCAGTGATGACACTCAGGCGTTGGCTCTTTCCTGATCCGATGCAGGTGGTCCCCGAAGCACCCCTTCCCGTAGATCACCTGCGTCAGTCGGTACGAGAGGCTTCCGTGTCGCCTCTCTAGCCAATCCTCCATGATGGGCCTTACCACCGCTATTGCGGCGTGCCCTGCGCTTGGTCGCCCAAGTCGTTCCTTCCACTCCCACCACGATGGCCTGGCGGAGCTGGGACTGCACGGCCTCGATTTCTCGAGGCTCGGGGTTCCATCCCTGCTCCCGCGCCTCCTTTCGCCACTGGTACAGTTGCGAAAGGGCTCTCGCTTCCAGGTTCCATGGCGGAGTTCCGGCAAGGAGACTCGCCGCCTCGAAGGAGATCGTGCGGTACCCGCGGATACCCTGATGGCCATAACCCGCTGCGGAGCGCGCAGCATCCGCACAGTTCTGGTCCTCAGGGCCTCCGCCCATATTGGGCACCCATACAGGGTCATGGACCGTACGATCCCCGCGTAGAGTCTCCCGCAGGAGTCATCGGGCCCCCTCATGTTGGGCAACAGCCGAGCCAGAGCAAGAGCTGTGCCCTTCAATTTGGGGGCCAGACTTCGGATGTGCTCTCCGAAGTCCCATCGGCCGTCGAGCACGAGCCCCAAATATTTCATTTGGGGCTTGATGTCGATGCGATTTCCTCCCACGATGAGACTGGATCCCTCGGATGGCTTGCTCCGAGGCCCATGAAAGAACAGGGCCTCGGTTTTATGCAGAGCCACCTCGAGACCCAGCCGCCGGATCCGCTCAACGACTTGGGCAACCGCGGTCGTGGCCTTTAGGGTCGCTTCGCGGTACGTCGCCCCGCACGCCGTCACGAGCGTGTCGTCCGCGTAGCACGTGACGGCGGCACCGCCTACGAGCTCACCGCGAAGCACCCAGTCGTATCCGATGTTCCACAGGAGCGGCCCCAGGACCGATCCCTGTGGAACACCGCACGACATTTCACGCCGACCGAGACCGGTCACGGTTGGGTAGATGACGGCTCTCTCCGTCAAATACGCCCCGACTATGCGGCGGAGGTAGAGAGGCACTTCGTGATACACGAGCGCCTCCCTAATGCAACTCCAGGGCAAGGTGTTGAACGCTTGGCGATGTCCAGGGACACCGTCAACATCACCTCACCCCGGGCTACTGCATCCTCCGCCAGAGCCCTCACGCGCATGATGGCATCCACGGTGGAGCGCCTCTGGCGGAAGCCATATTGGCCATCCGCCAGGTCCGGCCCCACTCTTGAGAGGTGCTCGACGAGGCACTTCGCAATTACTCTTTCAAAGAGCTTGCACACCTCGTCGAGCAACACTATGGGCCGGTAGGCGGACGGCGAGTCCACCGGGTGCCCCTCCTTTCGGATGAGGACCAGTCACGGGAAGTACCCTGTAGGTTTTGATTCCCGTGCGAGTTTCGAAAATTTGCGGAAATTTGCGGCATTAACGGCTGTATCTTTTGATTGCTTTGACTTAGAAGTTTGATTTCTTCACAGCTCCAAGGGACAGTAGACCTGAGTATTAGATATAAATTTCAGTTTGATACCTCCACGCGTTCCTGAGAAAAACGGTCTTGACAGACGGACGGACGGACGGACGGACGAACAAGGAAGTGATCCTATAAACCTATAGGTTCCGTACCTCAAAAGGAAATAACGGAACCCTAAAAATCGATTATGTGTCAAATAAACCTTATATTTTGTAATATTTTTGATCACAATCTAATCCCTCCCCCTACTGCTGTCCCTGCCATATTTATTTTAACTCTCTCGGGTTGGTTCTGTGCAGTTAGTACTCCTACTTACTGCGGTCATCTCAGGCGCCCTATGCTCCCCTTTATCCATGTTGACGTCTACTTCTGTGATGCTTAGGTTCATGGAGTCAAGCGCCATCATGACGGCTCTGCAAGCTGGGCTGCGGTCTGCTTTCCACAGTGTACAGTGTCTATGAGAAGAAGAAACTAAGTATTGCCAGCATTCTGCATTAACAAAGTGATGCTGTTACACGAAATATAAAATAAAGGCCAAAAAAAGTTTTTCTTAAGTTGTTCCGCAACTTTAGCTTGTATGCTACAATAATTCGCAAGTCGACTAGCTACTTTCACTAATTAAAACATTTTGTTGGTAATCGACTGTGATATTGGCAGTCATGGCGCAACTCTGCCGTTAGTGGCATCTCCCAGAATTAAATATCAATGATGTAAA
The DNA here is from genome assembly GCA_946251805.1 of Cybosia mesomella. Taxonomy (NCBI): domain Eukaryota; kingdom Metazoa; phylum Arthropoda; class Insecta; order Lepidoptera; family Erebidae; genus Cybosia; species Cybosia mesomella. Next base: position 1,606,286 of record OX276405.1, read on the forward strand.
ATATAATTAAACGCAATGAAGAAGATAATAAGTACTCACTTAAGCCCTTGTGTGGCAACGACACCTTTTGTAGCTGCAGCGCCCATTGTATAAACTATGTAATATCTTTTATTTAAAAATAAAGTTTTTCATGTTATTCCAAAAGATATATTACGTTTTTAAAACTTTATCATATTTTGATGTACGGAGTTTCACAATAATAATTTTTTTAGCTATTTTTTTAGAATTTTTAGCGACTACGCGCTGTCGCAAAAATAAAATAACTTTTTAAATAAAATATATGTTTGGCAGAATAGAGTATTTAGTCATGAAGGTCGGCTTTGATACGTTTAGTTCTGATAAAGGAGAGCAAAAAATACGGTTGCTTAAATGATCTAAGAAAGACCGTGGTAAAAATCGTTTTTGAGGAATTTTTGGAGCATGTAATTTTTGGGAAAAGGATAAAAATTATGAAATTTCACAATATAATTTTAATAGGCTTGGTTTTATCTAAATTAACATAACCACTAAAATCTATTTCTATAGGTATGTGAACGACAATACTTAGGTAGATACGTGATTGGGGTGCTTGGTTGGGGACCTCCACGCGGTGCACCCTGGGCAACGGAGACAGCAGCGCCTCTCTCCTAGGGCGGGGGAGACGCTGCCGCCTACGGCCAACTCCGACCGAGGTGAGGACGGCCCTGTTGAGGGCTGTTCGGAAGCTTTCCACGTGTCCCTCTGATTAGCAGATGGCACAGTGGAGAGCAAGTAAGGGGGCCATCTCGAAACCGGAGATGGCCCAGGGTCAGTCGGGGTGCGAGGGATATGCTCTATGGGTAACCTACACACCGGCGTCTTAAGACCCGAAACGGCGTGCGGTTTTAGTCGGTTCAAGCCCGACATAACCGCCCCCACTGGCCGGCGGGGGAGTATCCGAAGGGATTTCCGCACGAAAAAAAAAAAGTAGATACGTGATAATTTTTTTATTTATTTTATGGATTATGCTCACGTTTGACCTCTATCTCACCTGGTAGTAAGTGACGATGTGGTCTACGATGGATCACGTTTGCCTAGAAGGAACCTATTTACTAGAGACTTGAAGATTCCGAGGTTATAGCTATCCGGAAACACAGACTCAGGCAGGCAATTCCGCTCCTTAGCTTTACGCATAATAAATGTGTCGCCGAAACGTGGTGGCGTGTCGCTGTGCGTCTGGTCGTTCGTTGGTGGCTTGGACGTATCAAGTTGTGCAATTCCAGCGCACACTCGCCGAAGTGCATCCGATAAAAGATCGTTGTTAATGAGCCTCTTGGCCCATCTCTCTATTGTCTCTAGCGCTTCTAGATGGTATTTAGCTGAGCCATCACACATATACGAGCAGTACTCCATACAGGAACGAATCTGCGCTTGGTACAGGTTGAGCAACTGTTCCGGTGTGAAGTACTGTCGCACCTTGGACAGAATACCCAGCTTTTTAGCAGCCACTTGAGCTTTAGCCTCAATGTAAGATCCAAAATTGAGGGTGGATGTCAGAGTAACGCCAAGAAGCTCGAGGCGGTCGGTTATCGGCACGGATACATTTCGGTTTGGCTGAAATTGACTTTGCTTGGCCGATAAAAGACACACCTGGGTCTTAGTAGCAAGTTAGCATCACCCCAATCGGAGACCGCTTTCATGGACGAATTACAGTATTTATTCGGACTAGCTTGTCTTTCTTTTAGTATAAATAGTCTATATAAAAGTTTTTTTTGGTTGCTAGTTGTTTGTTTAGTCGGTTATAAATTAGGTAGTCACACTACATACCTACATCTGTTACATTTTTTTTACGTGTGGAATCGCGCAATGAGGTGGAGACCGTGGGGGTCTCCATTCCATCGATGCCAATGATAAGATGGGTTTGTCGGAATCGAACTGCCTAAAACCACACGTCGCCCTCCACAAGTGTCCATTGCCGGGCACCCCGGATGTGCCCTCGAAAGGATAACCTTAGACTTTGGCCGCCATCGCGGCCCCGCCAGCGGGGTCAGGTTTAATCCTGCTTCGGTGAGTTGGCCTGCTTCACTAATAACGACGCGCGGCGGGTCGGCAGACTGCCGTCTGTTATATCTAACCCATTTAGATCTTTCTGTGTCTCTCCTTATTCAATAATAAAGGCTGGAGACAAAATTATAATAATCTTAAATTCAAATATAACCCGAGAACGATACAACATGCAATATGCAAGACGTAACGGACACAATGAATTTGATCTGCGAGGCGTCGTATTGCTATGTTTTTGTTTTTAGGGTTCCGTAACTTCAAAGTAAAACAAGAAGCAAAATCTTATAGCAGACGTAAAAGGAAAGTCCAAAAACCATGAATTTGTAGTTAACTGCATCACAATAAAAACTACGATTACAAACTTATTTCAATCAATTAGTTTAAACTAAAATTAGGCATACCACTGCTGGACATACCTAGGCCTCTCTATAATAGTACCCGATCATCCACTTTTCGCAAGTAATCTATCCTAGCTACCTTACAGGGCCTCGATTCTGCTATTTTGTGCTAAAACAAGGTACTGTCATTCTACTAACACTCTAAAAATGCCATTAAATTTTTGACTTTGTTGTTATTTAATCAAAATCTAAAATTAAATATTAAACGGCGGTTTATAGAGTGAATGAAATGTCTCCTCATTTAATTTTAATAAAATCTAAAATTAAATGGCATTTTTTTGAGTAACGTGGCAAGATGACTATGACATAAAATAGTAGAATTGATGCATAATAGGTCCGCCAGTCCATCTGTTTTTTGCATTTCAAAGTTATTTGCAGTTGGTAAACTGATTGCGATTATGGGTACAACAGTTTTTTTTTATAAATGATAGGCTCACATAGAGGTTAAACTATCTCACCTGGTCGTAAGGGACGATGTGGTCTACGATGGATCACGTTTGCCTAGAAGGAACCTATTCACTCGAGACTTGAAGGTTCCGTGATTATAGCTTTCCGGCAAAACAGACTCAGGAAGGCAATTCCACTCCTTAGCTGTACGCATAATAAATGTGTCGCCGGAACGTTTCTCATGAGCAACGTTAAGTTTATCGCTCAACCAGTTTAGTATGGAACCCTCAGTGCGCAAGTTCGACTCGAATTTGACCGGTTTTTTAAATAAGCTTCTCGATAAGGCATATTGTGTGACATATGCCATAACGACTCGGAATTTCTTGCTGAATAGTACTGGGATCGCGTTTTTATCTGGAAAAGGTATTTAAAAACATTCAGTATAAGTAAAGATGTTTTTATTTCGTTCTAATTCTTGTTACACTATTCGTGTTATTGTTAAACCCTTCTTCATGAGGTGAGTAAGATTATCTAGTTACATATTCGGTATGTCTCAAGTGTTAGCATGCCATCAGAAGGGGTTCAGTTAAATGATGAATTAAACGAATATAATTTAAAAAAATCGATTGATTTTAATGAAATTTTGTGTGTGTGTTTACCTTTATGGCGTAGATTCGCACTTGGACCCATTAGGTGGCGGATTTATGCCGATTTTTTGTACTGACCCGGGAACAAGAGAAAACAGAATGTGTCAGATGCTTATTTTCCCAGATGGTCTACATCTTCTACCGTACTACAATGTTTTAGTGCTAAACCTTAGTCATTCTGTATCTGTGTTAACGTACTTAAATTTTTCTATACAAATAAACAAAATGAAAGTGTCTGTTTGTAACATCAAGAAACACCTTTTTAATAAATGCATATGAATGTATATACGATACCTATAACGAAAAAAAAAACATTTTTTTTATCGGTCTGCCTGTTTGTTCCGGGTAAACTCGGATACGGTAGCTTGGCTGATTTGGACGAGATTTTTACTATCAATAGCTGGTGTTATAAGGTGTAACTTAGGCTACTTTCATTCTAGAAAAAGAATTATATAAGGTACCGCGCAAAAAAAAAAACCCAGATCTAAGTCCACGCGGACGAAGTCGCGGGCACAGCTAGGTCTTAGTATATTCTTACCGGTAGGTACTATATTGTGATCATTGAATGTTGTATAAAAATCTTATTCTGTTTTGGTATTTGCAAGGACTATGTCACTGGAAAAGAAACCTATCCTGTATGGAGACGAGGCGTCACCACCTACAAGGTTCGCCATGATGACAGCATCGGCACTTGAAGTGGATTTAGAATTTCATAAAATTGATCTTTTCAAAGGTGAAAATACAACTGAACTTTATAAAAAGGTATTTAATAATAGTACTTTTTTTTACGTGCGGTAACCCCCTAACTAGAGCCATCTATCGAAATTCTTACAAACTACCGAAAACAGTGAATGATGTTACAATTTAGGTATTTAAACTATCATGGTCATTAACATAAGTATTACAGTTAACGGGACACTCTTAGAAACACATGGTTAATATCTCGTTAACTCTAATACTGATGTTACAATTATTTTTGAATATGATTGTGTTATGTAATGTTTCCGTTAGTTCGTAAGAATTTCGGTAGATGGCTCCGGCTTCGCTTCAAGACGTATATTTTGGAAGAATTTTGGCTATCCAAGACGTGTCCAGGTAGCTCAGTTGGTCAGAGTATTCCCCCTAGAAAGGGACTGGTCGCGGGTTCAAGTCTCGTCCCGGATGTTAACTTTTCCGATTCAAAATATACATAATTACGAGTACTTCAAAATTTCATGAAGTCATTTTAGTTCTACTTTCTTATTGTTCCAGCTTAACCCTCTTCAGAAAGTCCCAGCCTTGTCAGTACATGGGGAGGTGCTTTGTGACAGCCATGCAATAGCCTTATATTTGTGTCGATTAAGTAAAAACAACGAGTTATATCCTGAAGACGATGTTCTAAAGGCAAAGATTGATGAAATGATGTATTTTAACTCTGGCGTGTTGTTTCCGATTGATAGTGCCATATTTGTAAGATATTTTTCCTTTTAAAAGGGTTTTAAGGGGCCCCACCGGACCCTCGGGGAAGCCAACCTCACCTGCGAGCTGGTACACCTGCTGATTGACGGACGAGGCTCTGGTGCAATCTTTCCCCTTAGAGTTGGGAGATCAGACGGCAGTAGCTCCTATGACAGGCGCATAAATTTGAAACAGGAGAAAGATTAACCAGACACCGAGTTCCGAGGTAGAAGCCTCGAACGCAACCGGTAGCCACGTTAAGATAATGATGATGATTTTTCTTTATACAAGCAGTTTATTCTTTTCATTAAACACAGAAGTGGTCTGGTTGAGAACAGTATCATCATAACCACGGCTCCAAAAAAAGTTAGAGAACCTTACCACTCCTGGCTGTTCCTCCACTGTCTTCTTCGTCCGAGCGCCAATCCCATTTACATCCAATGATTACACTTTGGAGCCTAGGGTCCACGTTCCCAATCCTCCTTTTTTACGGGAGTGACTTCAGTCTGCCCCCTAACTGAGAGCCTGCGTCAGAGTCTCATCCGTCAATTCTCAGTTGCACCGGCTTGCGGGTGAGGTTGGTTTAGCTCTGAAGCTCTTGTTGGGGCCCAAACAACCAACAACCGCCAAAGAAGGATGAGATCACTAATCAGAAATAATAAAATTAAATTGTTACGTAGGTACATACTGACCCGTTACTCGGTGCCCCCATCTATTTTTTCCTTTTACAGTCGGAGTTTTTCGCTGGTCAGTCACCAGATAACATGAAAATGAAGAAATGGTATAACGCACTGGATTACTTAGAACTGAAGTTGAACAAAAATAAGTTTCTTTGCGGTGATAAGGTTACTATAACGATTACAATTATTTAAAAAGTTTAATTATAGTAGTGATCTAAAGTGCGTCATTGACATAGTTTACGGATTCTTAAACCCACATAACTAATATAATAATGGACTTATAAAGGGACCATTAAATTGATATGATGAATACCATGAAATGATATTTTTTTGTATCTCTCTATCTGCATCTAAATAAGATTGATCAATAATCATATTTGTTTACAGATGCGACTTAGTGACTTATGTTGTGGAACAACGGTGAGCTCAATGAAAATATTGATCCCGTTGTTGGAGCGCCATGAAAAAGTCAACGAGTGGTTGGAAACCTTAAAATTCTTACCTTATTTTGAAATAAACAGACGTGGTTTAAGTCGCCTAGAGGACTTTGTAAATATTCTTAAGCAGCATATATGATGTACTCTGTAAAGGAAACATTAAAATAAAATATATTATACTATGGCTATTTAAAAGTGTTTTTTTGATTTATTCGACTATCATAAATAATAGTGTTGTAGCCAAGCTGTTACAAACTACCACAAACGAAATTATTCCAACTCTGAGCCGTCTGAACCATAAAGAGTCTACATTTAGATGTCAAAGATCCTCCAGTCTATGACCGCATATTGATTGGTCGACGAGGAGATGTAAAAAATGGCTGCCTTGCCCTCTCCTACTCAGGTAGATTTATTTGAGATTTAGGTGGTATATACTCCTAAAACTATATAAATTCGAAATCCTAAGTACAGTTTATGAACGTATCTACGGTTCAGTGCAGTGAAATTTTCATGTTGAACTTGAAGACATTAACATTTTTGACGTCAAAGTTTAGTGTACCGTGAACGGAATACGCTCTTTAGATATATTTGATTTTAATAGTTTCACCGCGTATTTCGTAAATTATTCCATATAGAAATTTAGTGTAAAAAACTCTTATTTGTGTTTTATGTTGTCTTTGATTCTATCTTATTCGGTGACCGTCATTTTATCATAGTTTTAATACGAACGTTATGAACAGTAGTGAGAATCATTGTAATGTCACACCCTTACCCGTTCAAAATACATCTGTAATATCTAATTTGTTGTGAGATTTACGTTGTGAAAATGGGGCTTGACCGGTTGCAGGTGGCAGGGACCCACAGCGCTATATACGAGGCGTACTATCACCAGGTAAGACCATACATTCTGTTGTTAATTTACTTCAATTATCACGACTGCTATAACAAGGGTGTGATTACGAACAGTTTTTTATTTACAGAAGTGTTATCTGCGTTTCTAAGTACATATTTGTAATGTCTTCAAATCTTAGGCATCTAGGCAAATGTGTAATGGGACAAATAAAGGAGATTGTAATGAAAAGTAGGCCTTATAACTGGGCCGTAAAGGCTATTATAATATTACCGGTTTGTTAAATTGCAATCAATATTCTGTCTGGCTATACCCTGTGTGATAACAAATAACATAATTGTGACTTTATTTAATGAAATGGCTTAAAATGTGTGTGATATAACTTTTGTCTAGACTGAACTTCCATTAGGGTTTCAATCACTGCTTTAAAAGTGCCTACTAAATAAGAATTAGCATAAGTCTGGTCTCTCTATTAGCTGGGCTACATTTAACCTTGAATTAATATAGAGCTGAGTGTTTTTTGCTGTTGTAGACTATGGACTGAAGTTACTTAATTAAATATTATTAAGCAATATCAACAAGAGTATTCATCTTTACATTTAAATTCTAGTATGTGTATTCTTTGCCTCATAAATGTGTCAACCCAATTAGATTTTTTTTGTTCTTATGCCTTACGTTATAAGGCCAAGCAAGGCCTAGAGTCCTATTTTTTTTTTTTTTTTAAAAACAAAAAAAAAAAAAAAGGCCTTGAGTCCTTACCTGGATGGTCCTTAACTATAGTTCAATCAGGTAGTTTAGTCAGGGGTGTGTGTTGGGTAACCTCCTCGAGTGTCGCTCCGATTCCGATCCCGCTGCAGTCCGGGGGGAACGGAATCGGAGCGGCCGGTACACCCTGGGCGGCGGTCAATGGCTTCCCCTTCACCCCTTCATAGGGTTGGCATTGATCGTCGGCCAATACCCAACGTGGCGGGAACACATCGCTCTCCGTACTCCTCTGCTTTCAGAGCAGACAGGATGAGCGATGCTGTTAGTGGTGAGATGGCCCAGGGTCAGCCGGGGTGCGAGGGATATGCTCTATGGGTAACCTTACACCCCGGCGTCTGAAGACCCGAGGCGGCGTGCGGTTTTAGTCGGTGCAAGCCCGACATAACCGCCCCCGCTGGCCGGCGGGGGCGTATCCGAAGGGATTTCCGCACGATAAAAAAAAAAAAAGGTAGTTTAGTCAGGTTTTGTTGTGATGTTCAAAAAAAAGCAAACTAATCTTAGGACCCTATAGGGAGCTCCTGAGATCGGACAAATTGGACGAGGAAGACAAGCAATCTGAAGGTGGAACAGATGATTAGATTTATCAAGGATACAAAAGGTTTGATGAGGTGCTGTGAGAGAGTTGGCTTAATCACATCTTTCTCAAGGGGAGAACTGGGGATATGAACGAAGTGGCCCACGAGTATTGTAGGTGGATCATAAGCCTAGCTGCATATGTCCCCGTTGGAAATGATAACAATAGGACCATATTGCACCACCACCTATCAGGTTCTGTTATGAATCTGAACCATCTGTCCAAACATACATAATGTCATTCTAAATTAGTCCTGATGTTTAGGAGTTTGATGTCATATCTACACATGTTTAGAAAGCTTGTGGCGATACCACATATACCCAGCGCCATCTAGCGACAACGAGGTGAACTACTTGGATACTACTACATCAATACCAATCCTGAATCGCGAAAGTAAAGTTCGCGCGCTGGTATAGCATATATACAGCATCCCAACGACAACCGTTGGGCCGCGGCCCGCCAGGCGTGATCAACTTGCCTGGTCGGAGGATCCTCCCTTTGTGTTGGAGGAACATCACACTCCGTTTCTCCCCAAGCTTTTACATATAAAAAAATAATCATGTTTGAAAATATCCAGTATTTTGCAATATTTAGTAGTAGTTTTAAGTTCTTTATTTTCTTAATTTAAAAGTAATAACTGCGGTTCTTGCTTTTCATCATCATCAGAGGTGACTCTCCGGTCTACAGGTCTGTTTGATTGCATCCGAAGCCTGTACTTTGTTGCCCAGGATTTGGTCTCTCAGTCGTTTTGTTGATTTGGCTTATGTCACTTAGTGTTAGCGACTGCCAGCTCTTCCGAGGCCGCCGTCGCCGCCGTCGTTCATTAATAAGTCAGGTGCCACTGATTTGCAGGTGAGGTTGGTTTGGGCCTAGAAGACCTTGCTTTTATTTTGGTAAAAAAAAAAACTAAAAAGAATCAAGTTACATATAAAAATGCTTCAAGCATAGTTATGGTCATAAATTTATTTTTTTGATTTGTTCGTATAAATACATGTTTTTATCTTATAATCTAGTAATTTAAAAAAAACCCACAAAACCGTACAAACGGTTTGACTGTGGGATCATGACCGATATACACGACACACAATTGGTTACACATTCTCTAGGAAATAAAAGTTAAAATAAAGTATGCATCTATTTTGAATAATGCCAGTTTCATGAAAAATCTATTATCTAACTTTGAGTTTCCTGCTTTTTATTGTTCAGCCAACTGAAATTTGAATTGAATTTTATGTAATTTCTTCAATATCAAAAAAATAAAACACTTTATTTATTACTACTTTTATGGTGTACAATAAAGAATATTTTATCTTATCTTTATCTTTAATTAATCAGTTCTACAGCCAAATTATTACAATTTTGCCACAATAATTTCCAACAGGCTCCAACTACCCTTCGTGTGTAGGCCATTTCATCCAATTCCTAGGCCTAGGCCTCCCTTTTGGGGGAGTGTTGTATATAGCTGCATGCATGTATAGACCTGTTGTATACAGCACTAGCTGTGCCCCGCGGTTTCACTCGTGGCAGACTTCGCCCCCTTGGCACCCATTTGTCCCACACATGTCCATTATTTATTAATCTACAATCATGTGTGGAAATTTGCCCGATTTTCTGACATTTATGATTACTGCTGCGCTCTCCTAAGTAGTCGCATGATGAAATATAGTCTATAACCTTTCTCAATAAATGGGCTATCCAACACAAAAATAATTTTTCAATTTGAATCAGTAGTTCCTGAGATTAGCGTGTTCAAGCAAACAAACAAACAAACTCTTCAGCTAGATTCAGATTTCTTCAGATTTATCAAGGATACAAGAAGGTTTGACGGTGTGAGAAAGCTGGATGAACCACACTCTCTCCAAGGGGAGAACTGGGGAAATGGACGAAGTGGCCCGAAAGCATCGCGAGAGGATAGTCCGTCCGACAGTAAACATACAGCCCATGAAACAATCTTTTAGTTGACGGCAATTGGAATAATTAGGTTATTACTGGCTAGAAAACCTAGTGGGGCACCCTGGAAAACTGCTTTCACACAATTGTTCTGCCAGGCGGCAGTGGCTGCGTCTTGGGGTTTTTTTTTTTATACCACTCAGGTGGGGCAGACATGTTACTTGATTTGCTTGGCAGAAAGAGTGTGGGTTCGGCGTCAGATTTTTTCGGAGTGAAGACATGTTTGGGCGCATTCCTCAGCTCGGCCAAGCTGTTCGGTGAGGCCTGAGGGATGATGATGAACGGGAGCTCTAAGGGGTTTTTTTAGAAGAAAACCTCTGTGGTGATACCACATGTACTCAGCACTATCCAATGTAGTTAGCCTAACGTCACCCGATATTTTGTGTCGGGGGAACATCTCATCCCGTTCCTCCACACCTCTATAAAAATCATCTCCAACAGGACGCAGGTTTTTTCCCGCTGCGAATTTATTTAAAACCGATGGAGGTGTACTGAATCAACCAGCCATGCCGTAACCCTAACTGGCAACAATCATTCGCTTCAGAGCTATGCCGTAAAGAAAACATCATTGTTACCCAATAGTGCTGTGTAGTCCAGCCCGTCGGCGCTATCTTGGACCGAAAGAAAAATACGCCTGCCGGTGGCTAGTGGGCCCTTCGTCCCGTGGGTATACCGCCTCTCCTAACAATTAGTCGGCGAGGTGATACTCGCCGGGCAATCATGGTTTACGTTCACTTATGTCAAGCACAAATGATGACGGTAATTTAGTGGATAAGTACGATCGAGAGGTCCCTGGTTCGAATTCTGGCCATTAAACAACCGACATGAACCCGCTCCTAACACAAGCTTAGCTGGCGTTGTTGGTTGAAATTCTAGTAGGTAATTTTGGATTTAAAAAAAAACTCGCAGCTGACGTAACAGCACAACATTCTTCTGATGAGGCCGTCAAGCTGAGTGCCACCATTGTTAACATGATACGTGTATGTAATGGTGACCCTCTTTCCTGAGACTTTACCTTCAGCTTACCATCAGGCGAGGTGAAGTCAAATTAACGTGTCCTAAATATTAAAAAAAAAAAAAAAGTAAAAAGATTACAAAGGTTATAAAATACTCTCAATAACCTTAACACTTCAAAATTTTAGAGTACGGTCGAATACCGACCACCCGTTGGACCGCTACGCGAGTAAGTAACAAATGTACAACGGTTTCAGTGTTACTGTAACAGCGGTCGGTCGTCCCGTAAAGATGCAATTACGTTATCGACCGTTTGATTTTATACCCATTACGATTCCGACAGTAACAGTTTGCATAACTGTTATAGTAATCAATACTATTTTAATACTAGGTCTGCAAGGCGAATCGCTGCTTGTAATGTTGAGCTGAGTGAGAAACCAGATTTTGTAAATTTTGAACAGTGATCATCCTCCGTGGCAAGTCCGATTTTGAAAATTCTTTTTGAAAGTCACAACTCTGGACATGCTTTCTGAGCGTGTAAAGTTTGGTCACAGTGTCTCGAGCGGTTATTATGTAATTCCGTCTGGAATTTTTTTACGGTGATCATTCCTTTGTGGTAGCATTAATTTTTTCAAAATATATCCATAAACCTTCCTCTGATTGACCTCTTTAATCATGCCAAATTTGGTTCTGATTGGATTAGTAGTTTAGGAGGAGACCTGTGACAAAGAAAATCCTGAAGTCTGGTATGAGGAGCTTTCGCTCGACTTCGTCTCACTCAGCTCAATTATTGTTTTCTACTTTAATCACTGGTTTGCGTGCGTTCGGTTCCTGGTTCATTCAAAATCCAATTAGGTTTACTATTCGAGACTATACGGACAAGTTATAAATATAGCAATCGAGCAAAGTTAAGTAAACAAATCGAAACTTTTATTGCAGGTGGACCCCAATGGCGCAGGAACGATTCAGGCGTTGGACGCGGCGCGGTTCCTCAAGAAGTCCCGGCTTAGCGACGTGGTGCTCAGCAAAATATGGGACCTCTCCGACCCCACCGGCAAGGGCTACCTCGATAAAGTACGTATTATTTTGATTCCTATTCTATAGACCAAACCTGGTTAGGTAGAAGGTGGAACGTAGTAGACAGTGGAGGTGAGCGCCAACGAAGTTCTGCAGGTTGTCGAACTATATAGGGCTCCAACTACTCGTAAAGAATGCCACAGATGTTCGTATGACAACTGGGACCAGGGGCTTAACGTGCCCTCGAAAGCACGAAGGGAAGGGGTTTCAATATGTTAAGAATGGTCACGAATCCTAAACTGACCTGGCTAGTGTTGCTTAGGTTAGGTTAGGTTGCTAGGTTCACCTTGCAATAGAAAGAAAAGAGGACAAATTTGTTTATTACTGCAAATTCCGTGAGACACAGTCACAGGTAAAAGGAGGAGAAGGAGGCAGAAAGAGAGAGACAAAAATATTTTTTAAATAATAATAGCGTATTACGTGGTTAGGTACAGATTAAAACAGAGTCGAAAACACAGTTGTCACAATGCAAGGAAGGCACGCGTCCCACGGTTGTAGTCACAGGAACCCAATTCAGCCTCTGCCAGGACACAAGGACCTAACGCTGGTTTTCAACTGGGCCATAATGTAACACACGGATGTCATCAACCTACACAATACATCAAACGAATGCTACAAAAAAATAGCAAAGAAAAAAAATCATTACTGGTCCATCACACGAAGCATTAAATAAAATAAATTGAGTATATAAATAGTGTGTCTTGATGTTGTAAACCGCACGCCGTCTCGAGTCTACAGACGCCGGGGTGTAAGGTTGCCGATGAAGCATTTCCCTCGCACCACGACTGACCCCGGGGCCTTCCCGGTTTCGAGATGGCCCCCTCGGGTTCCACATGTCATTCCACACACATAATTCCACGGTGTCCCCGTCTTGCCTCGGTTTGGATCGTGGGGGGGAACTAGTCGCTCCGCCGTCCCACTTCTGCTGGGGTGATAGGTAGTCTCACCTGCCACCCCCAGGCCTGCGCTCATGGAGGACGGCGACGCGCGGCGAGCTTGTTGCGGGCTCGGCGGGCCGGGAGAGTTCTTAACTTCTCCCGGGCGCGCTCCGCACAATTGCCGCAATCATGCGGGCCGAGCGAGAGGACTCCCACCCCCAACATTCGTACCTTTTTTTTTTTTTTTTTCGTGCGGAAATCCCTTCGGATACTCCCCCGCCGGTCAGCGAGGGCGGTTATGTCGGGCTTGAACCGACTAAATGTTACTTAGGTAAATTTGGTATGGTTATGGCCATCAGGGTCATCCGCGGGTACCCCACGATCTCCTTCGAGGCGGCGAGTCTCCTTGCCGGAACTCCGCCATGGGACCTGGAGGCGAGAGCCCTTTCGCAACTGTACCAGTGGCGAAAGGAGGCGCGGGAGCAAGGATGGAACCCCGAGCCTCGAGAATGGGCAGTCCCAGCTCCGCCAGGCCATCGTGGTGTAGTGGAAGGAACGACTTGGGCGACCAAGCGCAGGGCACGCCGCAATAGCGGCGGTAAGGCCCATCATGGAGGATTGGCTAGAGAGGCGACACGGAAGCCTCTCGTACCGACTGACGCAGGTGATCTCCGGGAAGGGGTGCTTCGGGGATCACCTGCATCCCCGAGGGGGCCATCTCGAAACCGGAGATGGCCCAGGGTCAGTCGGGGTGCGAGGGATATACTCTATGGGCAACCTTACACCCCGGCGTCTGTAGACCCGAGACGGCGTGCGGTTTTAGTCGGTTCAAGCCCGACATAACCGCCCCCGCAGCCCGGCGGGGGGGGGGTATCCGAAGGGATTTCCGCACGATAAAAAAAAAGGTAAATGTGGTTATTTATTTGGCTTTTTTTTATACTTAAGACACGTCAATTTGACTTCACCTCGCCTGATGGTAAACTGAAGGTAAAGTCTCAGGAAAGAGGGTCACCATTACATACACGTACCATGTTAACAATGGTGGCACTCAGCTTGACGGCCTCATCAGAAGAGGATTGTCGTCGCAGCACCGCGTGACACCCACCGGTCCCACTAGTGCTGCGACCACAATCCCCCTGCCCGGCTATGCACTTGCTGACCCCTTTTTTTTTTTTTTTTTTTTTTTTTATCGTGCGGAAATCCCTTCGGATACCCCCCCGCGTGCCAGCGGGGGCGGTTATGTCGGGCTTGAACCGACTAAAACCGCACGCCGTCTCGGGTCTACAGACGCCGAGGTGTAAGGTTGCCCATAGAGCATATCCCTCGCACCCCGACTGACCCTGGGCCATCTCCGGTTTCGAGATGGCCCCCTCGGGAGAGATGGCCCCCTCGGGTCGAGATGGCCCCCTCGGGGCACTTGCTGACCCCTGAACGCAATCAAACCGAAATTGGATTACTATGGAGGTATTTTCGCAATCGTGCACGGTGGTACCTACCCGGCCGAATTTTGTGACAAATTTGTGTCATCAAATTTCTACCACCAGTAGTTACCATTTTCGGTTGTTTTTTTCCTGTGTTACCACATTTCCACGAGCCCCTGGGTCGCAAGTCTCCTCCGTCTCAATGAGAAGCTAAGAAAGAGTTATCTCTCTCTAATGGCTAGATTGCCCGTGAATTCACCCACAAAAAATAATTCCGTTCCCGCGACCCTTGGGTTTAGGAAAAAATCTACTTTGCTATTCCAGAATCTATATCTGTGTGCCAAATTTCATACTGACCCGTTTAGCGGATCGAGATCCCGGGACCGGAACCAGTGTATCACGTGGGTGCAGCTGCGGGCAAAAGCTAGTCTTGTATATTTCTAGAACAAAGATACAGAGAGTCCACATCACAGTATTTATATTGAAATAAACTAGATAAGTTATGTAACATACAATAAGATGCCAATCATTGCGATAATGTACCGTTATCTGATGTTCTGGCGTGTCGTGATGCGATTTTGAAGTTTAGGAGAACATTACATGTACAGTCAACGACAAAAGCAGCTTTACAAATTCCAATTTCTTGATCATCATGTTAAACCTTTAATATTTTATTATATACTAGCTGTTGGCCGTGGCTCCCCCCGCGTAGAATTCTGATCCCGTTCCCGCAACCCATGGGAACCTATTCCCAGAATAAAAAGCCTATGTGTTATTGCGGACTATAATCTATCCCTGTGCTTAATTTCAGCCAGATCCGTTCAGCCTTTCTTGCGTTATAGAGCAACAAAGATACATACATACATACTCACAAAATTTCCCGTTTATAATATTAGTATATATATACACACACCGGCAGAATTAGCGGAACACAAAAAAAGGACAGTATAGTTAGCTTTATTTTTAAACAAATAATAATTAAACATGAAACAATAGTTAAATTATCATGTTTTGACATTAATTTGCAACACCATACTTAAAGTTTAATAAAAAAAAAACTTAACTAAACAAAATGCATTTTTTCTTAGATTTCGTAGTAACAGAGAAACAGTTGAAATTTTTAGATTTAATGACGGTTTAAAAATAATTAAATGAATGTTTAATAACGAGTGTTTCCCCCTCGTGCCCTGATTAAGGTTTCCATCCGTCTGGGTATGCTGCGAATGATGTTGTCAATGATTTCTTGGGGCAACCTCTGCCATTCTTCAACTAATGTGTTTCGCAGCTCGCCCAGATTGTTAGGAGGTGGCATTCTTGATTTGACACTCCTCTTTAGCAAGTCCCAAACGTGTTCAATCGGATTCATATCCGGGGACCGTGCTGGCCACTCCATCACCGTAACACCAACATGGTTTAGGTATTCCTGTACTGAGCGAGCACTGTGAGCCCGAGCATTATCCTGCATTAAAATGAAGTCGTTACCAATAAATGGGGCAAATGGCACAACATGTTCCTCTAAAATCTCCCTGATATACCGATCAGCAGTCAGATTTCCGCCGTCGACTACCACTAACTCCGTGCGAGCTCCTAAACATATCCCTCCCCAGACCATAATTGAGCCGCCGCCATATGCCACTGTATTTTCAAAATTAGACTGTAAATAACGCTCTCCTTTGCGTGTCCATATTCGCTGCCTTCCATCAATCTGATTTAACAGAATTCTGCATTCATCAGTAAAGAGAACCTGTCCCCACTCGTCAAAGTCCCAATGACGATGTTCACGAGCAAAGTATAGTCGGTTTGTGCGGTGATGTCTCTCAAGTTTTGGTGCTTTGGCGGGTATAAATGAGCCTATACCAACTTCCTCGAATCTTCTGCGAACTGTCCGCTCACTCACTCTTACTCCTCGAACCTCCTCCAATGCAATTCGGGCCTGCACCGCCGTAAGTCTCGTGGTCCGACGAACTTGAAGTTGTAGAAAACGGTCATCTCTCCTTGAAGTACACCTTTTCCTGCCTTGCCCTCTACTCCTCACTAGAGAATTCGTCAATCTGTACCGTTTGATGCTACGATGAATCGTTGATAACGGTCGACGAAGTCTTGTTGCAATCGATCTGTAGGATTGACCATTTCTTCTCATTTCATCTGCCCTGATGATTTCTGGTAGCGTTAAATCAGGCATACTTAGATGTTCGTAACTTATCAATAAGCGAGAAAACACAAAAGTCTCATAAAACTGCAATACAATGTTTTTCAAGTGGAATTTACGAACTTTACGAAAATGGAAAATCTACTTCGAAGCAGTCGATAGAGGTGTATGAATGAAAAATTAAAGCAAACGAATGAAAAAAATTACTGTTGACATATGTTCCATTTTCAAATAAGACGTTTCTAAAAAAATTATGTAAAATAATGATAAAAAAGTAATGTAACCGGCCAGTGCTACGGAAAAAATATAGTAATTCTTCCTTTTTTTTTGTGTTCCGCTAATTCTGCCGGTGTGTGTATATATATTAAAAAACATGAAATATATTAACTTTGTCCTCTGATGATAATAAAACTGCTAATACATCAATCGTGGGTACATGCATCCAATGAAAAAAAAAAGGATTGTGTGGTTTTATGAAACCACGGTAAAAGTGAAACTTTTTTTCATATTATAGACATTTAACTAACAAATAACAACATTTACATTAAACACTGACAAACCCCACTAGGAGACTGTACTTGGGGATCGTGCGAAGCATGGCCCTATACGGGGTCCCCGTATGGGCGGAAACTCTGGCGGCCCGCAACGTGGCTGTTCTAAACAGCCCGTTAAAGGCGATGGCCGTCAGAGTCATCAGGGGGTATCGCACGATCTCCGTCGAGGCGGCATGTCTCCTAGCCGGGACCCCTCCATGGGACCTGGAAGCGAGAGCCCTTGCGCTGCGGTACCAGTGGCGCAAGGAGGCGCTGGAGCGGGGTCATAGGCCGGAGCCCCGAGAAATCAGGGCTCAGCGGTCCCTGCTCCGCCAGGAACTCATGGAGACATGGAGGGTGCGACTTGAGCACCCAAGGTGGGGGAAATCCACCATTGCGGCGGTGAGACCGATCATGAAGGAGTGGTTGGAGAGGGACCATGGGGACCTCTCCTACCGGATGTGCCAGATGGTTACCGGACGGATTATGTGCTACCGGTTTTCCATTTTTCTATGGCTTAGCTGATGCCCGCGGCTCCGCCCTCATGGAGGTTGGTTATCGCATTTTGGGCATATCACCGTTTCTAACCCAACCCAACCAATTGTAATCAAACATACGGTACATTTTAAGCCTGACCAAGACCATTCCAATAGTAAAAACAACATCAAAATCCGTTTAGTAGTTTTTGCGTCCATTACGAACAAACAGACGAACAAGAATTCCCAAAAAAAATTTTTTTTTTCAGAATTGCTCATTTAACATAACCCAAGTTTTTTTTTCAAAATCTTCATAGTACAGACATAGCTAATTTAAAAAATTTATAACAGTATAAATGGTGAATTTTACTGTATTTTCGTAGCAACAAAATAAGAGAGACGTCATAAAGAATTGTCATCAAATCTTCTGAATACGTCAAAACAAATGAAAACCTTTTATCAACGCCCTTGAGCGAATTTTTGCTCAATGTGCCCGAAGCAGCCTCTCTGAATAACATTTTATCTGTTTACGTATCGCTACTACCACAGAGCAAATATACTATAAAGAGAGATATAATGTATCAGATCGAGGAGGGTTTAAGGAAGGTTCAGGTCCAAAGTATCCGCCACCGGCAAGCATGTTTGAAAACAATAAATAAATATTCTACGACATTCTACACAGCGCTTTTCCTAGACCCAAAGTAAGCATAGTTTAACTAGCTTGTGTTATGGGTTCCACAATGCGGATAAACATACTTGTACTTATACTTCTTTAACCCAGGTCAATACAAATAGACATATTCATGAATACAAATATTTGCACTGAGCGGGAATCGAACCCGCGCCCCCTGTCGTAGCAGTCGAATGCGCTACACTACGCCACAGAGGCCGTCAAAATGATTGAAGTAGAAAAAACGAAAGGCTTATGCCCAGGATCCTAGCAAGTGGAAAGATGTGGTTTCTGCCTATTTGCCCATTGCCGCATAGCAAGCGGAGAGGAACCCGCATGAACTCAGTTTACACGCCATTGAACTCTGAAATAGTGTTTATGAATTGGTTTATTTTGGGTTTTACAGCAGATTGCCGTCTGCACACCTGGACCCACCCAACCCCTACCAAAGCCTGAGAATATGTATTCATATGTATGACTAGCCGCGCCTGCGACTTCGTCCGCGTGGAGTTTCATCGCGGTTTTAATTTTTATTTTGCGCAGAGCCCTAATTATTTTTTTAAAATAAAGCAGTCCGTTACGCCTTATAATATTAGCTATTTGCCAGTGAAAGTCCCGTCAAAATCGGCCCATCCGTTCCGAGTTTACCTAATTCAAACAGACTAAAATACAGATAGATAGTTTTAAAATTGTTTTTTTTTTTCATGTAACATACGTGTATATGCGTTCATATGCATTAATTTAAAAGCTGTTATTTTAACGTTCCGAACAGACATTTCTATTTTATTTATTTGTATAGATGTAAAATCAATAGTAGTAAAAATATATTTTACTTGATTTTATTCGAATTATTGCAAAATGCGTACTATTTCAATGTTTCGATCTCTTTTGTGAACAACCAAGGTCAAAGGGTGAATTTGTTGCCAATTTTTAAATTACAGTATTCTTAAAAAGTTATGCGTCATAGTGAATAGCTATTATACCAATCAACCTTATTAGTCTGCGGCGTTGCATAATAGTCTAGACAGCATGAACTGTAAAGGATTTACATAAAAGTATATATATTGCTGTACACCCTTTTTAGTTAAGAATTATAAACATAAACAAGTAATATTACTATTTATGTGAATGATGTACCTTTTTTTTTTTATTTATTTTTCCGTGCGGACGTCCCTTCGGATACCCCCCCGTTGGCCAGCTGGGGCGGTTATTTATGTACCTGTTATATTTAATTACAATAAAATTAGTACGCCAAACAACTACCGCTCAATCCTACTAACACATTACCATTTAAAGGTTGCCTGGTAGAAATCGCTGTAAGCGAAAAGGCCGCCCATTGTACTGCTTCCTCCTCTAATTTTATAATACAAATGTATATTATGTTTACCTGGTGTGCAATAAAGTGTATAATAAATAAATAAATAAATACCAAGCACAGATATAGCAGGATCTGGCCAACTGCCTACGACAAATAACGACCAATCCGAAGGGCATACGAATGTTCTGACCAATAGCGTCCGACCGATAGCCAGTAGGACAGAGAGAGAACGTTCTACAAAACCACTTACACTCGACTGCCCACTTTGATCTATCTGCGTTCACAAACTATGCAGCTGTCCGGTTATCTTAAGATGTATCCTTTATCTGCGACCTTTTTCCCGGATTGTGGCCAACTTTGAAAATTATCTACGGTCTCTGTGGCGTAGCGGTAGTGCATTCGACTGCTACGACAGGGGGCGATTCGATTCCCGCTCAGTGCAAATATTTGTATGCATGAATATGTCTATTTGCATTGGTCTGGGTGTTTCTATGTATAATATGTATGTATTTACAAAAAATAAGTATGTTTATCCGCATTCTGGAACCCATAACACAAGTTAGTTAAACTATGCTTACTTTGGATCTACACAGCGCTGTGTGGAATGTCGTAGAATAATTATTTATTTATATGTAAAATATACTGCTTCCGGGCTGTTTGGCCGTGGTACCACTGAAGATGTCGACCGCAGTGATCGACGAAACGTCTGAATACAAGTTTCCGATGGACCACGGCCAAACAGCCCGGAAGCAGTATATTCTACATGCAACGCCGGCCGTGGAAGCCTTAAGATTTATATTTATTTATATCCTGCTAATATTATCCTACTAAGTTGTACTAAGTTTGTGAAGATGTTTTCTATGTTAAGATGTTTGTTGCTCAATACCGCTCAAACAGCTAGACGGATCCGGCTGAAATTTGGCACAGGAATTGAATAGAAATAAACTTTATTGTACACCAATCAAAACATGCGTACATGGAATACATTGTCAACATATTTATGTACAAATAGCGACCTTATCGCTAAAATTAATTTCTTACAGGCAACCTTTGGATGACATGAATTTGAACATTGGGGATGACAGTCAGTTTTTTTTTTCGTGCGGAAATCCCTTCCGATACCCCCCCGCCGACCAGCGGGGGTGGTTATGTCGGGCTTGAACCGACTAAAACCGCACGCCATCTCGGGTCTACAGACGCCGCGGTGTAAGGTTGCCCATAGAGCATATCCCTCGCACTCCGACTGACCCTGGGCCAACTCTGGTTTCGAGATGGCCCCCTCGGGTTTGGGAACCACGGTGTCCCCGTCTTGCCCCGGTTTGGGGGAGGCGCGCTAGTCGCCCCATCGTCCCGGCCTGCTTCTGCTGGGGTGACAGGCGGCCTTACCCGCCACCCCTAATAACACATATACCTTTTTTTTTTTTTTTATCGTGCGGAAATCCCTTCGGTTACCCCCTCGCCGGCCAGCGGGGGCGGTTATGTCGGGCTTGCACCGACTAAAACCGCACGCCGTCTCGGGTCTTCAGACGCCGGGGTGTAAGGTTACCCATAGAGCATATCCCTCGCACCCCGGCTGACCCTGGGCCATCTCACCACTAACAGCATCGCTCATCCTGTCTCCTCTGAAAGCAGAGGAGTACGGAGAGCGATGTGTTCCCGCCACGTTGGGTATTGGCTATGAAGGGGTGAAGGGGAAGCCATTGACCGCCGCCCAGGGTGTACGGCCCGCTCCGATTCCGTTCCCCCCGGACTGCAGCGGGATCGGAATCGGAGCGACACTCGAGGAGGTTACCCAACACACACCCCTAATAACACATACCTAGGCTAAAATTTACCCCTGGAATAGGTTCCCATAGTATCAGCTAATAGTCAAATGATATGAGAGCGCATAGCCGTTTGGCCGGATACCAGATATCTAGCAGGCTTATAGCCGGATATCTGGCAGAACATTGTCAATTAGTGAAACGTAGAGAGCGAACTGATTGATGTCCATTAAATAAAGTACCAAAACAGTGCTTTTACTATGTTTTCGTACGGATACTCGCTTTTTAATCAGGGGCGGTTATGTCGGGCTTGCACCGACTAAAACCGCACGCCGTCTCGGGTCTTCAGACGCCGGGGTGTAAGGTTACCCATAGAGCATATCCCTCGCACCCCGGCTGACCCTGGGCCATCTCACCACTAACAGCATCGCTCATCCTGTCTCCTCTGAAAGCAGAGGAGTACGGAGAGCGATGTGTTCCCGCCACGTTGGGTATTGGCTATGAAGGGGTGAAGGGGAAGCCATTGACCGCCGCCCAGGGTGTACGGCCCGCTCCGATTCCGTTCCCCCCGGACTGCAGCGGGATCGGAATCGGAGCGACACTCGAGGAGGTTACCCAACACACACCCCTAATAACACATACCTAGGCTAAAATTTACCCCTGGAATAGGTTCCCATAGTATCAGCTAATAGTCAAATGATATGAGAGCGCATAGCCGTTTGGCCGGATACCAGATATCTAGCAGGCTTATAGCCGGATATCTGGCAGAACATTGTCAATTAGTGAAACGTAGAGAGCGAACTGATTGATGTCCATTAAATAAAGTACCAAAACAGTGCTTTTACTATGTTTTCGTACGGATACTCGCTTTTTAATCAGTACCCAGCCGGATACCGGTCAGATCCGAATAATATAGAATGCGGGGTTATAACCAAACATTTCGTGGTGGTGGGTGTGGGTTTATATGTACACACGGCCAAGGAAATAAGTATACAGTATACACTTTTATATGTAAGGTTGTATACTTACACTTAAAGGTTTAAACTTATTTCCTTGGCCTAGTAACACACGGCCAAGGAAGCATTTGTAGGATTTTGCTCACATATGCTTCCTTGTGCTCAAGATTCATAACTAACGCTCATTGTAATTCAAGACACATCTTGTTATCTTAAAAAAAGTTAAGCCTGAATAACGAATCGTCAAACATTGCAGTCAGGACGTATTTAATTACCAATTTGATAATAATGTGTTATCTGTTACACAGTACCGGATAATTGTACAAACGACAAACTCTCTGACGAGTACCACTTAGAGCATATGTTGTACACCATTACAATTAATTTGAATTTTTATAATTGTATTGCAGAATTTTCGATATTAAAACTTTTAATGTGTAGTTCGTTTTGTGGAATATAGTTCAATTAATTGTGGGATTGTAGTGTTTGTTTTATAATGATTTTGAAGTGTTAATTACGATGCAGATGTTAGTGAAATTAGTTTAGTTAATTTGTAACGTGTATTCTGGCAATTTTGGTGAGAATTTTTATTATAATAACAAATAAATATTCTACGAAATTCTACACAGCGCTTTCTAGACCCAAAGAAAGCATAGTTTAACTAGCTTGTGTTATGGTTTCCAGAATGCGGATAAAAATACTTATGTACTTTTTTTTGTAAATACATAGATACATATTATACATAGAAACACCCAGACCAATGCAAATGGACATATTCATGATGTAACGACTGGCATAGATGCTCGTTTGGCAACCGCGATCGACAGCTTAACGTGCTCTCTGAGGCACGGAGAGGCCTCAATGTGTTAAGAATGGTCACCCATCCTAAGACTGACCTGGCTCGTATTACTTAACTTTGCGATGTTAACCTACACAATACACCGCTTAGCAACTATCCCCTCAATAAAATTCATTAAGCAAATCGTTATAACTCAGTTTAGGTTTTATTGATGGTTTTAGGGGTATGTATTAATTTTTTTTTTTTTTTTTTTTTTAATATTTAGGACACGTCAATTTGACTTCACCTCGCCTGATGGTAAGCTGAAGGTAAAGTCTCTGGAAAGGGGGTCACCATTACATACACGTACCATGTTAACAATGGTGGCACTCAGCTTGACGGCCTCATCAGAAGAGGATTGTCGTCGCAGCACCGCGTGACACCCACCGGTTCCACTAGTGCTGCAACCACAATCCCCCTGCCCGGCTATGCACTTGCTGACCCCTGAACGCAATCAAACCGAAATTGGATTACTATGGAGGGTTTTTCGCAACGTGCACGGTGGTACCTTTTTTTTTTTTTTTTTTGGCTACCCGGCCGAATTTTGTGACAAATTTGTGTCATCAAATTTCTACCACCAGTATGTTTATGCATGTATATGTACTGGTTTAGTCGCTTTGGGTCCAATCCATCTAATTCGCGGTTAGTCCAATTAGCGGTTTGTCCAATTCGCGATTGGTCCAATACGCGATTGGTCCATGAAGCGATTGGTCAAATTTTTCTTTTTCATGATGGTGGTAGGTTGAGGGCTAGTTTGAGAAGGGTGTTGTGACCTGGGGACCCACCGGTCCGCTTAGGTCCGATGGGATTTCCACACGTAAAAAAAAAATAGGTTGACATTGATATTAATTTTATATAAACTAACTATATTTTAAATTATTTATTTTATCTGTTTTTTTTTCTATAAACCACACCAATAACCCAAACATTTTTAAATACAAGCCATCCAAATGTTGCCTGTAAGAAATTGCTTTTAGCGACACGGCCGCCATTTGTACATATATTGACTGTATATTCCAAGTATGTATACTCTGATTGGTGTACAATAAAGTTCATTTCTATTCTATTATATTCTATAGGGCCCCACCAAGTTCTGCTGGGCCCAATGCAACCTCACCTGCAAGCCTTCTCACCTGCTGATTACTGACGAGACTCTGGCGCAAGCCTACGTTCTGGGTTTCGGTGTTGGGGGCTCAGACGTCAGTTACTCCCGTAAAATCCAATAGAAGTCTATTCAAAGAAAAGAGTAAGCAAGCGGGCCCTGACTCCCATAGTGCAATTTATGGATGGAACCGTACGTATGTGATTATGATGATCATACACATATACTATGCTCTCCAGAGCACTAACAATAAGGAGTTCTTCAATAAGGGCATTAGAAGGTTTTTACAGGGTCCAGGGTCGTTGGCAGTCCCGAGGGGGCCATCTCGAAACCGGAGATGGCCCAGGGTCAGTCGGGGTGCGAGGGATATGTTCCATGGGCAACCTTACACCCCGTCGTCTCTAGACCCGAGACGGCGTGCGGTTTTAGTCGGTTCAAGCCCGACATAACCGCCCCCGCTGGCCGGCGGGGGGGTATCCGAAGGGATTTCTTTGACTTTGACTTTGACTTTGACTTTGATCAATGCCAACCCTATGAAGGGGAAGCCATTGACCGCCGCCCAGGGTGTACCGGCCGCTCCGATTCCGTTCCCCCCGGACTGCAGCGGGATCGGAATCGGAGCGACACTCGAGGAGGTTACCCAACACACACCCCACGTATAACATACCTAGCGAATTGTGGGTCCACGGTAACCGCTTCTTATAAGGTGAGCCGTGTGCTTGTCTGCCATCTAACTGGTTTAAAAAAAAAAACGTATAACATACCTAGCGAATCGTGGGTCCACGGTACCCGCTTCTCATCACGTAGGCCGTGTGCTTGTCTGCCATCTAACTGGTTTAAAGAAAATCGTATAACATACCTAGCAAATCGTGGGTGTGTTATACACCTCTGCTTACCCCTATGGGGATGCAGGCGTGAAGTTATGTTATGTTATTACTTTTTTTTTTTTTTTTTTTTTATTAAAAATTTGAGTGCGTTTGACTGCATCTCACCTGATGGTAAGTGACGGTGCAGTCGAGGATGGTACACGCTAAACTCAAATAATGCCTATTCACTCTCGCCTTGAAGGTCCCCAAATTATAAGAATCGGGGAACACAGACGCAGGCAAAGAGTTCCACTCCCTCGCTGTCCGCATAATAAATGAGGAAGCGTTGCGCTTGGTGCGGATTGGTGGAATATCAACAACGAAGGGATGAAAACGTTGCCCGCGTCTAGTTGTCCGATGGTGAAATGGAGCTGGGGGAATGAGGTCATGCAGTTCTTGAGCACATTCTCCGAAATGAATCCTATAGAACACCGATATGCAGGCGACTTTGCGGCGATGTTCAAGGCTTTGGAGCTTGTTGTTAACTAGCTCGTCGTCGCCAATGAGTCTCCTGGCGCGTCGATCGATGGTGTCCAAAGTATCCAGCTGATAGCGGGCTGATCCATCCCATAGGTGTGAACAGTACTCCATACAAGATCGGACCTGTGCTTGATATAAAATAAGAAGCTGTCCAGGTGTGAAGTACCGTCTAACCTTAGAGAGGATGCCCAGCTTCATTGCAGCAACTTTAGCCTTGGATTCTATATGTTGACCGAAATTAAGAGCAGATGTTAGGTGAACGCCGAGGAGCTCAAGATGATCGGATATTGGTATGGATTCATTTCGGAGAGTCGGAGTCAGGGCGAAAGGACTCCTTTTCGCGGAAAAAAGACACGCCTGAGTTTTAGAGGCATTGAACCTAACGAGGTTGGAGTTACCCCAGTCAGACACTGACTGAAGTGTCAGGTTCATGCGCTCTATCATGGCCTCTCTCAGAGATAGCGTCTCAGTGCCTGTAGCTCGCGAACTGGATAGGTATCTTTCCACAACTGTGCTGTCGTCCGCATACCCAATGATACCGGGTTTCAGCAGATCATTAATATGCAGCAGAAATAGAGTTGCGGAAAGAACAGACCCCTGCGGTACTCCGGCATCAATAGCCAATAGGTCCGAGGAGCAGCCATCAACGACCACTCGAATAGACCGTTCCCTCAGGAAATCAGCTACCCAGTTACACAAACTCACAGGTAGCCCGTAGGATGGAAGCTTGCTAATAAGGCTAGCGTGCCAGACCCTATCGAAAGCCTTCGAGATGTCGAGAGACACAGCGAGAGCTTCGCCGTGTTTCTCGATGGCTTCGCCCCATACATGCGTGGCATACACTAGGAGATCCCCAGTGGATCGTCCTCGGCGGAACCCGTATTGTCGATCACTGAGGAGGTCATTGTCTTCTAGGTATGCCAGGATGCGGGTGTTAATTACACGTTCCATAGTCTTACAGATTATGGAGGTGATTGCTATAGGGCGGTAATTGGCGGGATCAGCACGACTACCTTTCTTGGGCACAGGCTGCACGTTAGCAAGCTTCCATGACTCAGGGACTAAACCTGTTCTAAGAGAGAGGCGGTACAGGCGTGTCAGAACAGGAGACAACTCAGGAGCGCAGTTCTTTAGCACTATAGCAGGTATACCGTCAGGTCCACTGGCTTTGTTCACGTCTAGATTACGAAGCGTTTTAAGTACCTCCTTTTGGCGGATACGAATAGCGGGCATTGTAGTACCGC
Source organism: Cybosia mesomella (assembly GCA_946251805.1). Classification (NCBI taxonomy): domain Eukaryota; kingdom Metazoa; phylum Arthropoda; class Insecta; order Lepidoptera; family Erebidae; genus Cybosia; species Cybosia mesomella. The sequence continues at coordinate 1,633,158 of OX276405.1, forward strand.
AAGGAGGTAACTGGGGTGGTACATTCGCTGTATCCAGACGCGAATTTTCGGCAAACATACAGGCAAGCAGGTTTGCCTTATCAGTTGCCGTGTGAGCCAGCGTTCCGTCGGGTTTGTGCAGTGGAGGCAGAGACGAGCGACAAAAGTTCGCCTCGACCGATTTTGCCAGGGACCAAAACGCCTTAGTTCCAGAAGGGTAAGAGGCTAGTTTTGATCCAATTCGGCGTATATGATCAAGACGAGCCATGCGCAGCGTCTTTTTGAAGGACTTGGCGGCTTTGTTGAAGGCTTTCTTCTTATCCCGCGTGTCCGGAGCTTTACGATTCCGAGCTTCAGCCCAAGCCCGGTAAGCTGAATACTTAAGCGCCTCTGCGACTGAGCATTCAGCACCAAACCATGGGCGAGCTTTACTCTTGGATGGTAAGTCAGAAAAAGGAATAAAGTACTCCATCGCCTGACATACCACCCTTGAGATTTCTGTCGCGCAGCTCGACGGATCGCTCGAAGAAAAGCAAGTTTGCCGCCAAGGATAAGATGCGAAAAAGTGGCGCATCTCATCCCAATCTGCTGACTTGTACCGCCAAACCCGTCTTGTGCCATTAGGGCTGAGATCGGGAGGTGAACAAGACAGTACAGACTTCACCAAACTATGGTCAGACGTACCCAGTGGTGGGGATACGGACACATTATATCGGTCTGGTTCTGTTGTCAGCAGAAGGTCCAAACAATTCGGCGTATCGCCCTCACGGTCAGGTACACGCGTCGCCTGATCTACCAGCTGGGAGAGGTTTAGCGTCAAAGCAAGTTTGAGTGTTTCTCTCCCAGCATGGTCTGTCTTCTCGTACGGGAACAGCCACTCCTTATGGTGGGCGTTAAAGTCCCCGAGAAGGACCAGTTGTGCTGACGGGTACCTCAGTTGGGCCTCATCGGCGGCCTCACACAGATGTTCACATAACCTGGTTATCTCCTGATTGCCGCTGTGTGAACGGTACACACAGGCGTAGACAATTTTGTCTACACCGGTGTCGACCAGCACCCAGAGTGTGGAGAAAGAGGAGTCTTCAAGGTTACGGAGACGCTTACAGCAGATGCCATCGCTGATATAGACACAGACGCCGGCTTGTGCCTTGAAGTTGTGCTCCAGGGTATACCCCGGGTACTGCAGATAGGACACATCAGCCGGACGTCCGATTTTCGTCTCCGTAAGAAAGAGCAGCAGCGGCTTATCGGTCTCAAGGTGGTGGTGGACCGCATCAAGATTGGAGTGCAATCCTCTGATGTTCCCGAGGTGCACTTTAAGTGGGAGGAAGTGCCGCCGCTGTAAAACTCGATTTCTTTTTATGACTTTTCTCATTTTTTGTGGGGAGTGAATAGACAGGAAGGCGGAAGTTGTACGAGGCGCTGACCAGGATCCAGTGGTGAACACAGAATCGCTGCACTGAAGGTAAGACTAGCCTGGAGACCGCGGGGACGCCCGAACCCCCCCGGAGATGGCCATCGGGTCCTCCCATCCAATCGCCAATTGGCACGATGGAGCATTCCGGGATTTTTCGTAAGATGTGTGGGGCAGCCTTTCATGGGTGGCTAACCTACTAGTTGGGCCCCCTACTATCTACGGTCGGCCAGCGGTGCACCGTGCTTCGGATCCCGCTGCCCTCCAAGACTAGCCGCCAAGTGCAGCGACACTCTGACACCGAAATGGCATACTGACTCAGCGCTACTGGCTGGCTTTATGACTGACCAATGAATAGATGATTCATTTTAATTGTTTGTTAAAAATAGAAAATCTTGTAATAACAGGTAAAATATTGTAAGTAATTATGGTTTGAAGACATTGTTGTGCTAAATTTAGAATTCGTGCGGTGGTTGTATGGAAATCTTTATTGTTAATACAAAAAAACAAGCATTCCTTTAATAATATGAATATTAATTTATACCTCAAATAAAGTCACATTTTAATGTGTGTGTATTACTTCGGGCCACCAACCAGGTGGACACCGAAGTCTTAAAATCACGCAAAAGAAATCAAAATCTTACACCCACTTTTTATCACTTTTCTCGACGTTTCACATGATTCTAAGTCTAATTAAGCAAAAAAAAATGTTGTCGGTCTGTCTGTTGGTCTGGATGTCTGTTTACGAAATAACTCAAGATCCACTTATCCGATTTAAAAAAATCTTTCGCCAATCATCTTGTTTGGTTAATGGGAAGAACTGATTAGATTTTGGGGTTTGTAAGTTTAAGGTTTCGGGTACCTACCATACAAATTGTCCCTAAAAATAAGTTTGGCCCGAAGTTTGACAATCACTGTGTGATTTCCGCCCCACTAGATTTTAAATACTGTATGGAGGAATCGTGTATATTTTATAGGTTGTGGTGGTGGAATAGGGTCCCATGAATAGCGGGAACGGGATCAGAATTCCACGCGGGCGAAGCCGCGGGCAGCAGCTAGTATGCTAGCAAATTTTTCTTTCTTTCTTTCTAAATGCTAAAACACTTAATTGAGTAATGGTTGTCCTACAGGCGGGTTTGTTCGTGGCTCTGAAGCTGGTTGCGCTCGCGCAAGCCGGCAAGGACATCAACATGAGCAACATACACTCCGAGACACCACCACCTAAAGTTGTAAGTATTGAGACGTTTTCATACTACGTATCGTTACCTTAAAAAGTAGATGATCATTATCAGATTTTTGAAATCAATTTGTTTTAGGTCATTTATATATATTTCTAAACTATTAAAATAGCGCCATCTAGTATCGAGTACAATTATATTTTTAGGCACTACACTGTTCGACAGTACACTGACTATGACCACGCCTACTGTGATGACGTCAGGGTAGGCCCGAGAGTCACAATGCACAGTTACTTAGACCGGATGGTTTGTAATAGTCGACTCCACAAGATTAGTAATTCCTTTCAGGGTAACTGTATACGCTTCTACAACAAGCTTCCTAGTGAAATGAAGAATCTACCTCTTCATAAATTTAAAAGCCAAATTAAAAGTAAACTCTGCCAAAAAGGCTACTATAAAATTCAAGACTATTTAGATGACAAACAAGCTTGGATATGAACTGTTTGCTCTCTCTCTATGCTACTCAAATGAAATATTGTACTTAGGTTAAGTAAATATGTTTGTAAATGGACCAAAAAAAAACAGCCCGCTGAGTTTCTTGCCGGAGCCTTCTCAGGACAGGGCCGCGTTTCGAACCGGTGGTCCATTTGCCAAACATTAGATTATTTATTTTATTATGACGTTTTGTAAGTGCCGTATTAATGGTCTATGCAAAAAAAAAAAAAAAACCTCTTCCTCATTGTATTTGCTCTGTGGTCGCAGGATCACGACCAGTATACAGCAAGGGCCGAGCGTTAGTTATTATATTATGTGTGTGGCAGTCATAAATCTCATCAAAGCAATAAGATGTTATTCTAAGGCTGAGCGCTAAAAGACAAGACAGTCTTAAGACAGGCTATTGCTCTACAAAACCATATGAAAATGCGCATACTTAGAACATATCAAAGCTGTCTAATAACTTACATGTCACGTCACGACAAATCTGTCTTATGACTGTCTTGTTTCTAATGAGCGCTCAGCCTAATCGTTTTAAATCTACAGGCTGAGTCAATGAGTACTCTCGCCAAGCCACTCTAAACTAAACCTGCCTTGCTCTGCGTGCAGGGCGAGCTGCCCAAGGTGCCGCCGCTGGCGGGCCCGGCGCGGCCGGCGGCGCCGTCGCCGTCGCTGCCTCTGAGCGACTGGAGCATGAAGCCCGCCGAGAGGGACAAGTACAACCAGCTGTTCGAGTCCCTGCAGCCCAACAATGGACTCATCGCGGGGAACAAGGTTAATGAACATTTTTTTTTACAATTAGTGCGTCCGTTAAGGATCCGGCCTGACGATCGAGAGGTGCTGGGTTTCTAATTCTGGCCGTTACACTACCGATGTGAACCCACTCCTAACACAAACAATTTAGCTTAGCTGGAGGGGTTAGGAGGAAAGCTATTAATTTTAGTTACTAATATTCTTTGCCGTTAATTGACTGCACGCCGCTAGATGGTAAGAAGCTAGGGTGAAGTCCAGAAGATGCGGGCCACCATTCCATTTTTGATGGGAAAGAAAGACAGACTCATTTATTACTGGAAATTCCGCGAGACACAGTAACAGGTAAAACAGAAAAAAGAGAGTCAAAATACTATTTAAAAATATGAAAACAGTATCTTCTGGGCTTCACCCTAGCTTCTGAATATTAAAAGAAAAAAACACCGAAAATGGTAGTCCATACCTTGACCTCAAAGGTGTTGAGGCCTCATGAGTCCCAATGATACGGATTGCAGGGCACTGCGATCTGTCGAGAGCATCTAATAAGTATTGTGTCCTTTGAGAATCACAATTAATCTGACCTTTTCTATACCTCTTCTCCTTATAGAGATTTCGCCTTCTTATCCTCTTGCTTGTATACAAATATTTTGGAGGGAGTGCGAATTTTGTGAGTTACTTCGGGCCACCAACCAGGTGGACACCGAAGTCTTAAAATCACGCAAAAAAAAAAAACAAAATCTTACACCCACTTTTTATCACTTTTCTCGACGTTTCACATGATTCTAAGTCAAATTAAGCAAAAACAAATTTGTGTCGGCCTGTCTGTTGGTCTGGATGTCAGGATGTCTGGATTTCTGTTTACGCAATAACTCAAGAACCACTTACCCGATTTAAAAAATTCTTTCGCCAATCATCTTGTTTGGTTAATGGGAAGAACTGATTAGATTTTGGAGGTTGTACGTTCAAACCATTCAAATTGTCCCTTTTTTTTTTTTTTTTTAATGTGCGGAAATCCCTTCGGATACCCCCCCGCGTGCCAGCGGGGGCGGTTATGTCGGGCTTGAACCGACTAAAACCGCACGCCGTCTCGGGTCTACAGACGCCGGGGTGTAAGGTTGCTCATAGAGCATATCCCTCGCACCCCGACTGACCCTGGGCCATCTCCGGTTTCGAGATGGCCCCCTCGGGTATACAAATTGTCCCTAAAAATATCTAAGTTAGGCCCGAAGTTTGACAATCACTGTGTGATTTCCGCCCCACTAGATTTATATGTGTATTCAACATGTGAGTGTCGAGGCTATCCGACTCCGTCACCACGGATAAAGTTAGAAGACTAAAAAAGACTAAGCCTTTTGAGTTAGTGAAGTTAGTTCCACATAGTGCAGAGTGCTACTCTTGAAGAACGAAGTGTCTATCCATTGTAACAGAGACCATAAGGAAAGTTTCAATGGACATATCCTTTACTCTGTAAGTTTAGCACATTATGTTAAATTTAAATTACTTATTAGCCTCAAGGCGAGATTTTGGTAGGTGGTAGAGTCAAGCATAAGTCATTTTGGCCGTTGCATGAATGGGCACCGACTCGACCGGGGAAGCACCACCCTCTCACAGAATATCGACGCCAAGTAACAGTATTTGAACTGTTGCGTTCCGTTTGGTGAGTGAGAGTGCCGGAACCCAAACTCCTTTCCCATCCCCTCCCAAACTTCTTTCCTATCCCCTTTCCTTTACAGGGTCGGCAGCGCGAGTGTGACGCCACTGGTGTTGCACACGTCCATAGGCCGCGGTAACCGCTTCCCATCAGGTGGGCCGTGTGCTTGTCTGCCACTTTAGTGGTATAAAAAAAAAATTGTAATTGTTATGAGTTAACTATGCAGTTACATCATACTGAAAAAAAATACTTGTGGAAGGTAGTCTTGGGAACTACAGCAATTAATTATTAAAAAAAATGTTAACAGTTGTTTAAGATGACGTCCACACCTTCTTGTGTCATCACAGGGATGGATAAATGTACTGTTTACTTCTGTGTTCAAGGTGAAAGGAGTGCTAATGGAGTCCAAGCTTCCAATAGAGACCCTGGGAAAGATCTGGGACCTCGCGGATCAGGACAAAGATGGGATGCTTGACAGACACGAGTTCATGGTGGTGAGTGCTCTAGCCTGTATTCTTTATTATTGTAATCGATGTGGGAAATCTTGTGGCGCGATCCAGGATCGATTACATTAGATCGATTAGAATCGCGGCGATTAAAAAGGTCTTGGTCAGAGTCTTGAAAATCTCTCGTATGTTTGATTGCAATTGGTTAAGTAGAACCGGAGATATGACCAAAAGCGATTACTGACTTCCGCGCGCGGGGAGCCGCGGACGTCGGATAGTTTTTTTTTAACAAAATAGTAGTTCATACAATGTAATGTTTTTAATATTGCCATTGAGTTCACGAATAAGAAGTTTGTAATATAGGTTCTATAACCTGGATCTACTTACTTTTTTTTTGTAAATATATTCAAATTATACAAATATATTGTTTTTATACAAGTTGATTATGTTTCCATTACTCTTATAGTCACTGATAGCATATCGTACCGCCGCAGGCCATGCACCTGGTGTACAAGGCGCTGGAGAAGCATGCGGTGCCCACGACACTTCCCCCAGAACTTCGCGCCAGGCCAGCTCGCCCCCCTTCCCGCCCCCCTTCACGGCCTCCTTCCCGACCCGCCTCTCGCCCTCCTTCCCCCGGCACGCGTCCCCCACGCCCGCAGCCACCGCCACAGCAACCACAAGGAAATGCTGCACTCCTCGAAGGACTCTTGGATCTGACTACGGTAAGTGTTCAGATATAATATCAAAGACTTTCTTTATACAGCATGACATAAAACTAGTGTTTGATCAATAAGGGCCACATAGGTCTCTGTGGCGTAGCGGTAGTGCATTCGACTGCTACGACAGGGGGCGCGGGTTCGATTCCCGCTCAGTGCAAATATTTGTATGCATGAATATGTCTATTTGCATTGGTCTGGATGTTTCTATGTATAATATGTACATATTTACAAAAAAAAGCATATAAGTATGTTTATCTGCATTCTGGAACCCATAACACAAGCTAGTTGAACTATGCTTACTTTGGTCTAGAAAGCGCTGTGTAGAATGTCGTAGAATATTTATATTTATTTCTTTATATATATAGGTATCCTAAATATATAACCATTATATAAATATAAAAACAAATGTATTATTGGAATTTAATATGCCATTTCTTAGTATCATAATTACCCACTATCTCCCCAAAATCTAAGTATGTGACAACACCACAAAGTAGATATCCAATGGCGACCCACGACACCACTGCCCCTTGCTGCGCCGCTCTTACCTCCTGTGGTTCCATACGAGTTTCCTCATTGACCTAAATTCTATGGCAGTATTTGTGGGGTAATTTTTTTAACTTATTTTCCAAAGATTTATTAACAGAACCTATTCTACACAGCGCTTTTTAGACCCAAAGTAAGCATAGTTTAACTGGCTTGTGTTATGCGTTCCAGAATGCGGATATACTACATACTTTTATACTTTTTTTTGCAAATACATACATATTATACATAGAAACACACAGACCAATGCAAATAGACATACAAATATTTGCATTGAGCGGGAATCGAATCCTCGCCCCGTGTCGTAGCAGTCGAATGCACTACCGCTACGCCACAGAGCCCGCCTAATATTGATACCTATATCTATACACCTTCACTAATCGGACACTGGTTTTGTTACATATTGTATAAATAACTGTTGTGATATAACTTCCCCAGTCGGGCCACTCAAATTGTTAGTAGTGTATTTCGCCTCACTTGATTATTAAGATGATAATCTTATATGTCATGCAAACTGTGATGACTTTCTATAAGCGATCGTGGTTTAGGCCGCGATCCAGAGGAAGAGTGATGGAGCTACATAGGGTGTATAGCTGTATCTCTCTCTCTCTCTCTCTCTCTCTCAATTGCGGCTTAAAACATGACCACTTATAGCACGTCATGGTCACTTCAATGATCTTCAATGGAACCAGCAACTGATTTATTTCTTTTATTTTTCCCAGCCTCCCTCACAAACCGCACCCCCCATGCCCACGGTCCCCGCGATGTCGTCCCACCTGCCCCCCACTAGCACGGGCGTCAACTGGGTGGTGACGCCCGTGGAGAAAGCAACGTTCGACGCACAGTTCGCAGCGGCCGACACTGATAGGGACGGGTTCGTGTCCGGGCTGGAGATCAAACATGTTTTCCTCGATTCTGGACTACCTCAGCAGACGTTAGCACATATATGGTAAGGAATGAACAATTTTACATATCATCATCATCAACCTATTCTAGTCCACTGCTGGACATAGGTCTCCCCTAATGAGCGCCATAGCGTCCTGTCTTCAGCTTGCCGCATCCAGCATTTGCCCGCAGTCTTTCGCAGATCGTCATCCCACCTGGCTGGAGGGCGTCCTACACTACGTTTGCCGAGTCGCGGTCTCCACTCAAGAACACGTTTACCCCAGAAGAAGAAAAAGATTTCATATATACTAAGCCTTAATCCGGCTGTATGGGGCTCTATTTAAATCTTAGGGGTTCAAATCAACCTCATTTGTTAGCTGGTATATCTGTTGATATACAAGGCTTTAGTGCAGGTTTTCCTTTCGGGGTTGCGAGGCTGACACGTCTGAACGTGAAGTGACTGCACTTCTGTAATTAGGCTATTAGCCAAACTTAAAGTGGAAAGCGAACCCTAGGCTCCATGGTGAATGCCTCTTCCGACCAGGCCAGGGTATTACGCCTGGCGGGCTGTGGCCCAACGGTTGTCGTTGTGATTTTGGGGTAAAATTTCTAGTGGGCGTGGATGGCCAAATCCGTAATTATGAGGAATAGCGAAAAGTACCTTGGAGTCTCGGCCCGGATTTTGATCAAAACTAAAACTGCATAATGGGATTAATAAAAGTCTATATTCCTAGCCACGAATCGATCCCGTCGATTTCGTCCTTAGGTGGGCGTTGAACTATTTCGGAACTAAGTTGTAGGAAATAAGTTATTGGTTCCGAACTAGAAGGCCAATTAGAAAAATTTATCCCAAAATCCCAATGACTTCAATTATGCGATGCAGGATTAGTAATATTGAAGTAGCTTTGCCTGCTATCACATAACGATTCTTGATTGTATGTGCCGTTATGTAACCCCCCCCCTCTGCCCCCAGGGCGCTGTGCGACATGGAGGGCGTGGGCAAGCTGTCGTGCAACCAGTTCGCGCTGGCCATGTGGCTCGTGCGGAACGCGCTCAGGGGCATAGCGCCGCCGCCTGCCCTCACGGCCGAGATGCTGCCCCCTCCGCAAGACACGCTGCAGCTCCTCGCACAGGTACCGGCTCGCTGTACTAAAACACTGGACTTATTTATAATACACACGTATACAAGCGGACATAATAAATACCACAAGAATTCTCTTATAGATGATATCTACAGAGAATAACAAAGAATTTGCATTACAAAGGTTACTATTGCAAATATTGCAAAAAATCAAACAGTTCAAAGGATAATTTAGTATAATAAAATGTAAAGCCGTAAAGCCGTAAGAGCCTACGTGCGAGGCAGCGGCGGGCGGCGGGCGCGCTCGGCGCCCAGCAGCGCCGCCGCGCCCAGCAGCGCCAGCGCCAGCCGCGCCGCGCGGGGGGGCGGGCCGCGCGCGCCCGCCAGCAGCTGCACGGCGCCCGCCAGCTTGGGACCTTGCCAGCAGCTGCAATGAGGGGGCTACTGTGAAACGTACACGGTTGCTGGAAACTTTTATGTGCCTTCGAGCTTTTTAAAATCCTTCGTAACTGTATGATGGTCCTTCGAGCTGGATATTCGTTGTAAATAGTACAAAGAAGTAGTAACTATGTGTGTGAAAACCTTCGAACTTTTAATGGTCGCTTTATATAAGGTGTCACAAAATTAAGTCTCTGAATTTGGTGAGATGACTTGGTATCGACAAAATATGTATTTGAAACATAAAAAAATATCGGGTAAAATAAAAAAAATATCGGGTAAAATAAAAAAAATATCGGGTAAAATAAAAAAAAAAAAAAATATATATATAAAAATGAAAAAAAAAAACACCACCATCGACCAGCTTCGTAACGCGACGAGCCCGTGACGCACGTGGTAGGCGTGCAGTCCTTCTCCTCGCAGTATTCTCCAAGCAGATGTGTGGGAAATACCTAAATCGCGACCAACGTCACGTGTGCTCGTCGCGTCACGTGACGCTTGTCGCTGGTGGTGTTTTTTTTTCATTATTATATTATTTTTATATTTTTTTATTATTTTTTTTTATTTCACCCGATTAGTTTTTTTTCGTTTCAAATACATATTTTGTCGATACCAAGTCATCTCACCAAATTCAGAGGCCTAATTTTGTGACACCTTATATAGATATTTGATTTAAACAGTCCAAAGAAGTGATAACTGTATTATGATGCTTCGAGCTTTTTGTGATCCTTCGAGAATGGATATCGATATAAACGGTATATAATAGTCGTAACAGTACTTCTTAAATGACCCTTCGAATTGGATATTCGAAGTAAACAGTACAATATAGTGGTAACTGCATTACAGTCCTTCGAACTTTTTATGGTCTTTCGATATGGATATTCAATACAAACAATGCTTAGACGTGGTAACTGTATTATGGTCCTTCGAAATGGATATTTAATAATTACTAAACTGATACGAACATACCTTACCTGTATACATTAGCGTCTCTATACAAGACTTTAGTTATCACCAGGTGGTCCCTAGAATTGATGTACATCCTCCCACCGCTCGCCTTGTCGACATCCCTCGGCACCATGGGCTTGGTACCAAATCGCCAAGTGATTGGTACGTCACTTAGTGTTGTTCTGTAACCAGCAATTATGGTATTGTAAGATCTGAACCCAGTTTTCGTCTTGGGGTAAGATCTGAACCAAGTTTTCGTCTTGGGTATTGAAGTGGCAAGCGTACACGATCCATCTGATGGTAAGCGGTTACCATTTTTTATTCTTCCTGCGTGAACTCCCTCAGACTTCACCTTATCGGAGCTGACTTAAACCGCACGGTACAGGGAACCTGGTGTACCCTAGAAATCCAGGAAAGGAAAGACCGGCGTTGGCGACTCCGACGCGTTGCTGGGGATCTGGTCTCCCCTCCCCTAAAGTTCGCGACAACCCTGATGTTGCAAACATTTATAAGCTGCGGTGACCGCTTTCAATCAGCAATATGCTTATTTGCCCTAGCAAAACCACCGTGATTATATGAATAAAGCCTTACCCCGGACAGCGTATAGTGATTTGTTGACCGAAATCGGCGAATATGGTGTCCCTGGCAGGTAATGGGGGTTGCTTCGGAAGTATTTGGTGGAGGGAGTATATACCGGCTGAGTTGTTAGCTGTCTCCAGTATCTTGCCTTTAGAGGATCGGACCTTGAATATTATAGCTTCGCAAATCACCTGAAAAGATTTTGAAAGCTTTAAACAATGGATTATGTATATAAAATTGTAGCAAAAGGTATTATTGAAATAAAACTATTTTTAACGGATTTTCGTTAGATCATTCTGCGTAAATAGTAACAGCAAGAACTCAGCATAGTTCGGGTACTTTGAGATAACTTACACTTGAAACTATAAGACACTTAAAATAAACTAGCATACCTTGCACATAGCTATCATAATTTCGCTTGGCCTCTGTTGAATGGCGGCTGCGTGTCGCAAAGCAGACGGTAAAAACCGAGACCGACATGGGATACCCTCGGGGAATGCTGCAAACATACATTTTGACTTAGTTTTAATTTTCATAGAACTTGGACCATTTACTTTACATAGAAGTTAGTCTAATTTGAAGAGAACTCTCTGACATACAGTTGAATTTGAAACTCTGGGCATTTACATAGAACTTTGACAATTTATGTTATCCTAAATTTGCCCGTTAATTATAGAGAGCGTTTTTATGTAATTCTTTTTGCCCCAGTGCTGTCAACTGATGGTCAACTAGAGGAGTCAGTCAGTTCTTACTAATAATCCATTTTTTTTAACCCCCGGCGTAAACACGACGGGCTGTTATAAGTTTAACGTGTCTGTGTGTGTGTCTATCTGATTCTGTAGTATCGTAGCTCCAAAACGAATGAACCGATTTTGTTTTTTTTTGTTTGAAACGTGAATTAGTGGGGAGGATTCTTAGCTATGTCGGTGGTTTTTTTTTAATTTTTGCCTTTTTTACTTTTCAACGAATCATTAGGAAATTTCATTGTTTGTTTTATAAATGTATTTAGTTGATGACAACGGGCTCGCAACATGCCAGCGTAAGCAAATTTTTTAAATTTTATTTGTGAATTGATTTGTTACTCATTTACGTTAGAACGACTGCTGACAAACTTATATCCTATTATCGTATTACAAGACTTAATAAAAAGCAGCGATTTATTGACCTTGGAAGGGAAGCCGTCACGAATTGTATCATATAATCTCTTCGCCATTGAGAACTGACCTATTTTATATACGAAATGAATATATAATTCGTTAAGCATACCATGAACACAGAACAGTATACCATATTATTGTTTTACCCCATAATACAATAGCCGAGACGAATAATCGGTGGCCAATCGATTTAATTTTAGTCGACTATTATTTTATCACAGTTAGAAAATGTATATTGTTAAGAAAATTCAAAAACACTTTGAATTTACATGTGTATGGTTAACCATTATTTTTTTGGAACTGTATATACGAGCCATGGTAAGAATAAATTTTAATTTAGATTCATCATCATATCAGCCGTAGGAAGTCCACTGCTGAACATAGGCCTCCCCATCGACTTCCATTTCGACCGGTCTGTAGCGGCCTGCATCCACCGATTCCCTGCGCTCTTTGCTAGGTCGTCTGTCCACCTTGCGGGAGGCCTTCCTACGCTGCGCTTGCCGTCACGTGGTCTCCACTCAAGAACCTTTCTGCCCCACCGGCCATCGGTTCTCCGAGCAAAGTGCCCTGCCCACTGCCGCTAAAACTAGGTCTACAAGGCGAATCGCTGCTTGCAATGTTGAGCTGAGTGAGACAATCAGAGACAATGAGAGAATCAGATTTTGAAAATTTTGAACAGTGATCATTCCTCCGTGGCAAGTCTGATTTTGAAAATTCTTTTTGAAAGTCACAACTCTGGACATGCTTTCTGAGCGTGTAAAGTTTGGTCACAGTGTCTCGAGCGGTTATTATGTAATTACATCTGGATTTTTTTTAACGGTGATCATTCCTCTATGGTAGCATACATTTTTTCAAAATATATCCATAAACCTTCCTCTGATTGACCTCTTTAATCATGCCAAATTTGGTTCTGATTGGATTAGTAGTTTAGGAGGAGACCTGTGACAAAGAAAATCCTGAAGTTTGGTATGAGGAGCTTTCGCTCGACTTCGTCTCACTCAGCTCAATAAGATCTATTATTTATCAATGCAGTTGACATTGTTGTGATCTTTTAAGATCATATTTTGTCTTATGGTAACGCATTCCACAAACGCGATGCTTGAATCGGGAACGGTTCATCAAAGAACCTTGTAGAATGTTTGTTTAACATCTTGTATTTAAAACATTTACTAACTTTCAAATAGTTCAATAGCGTTGTTGTCCACTCTTATACTGTTGTCTTCTTCAGTGTCGTCATTTTGGTGTACACGTCTTTTCCTCTGAAATAGAAGCATCAGTGCTAAGGGAAACTTGTGATTTCAAAACTTACAAAAATCTAAAAATTTAAATTTCAAATTAATCCAACCTTTTGAAGTGCTCAAAAATAGAGTTCAAAGGTAACGTTACATACCTACATTCGAAGCTAATAAAAGCGTGTTAATAAAAAAACTATAAATCTCTTTAAATTATTGTTCTTATTAAAAAAAAAGAATATTAGTAATCGAAATTACTAATATTCCCCCTAACCCCTCCAGCAGAGCTAAATTGCTTGTGTTAGGAGTGGGTTCACGTCGGTAGTGTAATGGCCAGGATTCGAACCCGGGACCTCTCGATCGTAGGGTCGACTCCTTAACCACTAAGCTACCGACGCTTGAATTGAATGATGGTGGCATCGGTCCTTGATAAGTGTGCAAACTTTCAAATTAATCCGACGTTTTGAAGTGCTCAAATATCGAGTTCACAGATTCCGTTACATACAAACATACATACCAAGCTAATAAAAGCGTGTTAAAAAGTTGTGAGTTTAAAAATAGAATGCACCAACTTCCCTGCTCTTCAGTTTGACATAACACAGTCCATACCGACGCCGCCTGCCAACCTTCCCGCATACGCTGCACTCGCTCCACGGCGACCACGAGCTGAACACCATAAGATCGTAGTTCAGGCTGTTCGGCGGCGATTCATAAGGTCCTCGGGAGGTAGGAGGTTTCACCTGATAAAGATAAGAGGGATATGGTTGATAGGCGTGGAGCTTTCAAACCCGACCCCATAGGCGAAGCTGCGATGGCGGCCAAAGTCCACCGGTAACCCTGGGGTTATCCTTTCGAGGGCGGGTGGCGGATGTTATTTTATATTCCTTTTCAGCAGCCATCCCGTCATAGCAGTCTCCCCGTGACCATGGCTGCTGAAAAGCTACCGAAACGTCGGGATCAATGTAAAACATAAAATAACATTAAATAAATCGCGATAGAATCCGTTAAAAATAGTTTGATGTGTGACATTCGCGTAAACTTCCGACAGTATCAAATTATCAAACTGTCAGTACGACGTACGACAGAGAGAACGCTCTACAAAACCGAATTAAGTCGATCTTAGCCGAACTCTCCCTCTTCTTTCCGATTCGCCGGGACCTGTAACTCGTACTCACAACAGAATATTTCTCCTCCGTGTCGACCACTTCTAACACGGCCAAGCTAGTGCTGTCCCCGATCTGACACCGGTACAGTCCAGCGTCCTCGAGCTTCACGTTGTAAATGTGCAAGTGATTGTGCTCTAATTCCGACCGCTCATTATATTGTATCACCTTGTATGTTTTATTGATCGCTGAGAACTGGAATTTAGAAATGGGCTGATTAGATAGTTTCAATGCTCAAATGACCATAAAAAGGAGTACGATTGCTGCTATATATGTTTCGTATTTATTACTATTTCATCGACATGATTGCGTTATAATTAATTACTTGACATTAATTTACATTTAAATTTGACATTAAGCACCATTGTGACAAATTAATTGATTACTATTTTAAAATCTTTTCTTGTGAAGTTTGTGTATTTTATGTTGTTAGGGATTTTCTTTAGAAAAGCCCTATTGCTATCGAGTTGTCGTCGTCGTCGTTGCCAATTTTCTGTCACGGTTTTGGGTATGAAGGAGATGAGCTATCGAGTTGCTGTTTTCGGTAATAGATTCGTGCTGGGGTGAAACATTGCAAGATAAAGAAAAAATCGCAAAAAAAAAACGCTCTCGAAAATCCCTTGTATTCGGCTGAGCTCGTCTCAGGAATTCAACTTGTTTTTTTTTGTGTTTATGTGGAGTGATCGAGATCGAGGTTTAATACCTAATAAAACGAGCCGATTTGAGCCTTAAACTCGATCAAAATTGAGCATGCAGTGGCTGCCTTAAAAGGTTAAACAACCAAATAGATCGATCGTTTGTGTAATTATAGCATAGTATTGTTGTATTAACCAATGGCTGTCCTAATAAATAGATAAACATAACTTCACGCGAGGTGTATTACACACCCACGATTCGCCAGTTATGTTAAGGTCCCAATGTAATAGTGGGCGAGCCTATTGCCATCTACCGGCTACATTATTAAGCGAGCGATAATTAACATTTATTAATGCACACATAACTACGAAATGTCAGAGTTCTGTGCCCGGGGCGACTGGGGATCGAACTCGAGACCTCGTCTCAGCAGTCCGTTATGTACGCCACTAGACTATCGTCGCTTTTTTTTTAAATAAATAAATAAATAAAATATGTAACGAATATTCTATTCCCCGACGGGTCTATGGGACCTCACCAAGATATGATTGACGGATGAGGCTCCGGGGCAGGCTACCCTTTGGGGGTTGGAGACGCAGACGGTAGTCGCTCCCATAATTGCAAGCGGAGTTTTTTGGCGCCAACGCCACGCAAAGACGCAACAAGGTAGTGTTTCATTTTCTAAAATTTGTGTAATTTCGAGTTTTTATGTGTACAAATGGTGGGTTTTTAGACATAACGTCTTCGACAACATGCACAAGATTAGGAAAGTGGCATATTTACCGTGAATTGTGATTTTCCATGCTGTTTCCAAAACTCCAAACAAGCCTTTCGTAAAGCTCCCACTACTTTACTAGGGCAAGACTAAGTGTACTAGTCTGTGACTAGTTATCTATGAGATAGCGATAAAAACTGAATAAAACAGGAAGACACTTGACATTGGCTAAATGCGATGGTAGAAGCCAGAAAAAAAAAATCCGTTCCCGCAGGGGGAACGCACAGGTAGATTTCGTGAAGCAATTAATATTATTTTTTAAAATGTTTAATTTTTTTTTCTCGAAAACAGTAAATTTTAGCGAAAAACTTCAGACATTTATTTTAGACTTAAAAATGGCCTATCGATTAAAAATGTTTCCGACGGCAAGAATGTTCACCGGTTAGAAGTTATGATTTTTTTCCCGAAAAATTTTGTTTTTTCCCCCCTCCACTTTTAGTTAAAGTTTTAATCTTATAGGTTTATAATTAAAAGTTGTTGGTATTCATGTATACTATGGGATAAAATTAGAACGGTTCGAATATCTTTCATGGAACGTGAAATTTTGAGGAAAAACTGATTTCACAAAAAGTGAGGCCCTACCGTCCCCCTAGGCCGGATTCCACCCGTTCACGAACATAAACTAAGTTTACACCCAAACAATTTTTGACCGCAGTTTGAAAGCAATCGGGGCAAAAATGCGACCGTGAGAGTGCCGCAAATTTTGGGAAGTGGAACCATACATACATATATACATACATACATACATATATATATATATATATAAACTTTTTGACCAGTGGTCATTTCGGACTCAGGAGGTCATAACTAGACCTCCTATGAAGAATTTTTTTTTAAATTCGACAGTAGTCAAGAAACCAATAGGTAGATCGATTTCATCGAAATCTACCTAAAAATATCAAGCAAGGATGTTTCTGGGATTGGCGCTTGGATGAATAAAAACATTTACAATTATGTTTATTACCTCGCTTTGCATAGAACTATTCTATACTGACGCAGTGAGTGGTTCATATACGCGGGTCCGTCTGAATCTACCATATTCAAGAACATTCGACTACATTCTAGAATATTTGACCATATTCGAGAACATTTTAAAGTGTTCTTGATGATTTCGTTATTTACAGTATATTAGTTTCAGTTTGTGCCATGTAATTGAAAACGGTTGGCAGCAACTATAATGAAGTCACATCTTAGTAAATACATCAATTTCTTAAGGCTTTGATCTTTCGCAAATATTTGCCAACCTCAGCATATAGCCACACAAGCATGTTCCTCTGATCAGGCGGCGCGCAGACCGAGCACGGCAACCTCGCCACAGCGCCCGTGAACACCATCACCATCACTGAGGGTACTTGGCCGTGGTGCGTCAGCTTGTCCAGTGATCGAATTGAGCAGTCGTAATAGTCGCGCCAGAGAGATGACAACGCTGAGAGTTTTTGTTTGTCGCCTCCTGTATATGGAACATTGTATGAAAAATACCTAAGTACACAAAAGTTCGCCCATTTTATGAAATTCGACCATAATTGTAAGTGGAATTACAATTATGGTCGAATTTCATTCAGTTCATTCGACTATAATCATTCTTTGACCATAATCATCATTCCACTATAATCAATCGACTATAATCATTATTCGACGATAATCATTATTCGACGATAATCATTATTCGACGAAAATCATTATTCGACGATAATCATTATTCGACCCTAATCATTATTCGACCCTAATCATTCTTCGACCCTAATTATTATTCGACCTTAATTACTATTCGATCCTAATTATTATTAAACTATAACCATTATAAATTAGACCATAATTCGCGGGAAACTTACGTCAAGTTGAGGAAAAAAAACTAACTGGTCCTAATTTTTTATTGATGACACTAACATATAGGAAAGAAAGGTTTCCTAAGTTTTCACAGAGACAAAGTCAATAATAATATTCCAGCACACACTACACAGCTATCTAAGCAAAGCTTATCATATGGGTTTTAGAATGCGTATAAATACGCACACTGCGGAATCTCGATCTGGGCATCGAACTCTTATAAATGGCAGTCGGACTCGCTACTGCTGCACTGAGAGGCAATTTATACTAGGTCTTTGATAAAATCATTATAACTAACTTGGATACCAAAGGCTGTCTTTTGCTTTCATTAATGCATTCCAATTTTCAATTCTTTTGTTTTCACCAGACACTTGCTTAGTAATATTCTTTATTTCCTTAGCACTTGTATATACAGGAAGTTGGTTGGTATACAGGAATTTAAAAACTGGAAGAAGTAGTAAATTTAAATATATTAAATGTGCCATTTTGTTAAAGAAATCTGTTGACAGTCTTGACAAGTAATTTTCTTTTACCGTGTGAATTTGGTTGTGGAAAACGATGTTCGTTTTTTGAATTCAAATACTTTCTTATAAATGTTTGACGTCGTGTGTATTAAAAACTGTTTTCTTATTCTAAATCTTTTCAAAATTCGAACGAACAATGTTTTTTTTTATTAGGCGCTTATTAACTCGAGACTTGAAGGTTCCCAGGTTATAGCTTTCCTGAAACAGACTCAGGCAGGGAGTTCCACTCACTAGCTGCATGTCTAGTCTTCTGCTATATATTTATACTAGACATAAAAACAATCTTGTGGTTTGTAATAGTCGACTCCACAAGATTAGTAATTCCTTTCAGGGTAACTGTATACACTTCTACAACAAGCTTCCCAGTGAAATGAAGAATCTACCTCTTCATAAATTTAAAAGCCAAATTAAAAGTAAACTCTGCCAAAAAGGCTACTATAAAATTCAAGACTATTTAGACGACAAACAAGCTTGGATATGAACTGTTTGCTCTCTCTCTATGCTACTCAAATGAAATATTGTACTTAGGTTAAGTAAATATGTTTGTAAATAGACCAAAAAAAACAGCCCGCTGAGTTTCTTGCCGGAGTCTTCTCAGGACAGGGCCGCGTTTCGAACCGGTGGTCCATTTGCCAAACATTAGATTTTTTTTATGACGTTTTGTAAGTGCCGTATTAATGGTCTATACAGAATAAATGGTTTTTGACTTTGACTTTGACTTTGCTCGTGATATCTCACTGATCCTCCATACCGTTTCCCAACACAGTAGGGGTCGGCTTTCAGTATAACTACGAAGCAACTACCATCTAACCACCACAACCCACCGGCGATTATCCGTAACGATTGCCATAGATGTTCGAATGGGCCATGATATCTCGCTGATTCTTATATTTTTGTTTGCAGAAGACAGAACCAGCTCTGAACCTCGGTCCGCAACCGACGCCAGAGTTAGAAGCGATAGCCCGCGAGGTGGACGCCTTGGCGCGTGAGCGGTTGGCTCTGGAGGCGGAGGTGGCGGCCAAGCAGCGGGAGTTAACAGTGAAGAGTGGGGAGGCGGACAACTTGCAGAGCGAGCTGGACACGTTAACAGCGACGCTAAAACAGTTAGAAAACCAAAAAGGTGAAGCACAAAAGAGATTAAACGATCTCAAAACACAGGTGAGTTTAAAAAAAAAAATTGAGTACCTTTTTTCTATAACTAATGCTTTTTTTAATATTTAATTCACGTTCGTGAAGTCACTTTCGTGGCACCATTTATGCTGAGATGGATTCAGTAAAATTATGTTTTTAAAACGTGTGATTTCAAAACTTACGTAAACTTATGCAATTTAAATTTCAAAATCTAATTGACTATGCCAAGTAAGGAAGTATGAGTGATTCTGAGGGTTTAATAACCCGTCTAGAACAAAAATTGTGTCACGGTTCCTGGGTGAGGGGGGAATGAATGTTGATTTTGGAACAGGACGCAAAAACTAAATAAATTAGTTAACGAATTTTGACCCCTATCTGTATAGGCATAGCGCGCCTTTTGGTAATGTAATCTGTATGATAGCGCATCGCTGGCATATCAAATTTGGTTTGCGCAGTGTGCGGTTACCTTAATTGCATTCTCAGAGGCGCTTATAAGTGCCACCAGTGTACATATGTTTGGACATACAGCACACGTTAGTAGGTGGGCCATTGTTAAGACGATATTTACTTGTAAAGTTGCTCGCTAGATGTCGCTGTTTCATTCTGAAACGCGATTGTGTTTTGTTTACGAAAATCTAGAAAAGTCCTTGTTTATAGTAAATCGAGTCATTCAGTCGGTCTGTCTTTGAATCCAAATATAGTAGTTTACTAAGATCAGGCGTCAGTTGTTTTACTATTGAGAAACTCCTAGTCCGATTTGTGACAAATCGAAGAGAGAACCAGACAGACGACATCTTCGCCACTAGTTTAACCGGTGCGTTGCGGCGGAAACAGCCATGGTATGTGGATTACCACACATACATACCGCATGTCCGCCACATTCAAGAAACCCTATCAGGTAGTGGGTCTTCCGCGATACCAATTTTTTTGTTCCGTGCAGCCAGTCTTGTAATATACATAGAAGTAATTGCCTATCTACTGTGTGGATCAGGTGGAGAAGCTGCGGTCGCAGGTGGCGGGGCAGGAGGCGGCGGCGGCGGAGACGGAGGCGGAGTTAGGGGCCCGTCGAGCGGCGGCGCTCACGCTCAAGGAGAAGGAGCGCGCGCTACAGGCGGAGGTGGTGGCGGCCGAGGCGGAGACGGAGGCCGTCACCGCGCAGCTGCGTCGAACTGTACTCGCCGTCAGCCAGGTGAGATAGAAAATAGGAGCAAATACAGAGAGGTGTTGTAGTTAGAGGTCCCGCTGGCCGGCGGGGAGGTATCCGAAGGGATTTCCGCACGAAAAAAAAAAGGTGTTGTAGTTAGATTTCCTTATGAAAGAACGCGTGAAACTTTCCGAGGGTGAGGTTGAGGTGAGGAGGTGCGATATCCTGCCCACTTCTTTATTAACGGCGCGGCGATAGCCCAGTGGCGTACGTAACGAACTGCCGAGACCAGGTCTCAAGTCCCCAGGCCCCAGTCGCCCCGGGCACACACCACTGACTTTTCGTGGTTATGTGTGTAATAAAAAAGTTAGTTATCGCTCACTTAGCAATGTGCCCGGTAGATGGCAATAGGCTCGCCCCCTATTACATTGGGACCTAAACATAACTGGCGAATCGTGGGTGTGTAATACACCTCTGCCTACCCCTTCGGGGATACAGGCGTGAACTTATGTTATGTTCTTTAGTAACACGCTTTTATTAGTTTAGTATGTATTTTTTTCTTTTTTGTTTTTTTTTTTTAATAATATTAGTAACCGAAATTACTAATATTGCACCTAACCCCTCGAGCTAAGCTAAATTGCTTGTGTTAGTAGTGGGTTCACGTCGCTAGTGTAATGACCAGGATTCGAACCCGGGACCTCTCGATCGTAGGGTCGACTCCTTAACCACTAAGCTACCGACGCTTGTAAGTTGTATGTTTGTAAGTTTAATTGTAACGGAATATTTGAACTCGATTTTAGAGCACTTCAAAACGTCGGATTAATTTGTAATTTCACACACTGATTAAGGAATGATAGACACAATAATTAGAAAAAATATCTTAAGAATCAAAAATAAAGAATAGTTGAAGAAAGCGGCCATAGCCCAGTGGCGTACGTAACGGACTGCTGAGTCGAGGTCTCGAGTTCGATCCCCAGTCGCCCCGGGCACACACCTCTGACTTTTCGTAGTTATGTGTGCATTAATAAATGTTAATTGTCGCTCGCTTAGTAATGTGCCCGGTAGATGGCCATAGGCTCGCCCCCTATTACATTGGGACCTTAACATAACTGGCGAATCGTGGGTGTGTAATACACCTCTGCCTACCCCTTAGGGGATACAGGCGTGAAGTTATATATGTAAAAAAAATAAGAAAATGAAAATCACTACAATAGCGTGGCAAAGCTCGGGATTAGGGGCTTAACCACCACGCCCCTTATCCCGCGCGTACCAAAGGCACGCATGAATTTGCCAAGCTATAGAAGACCAGACTAAAAATTAACAAGTTGAATTCCTGAGACGAGCTCAGCCGAATACAAGGGATTTTCGATTTAGCGTTTTTTTTTTTTTTTGCGATTTTTTGCGATTTTTTCTTTATCTTGCAATGGTTCACCCCAGCACGAATCTATTACCGGAAACAGCAACTCGATAGCTCATCTCCTTCATTCCCAAAACCGTGACAGAAAATTGGCGACGACGTCGACGACAACTCCTTAGCAATAGGGCTTTTCTAAAGAAAATCCCTAAAAATAAATGGTAATGACTTTGAGATTATTTCATTGTTACAAAAAGAGTGGAGTGCTTAAGTACTACAATCAATATATATACCTTTTTTTTTTTTACGTGCGGAAATCCCTTCGGATACCCCCCCGCCGGCCAGCGGGGGCGGTTATGTCGGGCTTGCACCGACTAAAACCGCACGCCGTCTCGGGTCTTCAGACGCCGGGGTGTAAGGTTACCCATACAGCATATCCCTCGCACCCCGACTGACCCAGGGCCATCTCACCACTAACAACATCGCTCATCCTGTCTCCTCGGAAATATATATACCTAATACATCGAGCACTACGCTTCACACTTTACCTCGGCTAGTGATTAAATGCCTATGTTGAAATCGAAGCTACTGAACCACGAGATGTTCCGTTATAGGAACCTATTACCGAGGGTCCAGGTATACCCTCGTATGAAAGTCCTAGTTTTTTTTATTTATATATATTTAGAACACGTCAATTTGACTTCACCTCGCCTGATGGTAAGCTGAAGGTAAAGTCTCAGGAAAGAGAGCCACCATTACATACACGTACCATGTTAACAATGGTGGCACTCAGCTTGACGGCCTCATCAGAAAAGGATTGTCGTCGCAGCACCGCGTGACACCCACCCCCCCATTAGTGCTGCGACCACAATCCTCCTGCCCGGCTATGCTCTTGCTGACCTCTGAACGCAATCAAACAGAAATTGGATTACTATGGAGGGTTTTTCGCAATCGTGCCCGGCCGTATTTTGTGACAAATTTGTGTCATCAAATTTCTACCACCAGTCTCTATCTCCCGAGCATCGATCGAGTTCCCTAGCAGTGTCGTTTTTGCACGTTTAATAATACGCTAGCGCACCTTTCTAACTTCAAAATCTTAATTTTGCTGCTGATATTAATGATATAATTTTAATTACAGGCAAACATAAAAATATCCCACCTGGAGGAACAGCATCGCATACTAGAAGAGGCGGTGGAAGCATTAGCAGGGTCCGGCGCAGTACCCCACACGGTCCTATCGCTGCAGCCGCAGCATACCGCTGAGCACCTGGAGAAAGTCGTGCGAGGGGCGACGCCTAGCGATGCACTTGTATGTACAACTTTCTGTCTAATCAAAACGCTTATTCGTGTACATTTGTAGTCATTTGGTAGGCTAGTTTCTTCCATCTCGTTCGGAACTCAGTCGTTCGAAAGGGACAGAGCTATACACTCTATATAGTTCCACCCCTCATTCTCACCTGGAGCCTAATTCAGTAACGCTACGTTTTCAAAATGCGTGATTTCAAGAACTAGTAAATATTTTATTATTCAGTATGATCTGTCAAAACAGAACCTATCTTCACTTTAGTGAGGTTATTAAACATTTAGAACCACTCATAGTTGATTTCGTTTTCAATTAGATTTTAAGAATTTAATGTTTATTAGTTTTGAAATCGTACGTTTTAAAAATGTAATTTTACTGAATCGAGCCCCTGGACTACGAACGTTTAAACACGTGATGTTAGTCCTCAGGTGGCTTTTTTAGGTCATTTAATTTAAAATATCAGGCTTGACTCGCTACCCACTTTAGGTAGACATTTTTGATCCATTGTAGGCGTGTTAGTTGATGCATCCGACATTGATAAATAGGAGTAACTACCAAAAAAATATTTTTAATTGTTTTCTTAATAAAAAAACTTGGGACATATTATGTTGATGAGAACTTCAACAAATTCAGGAAGTTTTAAGGCTGGTTTTTAATAAATTCTCTTGAATATATGCTCGCGGATATACGCTCTGTGGCTTAATTTTAATAAATTCAGGACGCTCTAAGGCTGGATTTCAACAGTGAAAGTTCGTTTAATTAGAGTTTTCATTGAAATTCAGCAAGTAAAATGTGTTAATGTAATTTAGTTTACCTTTAAGGCCCACAACGCACTTGCGGTTAATCGCACGTCCATTTTTATGCGAACCGCTCTTTTGTATTGTATGTACTTACCTATTTGTTAGTTTAACAGTAGGTTCGAAATTGGGGATCACCTGTACAATATAATTACAATAAACAAGAGATCCTTTGGTTAAATTTAATTCTCAAAAATCTGATAATTCTGAATTCACCTAAACGTTGAATCATGCTATCATGCTTACCGTGTCACAATACTAGTAGCGTTATATAGATTCATGTTTCATTTGCCGCTTATCATTGACCACAAATTAGGAAGACGAACCATTCGCGAGCCGCAACGGGTTCGCGGGGGGAGCTGGCTTTGAGTCGGACCCCTTCACGGGAGGAAGTGCGTTTGGAGGGAGCGCGGTGCCGGCCGCCGACCCCTTCGCGCCGCAGCGGCCGGGAGCGCCTGCGCACGCGCACCAGGTACACACACACACACACACACGCGCGCACACGCGCACGCACACGCGCACGCACACGCACACACACACTCACACACGGCCTGTTTAGCAATATTTAACTTGCAAAACGTCTGACTTTTAAAATATCTATCTAGCAAAACATTTCGATCTTCTAGCCGACCACCCCTTTTATACCCCGATCGTAGCGCCACGCTCGCAGCGTCGTATGAATGGAACGACAGCGTAACAAACAAACAAACAAACATAAATTTATTGTCACCTTTGTACTCACCACATTTTATGCAAATAAATCTATTCTATTCTATTCAGAGTTTCGTCTTTTAAGCATCCGGTATACCGGTAGCTGAAGTTGTCTTGAGCCCTGAAAATGTTAATAGGACTCCATACACCAAATACCCACACGAGTACTCAATATGATACTTAAATTAACATTTGTATAACAAAATTCAAACACAATTGCAGGACGGTTTCGGTACGGACCCTTTTGCATCGAACGCGGACCCATTCGCCGGAGACGCGTTCGCATCACAAGACAATACTACAAAGGCTAATGAAGAGGTCAGTTAATTTTCTGTATTTGATTATTTCATAACTAATTATAATGGCACTACCTGAAGGTGCGTAGGTGCTAATTTGATTTTGAAATATCAACTAGAAAATAATAGCTCAGTAAAAACCCAAAAATTTCCTCAAAAACATGGAAACTTAGCAAGAAACCGGTGAAGGGTTCCGTAGCAGCAAGTGAAATTTTTATATTTGAGTTAATTGAATGATAGGTAAATTGCGGTTGGGGTGTGTGTTGGGTAACTTCCTCGAGTGTCGCTCCGATTCCGATCCCGCTGCAGTCCGGGGGGAACGGAATCGGAGCGGCCGGTACACCCTGGGCGGCGGTCAATGGCTTCCCCTTCACCCCTTCATAGGGTTGGCATTGATCGTCGGCCAATACCCAACGTGGCGGGAACACATCGCTCTCCGTACTCCTCTGCTTTCAGAGGAGACAGGATGAGCGATGCTGTTAGTGGTGAGATGGCCCAGGGTCAGTCGAGGTGCGAGGGATATGCTCTATGGGTAACCTTACACCCCGGCGTCTGAAGACCCGAGACGGCGTGCGGTTTTAGTCGGTGCAAGCCCGACATAACCGCCCCCGCTGGCCGGCGGGGGGTATCCGAAGGGATTTCCGCACGATAAAAAAAAAAAAAAAAAAGGTAAATTGCGGTTTACGATTTATGACGTATTAAAAAACTAGTTACTAGATCTCGTTCAAACCAATTTTCGGTGGAAGTTTACTATATGATATATTTTTTTAGTTTTATCATTCTCTTATTTTAGAAGTTACAGGAGGGGGACACATTTTACCACTTTGGAAGTGTTTCTCGTGCAAACTATTCAGTTTAGAAAAAAATATATTAGAAATCTCAATGTTATTTTTGAAGACCTATTCATAGATATGTTGGGGTATGATGAAAAAAAAATTTTGACTTTCAGTTCTAAGTACGGGGAATCCCCAAAATTTTTGCTTTTTTTTTCTATTTTTGTGTGAAAATTTAATGCGGTTCACAGAATACATCTACTTACCAAGTTTCAACAGCATAGTTCTTATAGTTTCAGAAAAAAAGTGACTGTGACATACGGACGGACTGACAGACCGACATGACGAATGTATAAGGGTTCCGTTTCTTGCCATTTGGCGACGGAACCCTAAAAACAATGATCTAAAGCAAACATAACAAACAACCATGTGGCAGGGCCCGTGGGAGGAGGACCCCTTCGCGGTGCTGCACGCGCCCACCCGCGCGGGGGGCGCGGCGCCGCCCGCCAACGCGCTGTCCAACGTCACGCACACGCACACGCCCGCGCTGCCGCCCAAGCACCACAAGGCGCCGCCGCCGCGCCCCGCGCCGCCGCGCCCCACCCCGCCGCACAAGGTACCCGCCCCGCCCCGCCACACCCCGCCACACCCCGCCCCACCCCGCCGCACAAGGTACCCGCCCCGCCCCGCCACACCCCGCCACACCCCGCCCCACCCCGCCGCACAAGGTACCCGCCCCGCCCCGCCACACCCCGCCACACCCCGCCCCACCCCGCCCCACCCCGCCGCGCTCCGCACTGATGACGTTTCACAAAAAAAAAACAAAACAAATGAGCTCGCTTCACCTGTTTAATATACTGTAGAAGGTATATTAAACCGGCCGCCGCTCGGGATGGCGCGTCGGGAAGAAGAGAGGCAGTTCGGCTAAGGTCGACTTACTTCGGGTATTGTATTGTATTTATATTTCATAAACAATTTTTTAACACCCTTGCTCGTAAAGCTGATGTAATTCCACCGGTTTTAAATATGTAAAGCGGGTCATAACAAACGCGTGTGTGACCAAAGCAAATAGTTAAGTTATAGTCCATACAAATTCCATAACAGTATTATTTGCCATTTCAAATATGGAACTGATCGCCGCCGCACGACTCCAGCTAGTGAGCAGCGCGCTGTTGCTATTCAAATTTCGAACTAATCGCCGCGCGGTGCCAGTCAGTAGGCAGCGCTAGCGCACTGTTAAAATGGCGGGAAAGCAACAGTGTGCATTCACAGATTGAGTTTATTTAAAATAAAATAAAAAAAAAACTGTTTCCTCGCAAATGTGTTAAAATACGTCGTACGATATACGTGCATCTTGGTTATAACATGCTCGGCTCAATTACGCCCTCGCCTACGGCTCGGGCTGAAATTCCGCCTCGCATGTTATAACCATCTTAACGCACTAATATCATAATGTACTATTACATTGTATTGAAATGTTGTAACTTAAAATTAACTTAGTCTAAGGGCAGTACAACAAAAAAATAAAAATCAAACAGAAAATCAATAAAAATAGAAAAAAAGAAATCAAAAGTTGCATGCCAAGGAAATTCAAATTAAAAATTATGTTGTCAAGCTCAATAAAATACTTAAGATTATTATTTATATTATTAGTAGTCGTCGTTCAATTAAATTACAAATTGTTAAGAAAAAGGGAAAGTGATTGCTTGCATATTTTAACATGTCATTTAACAATTTCCTCAAGTAAGTAGAAACACCCCTCAACAAGAAAAGCCTTGAGTATGACTTCGAACTCCTTTGTGTATACAGCGTACTAAGTTACTTTGGACTGACAGCTGCCAGTCCGATGTACGACAGAGACAACGCTCTACAAAACCGAAGTAAGTCGATCTTAGCCGAACTCTCTCTCTCTTCTTCCCGACGTGCCAACCCGAGCGGCGGGAACTTCGCCTGTGTGTATCTTAAATACAAGTTTGTGGCACACACATACAATTGTAGATCAATTGTGCATATGATGATTAAACTAGCGGCACGCTATAATGGCCGTTTTGACGTTTGTCCGCTCATGAAGTTTCGAAAAATAAATACTAAGTTTGAAGGAGTAATTTTCTGTTCTTTATTATCAATAGTGAGGTGCAGTGTACTAATTTACGACACAGCTTGGTATTTATGTTTTTCGAAATTCGAATTTAAAAAAATGAATTATATATTATATATAAAAACCTATAGATGTGACTCGTAGTTGATTAGTTTTTTTTTTCTATTTTAAATTAACGTTTCGTACGTTATAATTACTCAGTAATTGCCCTCTACGTACGAGTACCATCTTACTTTTTATTTGTTTAGAAAAATATTTACACCGAAGCGAACTCATTTTGGATAAAAAAATAATAATTAAAAGGGTTTTATATGTTATATGAATATCTGAATACAATAATAAATGTCAAGCGATTGGGAAATCTGGTTAAAATATTAATATAAGTAATATTGGTCGAAATAAATACCTATTTTCACAAAAATAAAAAATGATGTGAAAAAAATTTTTCAAACAAAAGTTGGATATGATATTATAGTAAGCCTCAATGGCTAAACGGCCTATGGATAATAGTGTGACTCAAAGTTTAATATAATAGTTATTTATAAATACGGTAATTTGATCATACCAAGAAGCTTATAGTGCTGGTTACAAACATTTTGGATCAGTCATGTCGTTAGCCATTTTTAATTTTCTGCTTTATTTGAAATACTTTGTTATTATCATTTGTTACAAACATTTAAAAAAAAATTGTTTCATGCATTTAACTATCAGAATATGCAATAACTTTAGTTAAAAATGGTGACTTAAACTCGACCTTATGCTACAAACGCTTGTCGGATTTTTTCAAAATTTCTATCTATCAATATGATATTGTTAGGGTATTGAGACACACAGCCCGTGAGTGCGTTGACATTCATAAGTGTTACTTTTTGACCTTCGTGCATAAAAATATTTGCCTTAGTACAGAAAAAAATCATTAATATTTTAGCCAGATTTCTTGTAAAAAAAATAGTCAATAAGCTAATAATTTATTTTCAGATTGTGTTTATTTTCTGATTATTTGATGTTTATTTACCCTCCCGGTCCTATCGTGTAGCCGCATGATGCCCCAGCAAATAGACCTCGAAATGCTAATTTTTTTTTTACTTTTGCTGCAGAGAAAGTAAAATGTACGTAGAGACAAATGTTGCATGTAATATAGAGGACGGCATTATATTGTAGTTTTCTTTGCTTTTTATTGTTCATAAAATGTCACTCGTGCTGCTCTTTGGTGATACAGCTTTTGAGACTGATGTGATTGCATTTGATTTCGTTGATGATGAATTGATAAAAGATTATTATAAAATATTATAAAAGTTAATCAATACTTAAAAGAAAAATAGCTGCTCAATTTGTGCCTTTGCACCCAGTACCTTGAACTAGCATCTAATGCATGCCAGTTAATCACTTTAACATAATAAATTAATTATATAAATTAAACTATTTTTACCTATTATGTACTTTTGCTTTTTTATTATGGAATAAAAAATATGTAATAATAAAAAGCAACTGATGAGGTCGTCAAGCTGAGAGCCACCATTGTACAATATTGGTGTCAGTAATGCTGACCCTCATTCCTGAGACTTAGCATCAGGCGAGGTAAAGCCATGTTGACGTGAACATAATAAAAAGAAAAAATCATAATTAAATAAAGCTTCACGTATGCAAATTCACTGCCATTTCGTTGTTTTATTGTAACCCACTGGTTTGATTGTTAAATGTCACTGTGACTGGTATTTATAATTATTACATTTAACAGTGACACTTCAGTCAAATAATGAAGCTTTAATTTTTTGAAGTACTGGACTGAGTACCAATTAATTATCGTCTCAATCATATTCCTTATTTCTTGTTTTGCGGTACCGGTATACTTAAAAAAAGTAATTGTATTTTTTATATAATATCAAAAGGCGACCACTCACAGTGCAACTTTAATAAGCAGTAGATTTTACTTTCTCTGTGTTGTCGAATGCCATTCTCACGATGCTCACGCTGTAATGTTCGTGCCAAGCAACATGCTACACGCAGTTTGTCATTCATTCACTTTCGGATCCTTCATTCACTTTGAGTTCATATAATCATTCATTTCTACATTCTTATATTCTTGCATGCTTCATCAGTGCATTTACTTATTTATATTATGGTAGATTTTAGTTGTTAGGAGCTTTTGGTGTACGTTTTGGGACTTAATATCGTCGGTAGCTTGTCAAAAAGCAAAAAACTGCCTAGCAAAAAAATTGTCAGTGGTCAACGGGCTAAGTTGAACTTAAGTTTACAGGGATCACTGAGCTAGCGCACTGAGTATTGAATAGTGGGTCGAGTCAACCACTAAAACACTGGCAGTGGTCAGCTGACCCTGACGCCCACATTTCGATAGGTAATATTGTGTAATGATGTGTGAGTTCTTAGGAGACGATCAAATCAAGACAATGTAATCATCAGCAGGCTTAGTATTTTGTTTATTTTTGTGACACATTGGTGCTATAAGAGAGAAAAAAACTAATTATATTATGAAATAAAACATAACATAAACTCACGCCTATATCCCCGAAGGAGTAGGTAGAGGTGCTAGCACCCACATTTCGCCAGTTTATGTTTAGGTCCCAATGTAATAGGTGGCGAGCCTATTGCCATTAACCGGGCACTTATAAGCCTGCGATA
This sequence comes from Cybosia mesomella, assembly GCA_946251805.1. Lineage (NCBI taxonomy): Eukaryota > Metazoa > Arthropoda > Insecta > Lepidoptera > Erebidae > Cybosia > Cybosia mesomella. Next base: position 1,663,828 of record OX276405.1, read on the forward strand.
AATACACACATAACTTCGAAAAGCATAGAAAGTCATTAGTGTGTGCCATGGTAAAACCTGGGATCGAACCCGAGACCTCGTCTCAGCAGTCCATTACCCATACCACTAGGCTACCGCGGCTATTATGAAATGAATATTTTTTATATTATTGAAGTCCTATGACTTTGCGTAGTTGTGTGTATAAAAAAATATTAATTTCGCTCGCTTAGTAATGTGCCCGGTAGATGGCAATAGGTTCGCCCCGTATTATATATAAATAGTCCTCCTCGCCGAATCCGACGACAGCGACTCCGTCAATTTCATGGATTGTGTTTGGCTCGAATGTGGCTTGCAAATCCAAACTTAGTTTTAAAGACTCGGTCACATGGCTCGCAGTAAAGTAAATTCGCCCCGTATTACATTGGGATCTAAATATGACTGGGGAATCGTCACCCTTCGGGGATACAGGCGTGAAGTTATGTTATGTTAATTTCTTTTGTTATTGTTGTATGTACATTTTTAACGTTTTCTTTACAATTTGAAGTAATGCAGTCCGTAAAACGTAACGTAAAACACCGAATGATTAACTTCAATAACTGTTAGCACCAACGAATTTAGAGTGTTTTGGTAATTCTGCATTCTGTAGACTTCACCTTCTTAATTACTTCGTGCAAGAATCAGACGGCCTCTGTGACGTAGCGGTAGTGCATTCGACTGCTACGACAGGATGCCCGGGTTCGATTCCCCCTCAGTGTAAATATTTGTATGCATGAATATGTCTATTTGCATTGGTCTGGGTGTTTCTATGTATACTATGTACGAATTTACAAAAAGAAAGTATATAAGTATGTTTATCCGCATTCTGGAACCCATAACACAAGCTAGTTAAACTATGCTCACTTTGGGTCTAGAAAGCGCTGTGTAGAATGTCGTAGAATATTTATTTATTAAAGATTAGTGAGAATGTGGGCAAGATTAGTTCCAATAAAAAAATAAGTTATTTTTAAATAGGTACGTTTATTAATTTCGCTTTCGTATAATTTCGGTGGTCTAGTCGTCCTTTCGAGTTGTTGCATGTTCAAAGCTTGTACACAAACACGCCTGACCCACTCCTGTTTCTTATTATTTATTATGTTTTATTTTATTCTTTTTTATAATATCTTGATAACTCTTACCTGTATATACTTTGGTGATTAATATACGGAGTATGTCACGTCATAATACAAGTAGGCTGCAAATGTTGCATTTTTTTTCTTATGGTAATGATGGTGAAGCTTGCGAACTCGACTAAATTACTTAAAAGAGTTAAGCTGGCTGTCATAAACGTTACTCTGACAGTCCTATATATGTTACTCTAATTTTCATAAATTACTGCGAATTGCGTGAAAACATTTCATACTTAGACTAGTATATTTTTGAAAAAAAAAAACAATATTAATTTTCTAGTATAAAATTTAAAAACGTAGCCTTTTGAAAAATAAAGAAAGTATACTTACTAAAATCGTTTAATTTACAATTATATAGAAAATTTAAAAAAAATGATGTGGCAGACTCCAACATCTCATATCTCATGTACCACTGTCCACTAACATGCTAACCACTGCTCGTGTGCTTGTCCCCACATTGCAGCGCTAAGCGGACCCGGAGGAGGCTCGGCTCACACGTGCGTACTCTCTATCTCTCTCTCTCCCACCTACGCCACTAGCTAACCCCGTCTCACTCACTCTTCTGTCGGCTCAGACTGTCGGCCGCTCGATGGAATTCACCGACGACCCCTTCAAAGACTACAGATACGAGGACCCGTTCAACATTGAAGACCCCTTCGCTGATGTCACCGACTCAAAAAAAAGCGACTCCTTCGGCAGACCGACCTCCGTTGCAGGCTTCGAGACAGATGACTTTTTCGCCGGGTCTTCAAATGTCAATGGTAACTTCACTTTACCCGAGAAACGAAGCGGACGTGTTTCAGCTCCTCCGGTCGCTCACGATCCGTTCGCGAGCCGTTGCGACTTCAAACCTCCACCAAAAACCACTGCATCAGCTACTTCAGCTAATAATAACGACTCCTGGGCCGCCTGGCCTAACGACAACTGGGCATCTGACGACGCATGGGCCAAACCCACCGCACCGAAAGCCGACGCGTGGGCAGCAGATCACACAATCAAAAAAAATATCAACACGTCTAGTAGTGATTGGAAAACCGACAATTGGGCAAATAAATCCGATAATTGGGCAACAGATTGGGGCGCGACTGACAATAATAGGAACTTAAACGAAACTTGGCCCTCTAGTACATTACCTAAGAAAGAAAAATCACCGAAGTCGGTCAAATATGCAAGGTCATTAGTCCATACGATAGGCGGTATCGGTCGAACAAAACAGAAGGAAAAGAAGAAGGCTGCCTTAGAAGCCCGCAGCGCTGAAGCTATACCCACTGAGGAGCAGCAATGGGCTTGGGCCGCCTCTGAATCGAAGCGGCTACAGGCAGAGGCTGAAGCAAGAAGAAGGCAAGAGGACGCTGAACTTCAACTCGCTCTTGCTATCTCGAGGCAAGAAAAGTGATGCCAGTTATATGCCAGTACAGGATTTTCGTAGCTCATTCGGTGCGATAAATATTTTTCGTTATTGCATTTGAATTTATTCGGTATGTTTGGTGAGATAGCCGTGTTTGACAGTCGAATAGTGAATTATATATCATTTTTATATTGTTAATAATGGTACAGTCGGCTACAAAAGTTGTCGACACATTTAAATTTATAGACCACCTTAACTCAAAAAAAACCTTTTGTTAAATAGACATAATATAAAATATATTTACGATATCCTTTGAGGATGTCGTCAATATATTACTATACTTATATATTTATTAATTATACATAATTTATTTGTTTTAATATACTAAGCGTTTCAACGTTATAGCTTGACCAATTCATACGTGACACTTATGTGAGTGTCATGTATGAATTTGCCAAGCTATAGTGTGTAGCAATTTTTGTTGCTAACTGTACAAGTTGTTGAACATTAAGCTATTTAATATTTGTAAACCTACATATTTATATACTAATATACTCTTTAGTCATTACGTCAAGTAGGCAACGACAAATATTCTATAACTTATGCTCAAAAAAGTGCGAGAAGTAAAAAAAAATATCTAAAATATGTCGCCATTTTTCATTTAAATTAGTGTTTATGTATATAACAATGATATTTGTTTTATTGTTTAGTTGTTTTGCATTCCAAATGAGGCATAGCCACGGGGCGATATAATCTTCGCCTGATATTAAGTAATAATTAAATATTGCATATCTATCTCGTTTTAAATGATTATATTATCGATAAAATAAGTGTTGTAACGTGCAGTCAGTATAGGAAACCGGTCTGAATCTATTGGATTTGAAAAAGACATGTCGTTAAGAAAAGTCAATGTATATAAAAATAGCTTTTATGTCTAAATTCACGTCTGAATTCTTGATTCATCATCATCCACCTATGCTAGTCCACTGCTGGAAATAGGTCTCCCCTAATGAGCGCCATAGCGCCCTTTCCTCAGCTTGCCGCATCCAGCATCTGCCCGCAGTCTAGATAGTATAATCGAAAATTTAAAAAAAACTTGCCGAAACATTACCACTTTATTAAATAAAGAGTAGTTTGGTATCAAAATCATACAAACTGCTACTAGCAAGTGAATTTATTTGATTTTGATACTAGTTTACACCAAATTCAGAGGTAGAACATTAAGGGTCAATTCCCAATGAAAGTGCAGCAGCCGGCCGCGGACGGATTTTGTTACTAGAAATCATTGCGAGAAGGCTATTGCTGCGCTGCCCCTCCTTTACCTTTGAATGACTATGAATTTTAACTCACGTAGATAAAATTCAAAATGGTTTGTAATATTTTGCCCAAAAAATTCGCTGCCCGCCGCTGGTCTGTCAGTGGGTATTGACCCTTAATTTCGTTGGTATGGAAACTAGTGTCGCCAAACTCTCACACATTAGAACCAATCGCGTCAGACAAAAAATAAAAAAATTAAAAACCCTTGGCATAGCTAAGAACTCTCGCGACAAATTCACCTTTCAAACAAAAAAAAAAACAATAAAATCGGTTCATCTGTTCGAGAGCAAAGATGCCACAGACACGTCAAACTTATAACATTCCGTCATTTTTGCGGCGGGGGTAAAAAACAGAGATGTGATTGGTTGTAATTTAAAAAAGAAAACCGTAGAGTAGATGTCAGTTAGTACCTGTACATCATCACAGCACTGTGGCACACAAGAGAACCTTGCGAACCATTTCCTGTTGTTTTTATACTCCGTGCTAGTACAGGATGCATTGTGGTTGATCACGAAACCTACTAGTCACTGTCTAAAATAATCAAAAAAAATTAATAGTCACGGTCTAAAATCATCAAAATAAACCAATTAAAAAAAACTTTTTATGTACAAGCTTTTATTCAATTGTCATTCAAACTGAACGTGTATCCACAATTTCAACTTGATCGGATGCCAACAAATGGTCGAATTTTTTTTTTGTGGGACAACACTTATATTCGAACAGTGCAAGTTAAATAAATACTTGTAAAAAGAAAACTATAAGTGACATAATATAGTAACTAATTAGTAATTTATTGTTAAATTATTTACTGACTGTACAAGTGCAACAGAAATTTAAAAAAAAGAAAATGAATACAAATTGTTTCACTAGTCAATTTCAATATTGCATGTTGGGGCTCGATCAAAATGTGGCGTCTGGGTGTGTTTAAAAAAATCTGTTAAATAACACTGGCCGTTTCGCAAAATGGCAGGCTATTACGCAAATGCATAGCTTTCGCCGTCAATGCCTTCTTCACGCAGTATTGTTATCTACTAAATTTCAGTTTCTCTATGGAATTATTAGACAATGATAGCATAATATAGTTAATCTCTCGACAAAGGTGGAGACGGGAATAACAACTACGTATTTATTGAGGAGGCGTTTTTAAAGCATGTTGTTCACGATTTGGGAAGTTAGCCGGTCAATTTGCGAAATACCAAGTGTTATTATAATAAGAGCGACAAACTTAATTATAAATAAATTTAAATATAACTCTGTAATATATTGTTGTCAGCAATGAGGCCTAATAGCTTCCTCACTATGTATAGTCTGTTAGTTTTTAATTTTATCGATATATGGACATATTGGATACTACCCGGGTGACATCATTCGGGTAATGTCGATAATGTGTAGTGAATAACTCCTGAAGATATCTTGGAGTGCGTGGTCGATATTGTAAAATATGAGATTTATTAATATACAATTCTCGTGCGGCAGGTAGAGAGACTACCATATATTTTGTCTGTCTCGCGCATGTTGTAAACTAACTAATAAAAAGGTCCCATCGTATAATTTAAACGTGCCACCCGAAACTGAACCTTGTCTGTTATACAATAGTGTTATAATTATTTATTGCCTAATTTTATGATCTTCCAACAGAGACGGTCAGCCAAAGAAGAAAAATAATTGGGAGGTTAAAATATATATGAAGTGATAATGTATTATTATTTTCTTTTTCCAAGACCCGTGTAATAATTATTTTCATACAATAAATACGCTTACCGTTGTTTAAGCATTTCTAGACTACTTAGAGGCACAACAACGAAAATTAAATACTTAAACGGTGTAATAAAAAAAAGTAAATAGGTTAAAGCAAGCGACCAGAAACAGGGTTATTAGAAACTGCGAGTTGATAAATAGAGATTTAACAATCTTTTAGTGCTCATTCTCAAAATCTCGTTAATGGAGGGTAGGGTGGATATTTGTATGCGATCAATTATCGTGAAAACATCGATTGTAGATAGGTTCGTGACGTTTATCGACCAACAGCTTGCCTTATATAGATGGCCCTAATGATCTAATATTAAAAAGAGGGAATTCAAAATGATCACTCAAAACAAGCCTAATTCATCAACTTCAACGCAAGCACGTGCAACAGAATATACGCTTATCAGTGAGTGCGAACAAGAAAAGTATGACTTCCGTCATACAATACATCTCTACCATTTTAAACTTGTTAAGCAGAAGGAAGGTACATACAACAACGCCTGTAATTGTGATTTGAATTTAACTTGCTGCAATTTTTTTGCTTGCGAACCCTTCCCACAGAGTTGCATGTCTATTACAGGCATTACAAAATCCTGCCTGGAATCATCAGTTTGATTGGTTGCGTCCAAAGATGCTTCGCACATTTCCGGACGATTCGAAGTGGTTGTGACTTCAATTGTCTCCTCACAACCTGTTTAGGTTGCGAACTCTTCGCAATGAGTTCGTTCTCGTCATAACCGACCGTTATTTGTATAGTTATTGCCGATAAGTATGTTTTATTCGGGATTAATTTTATTGTTCATTTTGTATAAATAGATTATTGTCATCTTTTAATGTGATATTGATTATTTTTTATATAAATTATCTTCGCGTTAGTGTCGGTCGCATCCAAGGCCTTCGTGTCGGGGTCAGGGGTCTGCTTTCCGGTATCCACTTATATCAATTGTTTATCAATAATGATGGCAACCAATTCAGGAGTGCATTCTAAACAAACTATTTTCAAGTCCTGTATTTATTTTATTACAGGTTGTATAAAAATGTTGCCATTCATAAAAATATTAGATCCAATTTTTTGGGGTTTAATGAAAAAAAAAAGAGTCCTTTTCTTCTCAATATCTTTACAATAACAATATTTTTTTGTATAATAGTTTGCAATTTCAATATAGAAAGACCTGGGAGCACGTGAAGTTAATTTAAAATAGTCAGTGTTACATTGCAAGTTTTGTATAAATGTAGATGTATGTAATGTATGTAAAAATTCTAATGTACGTATGTCAAAGTACAACCAATTGTTTGTGCAATGAGCGTGTTTGTTTATATGTTAATTATTTTCTTTTATAATATTATTATGTTGGCAGTATAATGTATGCGGGTCATGTACGTACGTAGCTTCTCAGTTGCATCACGGTTTTGAAAAATCGAAGGTAAAAGTATGCAATTTCATTTTGTTATGTTCAGGAATATTAAAGGTGTCGATACTGTTGCGCGTCTCACTAAACTATCTCTAAAATGTTTTATTGGTATTTCGAAACTTCATTCTATTTGGCAAAAAAATTATGATTTTCACTGTAGTTTAGCGAGTTTTGTAGTGGTAGAATCGGCACCAATATTTATATTAATGTCGCAAGATACTCAAAACTCGAATATGCTGTATAGTCCTAACACGTATTATAGTAATGGTAAAAACAACCAGTCCAAAATATTTTTTATATACTTACAAAATTGGTATGATAAATGTCACCTAAATATATTTAAAACGTCAGGTAATCACTTTTTCTTCGGTAGTGCCTTTTCTATGTCTCATTGTCAGTAAAATAAACATCTTTCTCATGAGTAAATATGTGTATAAATGTTTGGGTAATTAAACTGATGGAGTCCTCGAGATCTTTCAGAAAAAAATAAGAAAATAAAAAAAATGTTATCGAAATGTTCATTATAAATATAACCCTGTATTTGTACGAACTGTTACGAAATTCAAATCAGTGCATTGTTATCAATAAAAATATTTCTACCAATATGGTAGTTATTTTACTTAGCTTGGATTAGATGTGTAGAAACGCAATATTTTACTTGAGTGCGCACGGGCCCAATGCGCTGCCTCCGGTATAATAATTATAGTACACAACGTTTGTCGAGACATTTGTCAAATGAAAAAAAAAATGCTATACCGCGTATGAATACTTATGACTTCTGCAGTATGTGTAAGATTGAATGTCTCAGTAAATTATCAACAGTAGAATAAATTAATGATGTAATTGTAAACTTAACGTGTAACTATTACTAAAACCGATGTGTTTATGGGTATATCCTAATGTTGTTATCTCTTTCTTAGGCGCTGTTGTTTGTGGCTCGACGGACTGCGCGGACGACCCGTATATACTAGGGATATAAATATGTATGGATATATTTTGAAGTCCAATTAATAAATGTGAATATGCTGCTGATCTTTTTACGTGATTTTTATTTAATAGGAAATTTAAAAGCTATTTTCTTTAGTTTTTATATAATTGTTTCCTAATATATTTTTGTACTTTCATGTATCACAGAGTCCGCGCGGTCCAGTCGATCCTTGTCTGTTATAAAGTATACAGTATAATGTATGTACCTTTCAGTGATAGCCGAATAAATAAACACTAAACTTTAAATTTCATCGTTGACATGTATATGTGTATCTAAAGCTAAAAAAGTAAATTAAAATTTGATAAATACAGGTTAAATGTAAGCTTAAGTCGGTAGTGACGGTGCGCGGAACTAAGAAACATAAAAAAAATGGTGTCCACGTTAAAACTCTCAGTTCCTTAGTTTAATTTATATTATCTCGTGAATTTCCTTAAAAATAAAACAATATCTGTGTATATTCCACAGCTTATTTCTGACGTGTATGCTCATTGCTGTATGTAACCGCTCAGTATTATAGCTCGGAACCGCGCGCCTGATGCCGAAATTATACAGTTCATGTTAATTTGAATTAAGTGCTTCAGAACTGTGTAATCTCGACATTAGCTTCTTAGTATAGACAAACACATGATCACGATATAGGGAAGGTTATAGAGACCAGAGAGTTCGACGATTTATGTTGTTTGAGAGTTAGAGGAGTATAGCGTAGGAATAGAGTGAGAGGTATATTGTTGCGGTAGGATCCGAAACTCACAGAAAATACACCCTGACCGTTAACTCGATTCCCCTTGTTGTTGTAACTATTGTAATTATTAATACCATCGCGTATAATACTATAAAAAATTGTCGAGTCAGTGTATCGCTATCGTAATATGATTAGCGATTTCTCATAGCTTTTTGCATGTGCAACGAATTTTTAAGAATATTCGTATTATTTCTTGCTGTTTTTGTGAAATAGTTCTCTAATTTATACCTGCAGTGCGAAATGTTATGCTATTAGAACTCAATAGCCTGATATTATCTGGTTTTTTCGAATTGTAACGTGTGATGACGATCATTGTATCATTGTAACATCTTGTTAAATCTTTTTCGAATGAGTTATGCAAAATATATATTTATAGATGTTGTTTCTTATTTGTTGAGGGTTTAAAAATATTCCCGTCGTATAGCAATATATGTCGAGTACTAAAATATTTATTTATTGTTCTGAATTATCCATTATAATAGTACAATACTTCATATCAAATTTTCGTTATTCGAGGGATGTATAAAGATTGTTCTGACGGTACAATAACTATCTTATAATAAATAAATTCTTGTGATTTAGCACCTATATTATGGCGGCCTTTCATGTTATGTCAAAGTAATCAACCTCTAGTATACCTACCTGGTTGTTTTGGCAAAAAATGTGAAGGCTTGTAGATTTGTTAGCAGCGATGTATGAGGTTAGAAAGTCCAACGAAATTTGGCATTTTATACGTAAAAACAATGCGACTTTCCGAGAATATGAACAAGAATATCTGTCGTCTAGTGTCCAATTTCGAGAGACCGCTAAAAAAACTGTTCAAGCCACATATCTCCTGTAAGTCTACATATTGCGCGTCTTCGCTTTTCGTTCGCGCTAATCTAAAACGACTGCATTTTATACTAAACACATTTAATTTATAAAAAAAAATGCTAATTTAATACTGTTTAAAAATAAGCTTATTTAAAAGTAACAATAAATATATGATTGTTTAATGCACTTTGCTCTAGTAAAATGCAAGAATAGAGAATTCTACTACGTAGGTAAACTATCGAATATGATAAAATTAAATAAATGTTTATATTTAAAGTAAAAGTTGTGTACGTTTGTATTAATGTAGCGTGTACGACCAAATAAGTTTATTGTGAGTACTCTGAGGTTGCTACGTTGATTGTGAAGTAGATGGTAGGTGCACACAACACGACCTTACACTGAATTGAAATTATTATTTCGTTTCATTCGTCTGGGGCCACGTTCTGTTGCGACATTTTTGTTTTTTTTTGCTGTTTAAATTTGGAAGAATGTTTAATCTTTATACTGGCCACTCTTCAATAAGCCGAAATAATACGTCATATCCAATATATCCTTTATAAAAAAGTAATATTGTCTATGATAATAGCGCACTAAAATTGAACAGTGGTTATTTAACTGTTAACATATTATTAAACAATATTGTATATTTCTTGAGTGTAACGAAATGTTTGTATGAGAGGCAGTTGGTTCGGTACCAGGTCGTGCATTCGTCATTACCCGCTGACATGTATTCACTGTATGAAACTATGATATTATATTAATATGAAACAAACAATTCCTGAGATAATAAAACAAGGAAACCATTAAAAATATTGGTTTTATTTTTATGAGCCACAACACACTTGCGGCTGGCTGCAGCTAGGCGCAAGTGTGTTGTAGGCCTAACACTATTCAAGCAATTAGGAAGGTACCTACTAAAAAGCTTTATTTTTTGCTGAAATTACAACAATATTTGTTTAAATAAATGACTATATAATACTAATAGCCTGTTTACAACAAAAAAATTGGTCACTTAGGTTATAGCAAGTGTGGTCAACTAACATAAGAGAGTTTTGGCGCCAACACGGGAAAACACGCATCGAGGCAGTGTTTCACTTTCTAAAATTTGTGTAATTTCGAGTTTTTATGTGTAAAAATGGTGTGTTTTTAGACATAACGTCTTCGACAACACGCACAAATGTAGGAAAGTGGCATATTTACCGTGAATTGTGATTTTCCATGCTGTTTCCAAAACTCCAAACAAGCCTTTAGTAAAGCTCCCACTACTTTACTAGGGCAAGACTAAGTGTTTCCATGTTTAGGATTAGGCTGAAGGCCTTGCGCCAAAGCCCTATTATAATAATCAACTAACCTAACCCGCCAGTTTTTGTAGCTGTCATCAACTGTCACCTGTAAAGGCGCCAAAATTAATTATGTACTACGAGTAGTCCTGCGTCCCGTACCCTTCTCCCGCCTGAATCCCGAACCGCGACACAATTTTTGTTCTAAACATCTTGTCTCGCAGCTCTAAGCTAATGTCCAGTTTTATATATACTAAATATATAAGACTGGACATGATGTTGATTTACAGACGAGGCTTTGGCGCAGGCATTCCTTTCGGGATGGGCGGGTCAGGCGGTAGTCGCTTACGTTCATGAAGCTAAACATGGCGGAGTATGAAAGCGGGACCTGGTCTCCAAAGTGCAAGCTTTCAATGCAACCGAGAGTGGTGGAGGTTCAGATAATGATTCCAGAGGTGTCGCGTTGCTACCGACAGCATGTCCAACACGTTTGGTTGGCTGGTTGTCAGGTTAACGCCTAACTCTGCCAGCTGGTCAGGTTAAGTTAGACAGATATCGGTCGTGTATGGTGATTTTGTCACTGTGTCCTCAAGCTCTGAAGATACAGTATGAAAGAGCTTACTCTATCGCTCAGGCCATCCAAAGGTTGTCTCACTGAGATCACTTTTATCGATACACGAATCAGATAGTTGTGTTTAGTAAATGTGCCTTAAAGAATATTGTAACTCTATCTTATCTTCAGTCCTATGTTAAGATAATATATTGAACTATAGTGATATGAACACTACCGTGTTGAATGCTGCCAGGGATATACGCAGTATAAAACACCGATAAATATCCATATTTGTTAGCTGCTTATTCGGATACTTGAAATAGTTTCAGAGGAATTTGTAACAAAATGGCGGAACCAAAAGAAATGATAAATAAAGTCATAAAAGAAGTAGCTGTAGAGCACAATTTCGTTGACTACGATTTAAAAGTTGAACCAGTCTCCAGCGGCGGTGCCAACTATACTTCAACTTTGTACAATGTCACTATCAAAGAAGGTAACAATACCCACAACTTATTCGCAAAAATTGCGGCCATTGGAGAGAAATTTCGAGCGGAAGGTCCTAGATTTTACTATACAGAAATCTTTGTTTATACAAAACTGGCTAAAGCTTACGAAGAGTTGCAGGATAGCCACGAAGTGCCACAAGAACATAGGTTGATTTTTTCTAAATTCTACGGTTGCAATCCTACATTGTATGAAGAAACTGTTGTTCTCGAGGACCTTGTTAGTAAAGGTTATCAATCTTACGATAGATTTAAATCGATTAACTGGGAATACGCTGTTGCTTCTATGACAGAAATGGCCAAAATGCACTCGTTGTCATTGGCCTATAGCGAATACCATTCTGAGGACTTCAATAAAGTTGTGGAAGATCTCAAGTTTGAATGGGATATGGAGTCTGGATCACTGGCAGGGTATTTTAATATGGTGAGCGCAAGAGCTGTCAATATGGTACAAGAGGCTGCAAGAGATAAGTTGAAAAGGTTCTTCGAAGAGTACGGGTCAGAAAACTTTATGAAGCTTTTTAAGGCGACCCGAAAACCAGTGTTGATTCACGGAGATTTCCGACCCAGTAACTTAATGCACAAGACTCGAGACGTAAGTTTAGCCTTAAAACTTATCTTTAATTTCATCGACATTGTTATTCCCTTCAGGGTCAATTTGATTTGCACTTCTCTGCATATTATTTCAGAACTACGAGTACTGCATTAATTGACTGGCTTCTGGCATACCTAATGTATATTAGTACAAGTGTTATTCAACTTAGGCAAATTGAATGACATTTTCAAATTAATTGATCGTATAACAACGGTCCTAAATGTTGAAAGCACGATGGATTTTTGATGAAGTCACGATTGATTGACTAATTACTCCGCAGCTCCGGCGTGAAGTGAACCCAGAATCGCGTATCGCTGCACGCGATTCTGAGTACCTACGGCTATTGTGCCTAAGCTTCGAGTTGAGGAAGCGAAACTGTTTGTGAATGTGTCACCTGAAGTCTAAAACCAGTCCCAGATGTATGTATCTCAACCACAGATTTAGTATACTAACCTCCAATACCTTGACGAACATACCTTTATCGAAGGCAATATCCCTGAGTTACTACATGGCTCAGGGCCAGCGGGGGTTGCTATGTCGGACTCGAACCAACTGAAACCGCACGCCGCCGTCTCGGGTCTCATGTGCCCGGGTGTAAGGCGAGGCAATAAGCCGATTCCATCGCAACCCGGCTGACCCTGAGCCATCTACGGCTTTGAGATGGTCCCCTTGGGTGTGGAAACTACAGTGTCCCCATCTTGCTCCGGAGAGCCTTCGGTCCACTTCTGCTGGGGGACAGGCGGCCCTGCCACCCGCAGGCCTGCGCTCATGGAGGACGGAGGTCGATGACCGACCTCCGGCGTCTGAGTCACCATCAACGCGCGGCGCAGCATGTTGTAAATCTCTCCCGTGCTCGTTCCGCCGCCCCTTCGAACATTACTTGTTCGCAGAAGGAGGCGGTGGCGGACCAATACCGCAATCATGCTGCCGGACTGTGGACTCCCACCCCGATTGCCGACATGAGGACACACCTACCTCCCACGCCGCGCCGGGCACTTTGCCAACGTGTGCAGCCCCGAGTCCTCGCTCGCCTTGTAGTGATGGCACTCAGACGTTGGCTCCTTCCTGATCCGATGCAGGTGGTCCCCGAATCTACCCTTACTGGAGATCACCTGCGTCAGTCGGTACGAGAGGCTTCCGTGTCGCCTTTGGCTTTGGCTAGAGGCCAATCGGCCTTACCGCCGCTATTACGGCGTGCCCTGCGCTTGGTCGCCCAAGTCGTCCTTTCCACTCCACCACGATGTACAGCTCCACCACTGCACGGCCTTGATTTCTCAGGACTCAGGGTCCCGTCCCAATAATTGTCTTATCAATGCTCAAGTAGGCACTTATACAGATAGTGTATCTTAATTATTATTGTTTGCGTCAAAAATGTGTCACTACAATGATCTGTGTGTTTTTTTACCAAAACAAGATATTGTTTTAAGATTGACATCAGCTGCGTTGTCACAGTTATAAATTTCGATAAGCAATATTTGAAGTATTAGTTGTATTGATGTAAACTTGTATATCTAATATTATGCAATTCTGGTGGCCTGGCGTGGCGTAAGGTTGCATGATATTGTGAGGTTCTGTTTTCGACTGTCACGAATCATAATGAGGTAAGTATAATATATAATATTACATATAACTAAAATTTATGTGTAATTTCTTACAGAAAACTTATACTCGTATGTACCTATCTAATGGACATGAGTGCAATGGATTTGGGTTCTAAGTTCATATTTATTTTGTACTTGCCTTTAATTGAAAATTCTTAGCTAAGTATTAGTCCAGTCAACGAATATTCTAAAAGGGGGTGTATCGTGCTTAAGCGGGACCCAAGCAATTTCTTCTGAAACTTGTTAAGGGTGCATATGAAGTGAAGATACTAAAAGTTGGGGGCTGAATCACCCACGTCCGTAGGAGAACACTCTTTATTGAATCCCTACACGTGGCCCCTGGGTGGTGCTAATCAGGTTATACTCTGGTGGTAGGTTTTGACCGATGGCTTGTGACCACCCACCGAGCAAAGACGTACCGCCAAATAGCCTGGCTGTGTTCCGGTACGATGTTCGGTGCAGCCACTCCCGAGTGGGCCGGGTTCCACTACAGGCTGACCGACCTGTGACTCTGTTTGGAGGCATCGGGATGCTGGCCTTGGAGGGTAAAGGGATCCGAGGCACGGTGCACCGCTGGCCGACCGCAGGTAGATGGGGACCCAAGTAGTATGTTAGCCACATGAAACGCTGCCTCGCCAACTGCCGAAAAATCCCGGGGTCCCCCGTCGTGCCGGTTGGCGACCGGAAGAGAGGGCCCAATGGACATTCCCGTAGGGGCTCGGGCGTCCCCACAGTCTTCAGTCTAGTTTCCCAATGGTGCCGTCCATCCAGGGTGTGCCTGCGGGTTACCGGCGTTGAAACATCACTTTACTGCCATTCTCTCACCTATGCTTCACTCATTACATCACATGACAAGGAACAAAAAGTGCAAAGTTCGACGGCGGCTGCACTCCCTCTCTCTCAAAGCGCACCTCACTAATATCCGAGGTCTGCACTCAAATCTCTTAGCAGTCCACCACCACCTCGAGACTGAGAAACCTGCACTCTTGTTCCTTTCGGAGACGAAGATCGGATGTCCGGCAGACGTGTCGTACCTTCAATAGCCAGGGTTCACCATTTAGCACAACTTCAAACCACAAGCAGGCGTGTGTGTATACGCCAGGGACGAAGTCTCCTTAGCCTTGATGATCCGAGATTCTCTGCACTTTGGGTGACGGTCGATACAGGTATGGACAAAGTTGTCTATGCCTGTGTCTGTCGTCCGCATGGCGGGGACCAGGAGACAACCAAGCTCACACAATACCTCAGTGAGGTGGCAGACACAGCTCAACAGCGGTACCCTTCAGCCCAGTTGGTGTTACTGGGGGACTTCAATGCCCACCACAGGGAGTGGCTTTTCCCATACCAGTCAACCGATCATGCTGGGAGAGAGACTCGTAAGCTTTCATTAGCGTTAAATCTCACCCAGTTGTTGAGACGCACACAGCCAATTGCTTGGACCTTCTGCTGACAGCTGATCCAGACCATTACTCGGTGTCGATTTCTTCACCACTGGGTAGTTCCGACCACTGTCTGGTGAAGTCTGTATCCGTCTACTCCCCGACCGACACTAGTCCCAGGGGCACCCATTGGGTTTGGCGATACAGGTCAGCAGATTGGGATGTGATGCGATCCTTCTTCGCATCTTACCCTTGGCAGCCTGCATGCTTCTTCTACTGATCCGTCTGCGCGGACGCCGTGGTGGAGGTTTTGCGAGATGGAGTATTACATTCCGTTTTCTGTCGTAGACATGTCGGGCGGGGCTCGACCATGGTTTGGCGCCGAATGCGGTCGTACCAAAGCACTCAAGCATGCGGCTTACTTACCTTGGGTCGATGCGGGCATCGACCCAAGTCGGGGCGGAGGACGTATCTCAAAAGAAGAGAGCCTTTAACAGGGCTGCCAATTTTCGCAAGAAGACTTTGCGAAAGGCCCGCTTTGACCATATTGGCCGTATTGGAAACAATCTTGCATTTTATCCAGCGGGCAGTAAATCGTTTTGGGCCCTAGCAAAGTCAGTTGAGTCCAACTTCTGCCGCCTCTCACTGCCTCCACTGCGGAAACCTGACCGGACACTGGCCCACTCCGCTGAGGAAAAAGCAAATTTATTTGCTTCACTTTTTGCGGAGTCTTTTGCGAGAGTTTTGCGTCTAGATGCCGGAACGACGAAGCCTCCTGCTCCTCCTATCTAATGTGGGATGCGCATGGCAGATATCAGCATCCGACAGAGGGATGTACGTAGGGTGCTAAGTAATCTGGACGTGAATAAGGCCAGTGGACCCGATGGGATTCCAGCAATAGTGCTCAGGACTTGTGCACCTGAGTTGTCTCCTATTTTGACACGCCTATTTCGTCTCTCTTATGAGACCGGTCAAGTGCCGAAGGCTTGGAAGCAAGCCAACGTGCAACCTGTGCCTAAAAAGGGCAGCCGGGCGGACCCTGTCAATTACAGACCAATATCACTAACGTCCATACTCTGTAAGACTATGGAACGTGTACTGAATAAAAAGCTCCTGGCATACCTCGAAGCGAACGATCTCCTCAGTGATCGGCAATATGGCTTTCGCCAAAACCGTTCCACTGGGGACCGTCTTGTGTATGCCACTCACATTTGGAGTGAGGCCATCGAGAGGCACGGAGAGGCACTTGCCGTTTCGCTCGACATCTCGAAGGCTTTTGACAGGGTCTGACACGATGGCCTAATTGGCAAGCTTCCGCCTTACGGCCTGCCCCTTGGCTTATGTGTCTGGATCACCGCCTTCCTGAGGAATCGGTCTATCCAAGTGGTCGTTGAGGGCTGCACATCCGACAGATTAGCAATCAACGTTGGGGTCCCTCAGGGGTCGGTACTCTCGGCTACATTATTCCTGCTACACATAAACGACCTGCTCAAACCCGGTATTTTTGGGTACGCAGACGACAGCACAGTAGTTGAGAGTTACGAGTCCAACCCCCGAACCAGCGTGGGACAGATCCGTTCTCTCCGAGAGGCTATGGTTGAGCGTTTGAATTTGTCCTTGAAAGCGGTCTCCGATTGGGGTGATGCTAACTTGGTCAAATTCAACGCTACTAAGACCCAGGCTTGTCTTTTCTCCGCCAAGCGAAGTAAATTTCAGCCAAACCCCACATTCCGAAATGCATCCGTGCCGATAACCGACCGCCTCGAGCTTCATGGCGTTACTTTAACATCCACCCTGAATTTTGGGTCTTACATTAAGGCTAAAGCTCAAGTGGTAGCTAAAAAACTGGGCATTCTGTCGAAGGTGCGATGGTACTTCACACCGGAACAGTTGCTCAACCTGTACCAAGCGCAGGTTCGATCCTGTATGGAGTACTGCTCGTATCTGTGTGATGGCTCAGCTAAATACCATCTAGAAGCGCTAGAGACTATAGAGAGACGGGCCCAGAGGCTCATTAACAACGATGCACTCGTCGAGAAACAGCTTCAGGGCCTTGAACATCGACGCAAAGTTGCAGGCCTATCGGTCTTTTATCGGATGCATTTCGGAGAGTGTGCGCTGGAATTCCACAACTTGATACCTCCAAGCCCTTTCCACCAACGAACGACCAGACGCACAGCGACGCGCCACCGCTACATGGTGGATATTCCGCTCATACGCACGAAACGTTTCGGCGACACATTTATTATGCGTACAGCTAAGGAGTGGAATGGCCTGCCTGAGTCTGTGTTTCCGGAAAGCTTTAACCTCAGAATCTTCAAGTCTCGAGTGAATAGGTTCCTTCTAGGCAAACGTGATCCATCGTAGACCACATTGTCACTTACGACCAGGTGAGATAGAGGACAAACGTGAGCCTATCATCCATAAAAAAAAGTCCTGACGTCTTGGAGGTGAACCGGAGTGAGGTTTGTTTACAAAGGTACGATTTTAGGATTTCAGCTAATACCGCTTCCTAGGAAAAAAAAAATCGAACTGGCTATTTCAAAACTTACTGCTACTAAATGAATGCTTATAAAATTATCTACAACTTTTCTCTGTACGTTTCTCCGAATTCCCAACCGCTTTTGAGATGCACTTTTACACGGACCTTTAGTATGTTCATTTCTTACGCACCCTTTACATATTTAAGAATAAATCACTCATTCACTCTACAACCCAAGGGGGGGGGGGGGGCAGGTAGGAGCAGCAGTGCGGTTTTAGTCGGTTCAAACCCGACGTAACCGCCCCCGCTAGCCGGCAGGGGGGTATCCGAAGGAATTTCCGCACGAAAAATAAAATAAAAAGAGGTATCCGATCTAAACAATAGGTGCACTGCACCGGCGATCTTTAGCTATAGGCCGCGCCAAACATCGTGAATTTTTGACCTTGACGCGCAACGAATCACAATCTATATTTTTTTCATTCTCCATAATTTTATGGAGGATGAAATTTTGCCCCTCCCTGGGCCAAGGGCTGGCGACGCCCTTGGATTGGACTATATATGTACTTATATGAACTTAAGGAAATTGAAAACCGTGGTCAACCACTCCTCAACTTCGTAAATAAAGTTCAACGAAACAAAATACCGGATAGCCAAAAAACACAAAATAAACTCTCCGTGGCGTAGCTGTAGAGCGTTACACTGCTAAGTCAGAAGTCGCGGCTCTGAAGATATTTTGAATTCATGAATATGTATACTTGCGTAGGTTCTAAAAATATATTTAAATAGAATTGCTTTTTCGAATTAATCCATAATACAAGCTAGTTAAGCTATACTTACTTTGGGTCTAGATATCGCTGTGTAGATTTTTTTTTTTAATATTTAGGACACGTCAATTTGACTTCACCTCGCCTGATGGTAAGCTGAAAGTAAAGTCTCAGGTAAGAGGGTCACCATTACATACACATACCATGTTAACAATGGTGGCACTCAGCTTGACGGCCTCATCAGAAGAGGATTGTCGTCGAAGCACCGCGTGACACCCGGTCCCACTAGTGCTGCGACCACAATCCCCCTGCCCGGCTATGCACTTGCTGACCCCTGAACCGAAATTGGATTACTATGGAGGGTTTTTTGCAATCGTGCACGGTGGTACCCACCCGGCCGAATTTTGTGACAAATTTGTGTCATCAAATTTCTACCACCAGAATACATATTATTTAATATTATTCATCACCATTTTCAGGATGGAACGGTAGATATCAAGGTTGTGGACCTGCAAACATTGCAGGCTGCTAGCCCAGTGGTGGACCTGCTATACTTCATCTTCACCGGGTCTGACGAAAAGTTCCGCGCGGAGTACTACGATAAACTATTAGACCATTACTACTCGGAGCTCGAAGCGGCTATGAAGAGGCTACATCTGGACCCTGAGAAGGTGTACTCCAGGGCTGACTTCGATTTTGAGATGAAAGAGGTAACGTGGAAAGTCATCTATCTATCTATACTATTATGAACTTGAAAATTAGTTAGTATGTACATTGGAGATTAAAAAAAAATTGGATCATTTTAAATAAGCGATTCTGAACACAAACATTTTATTTTTTTACCACGTTTTTCTTAGTTTCACTTCGTGTCTGTGTTTCTGTGTTTCTTCCCTCTGAAGCCAAAAATTTACACTTAATTTTCGACCACTTCTGATCACCCTAAAGCTCTGAAATTTTTTATGTAGGCTAATGCCACCTTACATTTTCGTATTTAATCATCAGAAATAGTCAGTTCTTAATAAAAAAACAAAATAAAATAAACTTTTTAAAAACCACGTTTTCAACAGTAGGTTACCATTATTAAAGGTTCCGTTTTTTGCCATTTGGCAACGGAACCCTTAATAGTGGTAACTATAGCTTTGATGAAATGCGTTGGGAGTATACAACTCGTAACGACTGTTTCCCAAGACGGTTAAATGAAAATATTCGGTTTTTATTTCAGAAAGCACCTTTTGGCCTATCTATCGCTGTGTTCACGCTACCCATTGTCACTGTGGCTTCAGAAAACGCTCCCAAGGTGAACGAGGAAATGGACCTGTCCTCGTTTTCGGTGGAGACGACCAGCGACCTGTACACCGAGCGGCTGAACGGCATTGTGAATGACTATGTCAAATGGGGAATACTCAAATAAAAACAAATTATTGTAGAAATTGTAAGAGTTTATAGCGTGTAAGTTGATAATATCTGGGTGTTTTTCGACGTTTCCCAAAATTAAACCTAGCTAGATCGATTTATCCCCTTTATCTTTGTGTGCCTAATTCGCTTTGAGCCTAAGTCGCGTTATGCCTAGACCAAACGCTAGTTTGGTTAAACGCGAGTAAGACCGAAAACGAGTTAGGCAGAAGGCGAGTTAGACCGAAAACGAGTTAGGCAGAAGGCGAGTTAGACAACAATACTAACCACTACTCGCATACGCGAGTAGTGGTTAGTATTGTTTCGTCTAAAAAATAGATGGTCTGAAGCCCTTTATCTTTGTGTGTCTGAAGGAAAGGGACCTTCGTGAATTGTACCAACGGGTAACGAAAGTCTAAAAAGCACCTGGTCTAAGTATGCCACATTGTAGAAGTCGTTCTTTGGGGTGACCCATGGTCAGTCCGGAGGATGTGAATACTCTGCCCCCCAAGGCCATAGTGCGGTTCATATCAAACGCAGGACTTGGTGAGCAGATCTAAATAATAGAGGTAGGTAGCACAATAGATCTGCGAAAGGTCGCAGTGCACAGTCTGCGCTCGCCCATTTATAAAAAAAAGTACACCACCTTTCTCATAGCATTCGTAATCATGTTCAAACAAATTGTAAAAAAATATAATTGCTATGTGAATGTCATGGTCCAAGTAATACAAAAAACAATTTAATTTCCCCTGTAACATATTTATTTCATACCGCTTTAAAAAATAATCTTTTTACTTATTCTTCCTATAAAACGTAACTTATTATTTCTTAAAAACCTAATAATATAATTCGCTCTTGATTTCAATAATTTTCTTTAGAAAATAATATGCTGAAATAGCCCCGTCCTGCAAATTTCTCAGTTCCTTTTTATATTTAGAATTGAAAACAATGTCATTTTTTTTTTCTTGCATTGCCTTCAAATAGGTCACATCGTAGTTTGAGGGCTTGCCATTGGCATTCTGTTTTCAATTTGTACAGGAAATTCGTAAAAGTTATGTTGCCCTTGATACGAGACAATGATAATGACAATAACTTCATTTTCATGTGGCCAGTAAAGTGGCTGTTGAAGAGAAATTAACATGACAAAGGAGTTTTAATCTGATTCTTTTAATATTATTATGCAGAAATCGATTGAAACTGAATAAGAACAAGGTAGATTTTAAGCCTAACGCCACTTAGGCTCAAAGCGAACTAGGCATACAAGGAATTAGGCAAATAGCTAAATAGACTCAACGCTTTTTGGCATAATGCGAATTAGGCTCAAAGCGAATGAGGCAAATAGCTTAATAGACTGAACGCTTATTTAAAAATAAGTTTTGGCATAACGCGACTTAGGCACAAAGCGAATTAGGCACTTGCTCGTTTAAAGGTATTGGATATAATCCAGTATGTTTGCCCTCCATTAAACGTCCATTGTCGATGCGAATGAACTCCTTCCATAAATGTAAAGATTTTGTAGATACTTAGAGATAATAAAGAGCTTCTAAAAGGAAATCGGTTGTATTAATTTTGTCAATAAAAAGAGATTGTACTCGTACAGAAACCCCGATACAAAGAGAGAAACCTCCGACCAGTTAGGTGGGCCGTGAAATGTAGGTATACGTTGGGTATCAGCATAAGACCTGTTTTTACCGCGATTTAGGATTGGTAGTTCCGGATTGGCGCTTGATGTATGTGGTATATACGTACGTATATGTGGTACATAGTAATTATGTTTAGATGTCGCTTTAAATAATTATATTTAATTATTATTTTTTCATATCATATCAAATTAAATCACCAAATTACTCAAACCAATCAAATCATGTAGTGATAAGTAGGTACGTAATATTACCTTAATTCGAAACTCGTCGGGTAGAGTTTCAAATTAAGGTAATAAATATTACGTACGCCTCCAGCGAGAGAACGTCCACACCCAGGACCGCAACGAGATCCCGGCGTTGACTCGTCTACGCTGGGCACTCCACCAATGCGGCGGGCCGTGTCTTCACCAGGATCCTCGCAGTGCTGGCACTGCGGCGTTGTCTCCCCCCAGTGGATGCGCCATAGATACTTACCGAAGCACCCGTGTCCGGTAATTATCTGGGACATCCGGTAGGTCACCGTGGTGCCTCCATGATCGGCCTCACCGCCGCAATGGTGGCTTCTCCCCAGCCCCTCCTTGCGCTATTAGTACAACGACGCAAGGGTCCTCCATGAAGGGGGGTCCCGGCTAGGAGACATACCGCCTCAACGGAGGTCGTGCGATATCCCTTTAGAATTCTGATGGCTATCATTTTTAACGGGCTGTGTAGAACAGCCACGTTGCGGGCCGCCAGACGTCCCGCCCTTACGGGGGCCCCGTACAGGGCCATGCTTCACACGATCCCCAGGTACAGTATCCTAGTCCTGGGGGTGGCCTGGGGGTGGCGGGTGAGGCCGCCTGTCACCCCAGCAGAAGCAGGCCGGGACGGTGGGGCGACTAGCGCCCCTCCCCCAAACCGGGGCAAGACGGGGACACCGTGGTTCCCAAACCCGAGGGGGCCATCTCGAAACCGGAGATGGCCCAGGGTCAGTCGGGGTGCGAGGGATATGCTCTATGGGCAACCTTACACCCCGGCGTCTGTAGACCCGAGACGGCGTGCGGTTTTAGTCGGTTCAAGCCCGACATAACCGCCCCCGCTGGCACGCGGGGGGGTATCCGAAGGGATTTCCGCACGATAAAAAAAAAAAAAAAAAGGTACAGTATCCTAGTGGAAGCGTTGAGTCCCAGTGGGAGTGTTGGTTGCCTGGCAAGAAGGCCTATGATAATTTGGCAGGTTACTTCAAGTCGTGTTTAAGTCAGGCCGTTGATGTTGCTCAAAAAGAAACTAAGTTAGAAAGGTATTGCAACGATTTCAAGACGATGAATATCATGAATACAAACGAAAATCAGTGTTGGGGCATGTAGACTTCAGGCCTAGCAACTTGATGCACAGGAATAGTGATGTAAGTTTATCAACTTCTAACAGACTTATCACAAACAACAGTTTTTATTACAACACCGCCCCCGCTGGCCGGCGGCGGGCCCCCGCTGTCCTGCGGCGGGGGGGGGGGGTATCCGAGCGGATTTCCACACGAAAAAAAAGGTAGTTACTCCTATAACTACCTTCAAAATAATTAGTTACTCGTGAATTACGCAAATAATAATACCGTGTAAATTAAGTTTCTCTTCGTATCTTTATGATATCATAAAGAATTACTACTATTCCTGTTAAAACCTCCAAATCAATGACAATGGGTTAATATCGGTCGTATAAAACCTGGAGGCCTACCATAAGACGTACATCCGCAATTGCGGGCCCGCACGAAACACGAAAGAAGGAAGTGTCATTTAGGTACCAGAAGTTACTTCGGATTTCGTTCTTTCGGTTGGAACCATAAAGTATCTTCGGGAGTGAATCAAACATATCAAGGAGGATTTCGCTTACAACATATCTATATTAAAAAATTAACTATTATAAAACAAAATGTAAAAAAATACGTTCCTTTGTATTGGATTATAATAACCTTTCGACCTTTTAAAATGAGTCGTATAGTATCGTGTTTTTTTTTTTAACGATTGTCAATTTCTGAATTTTACGTTTTCGGGTTGTTTCAGGGTAGGGTTTACGCCGAATGAACTGTCACGTGCCCTCTTCGATTGAGGGATAAGTGCGTTTCATGGTACCAATTGCCCGAAATTTCGGTCCGCAATTTCAGATGAACGTTTCATGGTAAACCTACTGGTGTGCGAACCCGTGAACTCTCGATTCTAAGTCCTGCGCATTACCCACAGACACCATCAAACAGTGAATAGTAGATTGTTACACAAGGCCAATAGTTCGAGGGTGAAATGGTGACATTCACCAAATAAATAAAATTAAAAATAAAACTCATTATAGCACCGCTATCTTTTTTTATTCATTAAACTAGTCTAAGGTTTTAGGCTGAATATGAAAAAACTGTGAAAAAAATGGCGCACGCTAAATTACTTCCTTGTAACCTACCTACTTTGTTTAATTTAAATTTTTCCTATGAGTGAAGATAAAGTAGTGTATGAAACTGCATATAACTTAGCTATTAAAACAATCGAGTCAACGTATTATCGCATTCGACTTCGCCTCATGCGATAAACAGCCTCTCGTGTTTTAATACCCCTTCTTATATGACAGTTGCATAAACTACTATTACAATTGTGTACAGATAATAATAGTCTATGTATGTTATCTGAATTGCGATAGACATTTATCTTATATATTTATTATCCAAGATAGTATTATGCTCACAGTACTATATTAAAACGCACTGTTGATATGCGTAGCTAACACAATATTATTTACAAAGTATCTAGTGTAATCAAAATGGATGAAGTCAAACAAATGCTATACAAAGTTCTAGAAAAGATCGCTACTGAACACGATTTTGTTAATTATGATTTAAAAGTTGAACCAGTTTCTAGCGGTGGCGCAAAGTATACTTCGACGTTGTACAATGTGACGATTAAAGAAGCCAGTAATACCCATTATCTGTTTGCGAAGACCGCTGCGATTGGAGAAAGAAGGCGAGAGCAATCTCCAAGGGTTTACTATACAGAAATATTCGTATATACGGAATTAGTCAAGGTTTACGAAAGATTGCAGGAACTCCATCGAGTGCCACTGAAGGATAGACTGATATTATCCAAATTCTATGGCTGTAATCCAACAATTTACGAAGAAACTGTTGTTCTGGAGAATCTTGTTATGAAAGGATACCAAGCATACGATAGATTTAAATCAATCGATTGGGAATACGCAGTTGCAGCGGTGACAGAAATGGCCAAAATGCACGCATTATCATTTGCGTACAGAGAATACAATCCTCAAAATTTTAATAAAGTTATTAACTATCTTAAGTTTGAATGGAACATGAGAAATGAACCTCTAGTGGAGTATGTTAACACAGTGAGCGTAAGAGCTATTGAAACGGTTCATGAGAATATCAGAGATAAGTTAAAAAGGTTTTTCGAAATGTTTGGACCAGAAAAATACAACAAACTATTTAGTGCGATTCGGTGGCCAGTGCTGGTGCAAGGGGATTTCAGCCCAAGTAACTTGATGCACAAGATTCGAGAAGTAAGTTTAGCTTCAACTTATTCCGAATAGCATTCAAACAAACAAACAAACAAACTCTTCAGCTTAATAATATTAAGTATTATGTATTTATTAACAAAAAAAAGTATCTAAGTATGAATATCCGTATTCTAGAACCCATATGACAAGCTCTGCTTAGTTTGGGTCTAGATGGCGCTGTGTAATATATCCTAGAATATTTGTTATAGTTATTTCCTTTATTTAACTTTAAATACATATAAATTATATTTTTAAATACATTCTATATAAAAAAAAACAAAAATATTTACAAATATAAAAAATAGTGGTCCACCGGCATCGGGAACAGGGACCAAGCTACCGGTGGTTAGGGCTCCAGAGAGAGGAATCTCCTCACAATACGTGCCGTGTCAAGGAGCACTGCCTTCTGCATCAAGCCCTTGACCCAACTGCCTAACGCGAGCCTCTGGAGATGTTGTTCGAGGCTCTTGGCAATCAGTCCATGAACCGATACAACTATCGGAACAATAATCGCCGAATCCACACTCCACATGTCGACAACCTCGTGAGCCAAATCCAAATATTTTATTTGTTTTTCTTTTTCGGCTTTCACAAGATTCTCGTCATGCGGAAGGGTGATATCGATAATTATTGCGCGGCGCTCTGACCGATCTATCAACACTATAGTTATTATTATTAACTGGGAAATCATTATAAGGAATGACTATCATAGATAGAATCACATGGAACTACTGAAACATGTTGAAATTAGAATGGATTTTTTTTGTAGGATGGTACCGTCGATATTAAGGTTATAGATCTACAAACCATGATGGGTGGGAGCCCCATGGTCGACTTACTATACCTCATCTTCACCGGGTCTGATGACAAGTTCCGTGCACTGTACTACCAGAAACTACTACATCACTACTATACGGAGCTTCAAGCGGCTATGAAGAGACTACATTTGATACCCGAGAAGGTGTACTCCAGGGCGGACTTCGAGTATGAGTTGAAAGAGGTGACGTGAATTTTTAACACGCTTTTATTAGTCATTCACTTAATTAATTCCAAGAAAAATCAAAATACAACAAGACTTCATGACACTGTGAGCTCATTCTGCGTAAATAGTAACACCAACAATTCAACATAGTTCGGGTACTTTGAGATAACTTTCACTTCAAACTACAAGACAACAACCATCTTTAGTCTCCCCGTGACCATGGCTGCTGAAAAGCAACCGAAACGTCGGGATCAATGTAAAATATAAAATAAACCGCGATAGAATCCGTTAAAAATAATTTTATTTCAACGTTTTAATTAACTTGGTGTGCATGTTTGCAAGTATGTATGTTTGTGTGTAATGGAATATTTGAACGCGATTTTGGTGCACTGGCAAAAGTCGGATAGATTTGAAATTTTGCACACTAACAAGGACCGATGAAAATACAATAATAAAAAAAAAAACTAAGAAATCGAAAATAAATAATAGTAAAAAAAAAACCGGTTGTCGTTAAAGTCGGTTTACTGACGATAGTTGAACGTGACAACGTCATAAGAAAATACTAACTATATGTATAGCAGCAGTCCACGCGGACGCATCGCTTGCACTTCAAGCCCAGAGCGAGGTAACGCCGCATACGAGGTAACGGCATACGAGGTAACGCCGCATACGTCAGGTAACGGCATGTTACGTCATGTTTTTTCGTGCGTGCAGCCGGCTCATCGATTTATAAGACGTTGTCACGTCAAAAAAAAAATACACGCTTTAATAGAGGACCAACTTAAAATAATAATTGTTAAAAAGCGTGGGTTGCTCGAGGATTGTTGTAAGCACCCCACGCTTTTTAACAACCTATACTAATATTGTAAATGCGAAAGTAACTCTGTCTGTCTTTTATACTTTCACGCATAAACCACATAACTTCACGCCTGTATCCCCGAAGTGGTAGGCAGAGGTGTATTACACACCCACGATTCGCCAGTTATGTTAAGGTCCCAATGTAATAGAGGGCGAGCCTATTGCCATCTACCGGGCACATTATTAAGCGAGCGATAATTAACATTTATTAATGCACACATAACTACGAAAAGTCAGAGGTGTGTGCCCGGGGCGACTGGGGATCGAACTTGAGACCTCGTGTAATAAACTTTAATAAACCACTGAACTGATTTTGGCGAAAGTTGGTACAGAAGTGGACTAGAGCTTGGGAATGGACATTAATATTGATCGCTTAAGCGCATATAGCGTAAGCTTTTGTATACAGCGGCGATAGCCCAGTGGTGTACGTAACAGACTGCCGTGAATAGCAGCGATAGCCCAGTGGTGTCCGTAACGGACTGCCGTGACGAGGTCTCGAGTTCGATCCCCAGTCACCCTTCTCCCCAGATCCCCAGTTCTTAGAGTGGGGGTTACCTCTATGGAGGAGCATCTCTAAATTCGTTACAAATATCGCAAATTATAGGTACACCCATAAGAAACTACTGCCTCGTTGATCTCGTGGCTAAGTATCGCTTCATGAGGCCTTGGGTTCAATACACGAGTCGAACAGTGTCATTAGGTTCTTCTGTTGACGCAATTCTTTATATTCAAAGTTTAAAAAAGTGTCCGGTTAACGGCAAAAGGATATATACGAGAAATTCCTTAACCACGACCAAAACAACAATAAAATACACACCTGACTTCCCAAAATTTAAATAAATAAGAAATGTCTAAATTATTTCAGAAACTACCCTTCGGTCTAACAATCGCTGTGTTCACACTACCCATTGTCATGACGGCACCAGAAGATGCCGCTAAACTCAACGAGGATCTGGATATAGCCACCTTCTCTATGAAAATGAGCAACGACCTATATTCCGAGCGGCTGAACGGAATTGTGAATGACTATGTCAAGTGGGGCATACTAAAATAGTGATAATAATTAAATACATGTGTAGCTGCCAGCGTCGTTAACTTGGCACGTCGCGCGTCATCGTGAACAAGACTGATAGTTGCTTCGGTCTTGTATAGCGGTCTCTTTCTCACAGTGCATATCTTCAGCTTGATCTCTTTTCAGAGCAGTTTCAAAACAGTTTTAACTATTCTGTTAAGGTACAAGTCCGATCTACGATAGAGAGAGAAGAGAATGAAAGAGAGAACCGAAGAAATCTGCAGGCCCACCATGAAACGTACATCCGCAATTGCGGACTGAAATTTCGGGAAATTGGTACCATGAAACGCATTTATCCAGCAATTGAGCCCGAAGACGGCACGTGACAGTTCATTCAGCCTAAACCCTACCATGAAACGGACCGACACCGCATAATTTTCGGAATTTTGACTGTCCGCCAAAAAATAAATAAATGAAAACACGAAAAGTTCGATTATGCTTATTATCCAATACAAAGAAATGTATTTTTTAATGTTTGGTGGTATAGTTCATTATTTAATAGAAATATATTGTGAACAAAAACCTCCTTGATATGTTTGATTCCCGAACATACTTTATGGTCCCGACCGATAGAACAAAATCCGAAGTAACTTCATGGTACCTAAGTGAGACTTCTTTCGTTCGTGTTTCGTGCGGGCCCGGAATTGCGGATGTACGTTTCATGGTTGGCCTACTGATATTAGCCGTACCAACTATTAGGTAGTATGTGGCCGTATTCTCATTCGTCTCACCTACTACGTGCCAAAGCCAAATTAAAAGCTAGGTCCTGAAATGGTTGTGTGGTGGATGTTCGTGAAATAAACGAAGATGCATGAACACATTGACAATTTTCTTTTTGTCTTTCTAACATTATATCAATTTACAAGGGTCTGAAGTTGTTTGTATCGTTCTTTTATTCCTAGGCTGAGTCAGATTAGAGACAGGACAGTCTTAAGACATACTTGTCGTGATGTGTCTTGTCGGTATTGGACAGCTTTGTTTTGTTCGAAGTATGCACACTTTCATATGATTTTGTAGAGTGCAGTAGTCTGTCTTAAGACTTTTGTCTCTAAAGAGCGCTTACCCATGTCGTTTTGGAAAAGGCTGTCGGAACGCGTTCCGTTATAAAAGCATTCTGTCATTATGACATTTAGATCGCAGTGCGATCCATCGATAATCGACTTGACTCGATCTCATAAGTCGCTTAGAAGTAGTAGTGAGATAATGTCTATCTACGTTACCTCAATTGCGATAGTTATTTAGATATCTAATAATTTTATTGAATTAGTAAACTGACTTTGGTGAAATTCAAACGTAGCGATCTGCTTAGCGCTTTTATTAACATATCTTCGTAAATATTGTTTAAAAATGTTCTAGTTAATCACTAAAATGGCGATAAGAACAAATTTTGTACAAACTTTTGCTAAAAATCGCTATAGAACACAATTTCGTAGACTACGATATAAAAGTTGAACCGGATTCCAGTAGTGGCGCTAACTACTCTTCATCTTTTAATAGTATCGATTAAAGAAGACGGAGTCAAAGTCAAAGTCAAAAACCATTTATTCTGTATAGACCATTAATACGGAACTTACAAAACGAAAAAAATAAATAATCGAATGTTTGGCAAATGGACCACCGGTTCGAAACGCGGCCCTGTCCTCAGAAGACTCCGGCAAGAAACTCAGCGGGCTGTTTTTTTTTGGTCTATTTACAAACAAATTTACTTATCCTAAGTACAATATTTCGTTTGAGTAGCATAGAGAGAGAGCAAACAGTTCATATCCAAGCTTGTTTTTCGTCTAAATAGTCTTGAATTTTATAATAGCCTTTTTGGCAGAGTTTACTTTTAATTTGGCTGTTAAACTTATGAAGAGGTAGATTCTTCATTTCACTAGGAAGCTTGTTGTAGAAGCGTATACAGTTACCCTGAAAGGAATTACTAATCTTGTGGAGTGGACTATATTACAAACCACAAGATTGATTTTATGTCTAGTATTTATGTGTATATCACAAAGCCTTAAAAATTGGAAATGTTTCTTCTAACATACAAAAGATTTTCAAAAATATATTGGGGAACTACAGTTAGAATGTTTATTTCTTTGAACTTTTCTCGGAGGGAGACTCTTGGGCTCAACTTATAAATTGCCCGCACCGTCCGCTTTTGCAGTACATAGATTGTATTTAAATCTGCGGCATTACCCCAAAGGAGAATGCCGTAGCTCATAATACTATGGAAATAACTGAAATAAACTACATATTCTAGTGGTATCTATGTCTGTTAAAGTCCTAATCTTTTTCACAGCGTAGGAAGCAGAACTTAACCTACTAGTTATTTTTTCAATATGTGAATTACCCTTTACCTGTTTGCAAAGACTGCGACTATGGAAGAATATAAACGAATGCAAGCGCCGAAACTTTACCAAACAGAAATCATTGCTAATACGGAATTATTGAACGTTTCCGAAAGCTTGCAAGATTACCATGAAGTACCCCAAGAACTCCGGCTGACATTGTTCAAATTTTACGGTTGTAATCCTACATTATACTAGGACGGTTACCAGCTTCGCAATCAACCCAAACTTAAGCGTAGCGAGATTTGCCTATCCAACAATAGGTCAACGTGACCGGTCGACTCTTTCCATTGATTTGGTTTTTCGGTGATTATTCCTCGATGGTAAGACCGATCTGGACATTCGACCCCTTACGACACTCAGTAATGTATACTTGATCACCGTGGCAAATTTGGTCGGGATCGGTCAAACGGTCTCGGAGGAGTATCATTTGTTTGAAATGCAACTTTGAAACCAAAGACGCTTCGCTCGCCTTCGGCTCGCTACACTTAATAAAGAAATCCCTGT
This sequence comes from Cybosia mesomella, assembly GCA_946251805.1. Classification (NCBI taxonomy): domain Eukaryota; kingdom Metazoa; phylum Arthropoda; class Insecta; order Lepidoptera; family Erebidae; genus Cybosia; species Cybosia mesomella. The sequence goes on from OX276405.1 coordinate 1,694,811, forward strand.
TCTGGACAATCCTTTTGTGATAAGATATCAATCAATCGATAGATTTAGATTAGATTGGGAATACGCAGCTTCTGCTGTTACAGAAATGGCATGCACATTTATTTTCGTATAGCAAATACTATTCTGAGCGAGTTCAATTGGAGTATGGAGAGTAGAGTATTTCAAAGTGCTAAGCCAAAGAGCCATCGGTGTAGTTTAGCAGAAGTACTGAGATAAATTGACAAGATTTTAAGGAGAAAAGTTTAGTCAGTTTTTTCGCCAACTCCAAAACCAGCGTTGGTGTACGGAGATTATGGAAGTATCAAATTACTACTTCCATAATCTCCATACTATAAGACTCGAGATTTAAGTTAATCTAGATCTCAAACTATTCTTTAATTTCAAGAGATATTTTAAGAACAGATTACATATCTATCAAGTACAATTTTATTGCACAATCGACTTATGGTGATCGTGTTCTGGCTGTTAATGTAATGTTTCATTGAATTTACACTTGATGGGGAAATTTCTATGAAAATGGAGTTATAACATCATTCATGGTTTCCGGAGTTCGAACGATACATGGTAGATGGCTCATACATCGCCTTAAGACATAATATGACTGTAGTTCAGAAGGCGGAGTATTTTCCTTAGAAAAGTGCTGTCCCAGGAATTGGCGGTAGAGAAAACCCATCAGTAAAGTAGTCCTCTGGATGGCCTTTGAAGATCTAAATGAAGATTTAGATCGGAAAAAGAGAACATCTAGAACGGGACTTGAACCCGCGACCAGTCTTAAGACGTATATAATATATCGGAGAATTTCGAATATCTGGGACGTGTCTAGATAGCTCACCTGGTCAGAGCATTCCCCCTGTAAGGGACTGGTCGCGGGTTCAAGTCCCGTTCTAGATGTTCTCTGTTTCAGATCTAAATCTTTAGAAGAAGTAAGCATACAAAATGCTTAAAAATTTAATTGAATCTAAATGAAGAGTTCGACATCGTAAGCTGGATCAAATGAAAAAATACCAATTACTGAAACGTGCGCACAGACACACGCATATCATAACTACGAGTATGTTGTCAATTTAGTTGTTAAGCGTAAATAATATCACATTTATCTATGTTATCTTAATTTCGATAACTATAAAGATATCTTATAATTTTATTATCATAGCGATTTTAATATACTACCGTGTTGTACAGTTACGTCGTAATACGTGTCGCGTCAATCAGCGGTTAGCACCATTTTGTTAATATATTAGAGTTTCCAAAAGTTTCAAGTGAATTTATAACCAAAATGGCAGAAGTCGATCTTAATCAAGTCCTTCACAAGCTTCTACACAAAATCGCTGCAGAACACAATTTCGTAGACTACGATATAAAAGTTGAACCGGTATCCAGCGGCGGCGCCAACTACACTTCAACTTTGAATGCTATCACGATTACAGAAGGTGGCAATACTCATCATCTGTTTGCAAAGACTGCAGCTATGGGAGAAGAAATGCGAGCGCAAGCTCCAGGTTTTTACAATGCTGAACTCTATGTTTATAAGGAATTATCTAAGGTATACGAAAGCTTGCAGGACCGCCATGAAGTGTCACAGGAACACAGGCTAATATTATCTAAATTCTACGGTTGTAATCCTAAAGTAAATGAAGAAATTCTTGTTTTGGAGAACCTCGTTGCGAAAGGATATGACTCTTTCGACAGGTTTAAGTCGATCGATTGGGAATACGCGGCTTCTGCTGTAACAGAACTGGCCAGACTACACGCACTATCATGTGCGTACAGCGAATACTATCCAGAGGATTTCAAGAATATTTTTAATTATCTCAAGTTTGAATGGGATATGGAGAATGGGCCTATGGGAGAATATTTTAAATTGGTGAGTCAAAGAGCCCTCACTGTAGTTCAAGAGAAGTACAGGGACAAGTTGAAAAGATTTTTCGAAAGATTTGGAGCGGCAAAGTTCCGAGAACTTTTTTCATCAAGCCGAAAACCAATGTTGGTGCACGGAGATTATAGACCCAGTAACTTGATGCACAAAACTCGAGATGTAAGTAAATTCAGCTTTGAAACTTTCCTTTGCATTTTTCGAGTTAGTATTAGAAAGAAAGATGGTATAAATTGTTAAAAAAATTAAAGTTTAAAACACGGTATACTTTGTTTTACAAGACGATCTGTTGATTGCGATCGTAATGATAAATAGACAATGATCTCCAACTAGTGTGATCGAAAACTTTAACAAACACGGTATTCAAGTTTCGTTAAAACTATAAAACTATCCCTGCAATTGTTTATGTATGTTAGTTAGTTAGTTAGTTTACCTGGGCTGTTCCGCACTTAGCCTCTTGATTGGGCCATTGTGCGTAGCATCTTACCTCTCACTCCAACCAACCCAGATCTTCCCAAAAAGCCAGCAGCCTTTTCAGGTTTCCACATGCTTCCCGGAGAGACGTTGGTGACTGGAGGAATTTCGCCCGTTGTTCGGCCACGCTCATGCACTCTGTAAGCACATGATGTGGCGTTTCTTCTGCCCCCATGCAGCCTCTGCACAGGGGGCTGTCCGTCACACCTATTGTAAATAGATGCTTGTTTAGAGGACAGTGACCGGTCAAGATGCCTATGACCTTGCGGATCTGGTCCCTTTTTAATCTAATGAAGTTTCGGCTAAACGTTTTTGATGCTACCGGAACTGCATTCTTTGTTTGCCTGCATCCTTCAATGTTTGTCCATTCTTTTTGATGGGTTTCTTCCGTGTTTTTCCGCAGCCAAGTTTTGACCTGTGCTTGAGGTATAGGTAGTATTGGTTCCGGTCCATATACTGTTGCCCCTGATCCTCTCTTGGCCAATTCATCGGCTGCGTCGTTGCCGAGGGAGTTGCTGTGTCCCTTGATCCATTGCAGCGTGACCTTGTTTGTGTTTGCAATGGATTGGAGTGTATTGTGACATTCCAATATGAGGACAGAGGTTATGGTGTTGCTTTTCAGAGCTTGGAGTACGGATGCACTGTCTGATATGATCTTTATATCTAGATCTTTGACGTCTCTGGCGGCAATCGTCTCCGCTGCTCTCGTTATGCCAATACATTCAGCTTGGAATATTGTACTTAGCTTGTCCAGGGTGGTTGTTATTTTGATGTTTAGGTCATTCGAGAAGACACCTGCTCCGGTACCATATGTGGTTTTAGAGCCGTCTGTGTATATCCTAACTTCTTTGACGCCAGAGCTGTCTCTTTTTTCTTCGGTAAGTTGAATATGATAATTCCTTTCGAAGACGTGGTGACATGGTATTCTGTCTACGGGCGCCTCAAGAAGTGGTATCTTCTTTAGGATTCTCTGTAGAATTTTTGAATGCTTTGTTCCAGTATTCTCTTTCCAGAGCCCATTACTTTTCAGTCTTAAGGCTGCTGCCTTGGCCTCCTCCTGTATGATTAGATGCAGCGGTCTCAGGTTTAGGAGGTGCTCTAGTGCGGCTGATGGAGTGGTTCTCATGCATCCAGTGGCTGCTGTACTCGCTAGGCGTTGTAGACTCTGGAGCTTTTCTTTCACAGTGATCAGTTCTGTTCTGGGCCACCATACAACTGATCCATAGGTTAGAGAAGGCCTGATAATTGCCGTATACAGCCAAAGTGTTATCTTTGTGTTAAGACCCCAGTTCTTACCAACGAGTCTTCTGCATTGCCAAAAAGTTATGCAGGCCTTTTTCATTTTAGCATTTATGTGGCTAGTCCAATTCAACTTATTGTCAAGTATGATGCCCAGATATTTAACTTGAGTTGTTAGGGCTAGTTTGGTATTAAATAGTTTTGGTAGTTGTAGTTCTGGTAACTTTCTTTTGTTGGTGAAAAGGATAAGTTCTGTTTTTGTCGGGTTTACTGATAATCGGTGTTCTTCGCACCATTCTTCCACAATCTGAAGGGCTGAGCGCATGACTTTGCATAGCACGTTCTCCGCCGTTCCGCTTATTAGTATTGCAAGATCATCCGCATACCCGATGGTGGTGTATCTTCTCTCATTTAGTCTCTTTAGAAGACTGTCTACTACTATGTTCCATAAGAGTGGTGATAGGACGCCTCCCTGGGGGCATCCTCTGACTACCTTTGCTCTTGTGATGGTGTTACTCATCACTATCTGGACTGCTCTTTTGCTTATCAGCTGAGTGATCCAGTCCCTTATGGCTGGTTCTACCTTACGCTTCCGTAAGGCTTCGTTAATGCTGCTGTGTACCGTTTTGTCGAAAGCCCCTTCTATATCTATGAAAGTAGCTAGTGTTGAGGCTTTGTTTGTGATAGCCGATTCTATCCTGTGCACTACCGTGTGTAGTGCAGACTCTGTTGATCTACCTTTCCTGTATGCGTGTTGCTGAGGATGTAGTGGGTTGTCTTTTAGTGTTCCATCCCTTAGGTATCGATCTACTAGTCTCTCCAACGTTTTAAGGAGGAATGATGTGAGACTAATGGGCCTGAATGATTTGGGATGTGTGTAGTCCTCCTTACCTGGTTTTGGTAGGAAGACTACTTTTGCCTCTCTCCATAATCTGGGTATGTATTTGAAGGCAATGCAGGCCCTGTAGATTGGGAGTAGATATTTTGCTATTCTTGTCAGTTGCCATTGTAGTAGTGCTGGGAATATTCCATCCAGCCCTGCAGACTTAAAGGGTTTGAAGGTTTTTATGGCCCACTCTATTTTGTCTGCAGTTACTACCTTGTTTGCGATTTCCCATTCTTGGGTTGTTGGTACACTATAGTGTTCTGGTGGCCAGTCAATGGAAACGATGGATGGTGTGACTTGACAGCCAGGGAAGTGTGTTTCCAGCAGTACTGCGCTGGTTTCATTTTCCGTATTAGTGTAAGTGCCGTCTTCTCTCTTAAGTGAGCCCATGAGGTTGAGTTCACCTTTGGCCAGGACTTTCCTTACTCTTGCGGCTTGGTTTGTCGAGTTTATGCTACTACAGAAACTCTGCCAGGCCTCAGTTCTACGATACCTGATGCGTTTCTTGTAGTATTTTTGTGCATTTTTGTATCTGTCCCAGTCCTCAGGGGTTCTGGTGTTTTTTGCTCGGTTGTAGAGCTTTCTCAGGCCTCCACGTAGTCGCTCGAGTTCTGGCCCCCACCAGGAGCTCTTTTCTGGACCTTTGGGTGTTACAACAGGACACGCTGGCTCGTAGCTTTCCAGCAGAGCTGCAGTGATAGAATGTACGTTGTGTTCTATATTATCTGTACTAAGTGTTGTGTCGGGTAGTTGTGAATCACTTAGTGCCTTGTTTAGTGAATTTGTGTACCGTGCTATATCTGTTTTGCGGGGGTTACGATATGGAACAGGGTCTGCTAGTTTACATTGAATTTGAAAGCAGATTCGGCGATGGTCCGCAAAGGATGGTTCCTTTGACACATGCCAACCCTTAATGAGGTTTGCTGCCGAGTGTGTTGCCAATGTGATATCTACTATGGTCTGACACCATGAGGTTACGAAAGTAGGTTCCGTACCTATATTTATAATGTGTAGGTTGGTTTGGAATAAGTATTCGGTTAGTAACTCACCTCTCTTGTTCGCGTCCTTACTTCCCCACAGAGGATGGTGAGCATTGCAGTCAGCGCCGATGATTAAATCCCAGGTGTGAGCCTCGCAGTGTTGTACCAGGTCGGCTAGCTCCTTTGGAGGTGGTTCGCCTTCGCCCGGCATATACACTGAAGCTAGTACTAGGATGGTTGCATTATCTGAGTGGATTTTCACAGCAGTGAGATCTCTAGAACAGAATTGGTTAAGTAAAGTGGTGTTTATAGCGTTAGGTACGAAGATGCAGGTTCTCGGTTTTTCAACCGTCGTATCTCGTATTAACTTACCGCCTATGTTATTTAGACCGCAGATGTAGTTCTTATTTATCCAGGGCTCCTGGATTAGGGCTACGGTCTTTTTGCTTACCTCCAGCACTCTGCGTAGAGTGACCGTTGCTGCTTGTTTGTGCTGGAGGTTTGTTTGGATGATGTTTACTGGATCAGGGGCTGTTAAGGACGTCATCATCATCATCGCTGATGTGTCCTCCCTGTGTCAGCGGCGAGCTACTTTCCAGCTCGCTCTTACTCTTTCGAGGAGCCTCTTTTTTTTGCTCTTGAGCTGTAGCTGCCGCTGTTGCTTCCCCGGCCTGCGCTTCTTCTTGGGAGAAGAAGCGAATATACCCACTTCCCGACATGTGGGCAACTCGGCGGTCTCTCCTGGTTATCGCCTCTTTCTGGTCCTCGGGAATTCCCAGAATTAGGTGAACCACCTTCTCTTTGGAGTTCGGGTCGGTGGTTTGGTCGTCCACTGTCATGTCGTAACACTGCCAGGTATCTACTTTGTACCAAGGGTTTTGGGCCCAAAGCACTCTGCGCAGTGTTACGGCTTCGGTGATGCGGGTGTGGAGAAGAAGCCCAGCTTTCAGTCGCTTCTTCATGTCGGACTGCTTTATGACAGCCAAGGTGGTTTCGGGTATCGGGGACGTTATGCTTCTTACAGCTTTTTCAAGCCACGTAAGAGCATTGTCGTCTTCACACCACATCGCCAGCACGCCTTCCAATAGGAAGGGTCGTCCGCGGAAAGATGGAGCTTGCGCACCCGAAATCGTTGACGACAACACCGACTGCAGGATGCTGTCGTCAATGGCCTCCCTAAGCTGGTCTGCCTGGGTTTTGGTGAGGTCCCTCGGCGGAACGGTAGTGACCGCTACTCGCAGATGCGACTGACTGGCGTCCGCGTAGCTTACCGTCCGCTTGGTGCGCGGGTCAGTTTTCGCGCGTTTGGCTTCCCCTCTGGGGGACCGGGTATCATCCAGACGAGCGCGCTTCGAAGAAACTCGCTCGTTCTGGACGGGCCCTGCCCCCTTTTGTTCCTTTTCAGGAAAATTGGGAGCCGTCGCGGCGTTCCGTTGACCTCGGGCACCTCTGGGTTTCCTCCTGTGTTTCTTACTCAGTGGTGGTGGAGCGGCTGTGGCTACTGCCGTCCCCTTTGAGGTTGATGGTGTGGGTTCGCGCTGCGTTTCCGCTGCTGCGGCACCCAACCCTGTCGTCGTTTTTTTAGGTTGCAAGACCTCCCTTCTCGCGCGCCTGTTGGGGCGACTGCGTTCTGTTCGGCCGAGCCCTTTTTCGGTAGTGGCCGCCTTCGGCTGAGCATCCCTTTTGCAAGGGCGCTTGTGGCCGACGACGGTCCATTGTATGACGCTCGTGGCGTCAGATTTTGGGATAGCCTCCGAGAGGCTGGACAGGTCCAGGCTTGCGCCCGGTCCTGAACACAGGGTGCCCCCCCCAGAATACGAGGGGCAGACTGAGCTGGTAGGCTCAGTGAGGGATTCTCCGCAAGCGGTACCCTCCTGGGGTAGTTTTTCTTTGACCTGTGTTGACATTGTTTTTTAGGAGCAGAGGCTTACTCACACTACCTGCCCTAGGTGCGTGTGGTACAGCTTTCTGGGGCAATTTAGTGCCCCACGGCAATGTCTACCGGGGTGTGGTTTTAGGCCGCCACGGTTCGGCACACATTAAAATAGGTACATATATATAATAGATATATAAAGAAAAAATAAATTTAAGGGAGAGATACATATATAAGTTGTTATAATATATAAATAAACCATTACATAAATAAACAATTTCATGCGCCTGGAGGTTTCTGTTACGTCTATTTCTTGGGAATTAGACCAATAACGGGACGACAACCTCGGGAAGGATAGTCCACCAGACTTGCTTTGAGGATCTACACGACCTGCGCTCTCCCTCAAGACCACGTCCCCCTACCCCTCAGAAGGATGGGTAGGGTAGGTCCATGCTAAGGTTTCGGGTAATAGTACCATCACAGAAACATTAGCATGTCCCCGTCCCTTGTTTATGTATGATGATAATGTTAAGATCATCATCTTGAATTTACGTCATCATAAGAAGTATCGAACGTTACATCATTTAAAGTCGCTTATTGTTTATGTGTCACAAAATTAGGTCTCTGAATTTTTTGAGATGACTTGGTATCGACAAAATATGTATTTGAAACAAAAAAAAAATATCAGGTAAAATAAAAGACGGATACTTATCAGAATGTGATTGTCAAGCATTATCCTTCAAGATTTTTACTTGTAGTTTGCTATCGGGATCTAGATTTTTTAAATTTATTTTCTTAGAATTTTGAGACAGTATAGATTGACTGGTTAAAGTGTAATAGTTATTTGTTATACAAGAGTGCAAAGTTGCTTTTTAACTGCGTGCTCGATTTTGATGACCGAGCAAGCGAAGGATTCTAAAATTGAGTTACAATCCTGAGCGTTAGCGAGGGAATCAAAAGAGCACAAGGTGAAAAATCTTTGGACTTGAGTGCAACACGTAACTTTTCATTCCACCTCAGCGAGGAAATGACTAAATGCAAAAAAAAAAGACATTTACAATCACAGAATACTTTTATTTTAGTTTAGGTATTAACTACTAGTATTACCACAGATAATAAATTATAATTCTTATATTATTACAGAATAATCTTTAAATTATAACAAATAATACTCAGGTATAATTAAGAAAAATTGAAAGTAACGTTACAAGATGAGTGTAATATTTAAAAAAAAAAAAAAAATAGAGGTACTGCGGCGTCTGCAGACCCGAGACGGCGTGCGGTTTTAGTCGGTTCAAGCCCGACATAACCGCCCTCGCTGGCCGGCGGGGGTGTATCCGAGGGGATTTCCGCACGAAAAAAAAAAAAAAAGGTACTGTAAGGTTGGGGTGCTTGGTTGGGGACCTCCACGCGGTGCACCCTGTGCAACGGATACGGCAGCGCCTCTCTCCTAGGGTGGGAGAGACGCTGCCGCCTACGGCCAACTCCGACCGAGGCGAGGACTGTTCGGAAGCTTTCCACGTGTCCCTCTGATTAGCAGATGGCACAGTGGAGAGCAAGTAAGGGGGCCATCTCGAAACCGGAGATGGCCCAGGGTCAGTCGGGGTGCGAGGGATATGCTCTATGGGTAACCTTACACCCCGGCGTCTTAAGACCCGAAACGGCGTGCGGTTTTAGTCGGTGTAAGCCCGACATATCCACCCCCGCTGGCCGGCGGGGGGGTATCCGAAGGGAATTCCACACGAAAAAAAAAAAGGTACTGTAAGGTTGGGGTGCTTGGTTGGGGACCTCCATGTGGTGCACCCTGGGCAACGGAGACGGCAGCGCCTCTCTCCTAGGGTGGCAGAGACGCTGCCGCCTACGGCCAACTCCGACCGAGGCGGGGACGGCCCTGTTGAGGGCTGTTCGGAAGCTTTCCACGTGTCCCTCTGATTAGCAGATGGCACAGTGGAGAGCAAGTAAGGGGGCCATCTCGAAACCGGAGATGGCCCAGGGTCAGTCGGGGTGCGAGGGATATGCTCTATGGGTAACCTTACACCCCGGCGTCTTAAGACCCGAGACGCCGTGCGGTTTTAGTCGGTGCAAGCCCGACATAACCGCCCCCGTTGGGCGGCGGGGGGTATCTAGAGATTTCCGCACGAAAAAAAAAAAAAAAAAAAGGTACTGTAAGGTTCATTCGGGGTGCGAGGGATATGCTCTATGGGCAACCTTACACCCCGGCGTCTGTAGACCCGAGACGGCGTGCGGTTTTAGTCGGTTCAAGCCCGACATAACCGCCCCCGCTGGCACGCGGGGGGTATCCGAAGGGATTTCCGCACGAAAAAAAAAATAAAAAAGGTACTGTAATGTTGGTGTTAGTAACTTGTGTACTGTTTTTTGGTAAACTATCTGTCATACTTAATAGTATCCGAGTCAGCGGATTCCCTTGGCGTAAATGTTGGCGAGAGAGGCTCAGGTGTATCGTAACGGCTCATTTTTGATGTAGAAGGGCCAGTCCAAGGATCTGTCTGAGGCTCTTTCAATGTAATGGCTCCTACGATGCCTTTACATATTTTAGACTTGTTTTGGATGTTTGGATTGGATCCTCTATGTATCTAAGTGGCGATAGCCCAGTGGTGTACGTAACGGACTGCTGAGACGAGGTCTCGAGTTCGATGCCCAGTCGCCCCGGGCACACACCTCTGACTTTTCGTAGTTTTGTGTGCATTAATAAATGTTAATTATCGCTCGCTTAATAATGTGCCCGGTAGATGGCAATAGGCTCGCCCCCTATTACATTGGGACCTTAAAATAACTGGCGAATCGTGGGTGTGTAATACACCTCTGCCTACCCCTTCGGGGATACAGGCGTGAAGTTATGGAGTTATGTTATATGTCCTCTATGTATCCTTCTACAACCGGCATGGCATAAGGGACAGGAGATCAGCTCCTGAATCTGCCAAATGTGTGGCTGAAGTTCGTCGGAAACAATGACCCGTGTACAGTGTTCAGTGCGTGAACCGAGCGAGCGCAGTAATAAAAAAAAAACATATAACAGCTCTGCTACCAGTCTCCTTTAACCCGGAGACAAGGGTGAGGAGTAAGACCACGAGCGGGTAGGATTCAAAATACCTCAATTTTAGAATAACCGGTTAATGGAACCGACCAAAACCTCACGGGTACAAACAAATCAAATCATACGGTACTGTGACGTCGGGGGGTTAGACTTCACAGCCTTTCGTGATAATTAAATGATACTGCAAATAATTATATATTTTATAGCATTCATTTTTTCACACAAATCCTATCAACGAGTTTTAGGGGATTTTAAGTTTTACTATATGAACTAGGGGAGGAACGCGGATTCTGGACGGGTAATGAGCCTAAGATACAACTTCCTTCACGATATTTTCCACTTCTCGATCAAATTCCCTCTGGTGCCCTCTCCAACTTGATGTGTCATCCCCTTTGTTTTTTCCTAGCTCCGAATTTGATTCTACAGTTTATTTTACTATCGCTGACGCATGATGGCCAGGGAATTATCTATAGTGCTCGAAGGAGTCCGAACACTACAGTACTTTCAATTTTATAGCAAGTAAACACAAATAAATATTTATTCCGACCTCCCGGCGGGTCCAATCAAAATGAATAAACAACAATTCAAAGTTAAACAGATTTTTAGCACGTACTTGTTTCAATAGTCAAATTAAGCCGTATTGACACCCGATCGAAATCGACTAGAAAATATTTTAATTATAATAACAATTTTAAAATAGTCCAATTCAATTGCTCCAAAAGGCAGAATAATACCGATAAATTAACACCCAAAATGGCGGATTCTACCGCGTGTTAAGTTTCAACTTGCACACCAAAGTTAAATCAATCCAGTAATTATCGTTAACAATACACGAAATATATTAATAAATGGGTTTCACTGACCTTCTATGGACCGGGAATCCGGAAAAGTAGCAAAGATTGGAAGGAGTGCCTATCTAATGTGTCTGGTATGTCTAACTATATGTGACATGAATGTACGTGTGATTGAATATACAATAAACTAATTATGCAGTAAAATAAAATGTGATGTTTACTTTCCATAATATGAGTGCTCCACCGCCGCAATTGTTCCAAGTCCAACGAACGCGATGGGCGTATTAACTTAGTTTTTACAAAGAGATAACTATCTCGATTCTTAATTTTCACCAATAAATCAACAATCAACAAACAAAATCAAACAATGGTCTTTCAAAGCGCGTGGCAATAGCCAATCAAGAAAAGTGCGAACACAGGGTCTACCAACGGGCTAACGAGCCCGACCCTACCAAAACCTCACGAGCACATGGTCCACCAACAAGCCAACGAGCGCAGACCCTCACAAAGCGACGTCTCGCTGTACTCGGCGCTCAACTCGCCATGTACAGGCGTCAAGTTCACGTACAATAATGCGCGGGTACTTAAAAAAAATATGATTGATGTTGGTCCTATCAATACGCGGTACCAACATCAAAACAAAAATACTTACCGATTAAAACTAAACAACGGGGGTTCTGGAAGTTCAAGAAAAGTTGCTATTTCTCGTGGGATCCTGCCAATTTTATTAGCACCCATAGGCTCTCTGACACACTTTTCTTTGCGATATTGTAAAAAAATCGATTGAATTGGGTGTTCGTAAGGCTTGATATTACTCAAAAAAAATTACGTATTCCTTGCGAATGAAGAAGTTGCGGTCTCTTTTTGTCTTTGTATTAGGTACCTAAATTAATTAATAGTAAGGCATCTGAATGTTTCTCTATGCTTCTGACATTGTGTTAGTTCATTAGTTCGACATGCTCCGTTTATACCAATAATAAGAACAACTTGTAACGTAAAGAGTATTCTAGTAGTGTGCCGGCTTTCTTGGGGTCAGCGCATGGGGTGTCGGGCCTTGTCACTTTAATTCTTGGCTCCAATGGTGACGGGGTGAGCGTGCCTTTTGCAGCTGATGCCGAGTCAGTTTGGGTGGTCCGCAGTTCGGGAGCGGCGAGCCCTGTTTCTCGTTGTGTTCAGCGCGCTTGGGACGACGTTGTTGCTGGGCAGGTTAAGGCCCAATTGATGGAGGGTGCCTCAGGAGCTGATGTGGCCAGACTTCGAGCTGTGGCTCAGCCGGAATCGGGAGCATGGCTGCACGCACTGCCTTCACCTCACCTAGGGACCTTGCTAGACGACGACTCATTGCGTGTGGCGGTGGCGCTCCGCCTGGGCTGCAGGGTGTGCGAATCCCATAGATGCACCTGTGGTTCCATGGTGGAGGCCGATGGTCACCATGCACTGAGTTGTCGTAGGTGCGCAGGTAGGTTCCCGCGTCACCATGCTCTCAACGACATAGTCCGGAGGGCCCTGGCTTCGGCGGATGTCCCGTGCCTGCTTGAGCCGCCCGGTCTTAGCAGGTCTGATGGCAGGAGGCCGGATGGTATGACTTTGGTGCCATGGAAGAGCGGTAAGTGCCTGATATGGGACGCCACGTGCGTCAGCACTGTCGCTCCAAGCCACCTCGGTCGTACGGTCCGGTTTCCGGCCGCTGCTGCCGAGGATGCAGCTGCTGGGAAACGGCTCAAGTACGAGGCGTTACAGGCCCGGTATCACTTCGTTCCCTTCGCGGTGGAGACGATGGGTTGTTGGAGCGTGGAAGCAAAACGCTTTGTGGAGGACATAGGGCGTAGATTGAGAGAGAAGTCGGGTGACTCCCGCGCCGGATCGTACCTGGTGCAGAGGCTGGCCATCGCCATTCAAAGAGGTAATGCCGCCAGTGTGATGGGCACTTTTGCACCAGGTACAGGTTTGGGCGGTCTTTCTTTAGACGACCATAAATAACTATTTATGTAATTTAGTTTATAAGGTTTTGATAAAATAGTAAATTTTCTAGTAGATAAATTAATAAAATTGATAGGCATGCATAAATATGCCTATCAACATCTACTAAGTACGTATAAGATTATGTTAAGTAGTTGATTAATATAGGTACTTAAGTAGATACTGAATGTGCAACTGACTTACTTTTGCCGCCAAATATAATCAGGTGCTTCGTTAGGAAACTTTTCAATTTCAGATGCTGTGAAAACCTTCGATTTTTTGGTTGATGACCAGATGAGGCTATTTTTTTAAATGTCACTAATTTAGTATAGGTGTCGATATATATGTCTTTTTTATCTTTATTGTTGCTTTTAGCATTGAATACGTACTTCATAGAGTGCTTGATTTCTTGGTCTCGGTTAATTCAATAAATTATGCCAGCAAATTTTTTTCTGACAAAGTTTTGGCTCCTTTAGCTAGTCGCCACGTGTTAAACATATCGTACTGTTTCAAATACTTCTCGCTCGATTGTTGAGGCAGAAAGATCATTTGCGCATTATTAACAGTTTCAGTTAATTCTGTCGGCGTCAAATAAACTTCTTCGTCGCTAGAATCACTTATTTTAGGTTTTTCAGTTGTTTTCAAGTTTCTTGTTTTTAATCTCAGGATAAGACGTGAAAAGAAAGTGGCGCGCGCAAAACAAATTAAAAAAAGTATAAGTAAAGTACAAATATCATGATTTGTGACGTTCTGTCGGACAGCATCAGAAATGCGCATGAGCAATCTCCATGGCTCCGAGGTATAGGCCTCGGATGATTTTATTATTGTTGTGAAATAATAAACTATTTTGTGATATTTTTAGTAAATATTTTTATATTAACTTTTTTATTTTGGTCATACTTACCATTACATATGATTTTTCAGCTTAGGTGGACAAGATTAAGTTTTGGTGGTGTGTTTTCAGTTTCAGTGGTCTAATTTCAGTTTTAGTGGCAGATACAACTTTAGTTACTATTATCTCCGTAACTATTGTTGCGATTGTTGACCAATTTACAAAATATATATTATATATGTTATAGTTTATTATGATTTCTTTTTAAGAATATTAGTAACCAAAATTACTAATATTCCACCTAACCCCTCCAGCTAAGCTAAATTGCTTGTGATAGGAGTGGGTTCACGTCGGTAGTGAAGTGGCCAGGATAGTAATGACCCATAAAACAAAAAAAAATGCGCCACATAAAAGTAAAAAAAATAATTGTGAAACACATTCGATCGGTCTTTGATACCTGTAGGCATATATAAAAGTAGACGAACACTTTTCGATTTATACGCCCAAAATCAGTACAGACTTGACGGTCGTTTCATTGAATATGTCAAAAATTAGTCTAAGGTATTCAAAAAAGTATATAGACAAGCGAAAGGCATTCATATTAAAAGGAAAATAATTGAGGCTCCCAATAAAATGAAAGAAACTTGGAAAGTTATTAAAAAAAAGTCTGGTAAATGTAAAATTAGGGATACTGTTACTACAATTAAATTAGAAAACAAGAATATAACCTATCCGAAGGATATTGTAAATGCTTTTGAAGATTATTTTACCAATATTCCATTGCAACTCACTTCCTCTATTAACTCTAGTGCTAACAGTGCTGTGGCCCTTGTTGAGAGTAATATTAGTTCTTCTAAATTTAACTTCAAACATATTGATCCCAATGACATTTTAAAAGCATTTAAAAATCTAAAAATAAAAATGACTGAGGATTACTGGGGCATGTCAGTTAGTTTAATTAGTCATATAATTAATATCATTGCACCTGATCTAGCACTCATATTTAATGCACGTATAGATGAAGGCACATTTCCTAATTTAATGAAACACAGTAAACTAATACCATTATTTAAGAAAGGATCTAAGTCGGAACTTGGAAACTACCGCCCCATCTCTATTTTGCCAGCCCTGAGTAAGGTGTTTGAGAGAGTGATGCTCAATCAGATGCAGCTGTACTTCAAGACCAACAATCTTTTCCATAGCCAACAATATGGCTTTACTGGCGGGAAATCTACCACCGATGCGGGAGTGGCTCTAGTCAGCCAAATTTATGACGCTTGGGAGGGATCGCAGGCTGCTATTGGGGTATTCTGTGATCTTTCTAAAGCATTTGATTGTGTTGACCATCAAACACTCTTGCTCAAGCTACGTCGATATGGTTTTGAGGAGAAATCAATAGAACTATTAAAGTCATATTTAACAGATAGGCTTCAGACTGTTGTTGTGAATAACGTCAAGTCAAATGGATCAAACGTCAAAATAGGCGTACCACAGGGATCAATCCTAGGACCTTTTCTCTTCTTGGTGTATGCTAATGACCTGCCTTATACGATCGAGGCTCAAGCTGGCATAGTATTGTTTGCAGATGATACATCACTGATATTCAAAGTAGATCGGCGTAGTACAGATGCGAGTAATATTAATAATATTTTGAACGCCATTTCAAATTGGTTTTGTGCAAATAACCTATTGTTGAATGCAGAAAAGACCAAATGCATTAAGTTTACACTGCCTAATGTGAGGCAAGCACACGTTAATGTCGTGCTGGAGGGGCAAAGGTTGGAATTTGTAAATAGCACTACTTTTCTAGGCATAACACTAGATTCGAAATTGCAATGGGGTGACCATATCACTATTTTGGCCAATAAACTCAGTTCTGCTGCTTATGCTGTCAGACGGATTAGGCAGTTGACAGATGAACCTACTGCTAGGCTGGTATATTTTAGTTACCTTCATAGTCTGATGTCTTATTTAATACTACTTTGGGGGAATGCAGCAGATTTAGAAACTATATTTATACTACAAAAGAGGGCAGTTCGTGCCATTTATTGTTTAGGCAAGAGAGATTCTCTTAGGGAACGATTTAAAAAGACTAATATTTTAACTGTAGCTTCCCAATATATATTCGAGAACATACTGTATGTCAGGAAAAATATATCCAATTTTACAAAAGTAAGTGACATTACAGACAGAAATCTGCGTAATAAAAATAGACTGATCCTTCCATGTTATCGGCTTAGCAAAGTTAGTGATTCTTTTAGGGGGGAAGGTATACGCTTTTATAACAAATTGCCTGAATCGGTCTTTGGTATGCCTGACAATAAATTTAAAACCTTTATTATTAACGACCTTATGTAAAAAAGCATACTATAGGACATGATTATCTTAAAGACAAAAATGTCTGGTTTGAGCATGGTGCAGGCTCTTCCTAAAATGCTAAAATGTTACAACTACAGCATAATATTGTAGTAGGCACGCGACCTTTTTTACCAATTTTTAACTTTTTTTCAATTATTTGAACGTTTAACTTGGGTTTAATTTTATTATAACTTTTTTTTTATATACCTTTATTTATCTTGACACGAGACAAAAATGTACATTCGTCCATATTTAGTCTTAAGAAATCACTATTATAAGCTGACGTCTCGAAAATGCCGCAGTGGAGTTTGTTGCGTCGTTTATTCTCCACTAGCGCCTAGGAAGCGGTGGTAAACTTAGTATTAAGCAGTTTTTGACGTCAAAAAGATGTAATTACGTTGCACTATTTTGAAAAATAAAGCCTTTGACTTTGACTTTGACCTGACCGGTTTCGCCTCACGGCATTCTCAAAGGTATTTTTATATTTATTTATACATAACAGTCACCGATTACTAAGTATCGGAGTTCACTATAATCGGTCAGGTCAATATCCGGTCAGGTGAAATTAATAAATATAATAGTGGAAAAGTACAAGTGATACATTTATTTCAATATGTTATACTGAAATATTTTAGCTAACAAACCTGATAAAGTGGTGATAGATCGATTAGAGAGGCTTGCAATGATTGTTGATAACATCGATCCTCATGACGAGAACCTCTTGAAAGCTGAAAAAGATAAATAAATTAAGTATTAAGATTTAGCACATGTGGAGTGTGCATTAGTCGATCATTGTTCTGATACTTGTATTGAATCAGTCTACGAAATGATTGCTAAGAGCCTCGATCAATACCTCAGGAGGCTTACGTTGGACAGCTAGGTGAAGGGCCTGATGCAGAAAGCAGTCCTCCACGAAACGGCACGCATTGTAAGGAGGTTTCTATCTCTGGAGCCCTAACCGATGCCGTTGGCGCACTATTTTTATCTTTTTAAATGTATTTGTTTTTAATTTTTATTTAAAAAATAATTTATATGTATAAAGATTAAATAGCCCATTTAGATCCATTTTGATTTATATTTATTTTCAATTTATTTTCTCTTGAGGATGGTAATGTGGACATCAAGGTGTTGGATCTTCAAACGATGCAGGAAGGTAGCCCTGTGGTGGATTTGCTGTACTTCATCTTCGTCGGCTCTGACGAGGAGTTCCGTGCGCAGTACTACGAAAAACTCATTGAACACTACTATTCGGAGCTGGCAGCGGCCATGAGGAGACTTCACCTGGACCCTGAAAAGGTGTACTCCAGGGCAGACTTCGACTATGAGTTAAAAGAGGTGATATGAAATAACAACTTCATCATTATCATCGTTGTTCCCGGTGGAACCTGACACGCCTGCCTTCAGCCTCCCCGACTACGAGAGGATAGCCTCGTCCGTCAATCAGCAGGTGCACCGGTGAGGTTCGCTTGGGCCCCGCAGATTTAGGTGGAGCCCCCAAACACCCCAATATTGAAATTAATATTAACCGACTTGTGGAAATTTACGTCCAAAGATCCACACGCAGATGACGCACATTTGCGTCATTTGAACTATCTTTATGGCCAGTAAAATGAAGGTGGCAATGAATTGGTTGAAGACATTGTATTTATGCAATATTTCAGAAACTACCCTTCGGCCTGACAATTGCGGTGTTCGTGCTGCCAATCGTGACGGTGGCTGAGGAGAACGCACCTAAGGTGGATGAGGAATTGGACTTGGCTGCCTTGTCTATTGAGAAGACTAGCGACTTATTCAGTGATCGGCTGAACGGAATCTTGAATGATTATGACCGATGGGGCGTATTCAATGAATGACGAAACAATAAAAGTAAATTAACGACGCAGGCATCGTGTGCACCGCAGAATATAAATAATATATAGTTAAAATAAACAATGAATTAAAAAACTTTTTTTGAAACAAGTTTTTGTTCAATAGGCATTTTGACTATATTTAAAATATTGTACGAATTGTTGTCATCCTAATAAAATGTACCGTAAAAAACATATTTTATTAATTTTCAATATAAAATAAGTTTCTTTTTTGTTAAAAAATCAAGATTAAAATCTCACTTTTTTGAGATTTTTTTCACGTGCTTATAAACGCTCTGTGACGTCACACATAAGTAAACAGAGTTTTTCAATACGATATGTCTGCATTTCCTAGTGTTAATCGACTGGTTCAATTATTAATTACTAATAATGTTTCACTTTTATCTAACATATCTCAAAATAAACCATTATTTTTGCAACTAATTTCAATAATTATATAAACGTGCTTTAAGTCGCTTACTGTTTACTTTGGTGTGACGTCACATGTCACAGGATCCGTTATGGCACGTACTTTTTTAAATCAAACTTTAATATCGATTTTTGGAAGCGGCTATGAAGAGGCTACATCTGGACCCTGAGAAGGTGTACTCCAGGGCTGACTTCGATTTTGAGATGAAAGAGGTAACGTAGAAAGTCATCTATCTATCTATAATTCTATACTATTATGAAATTGAATATTAGCTGTGTAAATACATTGGAGATTTAAAAAAACTTGGATCATGTTAAATGAGCGATTTTGAACACAAACATTTTCTTTTTTTGAATTCTTGCCTGTCTCTTTGGTCGCGATGGAGGCAAAAACTACAGATCGGATTTTGATGCGGTTTTTAGGGTTCCGTTGCCAAATGGCAAAAAACGGAACCCTTATAGATTCGTCATTTCTGTCTGCCTGTCCGTCCGTATGTCACAGCCACTTTTTTCCGAAACTATAAGAACTATATATGCTGTTGAAACTTGGTAAGTAGATGTATTCTGTGAACCGCATTATGATTTTCACACAAAAATAGAAAAAAACCCACCAAATTTTGGGGACTCCCCATACTTACGCAAGAATTACGGTAGATGGCTCCGGCGTCGCCTTAAGACATATGTAATATATCGGAGAATCTCGAATATCTGGGACGTGTCTATCAGAGCATTCTCCCTGTAAGGGACTGGTCGCGGGTTCAAGTCCCGTTCTAGATGTTCTTTTATTCCGATCTAAATCTTTACGCAATTTTTTTTTTTCATCTAACCCATACGTGTGAGGTATCTATGGATAGGTCTTCAAAAATGATATTGAGGTTTCTAATATAGTTTTTCTCTAAACTGAATAGTTTGCGCGAGAGATACTTCCAAAGTGGTAAAATGTGTGTCTGTGGGGGGAGGGGGGCCCCCTGTAACTTCTGAAATAAGAGAATGATAAAACTAAAAAAAACATATTATGATGTGAACTTCCACCGGAAATTGGTTTGAACAAGATCTAGTAAGTAGTTTTCTTTTAATACGTCATAAATCGTAAAACGCTATTTACCTTTCATTCAATCAACTCACATAAAAAATAAAAAAAAAGCATTATTATGTTACTGCTACGGAACCCTTCATGGGCGAGTCCGAGTCGCACTTGGCCGCTTTTTTTATTAGAAAGGTCTTACTCAGACTTAAAGTCAGCCGTATGTTTGTTTGCAATTGGCTAAGTAGAACCGGAGATATGGCCAAAAATGAAAAGGGCCTCCGCAGGGACAGACTTGAGACACTTTAGCTACTGATTTCTATTGACGGATTGTCTCCCTGCACAAGCCGGCACACCTGATGATCGACGGACGAGGCTCTGGCGCAAGCTTCACTCTAGGATTTGGCAGAAGGCAATCGCTCCCATAAAAGCACAAGGTCCAAAGTGCAAAGATGCATCTAGGTCAATTTCATGATGACAATTGACAATCGTTTTTTTGTGTAGATAATAGGTTACCTATGAAATTGCTGAATTACCGATGTTAATTACCTATGAAATTGCCGAAAATTTCTTACAAATTCATGAGTTCGTTATTCCTGTGATTTAATAGCAGTTTCCATTATTTATATTCTGTTTGAAAGTTGATTTCAAGATTTTAAATTTTGTTTTTATTGGTCGCTTGATAAATAAATTCGATCTTCAAATACAGTACTTCCTAAATGCTATCCATTTTGATGATAAATTTCGTATTACTTAATAGCACTTTTCAAATATGTAATAAAAGTTGCTGTTTGTTAGCTTAATGTTGTCTCATTCATACACAAAAAAATCATAAAATTTGGATTTGTCATTCCTAAAAAAAATGCAAAAATGTTAGTACAGAAAATTGGGTTTCCTTCAATTTCTTCAAGAAAAACGGCAATTTCATAATGTAACGACCTAATATGAACAGCTATAAAGTTAGGTTCACCATTCAAGGGTTCCGTAGCACCAAGTAACATAATAATGCTTTCTTTTTTAATTTTTATATTTGAGTTGATTGACTGAAAGGTAAATTGCGGTTTACGATTTATGACGTATTAAAAAAAAACTACTTACTAGATCTCGTTTAAACCAATTTTCGGTGGAAGTTTACATGGTGATGTAGGTACATGTATTGTGCGAGGACTCAGGGCTGCACACGCTGGCGGACTGCCCGGCGTGGGATTCGCAGCATGATTGCGGCAATGGTGCGGAGCGCGAGCTCGTGGGCCGCCGCCACCTCCTTCAGCGAGCATGTAATTCTCGCGAAGGAGATGGCGGAGCGCGCCCGGGAGAGATTTAGAACTCTCCCGGCCCGCCGAGCCCGCAACTTGCTCGCCGCGCGTCGCAGGCGACTCAGGCGCCGGATGTCACTTAACGACCTCCGTCCTTCATGAGCGCAGGCCTGGGGGTGGCGGGTGAGGCCGCCTGTCACCCCAGCAGAAGCAGGCCGGGACGGTGGGGCGACTAGCGCCCCTCCCCCAAACCGGGGCAAGACGGTGACACCGTGGTTCCCAAACCCGAGGGGGTCATCTCGAAACCGGAGACGGCCCAGGGTCAGTCGGGGTACGAGGGATATGCTCTATGGGCAACCTTACACCCCGGCGTCTGTAGACCCGAGACGGCGTGCGGTTTTAGTCGGTTCAAGCCCGACATAACCGCCCTCGCTGGCCAGCGGGGGGGGGGGTATCCGAAGGGACCTACATGTATTGTGTTATCATATATTTTTTTTAGTCTTATCATTCTCTTATTTAAGTTACAGGGGTGGGGGACACATTTTACCACTTTGGAAGTGTCTCTCGCGCAAACTATTCAGTTTAGAGAAAAATGATGTTAGAAATCTCAAAATCATTTTTGAAGACCTATCCATAGTTACCAAACACGTATGGGTCTGATGAAAAAAATTTTTTTGAGTTTCAGTTCTAAGTATTTTTACCCCCAAAATTCATTGTTTTTTTTTCCAACATACGGACGGACGTCTGTCCGTAGACATGACGAATCTATAAGGGTTCCGTTTTTTGACATTTGGCAACGGAACCCTAAATAGTGGGAACTATAACTTTGATGAAATGCTTTGGGAGTATACAACTCGTAACGACTGTTTCCAAAGACGGTTAAATGAAAATATTCGGTTTTTATTTCAGAAAGCACCTTTTGGCCTATCTATCGCTGTGTTCACGCTGCCCATTGTCACTGTGGCTTCAGAAAACGCTCCCAAGGTGAACGAGGAAATGGACCTGTCCTCGTTTTCGGTGGAGACGACCAGCGACCTGTACACCGAGCGGCTGAACGGCATTGTGAATGACTATGTCAAATGGGGAATACTCGAATAAAAACAAATTATTGTAGATATTGTAAGAGTCTATAGCGTGTAAGTTGATAATATCTGGGTGTTTTTCGACGTTTCCCAAAATAAAACCTAGCTAGATCGATTTATCCCCTTTATCTTTGTGTGCCTAATTCGCTTTGAGCCTAAGTCACGTTATGCCTAGACCAAACGCTAGTTTGGTCAAACGCGAGTAAGACCGACAACGAGTTAGGCAGAAGGCGAGTTAGACCGAAAACGAGTTAGGCAGAAGGCGAGTTAGACCGAATGCGAGTAGTGGTTAGTATTGTTTCGTCTAAAAAGTAGATGGTCTGAAGCCCTTTAACTTTGTGTGTCTGAAGGAAAGGGACCTTCGTGAATTGTACCAACGGGTAACGAAAGTCTAAAAAGCACCTGGTCTAAGTATACCACATTGTAGAAGCCGTTCTCTGGGGTGACCCATGGTCAGTCCGGAGGATGTGAAAACTCTGCCCCCCAAGGCCATAGTGCGGTTCATATCAAACGCAGGACTTGGTGAGCAGATCTAAATAATAGAGGTAGCACAATAGATCTGCGAAAGGTCGCAGTGCACAGTGCTCTGCGCCCGCCCTCTTATAAAAAAAAGTACACCACCTTTGGCATAGCATTCGTAATTATGTTCAAAGAAATTGTAAAAAAAATATAATTGCTATGTGAATGTCATGGTCCAAATAATACAAAAAACAATTTAATTTCCACTGTAACATATTTATTTCGTACCGCTTTAAAAAATAATCTTTTTACTTATTCTACCTATAAAACGTAACTTATTATTTCTTAAAAACCTAATAATATAATTCGCTCTTTATTTTAATAATTTTCTTTAGAAAATAATATGCTGAAATAGCCCCGTCCTGCAAATTTCTCAGTTACTTTTTATATTTAGAATTGAAAACAGTGTCATTTTTTTTCTTGCATTGCCTTCAAATAGGTCACATCGTAGTTTGAGGGCTTGTCATTGGCATTCTTTTTTCAATTTGTACAGGAAATTCGTAAAAGTTATGTTGCTCTTGATACGAGACAATGATAATGACAATAACTTCATTTTCAAGTGGCCAGTAAAGTGGCTGTTGAAGAGGAATTAACATGACAAAGGAGTTTTAATCTGATTCTCTTAATATTATTATGCAGAAATCGATCGAAACTGAATAAGAACATGGTAGACTTTTAGGCAAAACGCCACTTAGGCTTAAAGCGGACTAGGCATACAAGGAATTAGGCAAATAGCTAAATAGACTCAACGCTTTTTGGCATAATGCGAATTAGGCTCAAAGCGAATTAGGCAAATAGCTAAATAGATTCAACGCTTATTGAAAAATAAGTTTTGGCATAACTCGACTTAGGCTCAAAGCGAATTAGGCACTTGCTCGTTTAAAGGTATTGGATATAATCCAGTATGTTTGCCCTCCATTAAACGGCCATTGTCGATGTGAATGAACTCCTTCCATAAATGTAAAGATTTTGTAGATAGAGATAGTAATAAAAAGATATTGCACAGAAACCCTCCGATACAAAGAGAGAATCCTCCGAACAGTCAGATGGGCCGTGAAATATATACTTTGAGTAATCAGCATGAGAACGGTTTTTATCGCGATGTAGGATTGGTAGTTCCGGATTGGCGCTGGATGTACGTGGTATATACGTACGTATATGTGGTACATAGTAAATATGTTTAGATGTCGCTCTAAATAATTATGTTTATTTATTATTTTTTCATATCATATCAAATTAAATCACCAAATTACTAACACCAATCAAATCATTTAGTGATAAGTACGTAATATTACCTTAATTCGAAACTCGTAGGGTAGAGTTTCAAATTAAGGTAATAAATATTACGTACGCCTCCAGCGAGAGAACGTCCACACCCAGGACCGCAACGAGATCCCGGCGTTGACTCGTCCACACTGGGCACTCCACCAATGCGCAGCGCCGTGTCTTCACCAGGATCCTCGCAGTGCTGGCACTGCGGCGTTGGCTCCCGGTGGATGCGCCACAGATACTTACCGAAGCATCCGTGGTGCCTCCGGCTAGGAGACATGCCGCCTCAACGGAGGTCGTGCGATATCCCTTTAGAATTCTGACGGCTATCATTTTTAACGGGCTGTGTAGAACAGCCACGTTTCGGGCCGCCAGACGTCCCGCCCTTACGGGGGCTCCGTACAGGGCCATGCTTCGCACGATCCCCAGGTACAGTATCCTAGTGGAAGCGTTGAGTCCCAGTGGGAGCGTTGGTTGCCTGGCAAGAAGGCCTATGATAATTTGGCAGGTTACTTCAAGTCGTGTTTAAGTCAGGCCGTTGATGTTGATGATGAAAAGTGAGATTTTAGTCTTGATTTTTTAACAAAAAAGAAACTTATTTAATATTGAAAATTAATAAAATATGTTTTTTACGGTACATTTTATTAGGATGACAAGAATTCGTACAATATTTTAAATATAGTCAAAATGCCTATTTTCCTTTTGTCTTTCTAACATTATATCAATTTACAAGGGTCTGAAGTTGTTTGTATCATTCTTTTATTCCTAGGCTGAGTCAGATTAGAGACAGGACAGTCTTAAGACATACTTGGCGTGATGTGTCTTGTCGGTTTACACACTTTCATATGATTCTGTAGAGTGCAGTAGTCTGTCGGGACCCCATGTCCTTTTGGAAAAGGCTGTCGCAACTGTCATTATGACATTTAGATCGTATAGTGCGATCCATCGGTAATCGACGTGACTCACTCTCACTAACGGCCGGTTTCCATAATCCATCTATCCTTTAACAGCAGTTAAAATAGCTACCATTAGTATCTTGCAGGGATTTTTTCTGTTTCAATAAACAAAGATAAGCAGAAAATGACTTTGATAATATTAAAACCGCAGTAACAGATAGATTAATGTTGACTGTTTATCTGGGATAGCTATCTACCTCTAACTGTGGGTAGATTATTGAGACTGGCCGTAAGTCGCTTAGAAGTAGTAGTGAGATAATGTCTATCTACGTTAGCTCAATTGCGATAGTTATTTAGATATCTAATAATTTTATTGAACTAGTAAACTGACTTTGTCGAAATACAAACGTACCAATCTAATTAGCGCTTTTATTAACATATCTTCGTAAATATTGTTTCAAAATGTTCTAGTTAATCACTAAAATGGCAGATACAGAACAAATTATAAACAAACTTTTGCTAAAAATAGCTATAGAACACAAATTTGTAGACTACGATATAAAAGTGAACGGGATTCCAGTAGTGGCACTAACTACACTTCATCTTTCAATATTATCACGATTAAAGAAGACGGAATTACCCTTTACCTGTTAGCAAAGACTGCGACTATGGATGAAAATATACGAATGCAAGCGCCGAAACTTTATCGCACAGAAATAATTGCTAATACGGAATTATTGAACGTTTACGAAAGCTTGCAAGATTACCATGAAGTAGGTACCCCAAGAACTCCGGCTGACATTGTTCAAATTTTACGGTTGTAATCCTACATTATATAAAGAAATCCCTGTCCTGGACAATCCTTTTGTGATAGGATATCAATCAATCGATAGATTTAGATTAGATTGGGAATACGCAGCTTCTGCTGTTACAGAAATGTCCAAACTGCATGCACATTTAGTTTCGTATAGCAAATACTATCCTGAGCGAGTTCAATTGGGGTATGGAGAGTAGAGTATTTCAAAGTGCTGAGCCAAAGAGCCATCGGTGTAGTTTAGCAGAAGTACAGATATAAATTGACAAGATTTGAAGGAGAAAAGTTTAGTCAGTTTTTTGGCCAACTCGAAAACCAGCGTTGGTGTACGGAGATTATAGAAGTAGTAATTTGATGCATAAGACTCGTGATTTAAGTTAATCTAGATCTCAAATTATTCTTTAATTTTAAGAGTTATTTTAAGAACAGATTAAATATCTATCAAGTACAATTTTATTGGACAATCGACTTATGGTGATCGTGTTCTGGCTGTTAATGTAATTTTTCATTGAATTAAAACTTGATAGGGAAATTTCTATGAAAAGTTTAATTAGCAACGGCTTAAAGTGTTCTCCAACTCACGAAGGGGTCGCAATATGTTAAGAATGGTCACCCATTCTTAGACTGACCTGGCTAGTATTACTTAACTTTGCAATGTCGACGTAAGTTATACACTTAGCGTGTCTTCTATTTGGTGTCATAAAGCACCTTGAACCATCGTACTTATACGATAAACTGTTGTGGATATCCAGTAGCAGACAGTGTGCGAACAGGCACTGTGCTGAGCAGCTGTCCATTCAAAACCACAACACAACAGCTTATAGGGGTACTTTCCGATACGCCGCATCCAAAATCTGGAATAATCTCCCTCCACCTTTTAGACTGATAAAATCATTATCTAATTGTACCAGTACATACCTACATGATCATTTTTAAATTTTTGAGTCTGCGGGGCTTTCACTTTAATTATACAATATTGAAGTGACAGCCTTGCTTAGTCAAATTTAATAATTATTAAATTGAATATAATTTAATATTTACTTGTTTTTGAATATTACAACCAATGATTTATAATGATTCTTTTATTTTAATTAATTAAATACTTCTATTAATTTATTGTTTTATTTATTTATTTATATTGATTTATGTATTGAATTATAGTCGGGTGGGAGCGGAGAAGGTTATTCCTTTATTGTAAGTACCTACCTTAAGTAACTTTAGGTGCGAATGTGCGAAGTGCAGTGGGACTGTGGTTAAATGTACAGTTGATATGTGCGAGAAGATATAAAGGTATATCTATTTGTTCGGTAGTGCTCTTTATCAGAATGCCTATTATTATTATTATATATTTCACCCTTAATTACAACATCAAGACACACTATTTATATACTCAATTTATTTATTCTTTACCTTTGCGAATTTTTTTTGTAGCAATCGTTCGATGTATAGTATAGGTTGATGGCATCCGTGAGTTGCATTAGGGCCCTGCTGAAAACCAGCGTCAGGTCCTTGTGGCCTGGCAGATGCTGAACTGGGTGCCTGTTACTTCAACCGTGGGACGCGTGCCTTCCTTGCATTGTGACAACTGTTTTCGACTCTGTTAACCTCATAATAACTTAAACATTATTTAACATAAATTTAAATAATATCTCTCTGCTTCTGTTTACCTGTCACTGTGTCTCACGGAATTTGCAGTAATAAATGAGTCTTTCTTTCTTTCTTTCAATGTACCGCTCAATTGTTAATGACTTTATTGTGTATTATACCTAAAAGACAGTTAAATATTTACATACATGCGTCATAGAATTCCTCCGCATCATCACCCACTGGTAATGTTCCCAGAAGAGCGTGCCAGCATTGCCACGTTGAATGGCAATGCTAATTCTTTGTGCAAGATAAAGTCAAGCCTTCTGGTCACGTGTTGCGTCGATGTGTCGTTTTATTGTTAGAATAATAATCTCATTGAACGAGGATGCACAAAAAAGTACGAAATAAAATTATTTATTTAAAACCTTACCCTGAAAGGGCAATTTTTTAGTTGAATAATCATGTCCTCTAGCTTAGATCTGATCAAATTGAATGCCAGTACCTATTATTGTGCTCCAAGAGACCAGACTTCCAAGTCTTAACGAAGCGGAGTTGTAACATCATTCATAGTTTCCGGAGTTCGAACGATACATGGTAGATGGCTCATACATCGCCTTAAGACATAATATGACTGTAGTTCAGAAGGCGGAGTATTTTCCTTAGAAAAGTGCTGTCTCAGGAATTAGCGGTAGAAAAAAACACATCAGTAAAGTAGTCCTCTGGACTTTACTTTTTCTAAAGATTTAGATCGGAAAAAGAGAACAACTAGAACGGTACTTGAACCCGCGACCAGTCTTAAGATGTAAATAATATATCGGAGAATTTCGAATATCTGGGTAGCTCAGCTGGTCAGAGCATTCCCCCTGTAAGGGACTGGTCGCGGGTTCAAGTCCCGTTCTAGATGTTCTCTTTTTCCGATCTAAATCTTTAGAAAAAGTAAGCATACAAAATGCTTAAAAATTTAATTGAATCTAAATCAAGAGTTCGACACCGTAAGCTGGATCAAATGGAAAAATACCAATTACTGCAACGTGCGCACAGACACACGCATATCATAACTACGAGTATGTTGTCAATTTAGTTGTTAAGCGTACATAATATCACATTTATCTATGTTATCTTAATTTCGATAACTATAAAGATATCTTATAATTTTATTATCATAGCGATTTTAATATACTACCGTGTTGTACAGTTACATCGTAATACGTGGTGCGTCAATCAGCGGTTAGCACCATTTGTTAATATATTAGATTCTCCAAAAGTTTCAAGTGAATTTATAACCAAAATGGCAGAAGTCGACCTTAATCAAGTCCTTCACAAGCTTCTACACAAAATCGCTGCACAACACAATTTCGTAGACTACGATATCAAAGTTGAACCGGTATCCAGCGGCGGCGCCAACTATACTTCAACTTTGAATGCTATCACGATTACAGAAGGCGGCAATACCCATCACCTGTTTGCAAAGACTGCAGCTATAGGAGAAGAAATGCGAGCGCAAGCTCCAGATTTTTACAATACTGAACTCTATGTTTATAACGAATTGTCTAAGGTCTACGAAAGCTTGCAGGACCGCCATGAAGTGCCACAGGAACACAGGCTAATATTATCTAAATTCTACGGTTGTAATCCTAAAGTAAATGAAGAAATTCTTGTTTTGGAGAACCTTGTTGCGAAAGGATATGACTCTTTCGACAGGTTCAAGTCGATCGATTGGGAATACGCGACTTCTGCTGTAACAGAACTGGCCAAACTACACGCACTATCATGTGCGTACAGCGAATACTATCCAGAGGATTTCAAGAATATTTTTAATTATCTCAAGTTTGAATGGGATATGGAGAATGGGCCTATGGGAGATTTTTTTAAATTGGTGAGTCAAAGAGCCCTCACTGTAGTTCAAGAGAAGTACAGGGACAAGTTGAAAAGATTTTTCGAAAGATTTGGAGCGGCAAAGTTCCGAGAACTTTTTTCAGCAAACCGAAAACCAATATTGGTGCACGGAGATTATAGACCCAGTAACTTGATGCACAAACCTCGAAATGTAAGTAAATTCAGCTTCGAAACTTTCCTTTGAATATTTCGAGGTAGTATTAGAACGAAAGATGGTATAAATTATAAAAAAATGAACGTTTAAAACACGTTATACTTTGTTTTACAAGACGATCTGTTGATTGCGATCGTAATGATAAATAGACAATGATCTCCAACTAATGTAATCGAAAACTGTAACAAACACGGTATTCAAGTTTCGATAAAACTATAAAACTATCCTTGCAATTGTTTATGTATGATGATAATGTTAAGATCATCATCTTGAATTTACGTCATCATAAGAAGTATCGAACGTTACATCATTTAGAGTCGCTTATTTTTTATATAAGCTTATCGAAAATATTCTCCGTTGTTAATGTTTTGGTCTTTGGTACGTGGCAATCTATCCAGACATATTATAAAATCTTAACGAGGTAAAAACTGAAAATTAAATAAATTTGATGTGTGTTCTAGGAGCGATACCAATGGCGAAAATGTGATTTTTACAATTTTCTGTTTGTCGGTTTGTTTGTTTGCTTTTAATGATCGATGTCCGAGCATCACTTGAAAACAGCTGGACAGATTTGGCTGAAAAATGATAACATGGTCAAAATCCGGACTATAAACTTTATCAGCTAAAAAGTTTATGAAGTTTTCTTTTAATATGGTAAGGGTTATTGTGTACTTGTATGATAACTTGGTCTTTATTAGATATTTCATTAAACGCTTTTCGTTTCAATATATCTAAAAGTCTCTATTTGAGCTTGCAAATAGTATCGATTTCGAGTTTTGTACGAAAAGTAAAATTATGTTTATTTATGTTATCTAAATTGTGATAGAGAAGATAACTTGTGATTAGTTTGAACCAAGCTAGCAGGCAACACATTACCGTAATGAACCACTGCAGTGAAATACGCAGCTCATTAATCCGCGATTAACACAATCAATCGAAATATTTTTTAAATATTGTTTTGTGTTTATTTTTGCAACTAAATGGCAGAAACAAAACAAATCCTGAACGAGGTTCTTGAAAAAATTGCGGAAGAACACGATCTTGTCAACTATGATATAAAAGTTGAACCAGTTTCCAGTGGCGGTGCCAACTATAGTTCAGTTTTGAATATTGCCACGATGAAAGGAGACGGCATTACCCATCATCTGTTTGTGAAGGTTGGTATCTTTGGCGAAAGAATACCAGAGGGATCTCCGAATGTTTACCTCAACGAAATTTTTGCTTATACAGAATTATTGAAAATTTATGAGAGCTTGCAGGATCGTTACGAAGTACCACAGGAACACAGGCTAAAGTTACCTAAATACTATGGTTGTAACCGTTCAAAAGGCAAAGAAATTATTGTTTTCGAGAACCTTGTTGCGAAAGGATATGAATCTTTCGCCCGTTTTAAGTCGATCGATTGGGAATACGCGGCTTCTGCTGTGTCACAACTGGCCAAACTGCATGCACTTTCATGTGCATATAGTGAATACTATCCAGAGGATTTCAAGAAAGTTTTTCTCACTCTCACGGTTGATCTGGACATGGAGAATGGGCCTTTGGCACAGTATTTTATGGTGTCGTGCAACACAGCCATCGATAAAGCTCAGGAGAAATACAAAGATAAGTTGAAAAAGTTTCTCGATAGATTTGGAGTGGCAAAGTTTCGAGGGTTTTATGCACCAACTCGAAATCCAATGTTGATTCACGCCGATTTCAGACCCAGTAACTTGATGCACAATCTAGATGTAAGTAAACTTGCCAGTAATTTTTTTTTTGATTTTGATTACGTAGGTTCAATAAAATTTATTTACCATAGATTTCCATATCCTAACGGGACATAATGCTTACAGCGGAATGTCACAAGTAACCTTACACGAAGGGTATACCCTTCTAACCTATATCTATCAATGTCAGGGTGTGCGGTGTCCACGAGCTCGCTTCGCTCGCTCATCATGGTGTGTGTGTACTGGGTTAAAGAGGGATACGTCGATCGTTTTCATAATTTGTCAACCCGAAAGCTTCTTTAGCCCAGCACTATGCAAGTGCTGGACTTAAGAAGCATTTGTAAACACGCAATCTATCCTTGCTTCTTACTTCTTTATTATCCGATGATCCCTACTGATTCGATTTAAGTTACGAAAATAATACTTTACCTACTCATGGGCAACTGAACGTTGGTTAGCGCAGGTTGGTTTTCTGTTCTGTACGAGGACCGAGACGGAGTGCTGCGACGTCAGCCCATGTCTTGCGGTGTCCCACAGGGGTCGGTCCTGGGACCGCTCCTGTGGAACATCGGGTACGACTGTGCGCTTCGTGGTGTTCTCCCCCAGGGGCTGGGCGTTATCTGCTATGCAGACGATACGCTTGTCACAGCCTCTAGGGGTTCGTATGAAGAGACAGCACGCTCGGCCACCAGGGGAGTAGCCCAGGTGGTCGAGCGCATCGAGGCGCTGGGTTTACGGGTGGCTCCGAACAAGACGGAGGCCCTGTTGTGCCTCGCCGTGGTTCACCCCGCGGCGCCTAGATCGAAGTCCGCTCGGTCCTCATATCGATCAAGGCCCGGATGAGGTATCTGGGCCTAACTCTGGATGGAAGGTGGCGCTTCGACGAGCACTTCAGCTCACTTCGAAGCTCGTAGGCGTTGCATCTACGAGCAGGTGCGGCTCTACCCAGCCCCGTGTACAGGCGGCTGTACACGGGGGTTGTCCGGTTAATGGCACTGTACGGTGCGACGATGTGGGCGGCGGCCTTGACCGCCCAAAATAGGGCCCGACAGTGGCGCCCTCAGAGGGTTCTGGCGGTCAAGGCCATACGCGGTTACCGCACCGTATCTACGGAGGTAGCGTGCGCATTGGCTGGCACTCCCTCGTGGGATTTAGAGGCAGAAGTGCTCGCCGAAATGTATCGGCGGACGACGCTGTACCGGGCGGATGGCGGCAGTCAGCCTCCGCCCGAGGAGATTCGCGGGTGGCGTGAAGCCGCCCGCATGGAGATTATGGCGAGGTGGTCGTCCCGGCTGGAGGCTCCACGTGCTGGCTTTGCTACCGTGGAGGCGCTCCAGCCGGTTATATTCGAGTGGGCAGGGCGGCAGCACGGGACTCTTTCCTTCCGACTTACGCAGGTGCTTTCCGGGCACGGCTGCTTCGGAAAGTACCTGTTCAAGGTCGCTAGGAGGGAATCGAGTCCCGCCTGCCACCACTGCGTCTGCAGTGAGGATTCGGCGCAGCACACGCTTGCGGCCTTGCCGGCTTGGGAGTCGCAGCGCCGGGCCCTCACTGCAGTCATAGGAAGTGACCTCTCGCTGACGGCCATCGTCCGATCCATGGCCGCCAGCGAAAAGAATTTCACCGCGGTCGCATCCTTCTGCTAGGACTTCATTTCGCAGAAGGAAGGCGTGGAGCGGATCAGGGAGGGAGATCCCCTTGCTGATCCAAACCGACGCCGGCGAGCCGGCCGCGAAGGCGCGAGTACCTCCGCCTCATGGCGCCCTGAGCGTGGCTGCGGGTGTGAGGGACGGGGTAAGACCGCCACCCGCTGATCTAGCCACCAGCGATGGGTATGACGTCCATGTGTGCCTACGTACGTCGACCAATTGAGAGTATGAAAGGTGTGGTGCCCGCGTTAGTGGGCATCCGCTAGGGGGGGTCGCCATAGAAGTATTCCAGCATAGTTTCAGCCCCCCCCCGACAAGGCGCATGGTATATGATAAGATTACCAGAAAAAACCAGGCTCATATGCAAGATCATTAAAATTCTGTGTATTTCTAAACACTGGCGAAAGTGATGGCAGCAATAATTATAAGTCGCAAAAAGGTGTTAACGTGCTATCGTATTCTCAACGATAGATAGACACATTGATGTAACATTATGTTACTGCTGCCATCACTTTCGCTAGTATTTAGAAATAGCAGCAGTGGCAGTTCATACACAGAATTTGAAGATCTTTCATAAATGAGCATGGTCATCTTCTCATTTAAGACATAGATTTTTTTTAATTGTTTTTTAGTATCCCCACCAGGTTTTTAGCCTGGCAGCAGTGCCATTTCGTGTTCTCTAATTAAATAATAGTCTAATGATACACATATCATCTTATAATCTGATTGAACTAGGATTTTTGTCATGGGCTCATAAATTATCTCTATCTAGGTACGTTAAAAACTGCAATATTGAATGTGGGTCGGTTTTAGGATTTTTCTATGAAAAATCGTAAAACCTGTTACAGACCCATTAAAATTCATATTTACTAAGTAATTTTATTACTTTTTATGTACATTTATATGGTTATATGAGTGCAGTAACCATGAATATTTAATATTAAACATAAATAAAATACATCAATTGACAACTATACATCCTAGGGAAATCAAAACATTTGCATAAGAATAAAATTGATTTTCACAGCTATCGATACAACTAAACATATGACGCTAATAGCTCTAATAAAGCTTGACATACTAAGCTATTAAATTTGTATAGCCCACTATTTATTAACAGACGAATTATAACAAAAAAAAATGAAATTAACATACTTTGTAAAAACCCAACAGCGCCATGGGTCGTTATTAGGAATGAAATTGTGAATATGGCTCCTATTAAACGCCACTTTTTAATATTGAATTTTAGACAAATTAAAGCTATATTCTCATCATAATTAGTAATTATTTTTGTTTATTAAAGTATTAAACGTTTCAAAAGAATCAGAAGCTTCATAAGAATGCTGTACGGTTATATTTTCTCTTAAGAAAAGAAGTAGTGCACTTACCTACTCGGGATTAGAAATTTATGAAATGTGCGGGATCTTCGGAGTCCGTTGAGAAACTATTTATTTATTCTTGAAATCGCTGGTAATGGTAATGCAAACAAGCAAGTAATGAATGTGTGCATTACAAATACATCTTTATTTTCTCTAAAGAACGCATTTGCCTTACTCTAATCAAATACAACAGCCTAAATTGACGATTTTATGATAGGGTCGGAGGTTGTCGCCAATTTTAAGGGGTCGTTATTGGGTGCCTTTACCTTAGGCCTCGGATGCAATCGGGACACAACGCTGTAATAATGATGATGATTTTAATAATTTTTGTACAACAATAACTATTTCGCGATATTTTCAGTAAATATTTTTACATGAACTTGTTTTATTTTGGTGATACTTTTTTTTTTTTTTTTTTTTAACGTGCGGAAATCCCTTCGGATACCCCCCCGCCGGCCAGCGGGGGTGGTTATGTCGTGTCTCGACTAAAACCGCACGGTGTCCTCCCCAAGTGTCCGTTGCCGGGCACCCCGGGTAAGCCCTCGAAAGGATAACCCCAGGGTTGCCGGCGGACTTTGGCCGCCACCGCGGCCTCGCCTGGTGGGGTCGGGTTTTATCCCGCTTCGGTGAGTTGGCAGGCATGTGTAGGGCACACACGACACGCCTCCGCCACGGCCTGCTTCTGTAAGGACGGCGAGTCGGCCAACTGCCGTCCTCAGGCCCCGATCATGGAGGTCGGTAGTCCCGGGCGTAGATGAGTCTGCGGCGTCCTCGCCGCAGACTGCGAAACTCGGGGGGCAGGGTTCTCTCCCGCTCCCTCTCCGCCGTCTCTTTCGCGCGCATTACCTGCTCGCAGAAAGAGGCGGCGGCGTGCCACTTGCTCCCGTCGGAGACCACGGCCCTCACCATGGTCTCCAACGAGAGAACGTCCACGCCCAGGACCGCAACGAGATCCCGGCGTTGACTCGCCCACGCAGGGCACTCCACCAACGTGTGGAGCGCCGTGTCTTCGCCAGGATCCTCGCAGTGCTGGCACTGCGGCGTTGTCTCCCGGTGGATGCGCCACAGATACTTACCGAAACACCCGTGTCCGGTAACCATCTGGCACATCCGGTAGGAGAGGTCCCCATGGTCCCTCTCCAACCACTCCTTCATGATCGGTCTCACCGCCGCAATGGTGGATTCCCCCCACCTTGGGTGCTCAAGTCGCACCCTCCATGTCTCCATGAGTTCCTGTCGGAGCAGGGACCGCTGAGCCCTGATTTCTCGGGGCTCTGGCCTATGGCCCCGCTCCAGCGCCTCCTTGCGCCACTGGTACAGCAGCGCAAGGGCTCTCGCTTCCAGGTCCCATGGAGGGGTCCCGGCTAGGAGACATGCCGCCTCGACGGAGATCGTGCGATACCCCCTGATGACTCTGACGGCCATCGATTTTAACGGGCTGTTTAATACAACCACGTTGCGGGCCGCCAGAGTCTCCGCCCATACTGGGGCCCCGTACAGGGCCATGCTTCGCACGATCCCCAGGTACAGTCTCCTAGTGGGGGCGTTGGGTCCCTTGACGTTGGGCATCAGCCGCGATAGCGCGGCCGCAGCCCCCCTCAGTTTCGGGACCAGACTTCGGAGATGAGATCCGAAGTCCCATCGGCTATCGAGTACGAGCCCAAGGTACTTCATCGTGGGCTCGATGCCGATGCTTACGCCCCCTACGGTTATGCTGGTTCCCGCAATTCCCTCCGAGGCCCGTGGAAATACATAGCCTCGGATTTGTGGAGAGCCACCTCGAGCCCCAGCCGCCGTATTCGACCCACGACTTGAGCAACCCCTGCCGTGGCCTTTAGTGCCGCGCTTCGGTGCGTTGCTCCCCGCGCCATAACGAGGGTGTCGTCAGCATAACACGTTATGCTGACACCCTCGAGCAACGCACCGCGCAGCACCCAGTCGTATCCGATGTTCCACAGGAGTGGCCCTAGGACCGACCCCTGCGGAACACCGCACGACACTTCTCGCCGCCCTGGCCCTAGCCAGCTCGGGTAAACTATGGCCCTCTCGGATAGGTATGCCTCGACAATGCGGCGGAGGTAAGGAGGCACTCCGTGATACGCGAGCGCCTCCCTAACGCAGCTCCAGGGTAGGGTGTTGAAGGCGTTGGCGATGTCAAGAGACACCGCCACCACCACCCCACCCCGCGAGACTACTTCCTCCGCCAGGCGCCTAACGCGCATGATCGCTTCCACGGTGGAGCGCCCCCGGCGGAAACCGAATTGGTTGTCCGCCAGATCTGGCCCCACATTCGTGAGATGCTCGACGAGGCGTTCTGCAATAA
Organism: Cybosia mesomella; assembly: GCA_946251805.1. Classification (NCBI taxonomy): domain Eukaryota; kingdom Metazoa; phylum Arthropoda; class Insecta; order Lepidoptera; family Erebidae; genus Cybosia; species Cybosia mesomella. Next base: position 1,730,967 of record OX276405.1, read on the forward strand.
TCCGCTCAAAGAGCTTGCACACCTCGTCGAGCAACACGATCGGCCGGTAACCGGATGGCTGGTCCGCCGGCCGCCCCGCCTTACGGATAAGGACCAGTTTCCCCGTCTTCCAAGCCTTTGGAAACTGGCCCCTTTCGAGGCATGCGCTAAAGAGCGCCACCAGTCGAGGCCCTAGTTCCTCCAGGGCCAGGACCCATGCTCGGCCTGGAATGCCGTCGGGTCCGGGGGCAGTGCATTTCCGGGCTTTAAGCCGGAGCACTGCTACCCCCAGTTCACTCTCCCTGACTTCGGGCACATCGCTCTCGCTATTATCAGCGTCAGGCGCCTGAGGCGGAGCCATACGCGGAGGGACATGCTCCTCCGCTCTCGCTGGGAACAAGGAGCCCAGTATCCCCTCCAGCCGCTCCGGCTGGAGGCTCTGGGTCAGCAGTGGCGCCCTTGGGCGGATTTTGCCCCTGACCGCAAGGTAAGGACGCCCCCATGGGTTCTGCTCCAGAGACTCCAGCAGCTCTTCGCGGGCCCGCCGTTTGGCCTGCTTTATGGCTTCCTGGAGGGTCCTCTTGGCCCCCTTGTACGCCTCATACAGCTCCGCCTCTCGGGCTGCCGCATCGTCTGGGCGGCGACGCCTCCGGCGAAACCTGGTGTACTGGCGGCGAGCGGTCACGCACGCTGCTCGCAGCTGTGCGAGCTCCGCTGACCACCAGTACACCTGTTTCTTTGCCGGGCCGGGCTTAACCCTAGGCATCGCCGCATCACAGATATGCGACATGGCTCTCCTGAACCATTCCGCCTCTGCGTCGACATCGGCAGGCCTGGCCAGTGACGGAATCCAGGCCTGCACTATTGATGCCTCCAGGAGAGCCTCCCGATCCAGGCGTCTGAGCGCCCAACGTGGATCCGGGGGATTCGCGATTGTCGGCGGCAGGTTAGTTGGAGGGGAGACGTTGAACCGAATATACTTATGGTCGGAATCCGTCTCCTCCTCCTCCACCACGCGCCAACCCTGGACGCGGCGGGCGAGAGCAGGGGTCGCGAATGCGACATCCACGACCGAACTGAGCCCCCGCCGCTCCCAGGTGGCGACACTCCCCCGGTTGAGGACTTCTAGACCACGGGTGTTGGCCCAGTCCTCCAGTACTCGCCCCTTGTCATTGGTTTCCCGGGAGCCCCAGGCCTGAGACCAGGAGTTGAAGTCTCCCAGGACCAAGACAGGACGAGGACGGCACGCAGCGAGAACAATGTCCAGTTCAGCGAGCCTTAGCTCAAGCTCGTACTGGTCAAGGCTTGGCGAGAAGTAGACGGCCACGACAGCCAAGCCCTCATAGTCCGCCGCGACGCAGCCTCTACACCTTGCAATGAGTGCAAGGCGCGAGGTGTCCGCGGCGGAACCCCCGAAGACGGTCGCTACGCCGTCCAGGTCCACCGGGCTTCCGGGGTGGACCCAGTACGGCTCAGCGACCACGACCACATTGATAGACCACTCCACGATGCTCTGGTACAGAAGATCCTGAGCACCGGTGCAGTGGTTTATGTTCGCCTGCAGGATGCGGATTGGTGTGTCCATTAATGGACGTCCATCTCCGCATCCCGCCGCGATTGTGGCCGTTCTTGAGCGGCACCCCCGCTACCCGTTGCGGACGAACGGGGCTTTGGCCTCGAGGCGGCGCAGGTTCTGCTGTCCGCCCGGTGCTCCGCCGCTTTGCCCTCCGCTACGCATTTGTAGCAGCGCGGCGGAGCATCACAAGCACTGGCCTTGTGCCCGGGCTGACTGCAGCGGAAGCACCGATCCCCCACGGTGTCTCCCGCTGTGCACTGCACTCCCACATGCCCCACGGCCAGGCACCTGAAGCACCTGGTCTTGCGGGGCTGCAGGAGTTGCACCCGCGCCTTTAGGAAGCCCCCAACGAGGAGGCTCCGTTCGTCCGCAATTTTCTGCGCCGCTGCGACGGGGCAGTTGACGACTGCTGTGCCGTGACCGGTGGAGCTGAAGCGGATTTCTCCAGCTCTCACCTGATCACGGGGGCAGCCGCCCGCCTCCACGGCGGCGGAGATGACTTCCTCCGTCGTGGCCGCGTCATCCAGACCCGAAATGCGCAAACCTGCGCATTTGTTGGGTCTGGTGACGCGGACGGCTTCGGTATCCAGTGACTCCCTCAGCTTGGCCGCTAGGGCGTCGGCTTTGGGGCCGCTGGTGGCGCCGGAGACCTCGAGGAGGCGAGCTCCGGTGCGAGTAGTTTTGCACCGGAGCCCCCCCTCAATCTCGAGGGCCTTGAGGTCCACTGAGGCTTTAACCTGCCTCAGGACCTGGGCGTACCCCACACCCTTCTCCACACCCTCCGTCGTCACCGTCAGGACGACGGCAGTGGATCGTGGGGCGCGGAGCCTCTTCGGCGCCTTCGCCGCAGGGGCTTTCGCCGCCTTCTTAGCCGCCTTTTTGGCGGCTTTTTTCGCCTTTTTGGCGGCTCCCGCTACCACCCATTCCTCCCCTCTGGAGGAACGCTCGGGTGCAGCGGGAGCGGCGGTTATGGCGGGGGCGGGGGTGCCGCGCTTCTTCCCCTTCCCTTGTGGCGTTGGGGCCACTGGGGCGGCGGACTTTTGGCCTGTGAGGCCGGGTTTACCACTGGCAGCAGCCCCGGCGAAAGACGTGGGCCGTGCCAGTGGGGGACGGTAAGCCCGGTCCTCTAACACGCCAAGCCGCCTCTCGATGGCCGCCAGGAGCTGCACCACACTCGGTGCAGGCTCAGGCGCCATCTCGGGTGCCGGATTGGGCACCGGCCTAGGCACTGTTTTCGGCGCCACCTTTTGTGCCGACTTTGGCGCCGGCTTTGGTTCCGTATTTGGCGCCGACGACGACGTAGGCGTCCCCCCCTGCGGCACGAGAGCCCTCGGGTGGTCCGCCACCTCCTGGGCTCTTGGGGCCTTCTGGGCCTCCGGGGATCCCCTCACCATCTGGGTCAGTTGCCTGACCTCCTCCCGGAGGACCCGCTGTTGCTCCAAGGAGTTGGCCAGCTCAGTTTCCAGGCTTGTGACCCGGGCCCTGAGCTTCGCCTCCTCCTCGGAGACGCTCCTACCGAGGAGCTCCTCCAGCGCCGTCCTGGCGACGGCGACGTTTTCAGCCACCGTCTTCTTCTTTCCCGACACATTTTTTGACCCTTTTATGGAGTCGGTAATGCGGGCAAGCGCTGTGAGGAGCTCCCTCGCCGCGGGGACGCCTTGGTCCCTGCCGCTGGGTAGCGGAGGGACGTGCACCGGCTGCTTCGGCGTTCTAGCCGCCGCGGTGGCCAATATTTTGGCCGGCCGATCGTCCTCGCTTGAGGAGATCGTCCGTTGCCCGGAGCTTCTGCTACGGTCAAGGGACGGTCCACCCGAGCGAGGCCGCTTACGTCGGAGACCCTCCTCGGTCTCCATTCGGCTGGATACTGACTCGTTGTCAGTACCCACCGTCGACGCCGCAGACGCAACGTCTGCGTCCGTTTCCCCTCCTAGTGGTAACGGGGTAGCGGGTCTGGTGAAGACCGCCTTAGCTGACCGTGAGTGAGGCCGTCGCCTCACCTCCTCTTCACCCCCAACTACCTCCACTCCATCCTCTCGAGTACCAGTGTTTGCGCCTTGGTCGTTGTTAGTAGATCCGTCCTGTTTGTTTTTATTTGGATTTATGTTATTCATAATATATCCCACGAGTATGGGGGAAAGATGGTCCATCCAGGCGGAGCCCCCTGCACCTGGATAAGCCTATATACTATGGAGGTCGGCTGGTATCCATAGGTTTTGACGACTTCGCTGTCGGGTGTTATAGACTTTTCCTTGTCGTGGGCCAGCCAATAAAGTCAAGCCCTCCGGTCGGCAAGTTCACAGCGTACCCTTCTGGAGCCACCAGTCAGGTCGTTGCTGATCACCTGCCGATTACGGAACGCGAGAGGATGGCTAGTCCTCTCTCACCGGCGGCGGCACAAGTGCCCGTCGGCCCCTGCGTGAGCAGTGGGCCAACCCGCCCCTGGATCCCCCAGGACCCTACGGTGGCCTCCACCACTAACAGCATCGCTCATCCTGTCTCCTCTGAAAGCAGAGGAGTACGGAGAGCGATGTGTTCCCGCCACGTTGGGTATTGGCCGACGGTCAATGCCAACCCCATGAAGAGGAAGCCATTGACCGCCGCCCAGGGTGTACCGGCCGCTCCGATTCCGTTCCCCCCGGACTGCAGCGGGATCGGAATCGGAACGACACTCGAGGAGGTTACCCAACACACACCCCTTTTGGTGATACTTACGATTACATTTGATTTTTCATCTTAGGTGGACAAGATTAAGGTTTAGTGGTGTGTTTTCAGTTTCAGTGGTCTAATTTCAGTTTTGGTGGCAAGGCTCCGCACTCGTTTGGTGGTAAGCGTCGGTAGCTTAGTGGTTAAGGAGTCGACCCTACGATCGAGAGGTCCCGGGTTCGAATCCTGGCCATTACACTACCGACGTGAACCCACTCCTAACTCAAGCAATTTCCCGTTCCCTAAAGGGGCAGGTTTTTCCTCATCCTGGGTCGTTAGAGAAGATTTCCTCGGATGAAGAGCTCTCCGTATCTCCTGGAAAGAGAATCCATTGGCTTGGAAGGCCGAGTCCAGGTGGCGTAACTCGTTTTGAAGGTGTTGAGTTTCACAGATGCTCTTAGCTGGTAGTCGCGAACTTTTATATGGAATTCTTTGAAAAGGCTGCTCTTGAAAGAGCTCCCAAGAAGCCTAAGGTCTGGTTCCACTACGTAGACGATACCTTTGTGATTTGGAGTCATGGAGACACGGAGCTGACTATGTTCCTGAATCACCTGAACCGCATCCATCCTAACATCCAGTTCACCATGAAAGTAGAGAAGAACAGAACACGAAGGTTCTAGAAAACACTTCACATTTCACCCACGGCTACTTCGAGAACCCATCGAAATATTCAAGCATCCCAACAATTTTAATAGAAAAAACTAAGGTTTTCATCTTCAAAAAGATTGGTACCCAGCAATGAGAGCCGTCCGTCATCACGGTTCAAACATGACGAAGCCATCACCCTCCCCGGTATCGGGAGGCCACGCCCCCTTGCTTAGCCTCAACCAATCAGGATCAAGCGCATCGGTTCCGCAGCTCTCGACCAGCCACGATCGATCACGTCGTTTCCCCCTCCAACTGCGCCTATATTTACGCCAGTGACATGGACATCTACATCAGTCGCAGTGAAGTCGCCGTTGAGGAGAGTTCTCCGCACTCATCGGCGCCCGGGCTTGTGCCACTGAAGATGTCGACCTCAGTGATCGACGAAACGTTTGGGACACAAGCTTCCTATGGACCACGGCCAAACAGCCCGGAAGCAGTATCTTCTACAAAATATGTTATAGTTTATTATGATTTCTTTTTAAGAATATTAGTAACCGAAATTACTAATATTCCACCTAACCACTCTAGTTAATTAGCTTGAGTTAGAAGCGGGTTCACGTCGCTAGTGAAGTGGCCAGGATAGTAATGTCCCATAAAAAAAATGCGCCACATAAAACTTAAAAAAAAATCGTGTTGATATTCACTGTAACCTTATTTTACAGCCGGTGATCGGTTTCCTGAATAAGTATTTTATTTCTTGGCCATAGAAGTGTATAATGGATGAGGTGCTGAATAATAGGGACTGGACATTACGTACTAAACCCAACGAAATATCTGTAAGGATGCTTCTACAACAAGGTTTAGAACACTTTTTGTGAATCAAAAAAATTATTATTTCTCGTTGTGATCAAACTCACAATACAATCTATCCTTCGTCATCAACCTATTCTAGTCCACTGCTGGACATAGGTCTCCCCTAATGAGCGCCATAGCACCCTGTCTTCAGCTTGCCGCATCCAGCATCTGCCCGTAGTCTTTCGCAGATCGTCATCCCACCTGGCCGGAGGGCGTCCTACACTACGTTTGCCGAGTCGCGGTCTCCACTCAAGAACACGTTTACCTATCCTTAATTTTATCTATCCTTATGCCTGCTAATTGTTATTTATGATGACGTTAAGATCATCATGACGAGTGTACTATTATTTAACTATTATTATCAAAGATGACATCATTAAGAGTCATAGTGTTAACGACACTATTTTCAATAAAAAGGTTAACTGGAACTATTTCCTCCTATTTGATTTGTATACATCAAATGAAACTATATTTATCTATGTTACTTATCTAACTTGTGATAGTTATTAAGATATCTTATAATTTTATTGAACTAAGATAGCGATATACCGCACTACTGTGTCAACCATGTGTGTGTGTGAACCACTGTCGTGAAATACGTAGGTTATCAATCGGCGATTAATTTAAAAAAAAAATATTTGTATGGGAAATAAAATATTATTTTTTCGAATATTCTTTTAAAATATTTTTGTGCATTGGAAAATCAAAATGGCAGAAACACAACAAATCCTGAACAAAGCTCTTGAAAAAATCGCAGAAGAACGCAATTTTGTTAACTATGATATAAAAGTTGAACCAGTTTCCAGCGGTGGCGCCAACTATACTTCACTTTTGAATATTGTCACGATTAAAGAAGGCGATAATAATATCCATCATATGTTTGCAAAGGTTGCAACTATGGGAGAAAAAATGAGAGAGCAAGCGCCGGCTGTTTATTTCAACGAAATGTATGTTTATACAGAATTAACAAAAATTTACGAAAGCTTACAGGATCGTTACGAAGTGCCACAGGAACACAGGCTAAAGTTATCTAAATACTATGGTTGTAACCCTACAATAGGTAAAGAAATTCTTGTTTTGGAGAACCTTGGTGCGAAAGGATATGAATCTTTCGACAGATTTAAGTCGATCGATTGGGAATACGCGGCTTCTGCGGTAACAGAACTGGCCAAACTTCACGCACTGTCCTGTGCGTACAGCGAATACCATGCAGAGGATTTCAGGAAAGTTTTTGATATTCTCAAGTTTGATTGGGGTATGGAAAGTGGACCTATTGGAGAGTATTTTAAAGAGGTGAGCCAAAGAGCCATTGGTGTAGCTCAAGAGAAATACAAAGATAAGTTAAAAAAGTTTGTGGAAAGATTTGGAGCGGCAAAATTCCGAGAGCTTTTTGCACCAACTCGTAAACCAGTGTTGGTTCATGGGGATTTCAGACCCAATAACTTGATGCACAAGAATCTAGATGTAAGTAAAGTTGTCAGTAAAATTTTCTTAGGTTTTCAAGATAAATTGTTTTTTTTTACTATTAATGACCATTTACAGTATTGTACGTAGATATTTAGGGCATGTTATAATGATCTGACTGTTTGGTAAACGATCAGACGAATTTCTTCATTTTAGAAACATGAAATACGGAGAATTGAAGTTTAATACACTTACACATTCTGGTGTTGAGCCTGGTTTCATGTTACGTAGAAAACTGTTCCATGTAATTGGTATGTTAGTATTGACAGATGAATTTTAGCCAAACTAATTGGAACTTAAGACTTACTTTGATACTACTAGACAAACTGTTGTGACAATATTGTTGAACTGAGCGAAGCAAAGCTATTATACGTGGATGGCTAAGCCGTTTGGTCGAGACTGTACTCCTCCGGAACCACAATACCGATCTTGACCAAATTTGCCATGGTGATAGTGTAGACACCGCTGAGTGTTTAGAGGGGTCAACTGTTCAAATACAATTTACCATTGAGGAATAATCATCGAAAAACAGTTTCACGAGCGCGCGGCCTTAGCTATGCGCGCGACCGTAGTAAGATGCCTTATTTTTCAAGTAAGAGTCCTACTCGTTTAGCCCAATTTATTGCAGTCGCACCCTGCACTGAATTCCTAGTGTAACAGTTACTGGATGAGGCGAGAATGAATTTTGAATTTCGAATTAGAAACGGGACGTAGAAACTATATAAATCAGCAAATGAATTCTGACACCTATTGTATAACATAGCGCGCCTTTTTGTGAAGTTACATATGTGACAGCAACAAAAAGTGCCGCCATTGTTGCATTTTTTTTTATAAATACTGATCCTGTTGATATTACTATTGCGTAATAATTATAATGCTTTGTTGTTTATCATCATTACTGTAACTTATTATGCAGCTAATGTAGATCAGTTATATTGAAATAATACATCACTTGTAGCAACTTCTAGCACCAAGTGCTATCAATCAACAGTATAAATAGATCAGTTATCTGAATAAATATTTTATACGTATCACGATATCTGATATAAGTAGATATCGTATTATAATTTACGTTGTACATAATATCTATGTTTGATAACTCTTAAGCGAAAAAGAAAAACCTATCGAGATTGAGATTTAGTGGTTAAGGAGACAACCTTACGATCGAGAGGTCCCGGGTTCGAATCCTGGCCATTATACTACCGACGTGAACCCACTCCTAACACAAGCAATTTAGCTTAGCTGGAGGGGTTAGGGGGAATATTAGTAATTTCGGTTAGTAACCGATTCTTTTTTTTTAAAAAAAAAAGGAAAAGAAAGAAAGAAAAAGATAAACATAGCGAATTTGGTCTCACTTGTTTTGTATTGGTAGACACACTGGTCATTCGTGATATCCAAGGTCTGAAGATGGATACAGTCGGTTGTCTGGAACTAAACTTCTCAACCCTTAAGCCACCGACGTGGAAAGGCCCTTTTTATGTGTATAATAAGTTTTTTGATCAAATCTCCGGTTTTACTTACCGGCAATTGGTGCAATCAAACTTACGGCAGATGTTGAGTATGACCAAGACCAGTCTAAGAAAAAAAAAACGTATCAGAATCCGTTCAGTAGTTTTTGCGTCCATCACGAATAAGCAGACAAACAGACAAGAATTCCAACAAAATATTTTTGTGTTCAGGATTGTTCATTTAACATAAACCAAGTATTTAAAAAAAATCTCCAATGTACAGACACGACTAATTTACAATTTTATAATAGACTATTTTATAGACTCAGACTGAACTAGATGCCCTGGATAGAAGAGTTCGAACGCAGCTGATCGTATTTCGGATGCACCGACCGCGATCATCTGTAATGAGGTTGTATATTCTGTGGAAGCTGGGGGATCGTGTCGTTTCGACTTTTGAAATGCTAAGACCCTTCATAGCCTAGTGGTATGGGTAATGGACTGCTGAGACGAGGTCTCGGGTTCGATCCCAAGTTTTACCATTGCACACACCAATGACTTTTCGATGCTTTTCGAAGTTATGTGTGTATTTATCGCAGGCTTATAAGTGCCCGGTTAATGGCAATAGGCTCGCCACCTATTACATTGGGACCTAATCATAAACTGGCGAAATGTGGGTGCTAGCACCTCTGCCTACCCCTTCGGGGATATAGGCGTGAGTTTATGAATTATGAGATGATGAAGACCCTTCATAACTGCGAGATGTAATACAATCTTAGAGAGTATTTCCTACGAACAAATACAGATATGCACCGTGATGTGGTCGTAGTAGATAACGGCCTAACACCTCTTGCGTTGGCTAGATAGAACTGGCGCAAACCTGTAGTAAGGAGGTATGGAAGGGCAAAGAGCTAGACGGACGCTTTTATGGCTAATAAGCCCAATATAGACTCGATAAAGTCTGTATCTTGTCTGCGGTTCTGCAATCTTTTTGGAGAAACCGAAGGTTTTGTCTTTGCAATTATGAACGAAGTTGTTATGACGAACAACTATAGAAAATATAAGATTCTGATGCATGGTACGGTTGACATATGTCTGGCATGCCACCGTACCAGAGAATCCATCAGCCACATTGTTTCCGGTTGTCATACCTTAGGAGGCTTCCGTAGGACAGCTAGGTTAAGGGCCTGATGCAGAAGGCAGTCCTCCTCGAAACGGCACCCATTGTGAGGAGGTTTCTATCTCTGGAGCCCTAACCGATGCCGTTGGCGCACTATTTTAATATTTTAAAATGTATTTGTTTTTTATTTTTATTTAAAAAATTAATTTATATGTATAAAGATAAAATAAAGGAAATTATATTAATGAATTTATTTACTTCAGGCCATTTAGATCCATATTGATTTATATTTATTTTCTTTTCAGGATGGTAAAGTGGACATCAAGGTGTTGGATCTTCAAACGATGCAGGAAGGTAGCCCTGTAGTGGATTTGCTGTACTTCATCTTCATCGGCTCTGACGAAGAGTTCCGCGCGCAGTACTACGAAAAGCTAATTGAACACTACTATTCGGAGCTGGCAGCGGCCATGAGGAGACTTCACCTGGACCCTGAGAAGGTGTACTCCAGAGCAGACTTCGACTATGAGTTAAAAGAGGTGATATGAAATAACAACTTCATCATTATCATCGTTGTTCCCGGTGGAATTTGCCACGACTGCCTACAGCCTCCCCGACTACCAGAGGATAGCCTCGTCCGTCAATCAGCAGGTGCACCGGTGAGCCCCACATTGACAAACAAACACCCCAATATTGAAATTAATATTAACCGACTTGTGGAAATTTACGTCCAAAGATCCAGCCACGCAGATGCCGCACATTTGCGTCATTTGAACGATCGTTATGGCCAGTGTAAATGAAGGTTGCAATGAATTTGTTAAAGACATTGTATTTACGCTATATTTCAGAAATTACCCTTCGGCCTGACAATTGCGGTGTTCGCGCTGCCAATCGTGACGGTGGCTGAAGAGAACGCTCCCAAGGTGGATAAGGATTTGGACATGTCTGCCTTGTCTATTGAGAATACCAGCGACTTATTCAGTGATCGGCTGAACGGAATCTTGAATGATTATGACCGATGGGGCGTATTCAATGAATGACGAAACAATAAAAGTAAATTAACGACGCAGGCATAGAGTGCACCGCAGAATATAAATAATAGTTACAAATATACAATGAATTAAAAAACTTTTTTTGAAACAAGTTTTTGTTCAATTGTCATCCAAACTGAACATGTATGCACAGCTCCAACGGATGCTAATGATTGGTCGAAAAATGGTTATTTTTTAATTATTTTTGGTTGTTAGCAAACTGTGGTTAGCAAATTTTGACGCACAACTTACTTACAAACAAACAGTGCAAGTTAAATAAAACCTTGTAAAAACTAAAATGACACTAAAGATCGAATTACTTAAAAAGTAAAAAATAATTCTTAATAAATAGGAGATAAGAACAGTGGTGAGGGGTCCATATATGCCGATTCCTTTGCAGAGATGCAAAACCTAAAGCATGAGTTTCATCAACAGGCTTTTTTACAAGCCACCATTATTATACAATGTAAGACTTTGTCCTATACATGAATGTATTACGTGTAGGTATAGTGAGGTGTTGGGGTGCTTGGTTGGGGACCTCCACGCGGTGCACCCTGGGCAACGGAGACAGCAGCGCCTCTCTCCTAGGGCGGGGGAGACGCTGCCGCCTACGGCCAACTCCGACCGAGGTGAGGACGGCCCTGTTGAGGGCTGTTCGGAAGCTTTCCACGTGTCCCTCTGATTAGCAGATGGCACAGTGGAGAGCAAGTAAGGGGGCCATCTCGAAACCGGAGATGGCCCAGGGTCAGTCGGGGTGCGAGGGATATGCTCTATGGGTAACCTTACACCTTAAGTCTTACGTCTTAAGACCCGAGACGGCGTGCGGTTTTAGTCGGTTCAATCCCGACATAACCGCCCCCGCTGGAGACCCCCCGCTCTCCAGCGGTGGCGGTATCCGAAGGGATTTCCGCACGAAAAAAATAAAAAAATAAAAATAGGTATAGTGAGGTGGTAAAAGTCGAAACATAGATCGCCGATTTCCTATTGGACGGGCTTCTCTTCGAAAATGTTCACCCTTCGCCACTGGATTAGAAAATAGAGTAAATAACAGAGCATTCATTTATTTAGGTTTTTTAAACTATGATTTATTTTTGATTTATCAGTATTCTTTAAATATCTACTACTACATATTACAAAACAAAGTGCTCCGCCCCGTCTGCCTGTTCGCAATCAACTCAAAAACTTCTGCACCGATTTTCATGGTGTTTCCACTAATGGATAGTGGTTCTCGAGGAAGGTTTTAGTGTATAATTTGTCAATTTGTAAATATTTGCTAAAATATAATGATATTTGTTGGAGATGTTGGAAAACGCTGCCTAAACCCTTTGACATAATATCAAAATGATGTATGGTGGATATAGAATAATGTTAACAGGAATTAACGCGATCCTGTATTATGTATCTGTATATATTTGGATTGCCTGACGTTTCGACCAGGTTACACTGGCCATAGTCACAGGCTGACTGGCTAAAGCGAAACGTTAAAAAAAATCCGTTCCCGCAGGGGGAACGCACAGGTAGATTTCGTGAAGCAATTAATATTGACGGCCTCTGTGGCGTAGCGGTAGTGCATTCGACTGCTACGAGAGGGGGGCGCGGGTTCGATTCCCGCTCAGTGCAAATATTTGTATGCATGAATATGTCTATTTGCATTGGTCTGGGTGTTTCTATGTATAATATGTATGTATTTACAAAAAAAAAGTATATAAGTATGTTTATCCGCATTCTGGAACCCATAACACAAGCTAGTTAAACTATGCTTACTTTGGGTCTAGAAAGCGCTGTGTAGAATGTCATAGAATATTTATTTATTTATTAATATTATTTTATATAGAGAACTACGGACTTTAAACTGTTTAATTTTTTTTTCTCGAAAACGGTAACTTTTAGCGAAAAACTTTTCAGACATTTACTTTAGACTTAAAAATGGCCTATCGATTAAAAATGTTTCCGACGACAAGAATGTTCACCGGTTAGAAGTTATGATTTTTTTCCCGAAAAAATTTGGTTTTTCCCCCCTCCACTTTTAGTTAAAGTTTTAATCTTATAGGTTTATAATTAAAAGTTGTTGGTATTCATATATACTATGGGATAAAATTAGAACGGTTCGAATATCTTTCATGGAACGTGAAATTTTGAGGAAAAACTGATTTCACAAAAAGTGAGGCCCTACCGTCCCCTTAGGCCGGATTCCACCCGTTCACGAACTTAAACTAAGTTTACACCCAAGCAATTTTTGACCGCAGTTTGAAAGCAATCGGGGCAAAAATGCGACCATGAGAGTGCCGCAAATTTTGGGAAGTGGAACCATACATACATATATATATATATAAACTTTTTGACCAGTGGTCATTTCGGACTCAGGGGGTCATAACTAGACCTCCTATGAAGATTTTTTTTTAAAATTCGACAGTAGTCAAGAAACCAATAGGTAGATCGATTTCATCGAGATCTACCTAAAAATGTATGGTGGAATTGTGTATCTTATAAAGGCCTACAGAAAAGTCCGCGATGGCATTATATTTATCTCTTAAAAGTAAAATACTATATCTATTTTATTACTACAGGCTCTAACGGATGCACGGATCTGGCTGATATTTGGTACAAGGATAGATTATAGTCTAGAACACAGGCTTTTTACTCTGGAATAGGTTCCCATGAGAAGCGGGAACGGGAACAGAATGCCACACGGGCGAAGCCGCGGTCAAAAGCTAGTCTCTTAAATAAATAAAATATCATGATTGCTATGATTTTCTTCATTATAATATTTATTACAGATATTTAATTTAGATAATGAAGTATAAGGAAGTCAAATTGCAGAAGCTCATAGTGATGATAGATGGTACGGACAGACTCGACTTGCGTGTATGGATACCGTCCTTCAACACTATTGCACAGATTAGATAATTGGCCGGAATCCTACTAATACTAGGACGGTTGCCAGCTTGGCAATCAACCCAAACTTAAGCGTAGCAAGATTTGCCTATCCAACAATAGGTCAACGTGACCGGTCGACTTTTTCCATTGATTTGGTTTTTCGGTGATTATTCCTCGATGGTAAGACCGATCTGGACATTCGACCCTTTACGACACTCAGTAATGTCTACTTGAGCTACTCTGACGAGCTTCGCTCCATAAATATTCTACGACTTCTTACACAGCGCTATCTAGACCCAATGTAAGTATAGCTTAACTAGCTTGTTTTATGGGTTCTAGAATGCGGATAAACATACTTAGATACATTTTATATTGCAAATACATACATATTATATTTAGAAACACCCAGACCAATGCAAGTTTTTCATATTCATGCATACAAATATTTGCACTGAGCGGGAACGCACTACTTTTTATCTAATTGGACCCAATTGCAGCGCCATCTTGCGCCGCAGTCGGGATCTAGAATTACTCTTTTGACTTCAGGATAGTTTAGGTACTTTCGATGTTGCTGGACGTCGTACCGCGAAGCGACCCTGACCACGACCGCGGTTGCCCAAGTCGTGGAGCCAATCCGGCGGCTGGGTCTCGAGGTGGCTCTGCGTAAAACCGAGGCCCTGTTCTTTCATGGGCCTCCGAGACCCTGGCCACCTGAGGGATCCAGTCTCATCGTAGGAGGTAATCGCATCGGCAGCAAGCCCCGAATGAAATATTTGGGGCTCGTGCTCGACGGTTGATGGGACTTCGGAGAGCACATCAGAAGTCTGGCCCCCAAATTGAAGGGCACACCTCTCGCTTTGGCGCGGCTACTGCCTAACATGAGGAGGCCCGATGACTCCTGCAGGAGACTCTACACGGGGATCGTGCGGTCCATGGTCCTGTATGGGTGCCCAATATGGGCAGAGGCCGTGAAGGCCAGAAGTGTGCGGATGCTGCGCGCTCCGCAGAGGGTGATAGCTGTTGGTCATCCGCGGGTACCGCATGATATCCTTCGAGACGGCGAGACTCCTTGCCGGAACTCCGCCATGGGACCTGGAGGCGAGAGCCCTTTCGCAACTTTACCAGTGGCGAAAGGAGGCGCGGGAGCAGGGATGTAATCCCGAGCCTCGAGAAATCGAGGCCATGCATTCCCAGCTCCGCAGGGCCATCGTGGTGGAGCGGAAGGAACGACTTGGGTGACCAAGCGCAGGGCACGCCGCAATAGCGGCGGTAAGGCGCATCATGGAGGATTGGCTAGAGAGGCGACACGGAAGCCTCTCGCTCGGCAGCATGATTGCGGCAATGGTGCGGAGCGCGAGCGCGTGGGCCGAATCCATCTCCTTCTGCGAGAATATCATGCTCGCGAAGGAGATGGCGGACCGCGCCCGGGAGAGGTTTAGAACTCTCCCAGGCCACCAAGCCCGCAACATGCACGCCGCGCGTCGCAGGCGACTCAGGCGCCGGAGGTCGCTTAACGGGTTAGGGGGCAACTCGTCCCAATTCGAAACTGGGATCAATCCCACCTATTCTATTTGATAATAGGCAACTGGGCCCACGTTAATTTAAGTACTGGGAAGATTGCACTACTGAATATTCTCTAGGCCCTAGAGAATATTCAGTAGTGCAATCGTCGAGCTATACTCAATGTAGCGGATGCAGGTGCGTGGAGTGTTGCAGAGTAAGTACTCGTTCAAATAAAATAATTGAGTTTTGGGAATAAGGTGTCACCGCGGCGCAAACTACGTATTCGTACGAACTCACTCAAGTGGTGTGGGCGACTGACGCGACATCTACGGTGCCTTGTATATAATACTAAGTAATGCCGAGTGACGTAGTTTGCGAGCAGGCGTTCTTTATTTATGAAACATAAGTAGGTACATAGAGAAATTATAAATTGAAAGGTAAGTATGTTTTCTTACAGATATCATGATGTAGGTACAATGTTAATTTATTAGTTAGATTAGCCAAACAAATAGACACTAGATTTTTAATTAATTTGAATTTAGAATTGAATTTATTACATTTTTTTTTTAGTTTTTATTTTCAGATACATCGCGCGGCGCGTCGTCTACAATCTCCGCCCAGTGTCATTTCGGTGACACTAATCAGCCAATGGTATTAGCGCTAGGCGATGTGCCGGCCGAGTAAGTATTCCGGACTTTGTTCTTACCTCCACCGTGCGTACACGGCCGTCCCTTCCCGGGAACACCTTTTCTATAATGCCCTTAGGCCAAGTGTTTCTAGGTAAGTTGGGGTCTACCAGTATTACCAGGTGCCCGGGCTTGAGGTTATCATTCTCTTGATACCACTTCTGCCTCGGTATCAAAGTGGGTAATACTTCCTTGACCCATCGTTTCCAGAACATGTCAGTTAACCTTTGGGCGATTCTCCACATCTTTCGTGAGTATAGGTCTCCATCATCGAAAACGCCGGGCACGGGTAAGTTAGAACTCGAACCGAGTAAAAAATGATTAGGCGTTAGGGCCTCCATACTTTCCGGGTCAACCGAGACATGTGTCAATGGTCTGCTGTTGACAATATTTTCAATTTCAGTGAGCAATGTTAATAACGTTTCTTCACGAGGTGCTCTTTCTTTAAGTACCACTTGTTGTCGTTTTTATACTTCGGATTAGACGCTCCCAAGCTCCGCCCTTATGGGGGCTGATAGGCGAGTTAAAAGACCAGGTAACGCCACGATTAGTCATCTCTTCTTATATGCGTAAAAATATATCTTTTATATCACCCGTAAGTCCTATACTTCTTTCTCGGAAACGCAACATAATGCCAAGTAGTGATTCCAGCAAGTTGGGCCCAGGTAATAAATAATCGTTTAATGAATTGTCAGCTGTAGTTGCGGCAGCGTCGAATACAAGGCGTAACTTTTTTTTATTGGGGTTGTCGACTCCAAAATGAGGCAGGTACCATATGCGATCAGGTTTTTTGCCGTCTTCACTTGGGTTTAATTTGCGGGCGTAGTCGTTCGCGAACAAATGACGTATCCTTTCCCTGTATCTTAGGGCATATCGTTCATCGGATAATATCTTTCTTTCAGTTGTTTTCAGACGTCGGTACGCATTACAATAGGAATCCGCCATCTGAATATTTAAATGTCTCCAAGGGAGGCCAACCTCCCATCTTCCTTGACGTAATATAGCACTACTGTCTACTATAGTAATAGCTCTCAGGTCTTCTTCATTCTGCCGCTGTTTATTGTTCACTCCTATACTTTCAAACGTGAATGATTTTCTAACGAGTTCATATATTTGCTCGACGTCCTCGCCGTCCGTATGTATCGCGCTGCCGTTCGAGTTGATCGAGTTCAATCGGCGTAAACAATGAGCGTCCTCGGCGCCGGCGCATAAGCAATATGTTTGCGTTGGTAGTGGATCAGCCGTTGTAGTATGACACCTTGCGCCTGTGCGCGTTACCGCCGGTGGGGATAAGCCAGCGTCGACGCGATGGGAGGCGTAGTCATGTAGGTGACCGTCGTAATGCACTTGAACGGGATTTATCACTAATGCACACTCTGTAGAACTCTCTCGATTGGGACAAATTCCATGCACACACCATCCTAATTGAGTCAGTGTTGCGCAAGGTGCATTTTTACCGCTTATTATAGTCTTTATAGGTGCGATAAGATGGTAATTGTCCTGTCCGATTAATATTTTCGGTTTTATGTTCGCACACGGTAGAAGTTCACACAATTTTTTCAGATGATTATATTTTTTAAAGTCAATGTTTGATAATTTTTGTATTGGTAAATTAAGTTCACAAATTTTTCGGGCGCTAAGTTCTAATTGTTTGTTATTGTTATTGTTCATTATTTCACATTTTATTTTTTCACTGTTACACACTATTTCCGAGTCCCACGCACCGCGAATACACAGTGTTTGCTTCGTTCCCTCGAGGCCGACGCGTTCAGCGATATCAGCTGATATTAACGATATCGTTGCGCCGTCGTCGAGGAGCGCATAGGTGGTCAGCACACCTCGAGGTCCCTTTATTTTAATTGGCACAACTTTTAACAAAACACGATTCTGGGAGTTCTCACACGCGTGGGCTACTGTATGACCGGAGCAGTCATTATTGTTAACGGGTGAGTCACTGTCATTTTCAGTGTTTTTAATAACTGTTTCACTAGCGGGTCTGCTGCGCTTCCAGTGTAAAAGCGAGTGATGAGGCAACGTGCATTCGTCTACGCTACAAGCGGGCGCCGGGCAAGTGTCGCGGCTGTGTGATGTTATTAAACACTTGTGGCATAGCTTGTTGGCACGCACATATCGCCACCGATCTTTTGTCATAGCACGCTTAAACCGAGCGCACTCGTATAGTTTGTGATCGCTTACTCGACAAAATTTGCACTTCCTGGGAACGTCGTCTTTTCCATTAAATAGGACGGCGTGTTTGCGATCTTCGGGCTTCTTCCTGTACTCAATTTGACACTGTATGTGAGTCAGTCCGCCGTTGGATATTTTGTTCGCTTCGTTGTACAAAAATTCGGAGAGTACTTCCAGCTTGGCTTTATCGGTATGACTGTTGTCGTGGTAATAATCAGCCCATTTGTTAATTAGAGCGCTTGGGAATTTCGAAAGTATTGTGGATAGAAGTTCTGGGCCTCTCAAGTAGTCGCTTTTGTTCACAGCTTTCACGGCTGCCACGAAGTTTTTTATTTTTATAGAAAATGGCACAATTTCATGATGGTAGTTGTGGGAAAGTGGTGGTATTTTTCTTAGCTGATGTGATATTTTGTTTACTATTTCTTCAGGCCTGCCATACCGGAGTTCCAGCGCTTCTATGACGGTGTGCGGAGCCGTGTTCCCGATGAGCAGGGATGCCACCGTTTCTCTGGCTTCTCCACGGAGCGACCTGCGGAGCCTCCACATGTTTTCAGCGTCACTATACTTGCAGAACCCGGTCGACTCATCGTAGGCCTGTTTATATGCGAGCCACTCTAGTGAATCACCACTATAGTACGGTAAGTCCTTTGTTGTCGCAATTCGCGACATCAGCTGCTTGTTTTGCATGTTTGTTTGGTAAATTGCACTCACTAGGTTCTTCATATCAGTGCCACCCTCGTTGTGGGTTTCGGAAACGTTGCTACGCTCAAGCCACTGCTGCACTTTTTCAACCGAACCCACTTCACTGTGTCGGTGACTGCTTGCTCTGCTACTTCGGGATCCAGCTTCAAGCGCTGCCAAGTCAGCAGCGAGTTTTTTCTCGATTAGCCGTTTTTTCATATTGGCTTCCTTCTCTTCTAGGTCAGCCATTTGCTTAGCGGCTTCATACTCCAGCAGCTTTTTCTGAGCGTCGGTGGACGCCGATGAGCGACGGGTTTTTCCCATCGAAATCACGCTGTCGCGCTTGATTGACGCACCAGCTTTGTCCGTCTCCGGTCGTTTGATGAGAGCATCCTTTTCGGTTCGTTCTTTTCTCACGATTTCCGATTGGATGTCACGGCTTTGGTCACCTTTTTCCATCTCCTTTTTGAATGCTCGCCGCGTGCGAACTGAGGGTAACCCTTCGCCAACATGGCGGCTCGTGTGCGGCGGACTGTTGAACATAGCACGATTTACACTGCACTGTTCCACGTGAAGATCCGGCTCGAAGACCACTTTGTAGCGGATGCAGGTGCGTGGAGTGTTGCAGAGTAAGTACTCGTTCAAATAAAATAATTGAGTTTTGGGAATAAGGTGTCACCGCGGCGCAAACTACGTATTCGTACGAACTCACTCAAGTGGTGTGGGCGACTGACGCGACATCTACGGTGCCTTGTATATAATACTAAGTAATGCCGAGTGACGTAGTTTGCGAGCAGGCGTTCTTTATTTATGAAACATAAGTAGGTACATAGAGAAATTATAAATTGAAAGGTAAGTATGTTTTCTTACAGATATCATGATGTAGGTACAATGTTAATTTATTAATTAGATTAGCCAAACAAATAGACACTAGATTTTTAATTAATTTGAATTTAGAATTGAATTTATTACATTTTTTTTTTAGTTTTTATTTTCAGATACATCGCGCGGCGCGTCGTCTACACTCAACCTGCTTTTTCATTGGCCCATCTGATGTTTCAAATTTATTGTAAACCATTTTAAATTTCGCGCCCATTAGAATCGGATTATCAGTGAATCTGAACGCAGTCTATTAATTAATATTAATTTGTGGTTGCAAGAGCGAGAGCAAGAGGAATCCGATTCTGTGCGTCGTCGTGTGGCTTTGTTTGCCGGTTGTAACTTGTTTTGAATTTGTTTACATACCCTACGCTACGCTACGCTACGGTGACAATAGATAACAGATAATCAAAGCTAATATCACCCAGTAATTGCAGTTAATTATGTTCGTTTAGTATAAAATTATTATTTTATTTTCAAAATAATGTCAGGAGTGTCTTCTAAATATAAAAGAAAAATATCTAGTGAAAATAGATTGTTTCAAGATGAGTGGGAAACGGATTATTTTATTGTGCCAAACAAAAACAATGCAGCTACTTGTTTGATATGCCGTGAAAGTGTTATATTGAAGAAATACAATTTCGCATAATTTTACCACAAAACATGAATCTTTTGATGAAACGTTTCCTCTTGGATCGTCCTTGAGAAATGAAAAATTGAGTTTTTTAAGAGATCATTGCATCAACAACAAAATGTTATGTCTGTGGCATTATCACAAGACTCCGCGGTTAACTAAGGCATATATACTATATACTGCCAGTGGGGACGCCGTTTGACCAGACGGGTGATCAGCCCTTCTATGTGGGGCCATTTCACCCAATTCCCCTATAACGACTGTCATACATATTCGTATGGCAACCGGGACCGACATCTTAACGTGCTCTCCGAGGCACGACCAGACCAATGCAAATACTCATATTCATGCATACAAATATTTGCACTGAGCGGGGATCGAACCCGCGCCTCCTGCGTAGCGGCCGCTTTCAATACCGCCACGCCACGGAGGCTGTCTAACTAAGGCATCATATGAAATTTGTTACATTCTTGGTAAGCATATGAAACCATTTACCTATGCAGAAATTGTAAAGGAATGCTTTGTTAGTGCTGCCAATTGAAAAATTCAGTAACAAAAAGCAAATACTGTCTGATATAAAAAAAACTACAGCTTTCGGATTCAACCTGTATGAGGCGTATTGAAGACATTTCTAAATTCATTCGCGATGATATACCTATTAGATAACCTAAGAAAGAGCAAGTTTTTTAGCTTGGCATTCGATTCCAGCACCGACATTTCAGCAACATCGCAATGCTCGGTGTTTGTTAGATATTGTACAGAAAACAATGTAATACAAGAAAAGTTTTTACACACAGATTACCTTGATATCATTTGCAATTTTTTAGAGCAGAATGAAATTGACGTACAAAATATCGTGTGTCTGTGTACAGATGGTTGTCCTTCAATGACTGGATCCGAAAATGGATTTATTTCGTTATTTAAACAAACATATAATTTAACCCATTTAATAACATTTCATTGCATTATTCACCAAGAAAACTTGGCGGCACGTGTTGTAAATCCAGAAATAGAAGCTGTAGTGAAGACAGTTATTAATATTGTCAATTATTTACGAGCAAGAGAATTGAATCACAGAAGATTTAAAAGCCTTCTGGAAGAACTGGGAAGTGAGTATAACGACGTCCTCTTGCATACCTCGGTGCGATGGCTTAGTAGAGGAAAAGTTTTGGAGAGGTTTTTTTCTTTACGCCATGAAATAATACTGTTTTTAGAGCAAAATAATAAAGTGTACCCTGAATTACAACATGATGAATGGTGCTGTATTTTAGCCTTTCTATGTGATATTACGGAAAAATTCAATAATCTCAATCGGAGTTTACAAAGCGAAAATAATATAGTCTCCAATATGGCAAATAAAGTGTTCGCATTTGAGGAAAAGCTAAGCACTTATCATGAAGAAATACAAATCAAACAGCTGCAAAATTTTCCAACTATGATAAAAACAACACAGGACGGAACCAACATTTCGGAAGAAAACTGCTCCATAATTTCAAATTACATAACTGCACTACAAAAAGCCGCGGTAGCCTAGTGGTATGGGTAATGGACTGCTGAGACGAGGTCTCGGGTTCGATCCCAGGTTTTACCATGGCACACACCAATGACTTTTCGATGCTTTTCGAAGCTATGTGTGTATTTATCGCAGGTTTATAAGTGCCCGGTTAATGGCAATAGGCTCGCCACCTATTACATTGGGACCTAACCATAAACTGGCGAAATGTGGGTGCTAGCACCTCTGCCTACCCCTTCGGGGATATAGGCGTGAGTTTATGTTATGTTATAACTGCACTATTACACGAATTTCGAAAAAGGTTCCAAGATCTAAGAAAAATAAAAAAAAGTTTGTTATTTATAGAAAATCCATGGCACTTAGAAACAACCACTATCTCAGAGTTAGCTCTCAGTTTTAAATTGTAATTACTCAGAGTTGTTTGATGAATTCATCGATTTTAAAAATGACACCAACCTAGAAGTTCTTTTTAAAGAAAAAAGGGAAAGCAGGGAATATGTGGAATTTTGGAGTCTTGTTCCCCAAAAATATAAAAGCATCCAAAGATGTGCCCAAATCTTACTAACCTTATTTGGGTCTACGTATGTCTGCGAATCGTCTTTTTCGCGTTGTGACCAAACTCACAATACAATCTATCCTTCGTCATCAACCTATTCTAGTCCACTGCTGGACATAGGTCTCCCCTAATGAGCGCCGTAGCGCCCTGTCTTCAGCTTGCCGCATTCAGCATCTGCCCGCAGTCTTTCGCAGATCGTCATTCCACCTGGCCGGAGGGCGTCCTACACTACGCTTGCCGAGTCGCGGTCTCCACTCAAGAACACGTTTACCTATCCTTAATTTTATCTATCCTTATGCCTGCCAATTGTTATTTATGATGACGTTAAGATCATCATAACGAGTGTACTTTTATTTAACTATTATTATCAAAGATGACATCATTAAGAGACATAGTGTAAACGACTCTATATATTTAATACAAAGGTTAACTGGAGTTATTTCCTCCTATTTGATTTGTGTACATCAAATGAAACTATATTTATCTGTTACTTATCTAACTTATCTAGTTATCAGTTATCTTATAGTTTTATTGAACTACGATAGCGATATACCGCACTACTGTGTGAACCATGTGTGTGTGTAAACTACTGCCGTGAAATACGTAACATCAATTGGTGATTTTTCTTTTTGAATATTCTTTTTAAATATTTTTGTGCATGGGAAAACCAAAATGGCAGAAACAGAACAAATCCTGATCGAAGCTCTTGAAAAAATCGCAGAAGAACACAATTTTGAAAACTATGATATAAAAATTGAACCAGTTTCCAGCGGTGGTGCCAACTATACTTCACTTTTGAATGTCGTCACGATTAAAGAAGGCGGTAATAATATCCATCATTTGTTTGCAAAGGTTGCTACTATGGGAGGAAAAATGCGAGAGCAAGCGCCGGCTGTTTATTTCAACGAAATGTATGTTTATACAGAATTAACAAAAATTTACGAAAGCTTACAGGATCGTTACGAAGTGCCACAGGAACACAGGCTAAAGTTACCTAAATACTATGGTTGTAACCCTATAATTGGTAAAGAAATTCTTGTTTTGGAGAACCTTGGTGCGAAAGGATATGAATCTTTCGACAGATTTAAGTCGATCGATTGGGAATACGCGGCTTCTGCGGTAACAGAACTGGCCAAACTTCACGCACTATCCTGTGCGTACAGCGAATACCATACAGAGGATTTCAGGAAAGTTTTTGATATTCTCAAGTTTGATTGGGGTATGGAAAGTGGACCTATTGGAGAGTATTTTAAAGAGGTGAGCCAAAGAGCCATTGGTGTAGCTCAAGAGAAATACAAAGATAAGTTAAAAAAGTTTCTCGAAAGATTTGGAGCGGCAAAATTCCGAGAGCTTTTTGCACCAACTCGTAAACCAGTGTTGGTTCATGGGGATTTCAAACCCAATAACTTGATGCACAAGAATCTAGATGTAAGTAAAGTTGTCAGTAAAATTTTCTTAGGTTTTCAAGATAAATGTTTTTTTTTACCATTAATGACCATTTACAGTATTGTACGTAGATATTTAAGGCATGTTAGGATGATCTGACTGGCTGGTAAAACAAGAGACGAATTTCTTCATTTTAGAAACATGAAATACGGAGAATTGAAGTTTAATACACTTACACATTCTGGTGTTGATCCTGGTTTCATGTTACGTAGAAAACTGTTACATGTAATTGGTATGTTAGTATTGACAGATGAATTTTAGCCAAACTAAAGTTTGGCCGTTCAGAGAATGCGTTCCTGACACCTATCAGTTAGTCACGACTAGTGATGGGTACAACATAACACTGAGTTCGTTACCGTTCCTCCAAAATGAACCGCCGCGTTATTTTTAAGATTATTTTCGTTTTCAATTGGCGGAATCATTTAAAATTTACATTTTAGTTATTTAAGTGGAAACCAAAAAAAGGTAATATTAATATAATAAAATTGTTTTATTTATTCTTTATTACAAAGTTACAATCTGTATTTCTATGCAATAAAGTACATTGAATTGAATGTGCGTACAGAATATTAATCAGACTCCGATTCGCTTGAGGAGGTGGTGTCTTCATCATCATCTTCGCCTACATGTATAATTATATTATTATCAATAACAGAATCAATCCTGATATCTCGGTCAAAATGTTCCATAATCAGGTTTTTAGTCTTCTCAACAACCTTTGCCCAGTCATCTCTTGTGACTTCCCCGCAGGCTTCTTTTAATAGGGTCATCATCTTTTTCGTGCTGAATGGCGGGGAAGTATTGTGGCGGGCGGCGTAACCTTTTATTTGAGCCCAGATTAGCTCAATCGCGTTATATTGGCAATGATACGGTGGAATTCTTAGAATGCGATGACCGTACTCCAGAGCCAGTTCATCGATTTCGTATCGCACATTTGCCGCTTTATTTCCTTTAACTAATTTAATTAGCTCTGCTTTTAGCATCTGCATATTATTATCTGCAAAAGTAAAAAGAACGCAATACAAAACACAATCGAAGTCCGATTTAGCGACGATGTCAGTTTGAAAAGCAGAAACAGTCCATTAAACGAAAGCCGGATAATCAAATAAAAACAGATCGAAAACACTTGAAGAACGTGGTCTATGCGCACGAAACGACAACAGACCACTGTTTTAGCGTCACAAAATGGCGGCCCATAACGCCATTTGGGGTTACCATTTTTAATCTAAGTATAAAAATCCTAGTAACGCCATTTGGGGTTACCATTTTCAACCTAAATATAAAAATGCTACTTTCTTTCGCGCGTTCGGTTTGGTCGTAGTTTTATTTTTATATTTAATAAAAGTTATTTTATAGTTCATTATTTTCAAATTTTTAAAAAGAAAAACAAAACGTATTATTTTATAAAGTTTAACTGTATAAGAACAGATTACGATACTATTATTGCCTGTTATTGTTAGCACAGCACTACAAATATAAAGCGCTGACACAACCTTGTAATAGCGCAGTATAGATTTAGAAAAATATTGTTTACCAAGTTATTTGACACTCAGTTTGGCACAAAATTATAACATTAATTGATTATTGATATAATAATGTTGTTTTAATGCTCATCAATTGTTAAAACGGTAAACAACCAGCAAAAATATTTTTATCGTAACTGCAACGCCATTACAAAGTTACGTCGTCAGTTCAATCGCGACGTGTCAGGAACGCAATCTCTGAACGGCCAAACTATAATTGGAGCTTAAGACTTACTTTGATACTACTAGACAAACTGTTGTGACAATATTGTTGAGCTGAGCGAAGCGAAGCTATTATACGTGGCTAAGCCGTTTGGTCGAGACTGTACTCCTCCGGGACCACAATACCGATCTTGACCAAATTTGCCATGGTGATAGTGTAGACACCGCTGAGTGTTTAGAGGGGTCAACTGTTCAAATACAATGTACCATTGAGGAATAATCATCGAAAAACAGTTTCACGAGCGCGCGGCCTTAGCCATGCGCGCGACCGTAGTAAGATGCCTTATTTTTCAAGTAAGAGTCCTGCTCGCTCAGCTCAATTTATTTCAGTCGCACCCTGCACTGAATTCCTAGTGTAACAGTTCCTGGATGAGGCGAGAATGAATTTTGAATTTCAAATGAGGAACGGGACGCAGAAACTATATAAATGAGCAAATTTAATGAATTCTACACCCATTGTATAAAATAGCGCGCCTTTTTGTAATGTGTGACAGCAACACAAAGTGCCGCCATTGTTGTATTTTTTTTAATAAATACTGATTCTGTTGATATTACTATTGCGTAATAATTATAATGCTTTGTTGTTTATCATCATTACTGTAACTTATTATGCAGCTAAAGTAGATTAGTTATATTGAAATAATAAATCACTTGTAGCAACTTCTAGCACCAAGTGCTATCAATCAACAGTTTAATAGATCAGTTATCTGAATAAATATTTTATGTCAGTATACGTATCACGTTATCTGATATAAGTAGATTTCGTATTATAATCTACGTTGTACTACAGATTACATAATATTATTGTTGTACATAATATCTATCTTTGGCAACTCTTAAGCTAAAAAGATAAACTTATCGAGTTTGGACTTATTTATTTTGTCTCGACACACTCTCTGAAGTGACATGGTATTCAGGGTCTGATGATGGAGTAGGAAGGTGGCCATAGGAACTCGTAGACTAAAGAAGATAAACCTAGCGAATGGTCTGATTTGTTTTGTCTTGGTAGACACACTCGTCATTCGTGATATCCAAGGTCTGAAGATGGATACAGTAGGTGGTCTGGAACTAAACTCCTCAACCCTTAAGCTTCCGACGTGGAACGGCCCCATGTTTATGTCTGTAATAAGGTTTTTTGGTCAAATCTCCGGTTTTACTTAACCAATTGCAATGAAACTTACGGCAGATGTTTAGTCTGACTAAGACCTTTTCCATATATTCCGTATATTCCGTGGAAGCTGGGGGATTGTGTCCTGTCGACTTTCGAAATGCTAAGACCCTTCATAACTGCGAGATGTAATACAATCTTATAGAGTATTTCCTACGAACAAATACAGATATGCACCGTGATGTGGTCGTAGTAGATAACGGCCTAACACCTCTTGCGTTGGCTAGATAGAACTGGCGCAAACCTGTAGTAAGGAGGTATGGAAGGGCAAAGAGCTAGACGGACGCTTTTATGGGGCCTTAAATAAATGAAATGAAATGGAATGGAATGGAATGAAATGGAATGGAACGGAACGGAACGGAACGGAACGGAATGGAATGGAATGGAATGGAATGGAATGGAATGGAATCGAATGGAATGGAATGGAATGGAATGGAATGGAAAGGAATGGAATGGAATGAAAGTTTATTTATCAGAATATGTGTGAGTGGGTACAGAAATTTTAGTTGTTCGCATTTTAAGTGCAAGCCATACTCTACCACTGTGTGGCGTACAAAAATATGTCTTACAATTAAAATTACATTATTCGATAGTTAAAATTATCATATAGGTACATTATCATGCAAAAAAAAGACAATTATCACAATTTACCATTATTTTAAAATTCGTCAATAGTATAAGAACATTTATCCATTAGTAGTGTAAACAGTTTTCTTTTAAATGCATTGATCGTATTAATTTCTTTGAGGCTATTTGGTAACTTATTATAAATATGTATTGCCATACAATATACATTTTTACTAAAAACATTCACTCTTTGCTTAGGAACTAAAAGCTTATGAATGTGTCTACTCGCTCGAACTACGGCATCATTGTGCTTACAAAATAGATGCAAATGACTGCGTACGAAGACACAAATCTCAAAAATATACAGACTAGTGGTAGTATATTGTACTTTTTAAAATATTCCTTACAACTGTCTGTTTGCTGTAAACCAAATATTGCTCGTATACATTTTTTCTGAACAATGAATGCTCTGTTGGCCTCTACTGAATTGCCCCATATTATGAGTGCATATCTTAATTTTGACGAGACATATCCGTGATATGCACTGAGGGCAGTTTCTATACTTGATATTTGGCTCAAGCGATATAGTGCATAAACAAACCTCTCCAAACTTAGGCAAATATGTTACAGTGTTTGTCAATAGTAATGCCCAAAAATGAAGCTGCTTCTACTTCTGTGTCTTATTAAAATTAACTTTTAAGTAATTATAATCCAACCAATTAACTATATTATCCAACGCTTTGTTCACCTTATCCTCTAGGACATTTTCATTGTTGTCTTCTATAATTAAAGTTATGTCATCAGCGTATAAGTACGCAGTTATGTTCAGTCACATCAGGTAAGTCGTTTATATACAAAATAAACAACAAGGGGCTAAGGATACTCCCTTGCGGTACTCCAGACCTATTGAATAATTTAAAGTCTGACCTGGCGGATAAATTGTATTTTCCAGATATGCTAAGCATTTCTACACATTGATAGCAATTTTCTAAATAGCACTTGAGCCAATCTAGTGCTATTCCACGGATTCCATATCTCTCAAGCTTGTGTAGTAATAATTTATGGTTCACAAAATCGAACGCCTTGGACATGTCTAGAAATATTGATACTACGCTATTTTTCTTATTGAGATTGTCAGTAATTAATTTTGTGAGTGTAAAACATGCTAAGGTAGTAGAATGGTTGAGAGGTGATCATAGCCTGTTGATTTAGTATTATTTAAAGAATTTATAGTTTTTTAAAATGTCAGAATCATTTACCGGAGTCAAAAAAATTGTGTCCATGTTATTATTACTGTCCTATGTCGGGTAGGTAGTCATAATCTGCCCAACATGGAGGATTGGCTAGAGAGGCGACACGGAAGCCTCTCGTACCGACTGACGCAGGTGATCTCCGGGAAGGGGTGCTTCGGGGACCACCTGCATCGGATCAGGAAGGAGCCAACGCCTGAGTGTCATCACTGTGACGCGAGTGACGCTGCGACTGCCCGGCGTGGGAGGTGCCGAGGCGTGACCTCGTGGCAGCCATCGGGGTGGGAGTCCTCTCGCTCGGCAGCATGATTGCGGCAATGGTGCGGAGCGCGAGCGCGTGGGCCGCCGCCACCTCCTTCTGCGAGCATGTGATGCTCGCGAAGGAGATGGCGGAGCGCGCCCGGGAGAGGTTCAGAACCCTCCCGGCCCGCCGAGCCCGCAACATGCTCGCCTCGCGTCGCAGGCGACTCAGGCGCCGGAGGTCGCTTAACGACCTCCGTCATCCATGAGCGCAGGCCTGGGGGTGGCAGGTGAGGCCGCCTGTCACCCCAGCAGAAGCAGGCCGGGACGGTAGGGCGACTAGCGCCCCTCCCCCAAACCGGGGCAAGACGGGGACACCGTGGTTCCCAAACCCGAGGGGGCCATCTCGAAACCGGAGATGGCCCAGGGTCAGTCGGGGTGCGAGGGATATGCTCTATGGGCAACCTTACACCCCGGCGTCTGCAGACCCGAGACGGCTTGCGGTTTTAGTCGGTTCAAGCCCGACATAACCACCCCCGCTGGCTGGCGGGGGGGGTATCCGAGGGGATTTCCGCACGAAAAAAAGAAAAAAAAAAGGTAGTCAAAATCTAAAGTATTTACTTCAGATTTAATACAGTCAAAAGTGGATGTCAAACTTATAAAATAATCATTAAATTGCTGGGCTATTTGGTCTGGGTTCGAATATTCGATGTCACTGAATTTTATATTGTCTATGTAGGTAATTAGTATTCTGTTTATCAGATACATTATTTTTTATAATGTTCCAAGCAGCTCTGCATTTATTATTAGCTCTTCTTATATATTGAAAACTTTCCGTTTTTTGAGCCTGAATAATACACCTTTTTAGGATCCTGTTATAGTTAGCATATATCCGTTTATTATCCTTACATCTAGAGAACTTATATCGCATGTAAAGGCAAAGTTTTTGCTTACATGCCCTTCTAATTCCTCTAGAGATCCACCGACATTTTGTAGGTTTTTTTGTAATTTTAATGGTAATCGTGGGAAAACAAAGCTCGTAAAACAGAGTAACTAAATCATGGAAGGCTTTAAAAGCCTCGTCTGTATCAGTACAATTGTATACTTCATTGAATGATAGGGCTGACAGACACGTAATGTATCTATCAACGTTACCTTTGGCAAAGTTTCTTTTTTTCTCAAACCAAAATTCTCTTTGCTTTGGTTTACCACAAAGAATAAGTTCGAATGTTATAGTCTGAGCTGTTTCGTGGTCAGATAACGCCAGCACAATTAGGTTAGGCGTTACAGAA
Source organism: Cybosia mesomella (assembly GCA_946251805.1). Lineage (NCBI taxonomy): Eukaryota > Metazoa > Arthropoda > Insecta > Lepidoptera > Erebidae > Cybosia > Cybosia mesomella. The sequence goes on from OX276405.1 coordinate 1,760,952, forward strand.
GGTAAATTGCTTACAATAAGGTCAATACATGATTTTTTTTGACGAGTTGGAAACAGAATGTGATATTTTAGATTATAATTGCATAAGATACACTGCAATTCTTTCGCATTTTTATCATTTTTTAAAATATCAATGTTCCAGTCTCCACACAATACAAGAGCAAGATATAGACTCGATAAAGTTTGTGTCTTGGCTGCGGTTCGGCAATCTTTCCGGAGAAACCGAAGGTTTTGTCTTTGTGATTATGGACGAAGTTGTTATGACGAACAACTATAGGAAATATGAGTTTCTGACCGACGCGACGGTACGGTTGATATATGTTGGGCATGCCACCGTCCCGTAGATTCTATCAGCAACATTGTTTCCGGTTGTTCTCTTTTTATAATGGCGAATATTTGCATAGACACAACCAAGTGGCCAAGTACATCAGCAACTTGCCATAAAATACAATATTGTAACTTCGGAGGTACCATAATACAAGTATGTGCCCGACCCTGTTCTCCAAAATCGTCGCGTCACTTTATACTGAAATATTTTAGCTAACAAACCTGATAAAGTGGTGATAGATCGATTAGAGAGGCTTGCAATGATTGTTGATCTCATCGATCCTCATGACGAGAACCTCTTGAAAGCTGAAAAAGATAAATAAATTAAGTATTTGGATTTAGCACATGTGAAGTGTGCATTCGTCGATCATTGTTCTGATACTTGTATTATATCAGTCTACGAAATGATTGCTAAGAGCCTCGACCAATACCTTAGGAGGCTTACGTTGGACAGCTAGGTGAAGGGCCTAATGCAGAAGGCAGTCCTCCTCAAAACGGCACGCATTGTGAGGAGGTTTCTATCTCTGGAGCCCTAACCGATGCTGTTGGCGCACTATTTTTATCTTTTTAAATGTATTTGGTTTTTTTATTTAAAAAAATAATTTATATGTATAAAGATAGAAGAGAGAGAAACAAAGGAAATTATATTAATGAAATCATTTACTTCAGGCCATTTAGATCCATATTGATTTATATTTATTTTCAATTTATTTTCTCTTCAGGATGGTAAAGTGGACATCAAGGTGTTGGATCTTCAAACGATGCAGGAAGGTAGCCCTGTGGTGGATTTGCTGTACTTCATCTTCGTCGGCTCTGACGAGGAGTTCCGTGCGCAGTACTACGAAAAACTCATTGAACACTACTATTTGGAGCTGGCAGCGGCCATGAGGAGACTTCACCTGGACCCTGAAAAGGTGTACTCCAGGGCAGACTTCGACTATGAGTTAAAAGAGGTGATATGAAATAACAACTTCATCATTATCATCGTTGTTCCCGGTGGAACCTGACACGCCTGCCTTCAGCCTCCCCGACTACGAGAGGATAGCCTCGTCCGTCAATCAGCAGGTGCACCGGTGAGGTTCGCTTGGGCCCCGCAGATTTAGGTGAAGCCCCCAAACACCCCAATATTGAAATTAATATTAACCGACTTGTGGAAATTTACGTTCAAAGATCCCCAGGCACGCAGATGCCGCACATTTGCGTCATTTGAACGATCGTTATGGCCAGTGTAAATGAAGGTTGCAATGAATTTGTTAAAGACATTGTATTTACGCAATATTTCAGAAATTACCCTTCGGCCTGACAATTGCGGTGTTCGCGCTGCCAATCCTGACGGTGGCTGAAGAGAACGCTCCCAAGGTGAATAAGGATTTGGACATGTCTGCTTTGTGTATTGAGAATACCAGCGACTTATTCAGTGATCGGCTGAACGGAATCTTGAATGATTATGACCGATGGGGCGTATTCAATGAATGACGAAACAATAAAAGTAAATTAACGACGCAGGCATCGTGTGCACCGCAGAATATAAATAATAATGACGGCCTCTGCGGTGTAGCGGTAGTGCATTCGAATGCTACGTCAGGGGCGCGAGTCGATTCTCGCTCAGTGTAAATATTTGTATGCATGAATATGTCTATTTGCATTGGTCTGGGTGTTTCTATGTATAATATGTATGTATTTAGAAATAAAAAGTATCTAAGTATGTTTATCCGCATTCTGGAACCCATAACACAAGCTAGTTAAACTATGCTTATCTTGGGTCTAGAAAGAGATGTGTAGAATGTCGCAGAATATTTATTTATTTTAATTTTAATATTAAGTTAAAATAAACAATGAATTAAAAAACTTTTTTGAAACAAGTTTTTGTTCAATTGTCGTCCAAACTGAACATGATTGTATGCAAAATTTCAGCTCCAACGGATGCTAATAATTGGTCGAAAAATGGTTATTTTTTATTATTTTTGGTTGTTAGCAAACTGTGGTTAGCAAATTTTGACGGATAACTTACTTACAAACGAACACTGCAAGTTAAAGAAAACCTTGTAAAAACTAAAATGACGCTAAAGATCGAATTACTTAAAAAGTAAAAAATAATTCTTAACAAATTGGAGATAAGAAGAAGATAAGTGGTGTGGGGTCCATATATGCCGATTCCTTTGCAGAGATGCAAAGCCCAAAGCATGAGCTTCATCAACAGGCTTTTTTACAAGCCATCATTATCATACAATATAAGACTTAGTCCTATACATCAATGCTTAAATTACGGGTGTAGTGAACGTGGTAAAAGTCGAAACATTGATCACCGATTTCCTTGTCACCGGCTTCCGAAAATGTTCACTTTTCGCCACTGGATTAGAAAATAGAGTGAATAACAGAGCATTCATTTATTTAGGTTTTTTAAACTATGATTTATTTTTGATTTATCAGTTTTTTTTTAAATATCACTACATATTACAAAACAATACTCCACCCCGTCTGCCTGTCTGTCTGTTCGCAATCGAAAAGAAAAACTTCTGCACCGATTTTCATGCTATTTCCTCCAATGTTTAGTGGTTCTCGAGGAAGGTATTATAATTTGTCACTTTGTATTATATTTGTTGGAGGTGTCGGAAAACGCTGCCTAAACCCTTTGACATAATATCAAATGATGGTGGATATACAATAATGTTAACAGGAATTAACGCGATCATGTATAGGTATATACATAACTCGGCAATGGTGCGGAGCGTGATTGCGTAGGCCGCCGCCGCCTCTTTCTGCGAGCAAGTAATGCTCGAGAAGGACGCGGCCAAGCGAGCCCGGGAGAGATTTAGAACCCTCCCGGCCCGCCGAGCCCGCAACATGCTCACCGCGCGTCGCAGGCGACTCAGACACCGGAGGTCGCTCAACGACTTCCGTCCTCCATGAGCGCAGGCCTGGGGGTGGCAGGTGAGGCCGCCTGTCACCCCATCAGAAGCAGTCCGGGGGGGGGGGAAGGCGGCAAGCGTCAACCTTTCCGGGCAAGATGGGGACACTGTGGTTCCCAAACCTGAGGGGGCCATTTCGAAACCAGTCGGGGTGCGAGGGATATGCTCTATGGGTAACCTTACACCCCGGCGTCTGAAGACCCGAGACGGAGTGCGGTTTTAGTTGGTTCAAGCCCGAAATACCGCCCCCGCTGGCCGCCGGGGGCGGTATCCGAAGGGATTTCCGCACGAAAAGAAAAAAAAATAGAAAATAAAAAAGGATTAGGAAAAGGAAAGAAAAGGATGTGTAGCTTCGCCTTGGCTGTTCAATCTTTTCATGGATAGCTGTATGAGTGATATGAAAGGGTGTGAATATGGAATGAAGATGGGAGACCTGAATGTTAAGTGCCTCCCTATACGCCGCTGACCAAGTTTTACTTGCATCATCAGCGCAGGAGTTGCAGAAAATGGTGAACAGTATGAATGCGGCCTTTAAAGCGAGAGGTATGAAAGTGAATGCAAGAAAGACAAAAGTTATGGTTTTTGAGAGGCAGCAAGAAATGAGTTATAATTGAAGGTGAATGTGTAAAACAAGTGTCAGAGTTTGTATACTTGGGTAGTTTGTTCACAAGGGATGGAAGATACGATGGAGATATTGAAAGGAGAGTGACTGCAGGAAATCGCGTGAATGGTGCGCTACACTTCTTCATGAGTGGCCACTCAGTGCCGAAGAAGGCACGACTGGCGGTTCATAACGGCGTGCTATTCCCCACATTAATGTATGGAAGTAAAAGTTGGGTATGGCAGAGAAATCATGAAAGTAGAGTGAATGCAGTGGAGATGCGGTCATTGCGTAGTATCTGTGGAGTAAGGTTGGCTGATAGGAAGAGGAATACAGATATACGAGAATGGTGTGGCCTGAAAGAGAATTTTGTTACAAGAATTGAAAAGGGTATGCTAAGGTGGTTTGGGCACTTGGAACGGATCAAATTAATGAGATATTGATAAAAGGGCAGGTCAAAAGCACTCGAAACCGGCGGGCTTGCATGAAAGGTTTATGACAGTGAAGGAGGCTCGTGAAGTATGTAAGGACAAAAGCAGATGGCGGGCTGTTGTCTCTGTCTACCCCGGAGGGAAAAAGGCATGAGTATATGTATGTATGTATGTATGTACTATAATATCTTACTGTATTACCTACACCCCGGCGTCTGAAGACCCTAGACGGCGTGCGGTTTTTAGTCGGTTCAAGCCCGACGTAACTATCCCCGCTGGATGGAAAGGGAGAGGGGGGGGGGGGAGGGGAAGTCCAAGGGATGTCCGCACAAAAAAAGGTACTTACAATTACAAAGATTTCGTTACTTACAAGCAAACATCCCAAGCTAATAAAAGTGTCTTGAAATGTTTGCAACCAAATGAATAGATGTTTTTCTTGTGCTTTACCTTACTTAGTAACTACTTTAACTTGAAAGAGAAAGAGAAAGAAAAAGACAATAAAAACCAATTGATTGATATTATTAGGTACTAGCTGTCCCCGTGGCTCCGCTCGTGAACCTCGATCCCCTGTGGCACCTATTTAACCCATACCTACATGCCTATGGAAATTTGCCCGATTTGTTGACACATATGATTACTGCTCCGCTCCCCTGGATAGTAGCGTGATGATATATGGCCTATAGCCTCGATAAATAGGCTGTCCAACAAAAAAATATCTTTTCAATTCGAATCAGTGGTTCCTGAGATTAGGGTGTTCAACCAAACAAACAAACTCTTCAGCTTTATATTAATGTAGATAAGTAAAACACTATTACCTAGCAATACTGTTGTATGTTAATTTACGTAATTACATTATTTGCGTCAATGATGCCTAATCACAGATAAATTACAGAACAGATTACTGCGTCATGATTCAGAGATCATTCCAAAGACTTTTGACCAAGAGGATTAAATCATCGCGGTACAAAAAATACTCTTGATTGAACTTGTAACTCTGTGTCATTCACGCTAAGATATTTTAAAGTTAATGGATGTCTTACCATTTATCTACAAGTATTTATTTACCTTCTAGCTCTTGTAAGGAACTGCCACAGTTAACACCCAATCAGCTCTTTGTGACACTTACCATTAAAATTAAATTTCAAACAAGCGGTAGAACATTCGACTGCTAAATCAGAGGTCGCGGGTTCGAGTCCTCCTCCTTGCAAAATATTTATATTTGCATTGGTCTGTGTGTTTCTATGTATAAAATGTATTTATTTACAAAAAAAAGTATCCGCATTCTACAACCCATATGACAAGCACTGCTTATTTTGGGTCTAGATGACGCTGTATAATATGTCCTAGAGTATTTATTTGTTTATGCAGTCTAAACCCATCCAATTGCGCAGAGGAGTGAGACAAGGGGATGTCATATCCCCGAAACTGTTCACGAGCGCATTGGAAGATATGCTTAAGACGCTGGACTGGAAAGGTAAGGGCATAAATATAAACGGCGACTACATCTCACACCTGCGATTCGCTGATGACATAGTCTTAACGGCGGAGTCGCTATAGGAGCTAACCCAGATGCTGGGCGGCCTAGCTTCAGCCTCACGACACATCGGTCTTGGCATGAATTTGGCTAAAACCAAAGTCTTGATCAAGGGCCACATTGATCCAGGACCGGTCGTCGTGGATGGCCACCTTCTTGAAATTGTTTCTCAGTACACTTACCTCGGGCTGATTGTGCAGTTAGGTGAAAACAATTTTGAGAAGGAGGCCAAGAGGAGGATCCAGCTGGGCTGGGCAGCGTTTGGGAAACTACGTCGGGTCTTCTCGTCATCCATACCGCAGTGTTTGAAAACGAAAGTTTTCAATCAGTGCGTCCTACCCGTAATGACCTACGGAGCTGAGACGTGGACACTCACGGCTGGTTCACCAGTTCAAAGTCGCTCAGCGAGCTATGGAAAGAGCTATGCTCGGAATTTCTCTGAAGGATAGGATTCGTAACGAATACCTCCGACAGAGAACCAAGGTTATCGACATAGCTCAAAGAATAAGCAAGCTGAAGTGGCAGTGTGCCGGCCATATCTCGCGAAGAACCGACAACTGCTGGGGTAAACGTGTTCTTGAGTGGAGACCGCGACTCAGCAAACGTAGTGTAGGACGCCCTCCGGCCAGGTGGGATGACGATCTGCGAAAGACTGCGGGCAGATTCTGGATGCGGCAAGCTGAAGACAGGGCGCTATGGCGCTCATTAGGGGAGATCTATGTCCAGCAGTGGACTAGAATAGGTTGATGATGATGATGATGCTTTGATCTAAGATATAAGTAAGGTAAACACCAAGCAAATGGTCGTATACTATGGTAAGCAACTGTGGCCTACAACCGCTTGCAACACTATACAGTTTCTTGCAACACAAATTTAATGAAAATTGAAAAAAAAAAGGAACCAATCTAACCAAATTGAGGAGGTTTTCCACATTTTTTATAGGAATTACACTAAAAGAATTTGTTAATTGTTGAGTTAGTAATTAATCAAGTCATCGAAAAATAAGAAACACCTTTTTTTAATCCTAGTAACACTTATAAATTACGTCTATCGAGTTTCGCCAATAGATATAACGTAACCTTCTATGTACATAATATATCGCTCAAAGCAATATCTACGAAAATCATAGTTGATTAAGTGTTATCGCATTGCAACAATTTTTTGTAAACGATAGGCTTGTTTGACGCATTGACAGTGCTGTGAACATTGGAAACAAGTAAACACGTATAATCAACATGTCTCGACCACCGGAAGAAATTATAAATAATCTTATACCCCAAATAGCAAGGGAACAGAATTTCGTTAAGTACGAGTCAAAAGTTGAATCGATTTCAAGTGGTGGTGCAAACTATGCTACGATATTATTCACTGTGACTCTCAGTGAAGGTAACAAAGTTATCAATTTGTTCGCTAAAGTGGCAGCAGCAGGGGAACAGATGCGGCAACAAACTCCTAAGATGTATGAGAATGAGATTTTTGCTTACACTAAACTATTAACCACTTACCAAAAACTCGAAGAGGAACACAAAATACCACATGAATATCGATTGTTATTCCCCAAATTCTACGGTTATGATCCAACAATCTATGAAGAGACTATAATTCTGGAGAACCTTCTGAAGAATGGTTATCAATCTTATGATAGATTTAAGTCCATTAATTGGGAGTACTCCAAGGCTGCCTTGAATCAATTGGCCCAAATGCATGCTCTAGCGTTTGCGTACAGCGAAAAATACCCCGAAGAATTCAATCAGGTTCTCGAAGACCGTGTGTTTAAGTGGAATGCTGATGGTTCAATGTTATTAATCTTCAAAATGCTGTTAGATAAAGCAGTTGGTGTAACGCGTGAAGAGAACAGGGAGAAATTACAGAAGTATTTCGAGAGCTTCGAGCTGGAGTCTTTGCTTGAACACTATACTCGCTGCCGTAGGAAAGTTTTGGGTCACGGGGATTTCAGACCTAGTAATTTGATGCACAAGAAGCGAACCGTAAGTCAAATAGTTATTCATCGCAAGCTCTGTATATTTATACCTCCTTATTAGAAAACACAGTTCCCAATTTATAATCCTCGCAATGAGGTTACTAAAAATCTTCCACTGAGTTTTATAGGACAGCAATTTTGTTGTTTTTTCCCAAATAAACCAATTTTCCCCTGTTTCTAAAGAGGATATTAAAAATCAGCAAACGTCATATGTATTATAATATGTATATGTTACGTAGTAGGATGACCTCTGTGGCGTAGCGGCATAGCATTCGACTGCTAAGTCAGAGGTTGCAGGTTCGATTCTCGCTCATTGCAAAGATGTATATTTGCATTGGTCTGAGTTTTTCTATGTTAAATATGTATTTATTTACAAAAAAGTATCTAAGTATGTTTATCCGTATTCTAGAACCCATATGACAAGCTCTGCTTAGTTTGGGTCTAGATGTCGCTGTGTAATATTTCCTATAATATTTTTTTATTTGTATTTATTAGTTATATCCATTGAATTACAATGTACTACGTACGCAAGTAATATTAGTTCAATGGTTATATAATTTTGATCACATCAAGTTCTCTTTGTCCCTCTCCTTAGTGATTTTAATGAGTTGAATATTAAAATGTAAGGTCAAGATTGACTACTCGATGTGGTACAAGAAAACCACAGAGTATCTATACTATTATAAATAAGGAGTGTCTTTAAATTGGATGTATTATTATATGATTATAATTGGATTTCTTGTCTGTTTGTGCGCGATGGACGCAAAAAATAATGAACGGATTTTGATGCGGTTTTTTTGATTAGAAACGTCTTGGTCAGACTTAATATCTGCCGTATGTTTGCTTGCAATTGGTTCAGAAGACCCGGAGATATGTCCAGAAACGATATCCAACCTCCGGGCGGATTATTAATAAGTTTACGTGACAAATATTATGAACAAAAGCATTAAAAATAATAACTAGTTATTCTGACAAGCTCAGGGCCTTTTCATATCAACAGTAGATTGGTTGAAGGAATAACAAATGTTTTGAAGTAAAACAGTGGATAACATTCAGAAATATCATCTTCGGTTTTATGGTTATTTGATGCGTAAACCAGGAGAGTATAATAATTCAAAATTCTTTGACTGAGTAGTACTTATAGTGAGACTTAGGGGCCGTCCTCAGAAGCAAGATTAAAATTCACAGAGTAAAATGAGCTAACGCTGTTTAAACTGAAATTTAGTCTTAATGGGTTGAAACTCGGTTAAAGTAGAGAAAGTTAAGTAGGAAGGCGGATCTGGCAAACAACCGGGAGCGATAACGCTAAGCTGTACAAAAATTACAATTTTATCATAAACAAACAAATATAGTTATGAGATATCCGCGTTCTAGCAGTTGACGGTAATGTGATGAAAGATAAGATAAAACTAATTCCCTGAAGAATTCCTATAGATCAATGGTGAAGGGTCCATAGTGAAATTTTTACCGTAGCCCCATATCAGATTAAGCCCCATTAAGATTAGTGTAATGAGATTAGTGTTAGGTATCCTTAAATGGTGGATTATTATTATTATTTGGTTTCTCTTTTAAGAACTTTCCTACGTACATATTTTTTGTTTATCGAACTATTCGATTTAGAATTAGAGATAAGTTATGATTGTAACTTGCTGGAAGTCCTTTTCATATTATTCATCTTTTATCGCTGAAAGAGATTTCACCTGTGTTTGCTTTTCTTTATTACGTGTGAAGCCCCCACCGACTCCACAGATGGGTGTGTCGGAATCGGACCGACTAGTGAAATCTATATAGTTAAATGAAAATGATTCACTAAATTTGTTGTTTAACTCAAAATTTGAGATTGCCTCAAGCGATTTGGTTGATTTCTTTTGTTGTGTACGTCAATGTTTTTGGCAAATCCACGGGCAATCGTGTCGGTACACGGGGGACGCCGAGTACGAGCAGCTTGGTAGATTATCATTAGCAGCTTATATAATACAATACTCTTTATTTGCAGAACTAAGCGGACTCCTACACACTTGCAAACGATCACACGCACACACTACACACGATCACCCTCTCATACACACCCACATATACTCACACACACGCATGCAATATTTGTATCGTTTAAAATATTTCCTTTCGTCCATCATGGTAACTAATTTTCATAACCAGTTATGAAAATGGTCTTTTTGTTCTTTCTTTCATAACCAGTTAGTTATTATATAAGAAAAAATAGACCATTTTCGTAATCGTCTTTTGTAACCAGCTTCGAAAATGGATTGTTTCTTCTTTTTTCATTACTAGTTATTAAATAAGAAAACTTAGTTCATTTTTGTATTTTTTGTTTTATTTATGAAATAAGTTTTTGTTAAAGACAACCTAATCCTATGGAAACTCAAAACAAATTCAAAACAACTTTGAAAAAATAAAAGATTTCCTATTGTGAAAAAAATAATTAGGTACATATTAGGGCACATCTTCGAAATAATAGCGCCATTTAAATTAAAATGTAAATGGTGCTATTATTTCGAAGCAGTGCCCTACAGTAATACATTTATTTTCTAAATCATGTATTGCCATTTTGATTTCATTATCAATCTCTGAGTAATATTGGGATGTTACTTTCGGTTTGGACATGCTAATTTTAGTCTCTTTGACTAATTGTTGGAGAACTTGTGCCATAGACGGATTCTTACGCCCCACAAACTTATTTAGTCTAGCGTGCCACCCTTCAACGTGATTGGTTGTTCTTATTACTTCCCGGTGGCCACACCATTTCTTTATGAATTTAATATCACTTAACCAATAATTATCAAAGTATGAGTTAAATTTGTTTATTTTGTCACATTCGGGCATTCTGCTTTTTATATATTTGTAGCCAGACATAAATGTTTTAAAGGTAATCGAGCCAAGCCAGCGCATCTTGCGAGATGTCGTCTTTGAACTCTAGACTTTATTCCTAATATCATGGCCTTCTTAAATAGGCTATTACAAAAATGATAAACCCTTTTATAGTTGTTTTCGGAAAAACTTTTTGAATTGCGTTCATAGCAGACTTCTCGTAATCAAGTGTAATTTTTTTCGGATACCACGTTGGAAATCTGCTTTTAATCAATTCGAGTAATATCTCGTAGGTTTTCTGAGTTTTACTGTGAAGAAACCCAAAAAATAGAGGAACAATTTGTTTTGTAACAGTATTTTGTCCGTGAATTGAATAAATTTGTGAAAAGGGTGAAGGGCATGATCTAAATGTGCCATCAAGAAAAAAGTGGTCAAACTGGTGTAGCATATTTTCAAGATCAGGAGAACAGAACAGCAGAATTTTCATCGTCTCATCTATATCGTTATAGTAAGCGAATAGAAAAGGTTCAAACTTTTTTGGTATTTCGATCTTTGCTGGCTGCTGAAAATGTAGTTTCAACACACCCATTTTCTTATTTCTTTCGGTATACAAACCACTCTTCACGTTATTGTAACATAACTTAACATAACATAAACTCACGCCTATATCCCCGAAGGGGTAGGCAGAGGTGCTAGCACCCACATTTCGCCAGTTTATGTTTAGGTCCCAATGTAATAGGTGTGCGAGCCTATTGCCATTAACCGGGCGTTATTGTATTCTGGCATATCAGCAACTAAGTTCACACCATCATCCTGGAGCTCACAAATCATTTCTTCGAACTGTTTTTGAATGGGTTCGAGATTACTACTTACTTTAATTTTTAAGTAATGAACTTTTTTAATAATTATCATTTTATGATATCATGTGGTTTATCTTTTACAAATTTTCTTTCACTATTTAATGTCACGTTGCCTCCACATTTATCTAAGTTGTAACATTGCCAAGAACTTTCCATTACTATATACTTTTCTTCTGTGGTACTGACGACCATCATAAAGCAACTTAATGCTTCCCCGTGTAGTTGGTACAAAATCAAGTTGTTTTTCTTCAGTGCATTCCATTTAACACAAATTACTGTCCCTTCGTAAGATATAAATAATAACCTAACAACAAATACACTTACAACAAATAATATGCTATGGATTACTACATAATGACATTTGAATGACACCTAACTTCTCTAATCTTAGCAATGATAATTTATAATGGCCAGTAATTAAAGTAATGAAAAGTGACAGTGAGTTACAAAAATGAACTAAGTTTTCTTATTTAATAACTAGTAATGAAAAAAGAAGAAACAATCCATTTTCGAAGGTGGTTACAAAAGACGATTACGAAAATGGTAAAATTAGTTACCATGATGGATGAACGGTTTTTAAAATCTATCATAATATTATATCGAAATGGATAACTGTACTTTTATACAAGAGTCCTTCCTAGTTTTTTAAGCGCAGCTGCAACTCGCTCACGATGCTTATACGTGTTAACATTACTATTTTTCCACACACGACACAGTTCTTTACACACCTCATACACTTCCTCTGCTGTCCTGAAAACATACCAGCTCGCAACATTGAAATTAATATATTTTGGACTACCTACTACGGAATCAAATTTTTAATCGTCGTCAAAACAGAGCAAGTTTTCGTTTCAAATTAGATTTTTTGGGTATTCTAATATCCTCAGCAACGATTATGAATTATTTTAGTTTTATCATTGAACGTTATGACATTTCGTAATTTCTCGTAAATAGGCTCTCACCTCGGAGTCCGGGTCCGAAAATGAATCTATGTAATACATTCCGTTAGCCAGAAACTTATTGGTTTTAAAAATAATATGTGTCTTACTATCTTTTTAGATTCAACCAAGTCCTTCGTCACGGTCCCTGTTTCCAGCATTCTGTAGAAGCGAAAAAAGACGAGGAAGTTTGACGGTAAGGGACAATCCCTGGTCATTGGTGTTATCTGCATGTTCCATACATTTACATATTAGTATATTCCTGGTTGCAGCGTTAAAATCCCAATTCATGTTTTTATATATTTTTTTTTTTATACCACTCAGGTGGCAGACAAGCTCACGGCCCACCTGATGGAAAGCAGTCACCGTGGCCTATGGACGTTTGCAACACCAGGGGCGTCACACTCGCGCTGCCTACCCTAAAAAAAAGAAATTGCAAAGCAGGAATAGCCGGGAAGACCAAAGGCTACTCCCGCCCCTTCCTTTTTTTTTAGTTTTTGTGCTGTCAGAAGGAAGACTCTTCCCTCTGACAGCACAAAAACTCTCAGTGAGCTCTGGCTACCCTACTCACCGCCGGGGACACAACACGAGGTTATTATGGCCGCGGTATTCTGTAGGGCGGAGGTACTTCCCCAGTCGGACTGCTCAGTTGGACGGGAATACCGTCATGTCCTACCTCTTTTAAAAATATTGATTCCCCATACTGGTCATCATCATTCTCCGAACCTTTCAGAGACGTAGTTGGGGCAGCTTATCTATTTATGAAACGGCCGAATTTCCATATTTTCCGTGAAGCGACCGTAATCTGGCCGCCACAACCCACTGGCGATATCTTAATCTGGTAATTAGACCAGGTTGACGTCGGACTATTTAGGGCCAAGGACGTCGCCAGCCCTTGGCCCAGGGAGGGGCAAAATTTCATCCTCCATAAAATTATCAAGCGTCAAGGTAAAAAATTCATGATTTTTGGCGCGGCCTATAGCTAATGATCGCCGGTGCAGTGCACCTATTGTTTAGATCGGATACCTAAGCTAATTACTATAAGTCAAAAAGTGTGCAAAAAGTACACGCCGTACTGTTGCAATCAAACTATTTTTTTTGTTGTTTATCAGTTTTTATTCTTATTTTCTTTGACATACCTGCTTTGTTTTTTTTAGTTTCGTTATATAATTTAATGTGATAAATTAAAATTATATTAATTAATAGTTACATACTAATAATGATTAATTAAATTCATATTTAAAATTTGTGTTAATAATAATAACTTTTTCTCTTTGATTTTTTTGTTATTGTTGTTTTGCCATGTCTCGCGGACGTTTTGGCGCCTGAAAATATTTTTTCAATTCGAACCAGTGGTTCCTGAGATTAGCGCATTGAACCAAACAAACAAACAAACTCTTCAGATATTATTTTTCAACGTTACGTTGCAACACTGACGGTCGGTGGCGCGAGTTTTAAGTCGTGCAAAATGATGATCTATTATAACAAATTAAGAATTACTTATCATGCCATAATCATCTCGATTCTTGGATAAATAATTATAATCTATACATTGGAAAATAAAAAAACGATACCTACTGCCAAATTTTACTTTATAATAACTACATAAGAGCGATATCCCTGACTCAATAATAATGGCCTTAGGACTTTGGTTACTTTCCATCCGGCTTTATTTTTTCGATTTCCTAGAGGGGGGGGGGGCAGCTGCCCCTACCTGCCCCCCCTTGGCGACGCCCTTGTTTAGGGCTCCAACTTCCCGTAAAACATGCCATGGATGGGTCTCACAGTTTTACCTCAGTGCCTCACATCCTCATTTTTCGCCACCGATATAGTCGCGAAAGGGCTCTCGCCTCCAGGTCCCATGGTGGAGTTCCAGCAAGGACACGTGGCGCCTCGCAGTGCCTCACATCCTAAGACTAACCTGGCTAGTATTTGTTAACCTTGCACTTAGCCATGAGCCATTTGATTTCCCATACTGATGTTTCCTATTAATCCACGGAGTCCCCCAGGGCAGTATTATTGGTCCACCTCGCTATATACAGTGAAAGGCTTTGTATTTCACACGTCATCGGGAAGAGGAATGAGAGCCCGGATAAGATCGGTTAAAGTTCGTACGTTTGTTCATAAAGTGTTCTCTATATCGCTTGACTACTTGAAGTTGATATCTTTTTAGAGAAGTTAAAACCGAAAAAACTCAACCATTGTTTTCTATTCGCCCGTAATTACAATAGTTTTGTGTTAATAGTGTTAGAAAACCAAAAAACTAAAGTAAGATACTGCAACTAATACGTACCACACCTGAAGGAATAATAATAACTTTATTAGCTCAATTAGGGCAGTAAATATATCTTAAGCGACTGCGACATTCTGCTAATGTCAATGTTTTAACATTTGATTGCTTTTCTGGATTAAATCTGCAATCTCTGCCAGATAATAGCATAATTTACCTTATCAATATAATAAATAATAATTGCGTGCTAAATATGCACGCCTCTGGAAAAGCCCAACACTATTATCAATGTGCTTAAATGAATAATAATAAATAATTTCTACTTAATAGGAAGATATCTATCTATCTTGTGCAGATCTTAGCATCAAGTCTTCCCGTGACCATGGGTGCTGAAAAGCAACCGAAACATAGGGCTCATTAGATAAAGAAATAATAACAGAGAATAAGTCGTGACAGAATCTGTAAAGCCTTCTCCCAACTTAATTGGGCTTTTCATAACTACGAAATGAAATGAAATATATTCATTTGCATTTATATGGTACATAGGTTGTAGGCATAAGTGTTAGAATCACTGATTTCCACTCCGCTACTGAATGTCGAAGTTTAAAATGTCGACGTATGTTAGTTCTAAAGTACAGGATCTCGATGTACGCCAGTTCGAAAGTTCACTGCAGCGAAGTATGCAAGGCCGACGTATCCCGACTCGGATAGGTTAGGTTAGAAGGCTAAGGCGGGAGCGAAGCGGAGCGGAGCTCCCGCCTTAGCCTTCGTGGTTATTTTTGTTTAACCACCTAGAAAATTAATTGTTGTGTGTCTCGTGATATTGTTTTATCAAATTTTCATACGTCGGCCTTGCATACTTCGCTGCAGTGAACTTTCGAACTGGCGTACATCGAGATCCTGTACTTCAGAACTAACATACGTCGACATTTTAAACTTCGACATTCAGTAGCGGAGTCACTAATTTCGTCAATATTGTGACATGCAAAAACTTGAAGCAGTTGAACTTCGATATTTTCCGTGAATCGAGTGAAATCTGACTTCCACAGCACATTGGCGATATCGGAATTCTTTAACTAGACCATTTGTTGGACTTTTTAGGGCTCCAATTACCCGTAACTAATGCCGTAGATGTTTGTATAGCAACTGGGACCGACGGCTTAACGCGCTCTCCGAGGCACGGAGGGGTCTCAATGTATCAGAAGAATGGTTACCCATCTTAAGACTGCTTTGGCTAGTGTTGTTTAACTCTGTAAAGATATTTATTTCAAAATGTAAGAAGCAAAAATTGAAATAATATTGCCCAGGTACTGGCCAGGTACTGCCCATTCTGATATTGTCGCTAGTGTAGTAAGTACAGTCTCAATTTACATTGTTACGAAATGGAAAGGAAGAGAATTTTTGCAACGAAATTCTACATTGCATTATTAACTTTATGTCAATTGCATTATGATCTGATTGATGATTCCACAAACGGCACTGAGTGTAGTGATAGTAATGCGCGAGATTCCGCTGCCGAGATTCGCTGCCATTCCGTTACGCGGCAATGGAAACTGAGCCTTATAATTTCGTGATAACATTTTTAATATAATTTTAATACATTCATATTGCGCTCGTGATAAATCTGATATATAACATTCTAGTATAGATTTTATAGTTATATCTGTGATTCTAGTCATAATAACATTGATAGTATCTATCTATCAACGGGTGTTAGATAATGTATGCTACCTTGCGACAAAACAGCTGTATTATTCACTGATACAGCAGGTAATAATCAAAGGCAAAATCAGGCAAAGGTATAATCTAAAAATGAAATCAGTGGCTAGATAGGTTCGATAAGAATTATCCAAGGCGATAAGTCTAAATGACTTAATTAATTAAATAAATATCTTTCTGACAAACTTAACTCAGTGTAATACAAATACACCTTAAATTACCAAACTGGTGGTAGAAATTTGATGGCATAAATTTGTCACAAAATTCGGCCGGGTGGGTACCACCGTGCACGATTGCGAAAAACCCTCCATAGTAATCCAATTTCGGTTTGATTGCGTTCAGGGGTCAGCAAGTGCATAGCCGGGCAGGGGGATTGTGGTCGCAGCACTAGTGGGACCATTGGGTGTCACGCGGTGCTGCGACGACAATCCTCTTCTGATGAGGCCGTCAAGCTGAGTGCCACCATTGTTAACATGGTACGTATTGGTGACCCTCTTTCCTGAGACTTTGCCTTCAGCTTACCATCAGGCGAGGTGAAGTCAAATTGACGTGGCTTAAATATAAAAACAAAAAAACTCTTCCCGTGACCATGGCTGCTGAAAAGCAACCGAAACGTCGGGTTCAATGTAAAATATAAAATAACGTCAAATAAATCGCGATAGAATCCGTTAAAAATTGTTTGATTTAAATAATTATTTTATTTACGGTCTTATTTAATTCCTTAATATACAGTGCAAAACTGTAGATAAGTGGGTACCTCGCTCAGGGTTAACCTTGAATAACTAACAATTAGTCTTACGATGATAAAATAAATAAACATTCTAGGACATTTTGTAAATACATACATATTATACATAGAAACACCCAGACCAAAGCAAATAGACATATTCATGCATACAAATATTTGCACTGAGCGCGAATCGAATCCCGCACCCCCTGATGTAGCAGTCGAATGCACTGCCGCTACGCCACAGAGGCCGTCAAATGACCATGATGAGAGATGATAACTATTTCTACTAAAGGCAAGACAAGGGTTTGATACTGTTCTTTATACACAGAATCGATACTATTACAACCGCGGTAGCCTAGTGGTATGGGTAAGGGACTGCTGAGACGAGGTCTCGGGTTCGATCCCAGGTTTTACCATGGCACACACCAATGACTTTTCGATGCTTTTCGAAGTTATGTGTGTATTTACCGCAGGTTTATAAGTGCCCGGTTAATGGCAATAGGCTCGCCACCTATTACATTGGGACCTAAACATAAACTGGCGAAATCTGGGTGCAAGCACCTCTGCCACCGTTCCCACTAGTGCTGCGACCACAATCCCCCTGCCCGGCTATGCACTTGCTGACCCCTGAACGCAATCAAACCGAAATTGGATTACTATGGAGGGTTTTTCACAATCGTGCACGGTGGTACCCACCCGGCCGAATTTTGTGACAAATTTGTGTCATCAAATTTCTACCACCAGTCTCAATTTGCACTTTTACGGTTCCCATTATATGTTTTATATGTTTACTATGGCACGGTTTCTTGTTATGTATTGGTAGACTTTCCTTCCTAAACTGAATTTTCACATTTTAGTCAATGAAAATTCATACTACATGTGTTACAGTTAAACGTTGTAAAATGTGTGGGAGCCACAAAAGTACAAATTATGATCATATGAAAAGATTTTGTTTACTTTTTTTTTATACCAGTCAGATGGCAGACAAATAGCGATAGAATCCGTTAAAAATAGTTTTATTTTAGTTTAGTTTAGTTTTTTAGGGACAATATCATGTAAAATAACTATTCCATTTTTTTTGGTGCACGGCCCACCTGATGGGAAGCGGTTACCGCGGCCTATGGACGTGTGCAACACCAGTGGCGATAAAGGGGATGGGAAAGGAGTTTGGGAGGGGATGGGAAAGGAGTAGGAATTCTGATCCAATTCCCATCTGATGAGGCCGTCAAGTCCAGGGCCACCATAGTAGCATTACCGGTGTTTGTCATGGTGACCAGAAAACGTGTTTCCTTCTTCCTACAGTGCCGGATCTTTTTAGCAGGGCGTGAAAAAGCATCTGATGTGGTCGTCAAGCTGAGGGCCAACATTGTAACATTTTTGGTATTGACAGTTGTGACCCTCATTGCTTAGACTTTACCTTTAGCTTACCATCAGATGAGGTAAAGTCATATTGACGTGACCATTATAAAAAAATAAACTAAACAGAAGAAAAACAAATATAAACAGATTCTAAAACACATCTTGAAATCTGTTGCTATTCTTCATCAGATCACGTGATCCTTAGTTGATTATTATAATAATAATAATAAATCTTTATTTCAGGCAAGCCCATATCTTGCTAGTAACAATAATCTTATATCCTAGTGTTAGTAAAGGTATGGAGTTTCATCCAATGTCGCAGCATTGGAGACTCCCATTTATCTGCGAACACAGATAATACACTATTAGTGCTGCGCGCAAGCGAGCCAGCAACGACGCAAACCTTTTACGCATGATGGCCATAAAACCGTCTATGCGTCTTTCGGCGAACATCGCCGATGCGCTACACCTCCACGGCAGCCCCAACAATATCCTGAACGCATTGTTATATATAATTTGATAATTCTATACATCACTGAACGATTTCACTATTGGCATTATTGATAATAGAATGTCACTTTGTGTAGAGGAGAAGCGTCGATCATTCGCTTTACAATCTCCCTGAAGACAATAATATACCTTACCTTACCTTACAATTAATACCTTTTTTTCGTGCGGAAATGCCTTCTGATAGCCCCCCAGCGGCCAGCGGGGGCGGTTATGTCGGACTTGAACTGACTAAAACCGCACGCCGCTGCCGTCTCGGGTCTTCAGACGCCGGGGTGTAAGGTTGCCCATAAAGCATAACCCTCGCACCCCGACTGACCTTGGGCCATCTCCGGTTTCGAGATGGCCCCCTCGGGTTTGGGAACCGCGGTGTCCCCGTCTTGTCCCGGTTTGGGGGAGGAACACTAGTCTCCCCGCCGTCCGGCCTGCTTCTGCTGGGGTGACAGGCGGCCTCACCTGCCACCCCCAGGCCTCTCACATTTCTCTCATATAATCTGCATTTCTCTGTAAAGGTAACCTTTTGTACTGTGGCTACGCGGTGGCTGCGCGTACGCATTGGTTGTAGAAGGCATCCAAAATAAGCTTTATATAACCAGCATAGGACTCAAAATTGCAATGTTTTTTCGAGTAGGTATAGGTAGGTACATGTACCCTTAGTCTTTTTATTTAACAACAATGTATATTCAAGTTTAATCTTTGCTGTTTTAAGGATGACACGCTGGACATCAAGATCGTGGACTTTCAAACTTTGCAGGGTACTAGCCCAGTGATAGATTTGCTATATTTCATCTTCCTTGGTTCCGACGAACAATTCCGCAATCAGTACTACGACAGAGTCATAGACCACTACTATACGGAGTTAAATTTCGCCATGAAGAGGCTTCATCTCAATCCTGAGAAGGTGTACTCCAGGACAGACTTCGAGGCTGAACTAAGGGAGGTGAGGTTACATGAGAACGTATTCTTGTTTTAGTTGGCTGAATTCCTGGTGAAATATGGCTGTTTTTGATAAACCGATGTAGGTACAGGGCCTTACCTTTGGAGCCCAAGTTAACCTCACCAGCTCGTTGGTGTACCTGCTAAATAACGGAAGATACTCTAGCGTAGGCTTTTCTCTCGGGTTTAGGAGGTCAAAAGGTGGTAGCTCCCTGAAAAGCCAACATACCAATCAAAACCCATAAGCGGACTCCGGGCTTGCTAAGCGCAAACTTTGGACGCAGCTCGGGAATCGCTAAGACGATGATGACGTTATAAAGTAACGTTGTGTTGACTTGGAATTCATTCCCAGCACACGTGTTTCCTTCTTCCTACAGTCCCGGGTCCTTTTAGCAGGGCGTGAAAAAGTATCTGATGTGGTCGTCAAGCTGAGGGCCAACATTGTAGCATTTTTGGTATTGACAATTGTGACCCTCATTGCTGAGACTTTACCTTAAGCTTACAATATGAGGTGAAGTCGTATTAAACGTGATCTACGTACAAAGAAGGTGAATGAACTTGTAACACCAAAAGTGGAATAAATGGTCAAAAGTAAAGTAGGTAATGGAATTATCTGAGGCCTTCGACACTCCGAAATGTGGGTGCTAGCACCTCTGCCTACCCCTTCGGGGATATAGGCGTGAGTTTATGTTTATGTATGTTTTATGCTTCGACACTCTCACAAACCGTACGAAACATAATAGTCCATTGATATGTTTAAGCTTAGCGCCTAAAAGTTAGAGCAATATAATTTTTTTGGTTTATAAAGTTACATCTAAGTTTGTAGGGTCACAACCCTTGTCCCACGGTCGCCATCGTATAGAACGACTCCGAATGGATTTTACATTATATCGGGTAAATGATTCGGCACACAGAAAATTTGTAAAAACATTTTTCGTTGCAAACTAAAATTGATACAACTTTAATTGCACACATACAGTCCATCTGTCTTAATTCTTCTCTTTTGTCTTCGTCTTCTCTTGTAAGCATCCACATCTATATGCACACTTATTGCCTTCCTTCCGACATTACTTTCTACCTTTTCTCAACACTTTTGTGATGACTATTTCAGAAACTGCCGTTCGGTCTAATAATCGCAGTGTTCGCGCTACCGGTCGTGACGGTGGCTGAGGAGAACGCCCCCAAAGTGGACAAGGAAATGAACCTGTCATCCTTCTCCATCGAGAAGACCAGCGACCTTTATGCCCAGCGGGTGAACGGAGTTGTCAATGATTATATCAAGTGGGGCATAATCAAGTAATGTAAATAATTGGTATCTTTGTTTGATATATAAAGTCAGAAAATAAATCGATAAACAATAATAATAAAATCTATTTATTCCACATTCCTGATGGGTATATGGTTCCACCAAGACCTACCGGGCCAAGTAAACCCTACCTGCAAGCCGGTACACCTGCTGATTGAAGGATGTGGATTGAGGATCGCTGGATCTGGTCAGTCGATAGTTGCTCCTATAGTAGCCAAAAATGCCCACATGAAAAGAACCTGAAAGAGAATATTTTAACGAGATAATTGAAAAGGGTGAATATGCTAAGGTGGTTTAGACACGTTAAACTAATGAGTACTGAGCGAATGACACACATTTAAGATACATGTAAGAGGGCAGGCAGGCCAGGGTTGACCTCAGAGAATGTACGCTGATCAAATTGATGATGTATTGGAAAAATGGTAAATGAAAAGCACTTGAAACCTGCGGACTTGCATGAAAGATTTAATAACGGAACAGGAAACTTGAGGGTTATGAATGCGTAAGGACTGGAGCGGATAGCAGGCCGTTGTCTCTGCCTACCCCAAAGGGAATAAATAATAGTTTAAAAAACTAAAAAACACACTTTTTATAGAAAACCAAACAAAAAAAATAGAAAATAAGTTTTAATAAATTTAAATTAAGAATAGTGTTAAATTTTTTAATAAATATAAATTAATAACAGGGCAAATAAAAAAAGTGTATTTTATTTTTAAAAAAGCGTGGGGTGCATGGGTCAATTGATATAAATATTTTATTGACAGACATGAGTAGAGTGATTATCATTTTGATAATATCTTAAAAAGCACCCCAAGTATTTTTTTAAACAAAAAAAAATCATTTTTTTATTTTCACTATTATTAATTTATATTTATTGAAATTTTTAACACTATTCTTAATTTAAATTTATTAAAACTTATTTTCTATTTTTTGAGTTCGGTTTTCTATAAAAAGCGTGTTTTTTAGATTTTTTAAACTATTATTTATTTACTACTTTTTAGTTTTGTTTATTCATATAAATTAACACGCTGCTGTTGCCATCTATTTCAGAGTTTATAATGTGAGATTATTCGCTACTACGTGATACAAAGTTGAGGGGATAGATGGCGCTGTTATCAAATATTTACAGAGCTGTCAGTAAATATTTCGCGAATTCATTAGTTTAAATTATTTCGCAAATTGAAAAATGGAATAATTTTATCAAATTAGTGTATTGTCATCGGTCCTCGATAAATTTACAAAGTTTGAACGAAATCTGGCCGTTTAAAGTGGGTCAAAATCGCGCCTAAAGGAGTCGGTTATAAACAAACATACAAACATACAAATATACAAACATACAAATAAACATACAGGTGAAGCTAATAAAAAGCGTATAAAAAGGCGTGAGTATGTGTATATAAAAGCTTACGAAAATAGATCAGTGGCCGCCGCACATTGGGACACGCTTCGTGAGACAAATACAAAAAAAATATCGATAAATTTATTGTATTATTTTAGAGACCCTATAGAATGTATTTTTGACAGTAACTTCTACTAGAAAGTTATTCGTTATCTAAGAAACATCTGTAAAATTATCGTTTTTCTGCATTTTACATTCGCGTCATTTTTTATTGAGTTCTTGGATAATTAATACTAGGAATTCAGTGCAGGGTGCGACTGAAATAAATTGAGCTGAGCGAGCACTTGAAAATAAGACATCTTACTACGGTCGCGCGCTTAGCTAAGGCCGTTTGCTCTTGAAACTGTTTTTCGGTGATTATTCCTCAATGGTACATCGGACATGAACCATCTCGCTTCAAAACACTCCTCAGTGTCCACACTATCACCGTGGTAAATTTGGTCAAGATCACGCCAGTTTTTACGGAGGAGTTCAGCCACCAACAAACGGCTATGCCGGGTATAATTAAATTTGTCTTACTATTGAAGTTTTTCAATTCTAACACATGTTGGGTGGAGACCAAGGGCAGTACTATCTAAATTATATTGGGCTCCAAAGTAAAAGCTTCGAATGCAACTGGAACCATCACTAGAATGATGATGTAGCTATGTAAAAGCTGGAAAATGAAAGGCTTTCATACTTAGTAATTAAATTTATTATTATGATTCCATCACCCCATGCGTCAGATATAGAAATTGAACATGACACATACTCGATTCAATGATTAATAATTCTTGTAGATGAATAAAACATTTCAGTGATTGTCTGTAAGCTCCTAAAAGCATATACATTATATTTTGATAAAACATACTCTTAATATTGTATTAAAATTGACAATATAATAAATCCTACTAATAATTAAACACGAAGACTGATAAAACATCACTAAGTACATCAATAAAACAATAATAATTATAATCATAATAAAATGTTAGTGTTCGTGTTAAATAAACAATTGTCTAATAATACCTACATTAATTACAGTGATATGATCTGATTCTGAATAATTTTCATTATAATACATTGTACTGTGTAACATACAGGCAATTGGGTCTACAGGGCCCTGCCAACAACTTCGAATCCCAAGTCAACCTCACCGGTTAAACAACGGACAAGGCTCTGATCTGACGCAGGCTTTCCTAGGGGTTGAGATGTCAAGACAGCAGTTTCTCTAGTAAAAGTCAACATACGAATCAAAAATATGATGCCGACGAAAATCGCTAGTAGGGTGATGATTATGTAGAGGCAATCTGAATTTCCTCAACCAGGAAGAACGTACGCTGAAGACCATAATAACAAGCGAGAGAGTGGTAAAACCTCGATTACATATTTTTATTATGAAACCAAGTATTTCTTGAAATAAAACAATTTTTTAACGGATTCTATCGCGATTTATTTTATGTTATTTTATAAGACTAGAGGCTCCCCTCTAGTCTTATATCTATATAGGGAGTCACCCCGTGACCATGGCTGCGGAAAAACAACCGAAACGTCAGGTTCAATGCAAATTATAAAAAAAATCGCGATAGAATCCGTTAAAAAATAGTTTTATTTCAATGTGTGACATTCGCGTAAACTTCTGACAATACTAAAAGTATTTCTTCCAGGCTGAGACATCAAAAATATATCCTCAAGTACAGTGAAACCTGGATAAGTGGGCACTGGGTAGGTGAGAAACCTCTGTTAATGATATAATGACCGGCAAACATCTTGACAATGTACTCTAGCTGCACAGAAAGCGTTTTTAGATCTCTTTGGTGGTAGTGCGTCGCGCAACGGCTGAATTGCGTCAATTATCCAATCGTAGATTATATAAGAGCGCAATGCATTTTGCAGTTGCAATGTTGAGCTGAGAGTGCACTACATGATTACCTACAATTCACGCGCAATTTTTTTCATTTGAATACCATAGATTATTTTTTCGGTGATTATTACTCCGTTGCAAGACCGATTTTCAATTTTCTTTTTCTGTCTTAACCCAATAGTTAAGTTGCACATTTTGGCGCCAAAATCGTGGTCGCAACATTGATTATTTTGGAGAAATCAGATTTTGAAATTATTGAAGGGTGATTATTCCTCCATGGTATTTTCGATTTTCGATATTATTTTTTCTAAACCTTCCGGGTATCAAGTTGTATTTACATGCCAAGTTTGGACAAAATTGGTCGATTAGTTTAGGAGGAAAAGCGTCACAACCAAAATACACCGAGTGGAGTATAGAGAGCTTTTCGCTCGACTTCGTCTCACTCTCAGCCCAGTTAAACCAATCACGAGTTTTGGTTGATCAGTTCATTTTTTGGTGTTTTGGCACGCATAGTGCACATGCGTAAACTTTCCGACTTTTGTTCAAGACGTTTGGCGGCACTTATAATAACAACGAGGTCACGACACTTTTTGAATTGAAATACCTCTGTAACTGTGAATTTTATAATCTTGGAACCATAATTTCATTTCTTAGATTTTTTGATGTTTACCTATTAATAGAGGATTTATAGCTCACTAGTCCGTATAAGTTAGGTAAGTTATATATGACATAAAAATAAAAACAATTATTAAGTTTATAATAAGAGGTAGAGTCAGCAAAATCGTACCGTCACGTCGTTTTATATAAATATAGAAAATATCGAGTCTGGAGCTCGCATGTATCGATACAATACGTAATAATAAATCGACGTATCGATACAACGTGCTTCAATTCGAATCGATACGGTGTATCGATTCAAATGATAGTATGCCCATCCCTGAGTGGACCCTCTGTAAAAGAGACAACTGTAAATTTGAACTTGGGTAAATAAAAAGCCTCTATAATAGATGTAAAAAAATAGGTATATATAGGTCCCTTCAGATCTCACTCATACAGGTTTCACTGTACAGGTAATAACCTACCCTATTTGGAAGATCAAAATCTAACGGAAAGTATTCGTATCAGCAATTTCTAAACTACACGCAATCGGCAATTTCTTACTAAACTAATTATTATAAAATAATGACCCGACTGCGGTACCTACCTACTTTTTAAAAACAAACATCGTGGCGTCAAAAATCCGCCATTTTAATTTTATTTAATTGTAATACACACAGTGACATATACGCTACAAAGATAAATCCAACAACATATATCATTCATCAATATCAGTTTAGCTATTTAATAGTTACGAACATGAAGACAGACACATAAATACAGGTCAAACATATAAACCTCTGGCATCGCCGCAGTCGAGCAAAAAAGACAGTAAATTTAGTCATTACTTGAGTATTCCCCACTTCACGTAGTCATTCACCACCCCATTCAGTCGTTCGGTGAATAGGTCGCTGGTCTTCTCCACGGAGAATGCTGACATGTCCATATCCTCGTTGACCTTGGGAGCGTTCTCCACGTCCACTGTCACGACTGGTAGCGCAAATACAGCAATTGTTAGGCCGAAGGGCAGTTTCTGAAATCAAATTGTATGTATATTAGTTAAAAAAAAAAGAAAGAAAAACATTAATACACACAATAATCTTTATATATAAAAGTTCGTGTCACGTTGTTTGTCCGCGATGGACTCATAAAATACTGAACCGATTTTAAATTTGATTTGCACACCGGCACCGTGTGCAATTTGATCCAACTTGAAAGATAGGATAGCTTACATCTCAACTTACCTATAGTCGCAATATTTAATTACAAATGTGTCAACAAATCAGGCAAATTTCCATACATAACATAACATAACTTCACGCCTGTATCCCCGAAGGGGTAGGCAGATTCGTATTACACACCCACGATTCGCCAGTTATGTTTAGGTCCCAATGTAATAGGGGGCGAGCCTATTGCCATCTACCGGGCATATTATTAAGCGAAACTAATGCATGTATTGGTTCTCTTTTTTCGATCTAAATCTATAGAACTGAAGAACTTGAAGACCTGGTATCATTAATATCGCCGCCACTACTGAACGCAATAGCACAAAAATATGAAGTCAATGTCAAGTCAAGGAAACTTAATGAGGCACATTTAGTTGCAGATAGTTGTGAAATAATTCTCGTGGCGGTCGTATCAAGAGGCCTTGAGTTGGACAGGTTCTAATCTGTCATTATTTGTGTGTACAATGTGCATACAAGGAAAATATTCATATAATTATCTGCAGAAGTACTTAATGGTTAAGTTTTACTGTGTTACGTAGTGAAGTAGTTGTTATTTTTACATTAAAATAAATGTTGTCAGATCCCGACTACGGGTCGATATGAATTTGATTGGTATTTTAATATAGTTGTTGTCGTGCATTATTTCTAGTTCCATATAATTAACTATATTATAATGCATGGCATTGGTGCCTCTGAATACCAGCGCTGTCATGGTAGTCGCATGACAGCATCAAATTGACAGGTAGTCCAATTCTGCGCGGATGTGGTGTGCATATAATATCTGTGTTATATCTGCACTTAGAATTTGTTTTTATCACTGTTGTTATTCTTTTTAGGGATTTTCTTTAGAAAAGCCCTATTGCTAAGGAGTTGTCGTCGACGTCGTCGTCGTCGTTGCCAATTTTCTGTCACGGTTTTCGCGGGAATTCAACTTGTTTTTTTGTATCCGAATGGAATTCGATAATTTCTTTATTTATTTCTTTATAATTCGTGGTTTATTCTGGACGAAAGGTACTTATGTTATACGTGTGTAATCGTTTTTGTCTTTGCAGTGAAACCAGTTGTAGTGGGGTAACTGCCAGTAATTCAGTTCCTTCTAAATATCCCGTTGACTCTAATAAGCACTAATGATAGCGACCATGATAGTTGAAATACCTATACTAGGTCTGCCATGCATTCTGCTGTTGCAAAAATTGAGCGAAGCTCCCCGACTGATAACCATCATCAGTGTAATTTGACCTGACCTGTCAACCAGGCATAATGTGACCACCGGACCTGACCTGACCACCTGACCTAACTAAATTACTCCAAACTATTTTTAACGGATTCTATCGCGATTAATTTGATGTTATTTTATTTTAATGTGTGACATTCGCGTAAACTTCCGACAATATCATAAATTACTTAATTTAACACAAAGCGCGCGGCTTGTTTGTTCATTGAGAAATCAGATTATAATGTTTTTTTCCGGTGATTATTCCTCCGTGGTACTTTTGATTTTTGATTTTCCTAGCCTATAACCTCCACATTCATATGTTGTGTATATATGCCAAATTTGATCTAAATCGGTTGAGTGGTTTAAGAGGAGTTAGCGAACAATCGAGAGCTTCACGCTTTCAGAACTTCGCTCAATAATGTTTCAAAAGTTACCTCCTCCAACTCAAATTCGAAGTCAGCCCTGGAGTACACCTTCTCAGGATCTAGATGTAGCCTCTTCATGGCCGCTTCCAGCTCCGAGTAGTAATGGTCTATTAGTTTATCGTAGTACTCCGCGCGGAACTGTTCGTCAGACCCTGTGAATATGAAGTATAGCAGGTCCACCACTGGGCTAGCCCCCTGCAGGGTTTGGAGGTCCACAATCTTGATGTCCACTGTGCCATCCTGGAAATCGGGAAAAGAAAAATTAGTTAATAATTATGTTATAACACATACATTGTGTAAGTGTGTACCTTGTAAACCTTTAGAATAAGAATCACTTAAAGGAGATCACCCATTTTGTTCGGTGATTTGGGATAAAAAAAATAGTGGGCGGCCAAGAATTAATTACATTTTATATGAATGGAAGTAGGAGTAGAATAATTATTTGTATGGTGACAGCGCGCTATTCCATTTATGAACAAAAATATCCAACGATCAAATAAAAATTTTTTTTTTTGAACGTTGAATATTTTTGTTCATCAATCATTCGCCCCTTCATACATATAACAAAAAAATACATCGCTGCTGCCCAGCCAATCTGCAAGGCATATTAATTATAACATTACATGTATTAGGATAATAATAAAACCAAAAAGATATCAAAAATATCGATTTATTATTTTTAGTACAACTCTAATTATTATGTTCGTCATCTTGAACTATTACGTAATCTAATAAACCTGCCGGTGTTTGCAAGGGCTCGTCTAGGTGCCTAGCAAAACCAAGAAACCAAATAATCGACATTACGTGTGCACAGCAGCCAAGAGTTTTTCTGCCAGTTAAACATGCGCAATAATATTTTTTTATTGCAATTCTGCCACTGCCACACCAAAATCCGCCATGATATATAAATAGTAGGTCCTAGCCCTCGAGTGTCGTGACTGTATACGACCTCTTAATAGTCGTGTCATATCGTTGACACCAGGCATGTTTACATTGGGATCGATGCACAACTCTATCGTGTAGACCCCATCACGGATGTGCTCGCCACAATAGGATCGAGCTAGTTTCAGCTGGTAAGTTCCCAGAGCAAACATTATACAATCCTCTTCACTCAATCCAGGAAAGTCCGTTAACCGTCCGTCACTGTATGTACCCACACGACTCGCGTATCTATAGGAACTCGGGGCGGAGAGTGCATGGCTGGGACAGGTTTTTACCTGAACGTGCAGCGCGTATTGCAACACAATAATAGTAATAAAACAATTCTTGAAACCTCTAGAATTAAATTATTTTTTATTGATAGTTGTAATTCTTACCTGGTGAATAACTTAGAACCTAAATTGTTTTCGACTTTGCCGCCAAAGTAAAAAATTATAGGCTCAATATGAACTTTAAAAATCAATAACTATTTTTGATGGCCGCTCAATTTTTTTTTCTGCTCCAATAATTATCCCAGAATGGGTGATCTCCTTTGAATCCTTTTTAATTTTATCAGATTTTGAAATTTTAACTTAATAAATATTCTACGACATTCTATACAGCGTTCTCTAGACCTAAAGTAAGCATAGTACTAGCTTGTGTTATAGGTTCTGGAATGCGGATAAACATACTTTTATACTTTTTTTTGTAAATACATACATATTATACCTACATAGAAACATTCAGTTCAATGAATGAATATTGCTGAATTTGACAGATGTCGGCACGTCAATTGCTGGATCTCACGGAAATGGCCGTACGACATTTGTCATCGGAAGATATTAACTACCAAGGTCTGGATACAGGGGAGCGATGGTATTAACCTTCTTCCACGTCCAATACACCAATATTCGTTATCCGGGTGTGACATAACTGCCCACGCTGACCGGCAGGGGGGTATCTGGGGGGGTTTCCGTAGGAAAAAAAGGTACATAAGTAGTTAAGTGTCCGGAATTTATATCCTTATGTGTAGTCCCCGTCGGGTTTTCTCGTCATCCATACCGCAGTGTTTGAAAACGAAAGTTTTCAATCAGTGCGTCCTACCCGTAATGACCTACGGAGCTGAGACGTGGACACTCACGGTAGGGCTGGTCCACCAGTTCAAAGTCGCTCAGCGAGCTATGGAAAGAGCTATGCTTGGAGTTTCTCTGAAGGATAGGATTCGTAACGAATACATCCGACAGAGAACCAAGGTTATCGACATAGCTAAAAGAATAAGCAAGCTGAAGTGGCAGTGGGCCGGCTATATCTCGCGAAGAACCGACAACCGCTGGGGTAAACGTGTTCTTGAGTGGAGACCGCGACTCGGCAAACGTAGTGTAGGACGCCCTCCGAAGGGGGGGGGGGTATCCGAAGGGATTTCCGCACATTAAAAAAAAAAAAAAAAAAAAAAAGTGTCCGGCCGTCCGGCTAGGTGGGATGA
This sequence comes from Cybosia mesomella, assembly GCA_946251805.1. Taxonomy (NCBI): domain Eukaryota; kingdom Metazoa; phylum Arthropoda; class Insecta; order Lepidoptera; family Erebidae; genus Cybosia; species Cybosia mesomella. The sequence goes on from OX276405.1 coordinate 1,791,252, forward strand.
CGATCTGCGAAAGACCTGGATGCGGCAAGCTGAAGACAGGGCGCTATGGCGCTCATTAAGGGATGATGATGATGATGACTTATCCTATTTCCTACTATACTGTCGTACTTCCTACTAATATTATAAATGTGAATTTTTCCGAAGAAGTTTGTATGTTTGTTACTCAATCACGCTCAAACGACTGATCAGATCTGCTTGAAATTTGGTACACTGATAGATTATAGTCTCGAATAATGGAAGAATGGAAGGAATGGAAGAAGTTCAACCGCGAATAAAGTTATGTATACCCAACATTATCATAATTATAATAAATAGAACATATTTATTTTTGCGTAGTCTGTGGAATAAGGTTGGCTGATAAGAAGAGGAGTACAGATTTACGAGAATGGTGTGGCCTGAAATAGAATGTTGTTACAAGAATTGAAAAGTGTATGCTAAGATGGTTTGTTCACTTGGAACGAATGAGTACTGACCGAATGACACACTAAGTATGTAAGGCAGATGGAAGTGGAAAGGCAAGCCGGGGTCGACTTCGCAGAACATACACTGCTTTAATAGGAGATATAGGCGTGAGTTTATGTTATGTTATGTTTTATGAAAAAAGGGCAGGACAAAAGCACTCGAAACCGGCGGGTTTGCATGAAAGGTTTAATGACAGTGAAGGAAGCTCGTGAAGTATGTAAGGACGGAAGCAGATGGCGGGCTGTGTCTCTGCCTACTCCGGAGGGTAAAAGGCGCGAGTATATGTATGTATGTACATATAGTATCAACATACCTACATAAACCGTTATTTTATTTATTGCCATCTAAGCCAGAGGCTTTTATGTCATTAAATTTTGGCCTTCACATACATTTGTACCTACCTTTTTATTATTCTAAGAATGAGTCTAGTATTCATATATAATACCTATTGTATGTAACGGGATGGCATGAAGGCCGCACCAATAATCTTAACAATTTAATCTTGACGCCCAACCAATCACGCGGGCCCTTTGTGTTGGCTAGACGTTTTTTGCTTTCCAAATGTAATTTTGTCTATGATCAATAAAAAAGCACCTAAGACTGTTACTTTTTTTTTCTTGCGGAATTCCCCTCGGAATCCCGCCGGTCAGCGGGGGCGGTTATGTCGGGCCTTAACCGACTAAAACCGCACGCCGTGTCGGGTCTTCAGACGCCGGGGTGTAAGGTTGCCCATAGAGCATATCCCTCGCACCCCGACTGACCCTGAGCCATCTCCGGTTTCGAGATGGCCCCCTCGGGGATGGGAACCACGGTGTCCCCGTCTTGCCCCGGTTTAGGGTGACAAGCGGCCTCACCTGCCACCCCCAGGCCTGCGCTCATGGAGGACGGAGGTAATTAACGGACGGAATACGGTTTACGATTACGGAAGACCCCCCAATCCCGAGAAGAAACCTCCGCCAGAGTCTCATCCGTCAATAAACAGTTTACCGGCTTACAGTTGAGGTTGTCTTGGGCCTCGAAGATTTTTGTATATAGGGAACCAACCTGTTCCCTCAAAATTATCTTTGTTTTTTTTTCAGATAAAGGTACTTTGACTAATTTAGAATTTTGATTGTAGTATTATATATCGACTTGACAGGCTGTGCAGAACCATTTAAAAATCATTTAGCTATGATTGATTCTCTTTACTTAATTTTCGTTACCTTACACCTGTAGACCCGAGACGGCGTGCGGTTTTAGTCGGTTCAAGCCCGACACAACCGCCCCCGCTGGCCGGCGGAGGGGTATTCGAAGGGATTTCCGCACGAAAAAAAAAGGCACATACAAACATACATTTACTAAACGTTTTTTCTCCCTGCGGGGTAGTCAGGCTATGTAGGTATTCTAGAGTATCATAGATAGAAGAATAGAACATTTTTTTTTAAACAAAATTGTATTGATTTGATAGGCATTGATAGGCATTGACAGCCTGTCTAGTCGATATAGATACTACAATAAAAATTCTAAATTAGTAGAAAGTACTTCTATCTGAAAAAAACAAAGGTAATTTTGACGGAATAGGTTGGTACCCTACAAAGATCTTCGGGGCCCATGCCAACCTTAACTACTAGCTGGTATACTGGTCATTGATGAATGAGGCTCTGGCGCAGGTTTTCTTCTCGGGCTTGGGGGGTCAGACGGCAGTCGGTGTCGTAAAAGCCAAATAAACCGAATTATCAAGGAGCCGGAGAGCCGACCCTGGGTTAAAAAGGGTAAGTGTTGAATTCTATAGGGATTATCGCTTGCGTGATGATCATATAACCATAGCATATACTCGGTATATTTAAAGACATATAAATAGATAATATTTAAAAAATCAAAAATCCCGACTGCTCTAAAAAGACCGGAACATGTTTGATAGCAGGTAGGACCCATTTGCAAATCGTAAACCGAAAGAAAATTAACGATTCCCGTCTGCTATCCAACTTGTTTCGGTCTTTTATATATATATATATGTGAAATCACCCATTAAAGTTCTTCATTTTGATACTCTTCTCGATTAGTTTGAGTAAAAATATTGTTTAACAACATACATTTTAGCGCTAAAATCCGCCATTTTGCTTTTTTTTTCTGATATTCCCAGTAGCACTGTCACAGTGAATACAAATCTAAGAACACCCCACAATCTAAAATCCTTCGAGCCGTTCAGGCTGCAGAGCATACCAAACAATTCTACATACATACATAACTTCACGCCTGTATCTCCAAGGGATATGCAGAGGTGTATTACACACCCACGATTCGCTAGTTATGTTTAGGTCCCAATGTAATAGGGGGCGAGCCTATTGCCATCTACCGGGCACATTACTAAGCGGGCGATAATTAACATTTTTAATACACACATAACTACGAAAAGTCAGAGGCGCGACTGGGGATCGAACTCGAGACCTCGTCTCGGCAGTCCGCTACGTACGCCACTGGGCTATCGTACTCTTCTATTTATTCCACCACCTAAACTGTCGAAAAACATAATTTCTGGCGCAATCGGGTAAGAAGAGAGCCCTACCAGGCCCAAGTTAACCTTATCTGCAAGTTGGTGCCCCCTTTTTTTTAGGGACAAACCCCACCCTCATTCCCATTACTGTAACTACCACCTACACCGAGTAATAAATAAATATGAATCTTTATTATTATCACACACTTATTACAATATTATAATGTGTACAAGATATTACAGCTCAGACAAAAGTATCTTTAAATTATAATGTGAAACGTTCGCACCTGCACTGTGGTTATGTCGTGTATCGACTAAAACCGCACGGTGTCCTCCCCAAGTGTCCATTGCCGGGCACCCCGGGTAAGCCCTCGAAAGAATAACCCCAAGGTTGCCGGCGGACTTTGGCCGCCACCGAGGCCTCGCCTGGTGGTCTCGGGTTTTATCCCGCTTCGGTGAGTTGGCAGGCGTGTGTAGGGCACACACGACACGCCTCCGCCACGGCCTGCTTCTGTAAGGACGGCGAGTCGGCCAACTGCCGTGCTCAGGCCCCGATCATAGACGTTCTCTCGTTGGAGACCATGGTGAGGGTCGTGGTCTCCGACGGGAGCAAGTGGCACGCCGGCGCCTCTTTCTGCGAGCAGGTAATGCGCGCGAAAGAGACGTTCGCACCTGTACTAATGTACTTAAACATAGTATTACAGATGCCAAACACAAACTAATGACACTCGGGAAGTCCCAGGGAAAGTTGAACTATCTTGGAACAGGCATCGAAATTAATCAGAAGTAAATTAGAAGAGCTACACACATATTATGAGTGTTTTTTTTTTCGTGTGGAAACCCTACCATATATCCTCCCCCCCCACCGATTATGCCGGATTCGAACCGACTAAAACCGCATGCCGTCTTGAGTCTTTAGATCAGAGGGTGTGAGGTGGCTCCATAAGGCATTTCCCTCGCACCCCGGCTGATACAGGGCCATCTCCGGTTTCGAGATTGTCCCCTCAGGTTTGGGAACCACGGTGCCCCGTCTTGCCCCCGGGAAGAGGGGGGCGCGCAACGCACCCCCGCCTCGGCCTGTTTCTGCTAGGGTGACAGGCCACATGAGTCCTAAGTGAGCTATATTTGATACCAATAATATGTGTAACAGAAACGCAAGTCGGTACACCTACTACACAGACGAGGCTCTGGTGCAGGTTTTCCTTTAAGGGTTGAGAGATCAAAAAGCAGCCGATCACGCAAAAGCCGACATACCAATCAAAATCAATAAGCGGATTCCGGTCTGCAAAGTGCAAACTTGGGATACAACTGACAAATCGTTATGAGGATGATGAAATAACATAACATAACTTCACGCCTGTACCCCGTAGGGGGTAGGCAGAGGTGTATTACACACCCACGATTCGCCAGTTATGTTTAGGTCCCAATGTAATAGGGGGCGAGCCTATTCCATCTACCGGGCACATTGCTAAGCGAGCGATAATTAACATTTTTGAAACACACATAACTACGAAAAGTCAGAGGTCTGTGCCCGAGGCGACTGGGGAAGAAAAATAATAGTTTAAAAAAACACGCTTTTTATAGAAAACCGAACTAAAAAAATTTAAAATAAGTTTTAATAAATATAATTTAATAATAGTGTAAATAAAAAAAATGTATTTTATTTTTAAAAAAGCGTGGGGTGCATGGATCTATAGATATAAATATTTTATTGACAGACATGAGTAGAGTGATTATCCTTTTGATAACATCTTAAAAAGCACCCACGCTTTTTTTAAACAAACTACATTTTTTTTATCTACACTATTATTAATTTATATTTATTAAAACTTATTTTCAATTTTTTCAGTTCGGTTTTCTATAAAAAGCGTGTTTTTTAGTTTTTTTAAACTATTGTTATTATTTTTTTTTTTTTTATTATAATTTTATCAAATTAGTGTATTGTCATCGGTCCTCGATAAATCTACAAAGTTTGAACGAAATCTGGCCGTTTAAAGTGGGTCAAAATCGCAACCAAAGGAGTCCGTTACAACCATACAGGTGAAACTAATAAAAAGCGTATAAAAAAAAGAAATAAAGAACAAAATTAAGTCTTTGAAATAGCTGATGAACTTACATCTCGAATCTTGTGCATTAAATTACTGGGCTTAAAATCCCCATGTCCTAACACCGTCCTCCTTTTACTCGTATAATACCCTTCAAACGTATCTTTATGAAAGTCTTTGAAATACTCCTCCAATTTATCTTGATGATGGTTCCATGTTACACTTACAGCCTTAGTAATAACCTCGTTGAAATGCCTTGGCCAGTGCTCGTCCACATTCCATTTAAACTTACGATCTTCAACAGTCTTACGAAACTCTTTCTCGTGATATTCGCTGTATGCGAACGCCAACGCATGCATTTTAGTCAACTGACTTATTGCAGCTTTTGAATACTCCCAGTCGACAGACTTAAATCTGTCGTAAGCCTGATACCCACTCATGAGAAGGTTCTCCAAAACGATCGTTTCTTCATACTCTTTAGCGTGACAGCCGTAAAATGCGGGTATCGATAACCGATGTTCTTGTAATAACTGATGCTTGTCCTGCAACTTTTCATAAGTCTTAACTAGTTCTGTATACGCGAAGATTTCTGTCTCGTACACTTTTGGGCCTTGTACCCTCAATAGTTTACCTGTTGCAGCGATTTTTGCAAACAGGTGCAGTACTTTATCACCTTCGCTGATGATTATAGTGTGTAGGGTCGTTTGGTAGTTCGCACCTCCACTAGAAATCGACTCGATTTTAATTTCGTAGTTGACGAAGCCCTGTTCTATAGCAATCGATGGTGTTATATTGTATAAAATTTGTTCCGACTTTGACATTTTTTTGTCTTGTTACCGCGATTAAAATGATTATGTATGAAAGCACGCGTGGCTTCGTTTAAAATGCACAGTGGACTATGTCGAGGTTTTGAACTCGCGTTACAATACACGATGTGATACGAAACGTACTTGTGTGTATCTACCCTCTTTGAGTACGTACTTAAAGATGGTACTTATAAACCGGGTACCATATACGCAGTACACTGTCTTGTAATGCTTAGAAAATACGCATTTAAGGAGGTATTTCTAAAAATGTATATAAAATAATGTCGTCTGTACACATTTGGTCAACGTAAATCAATGTTCGCCATAGTTTTTTCGTCATCCGAATGCCATTCCGAGTTGCTTACTAGAGCTTACACTTCGAAACCCGTGGTCCGCTCTTCTCCTCTTTCGCTACTCTTCCAGATTTGGTTTGATTTTTACGTGAGCTACTGCCATCTGACCCCCTAACCCTAAGTGGAAAGCGTGCACCAGAGCTTTATTAGTTAATCAGCAGGTGAATTGGTTTGCGGGTAAGTTTAGCTTCGGGCTCGAAGTAATTGGTAGACCTACAATAGTATAACATAACATAACGTCACGTCTGTATCCCCGAAGGGGAAGGCAGAGGTTTATTACACAACCGCGATTTGCCAGTTAAGTTAAGGTCCCAATGTAATAGGGGGCGAGCCTATTGCCATCTACCCGGGCACATTATTATGCGAGCGATAATTAACATTTATTAATGCACACTTAACTACGAAAAGTCAGAGGTGCCCGGGGTCACTGGGGATCGATCATGGTATACTTAAGCCATTATCGGAACATTGAACACCGTCATTTGCGTAATGTTTTCTGTGTAATACAAACCCACCAGGATCTTCGGGGCCCAAGCAAACCTCACTTGCTAGCTAGATAGGCTCTAGCGCAAGCTCTAATCTCGGGGTTGGGTGTTAAGATGGCAGTCGTTCCCGCAAAATCCAAGATAAGTCTAATGAAGAGAAAGAGTTGGAGACCGAAATTAGGGCCCCCAAGACAAGCTTTAGATGCAGCCGGGACTAACGCGTGTTGATGATAGTGATCATGACATCCTGTCAACAATATTGCCGCATGTTGGACCAATGTGTGCAGGCGGCTTTACAGTTTGATATGCATATACTAAATTGAACAGATTATTGGCGTCCTTATGATTTAACTAGATTTATTTGACTAGGAATTCAGTGCAGGGTGCGACTGAAATAAATTGAGCTGAGCGAGCAGGACTCTTACTTGAAAATAAGACATCTTACTACGGTCGCGCGCTTAGCTAAGGCCGCGCGCTCGTGAAACTATTTTTCGGTGATTATTCCTCAATGGTACATCGGACATGCACCATATCAAAACACTCCTCAGTGTCCACACTATCACCATGGTAAATTTGGTCAAGATCGCGCTAGTGGTTACGGAGGAGTTCAGGCACCAACAAACGGCTATGAACACAAGTACATGCAATGTACACACATAAAGGGTTTATGGTGATACCCTAAGGTCTGCGGGGCCCAAGTCAGCCTCACATGCTAGACGGTGTGCCAGCTCATTAACGGACGAGGCTCTGGTGCAGGGTTCCCTCGGAGTTGGAGGTCGGATGTCAATCGCTCCCGTAAAAGCCAATATAATTCAATTCAAGAGAAATAGTAGGAGAAAGGACTCCAGACTCCGAATAACAAGTAAGAGATGCAACCTAGATATACTATACAGAAAATAAAATATTTTTTGTTTATCTGTCGGATAGTTCGCGGGCACAAGTATCCTATTTCACACTAATATTACAAATGTTAAAGTTTGTGAAGATGTTTGTAAGTTTGGATGTTTGTATGTTTGTTACTCAATCACGCTCAAACGGCTGAACAGAACTGGTTGAAATGTGGTACCTACAGATAGATTATAGCCTGGAATTACACATAGGCTTCGTTTTATCCCGGTAATACTCATGGATTGCTGGAACGGGCACAAAATTCCACGCGGGCGAAGCCGTGGGCAACAACTAGTATATAAATGTGATAGTTTGTAAAGATTTCTGAATGTTTATAAGTTTGGATGTTTGTCACTCAATTACACTCTAACAGCTGAACGGATCTGGGTGAAATTTTAAACAGGGATAGATTATAGGCTGGAATAACACAGGGAAAAGGTTTCCATGGGTTGCAGGAACGAGATCAAAATTACAAGCGAGTGAAGCCACGACAACAGCTAGTTTATAATAAAACACAAACATGCCGAAAGACAGACAAAATTTTTATAAATTGTTTTTTTTTCGTGCGGACATGGAACGTCCCCCCCCCTCCCCCCCGCCGGCTAGCGGTTATGTCGGGCTTGAACCGACTAAAACCGCACACCGTCTCTGGTCTTCAGACGACGACGGGGTGTAAGGTGGCCCATAAGGCATTTCCCTTGCACCCCGACTGACTCAAGGCCATCTCCGGTTTCGAGATGGCCCCCCTCGGGTTCGGTTGGGACAGGCGGCCTCATCTGCCATCATTACAGATACTTACTTAAATTTTATTTAGGTATTTGAATAGATACAGCGTATGTTCAGTCGTAAAATAGGTAGGTAAATTAATAAACTTACTTCATTGATCTTGTGCATTAAGTTGCTAGTTCTGAAGTCTCCATGCGCCAGCACTGGCTTGCTGCTGCTTTGACAGAAATCCGTATACTTCTGGACATCAAAATTCCCAAAGAAATTCTTTAATTTCGTCCTATGTTCCCTTCTTGTGCTTTCAATGCACTGTTCTATCATTGCCTTATAGTAGTTGGACATCATCTCACCTGAACTCCAAGGATTCTTCCTTTCTGATAAGATCTTATGGAACTCTTCTGGGTAGTATTCACCATAAGCGAATGATAATGCATGCAGCCTGGCCAATTCTCTTATTGCAGACACCGCATACTCCCAGCTAATGACCTCAAATCTGTTAAAATTTTGATATCCATTCTTGGCAAGATTTTCTAATACAATAGTTTCTTCAAACAATTTAGGATTAAAACCGTACATTTTTGCGAAATATAATCTACAATCTTGTGGCACTCTATGTTCATTCTGCAGTTTTCTGTAAGTGCTGGCCAGATTCAAGTAAGCAAAAATTTCTGTTGAGTAAATTTTTGGTGCTTGCGTCCGAAGTACTTCTCCGTGTGCAGCGACTTTTGCAAACATATGAATGATTGTACCGTTACTGTCACTTAGTGTTATGTTGAAGAGAACTGTAGAATAATTGGCACCGGCAGTGTCGACGGGCTCCAACTTGAGTTCGTAGTCTATGAAATTCTGTTCTTTGGCGATTTTTCTTAAAAGTTTTCTGACTATTTGTTCTGGTTCCTCCATTGCACTTAAAATTCACAAAATTTAAATAACACGCGTGTGTGTTCATGTACGGTATTATTTCGACTATCAGTTACGTAAAATTGCAGTGGTGTGATAACACTAGATTATATGAATGTTTAGTTGTTGCTTTCAAAAGCGGTGCGATTAAGATTCATATTGCCGTGGCTGTGCGTTCAAACCCGTGCGAACTACCTACATTTGTGTGGTCCGTAATACTCTTGGCGACCTTAAAATAAAACAATGTCAACGGATTCAATCGCTAATAAAAAAATAAAATACTTTTATTTCAAAATTCCGACAATATCACTGTTGGGGATGATTAGAATGAATGAATAGTGATTTATATTTTTATGTATTTAGCTAATACATGAATATGAATGACAATATAATATTATATGAAAACACAGGTCAAGTGCGAGTCGGACTCGTGCACTGATGGTTCCGTATAAAACTGGATTAACTACATAAATATTTACGGTTTTGCCTTTAGTTGTGCTGTAAGAATTTATAAGTTCTATAGGAATCTATAGGTTTTGATGCCCTTGTATTTGGTTAAATCTATATAATTGTCATTTTAGTAATGACCGCGATGAACTCGAGAACGGGAGGACTGATTTTCACAATCTTTGATGTTCAGATTTGTCTCCGCCTATACTGTGGCATGCCGGCAAGCTGGGGTGGTTATGTTGGACTCGAACCGACCAAAACCTCACACCGTCTGGGTCTTTAATGCCGGGGTGCAAGGGGACAGTCACGTCAATTCAGCTGATAAGGTAACCAACATGACTTAATTCTAAGGCAGAACGAAGTTTGTCGGCTAAGCTAGTAATTACATAAACGGCTATACCTTTTGATTGCATTGACTTTTTTTTTTTTTTATATTTAGGACACGTCAATTTGACTTCACCTCGCCTGATCGTAAGCTGAAGGTAAAGTCTCAGGAAAGAGGGTCACCATTACATACACGTACCGTGTTAACAATGGTGGCACTCAGGTGAGGTTTTGGTCGGTTCGAGTCCGACATAACCACCCCAGCTGGCCGGCACGGCGAGGCGGTGACAGCGGTAAATTCCGCAAAAAAAAGCACAGCACAAGCGGAGACAAACCTGAAAATCAAAGATCGTGAAAATCAGTCCACTCGTTCTCGAGTTCATCGCGGTCATTACTAAAATTACTTTGTTTTATATAATTATATAGATTTCATTTTAATTTTAAAAAAACCGCGGTAGCCTAGTGGTATGGGTAAAGGACTGCTGAGACGAGGTCTCGGGTTCGATCCCAGGTATTACCATGGCACACACCAATGACCTTTCGATGCTTTTCGAAGTTATGTGTGTATTTATCGCAGGTTTATAAGTGCCCGGTTAATGGCAAAAGGCTCGCCACCTATTACATTGGGACCTAAAACATAAAGATAAGATAAGATAAGATAAGATAATTTATTTGACAAAACATGTGTAGGTACAATAATACAGAGTTACTGCAGATGACAAATTATATCATTTTTGATACAACATGTTTGACCGTTTCCGGTGTACAAATATATTTTAATGTATTTTTTTTTTGTATTTTTGTTAGTTATATTTAAGTACAGTAATTAATGAATCTATGATCATAAAATATTATTGCATGCAACATAAAATTATTCAATAAGCCAATTCAAAAACTGTAAAATTTATAAGAATTTGATGTTGAATTTAACGGCTTGAATATTACAACGATGATCATATTGATTATTTGATTAACTGGCGAAACGTGGGTGCTAGCACCTCTGCCTACCCCTTCGGGGCATATATGTTATGTTATGTATTTTATTTTAAAAGTCTGCTAATTAAGTGTCTCTATTTACATGATTATTTGAATGAGGCACTTTATACATGTGGGTTCTGAATTCCACCTAAAGTTACTATGTCTGTCAACTGCCTATGGAATAAACATAAAAATAATATTACTTTTAAAGCGGCGATAGCCCAGTAGTGTACGTAACGGTCTGCCGAGACGAGGTCTTGAGTTCAATCCCCAGTAGCCCCGGGCACACACCTCTGACTTTTCGTAGTTATATGTGTATTAAAAATGTTTATTATCGCTCGCTTAGTAATGTGCCCGGTAGATGGCAATAGGCTCGCCCCCTATAACATTGGGACCTAAACATAACTGACGAATCGTGGGTGTGTAATAAACCTCTGCCTCCCTGATCGGGGATACAGGCGTGACGTTATGTTATGTTATACTTATGGTACGTCTACTAGTTACTTCGAGCTCGAAGCTTACCTTACACGCAAACCAATTCACCTGTTGAGTAACTAATAAAGCTGTGGTGAACGTTTCCACGTAGGGTTAGGGGATCAGATGGTAGTCTCTCACGTAAAAATCAAGATAAACCAAATCTGGAAAGGTAGCAAGTCTAGCAAGGTAGAATCTTCAAGTCTCGAGTGAATAGGTTCCTTCTAGGCAAACGTGTTCCATCGTAGACCGCATCCATCGTCACTTACGACCAGGTGAGATAGAGGTCAAACGTATCATTCTTAAAAAAAAAAGATACTTAAAACAGAAACAAGTTGAATTCCTGAGTCGAGCTCAGCCAAATACAAGGGATTTTCGATTTAGCGTTATTTTTTTTTCACGATTTTTTCTTTATCTTGCAATGGTTCACCCCAGCACGAATCTATTACCGAAAACAGCAACTCTATAGCACAGTCAAAGTCAAAGTCAAAGTCCAAAACCATTTATTCTGCATAGACCATTAATACGGCACTCACAAAACGTCATAAAAAAATAAATAATCTAATGTTTGGCAAATGGACCACACCGGTTCGAAACGCGGCCCTGTCCTGAGAAGACTCCGGCAAGAAACTCAGCGGGCTTTTTTTTTGGTCTATTTACAAACATATTTACTTAACCTAAGTACAATATTTCATTTGAGTAGCATAGAGAGAGAGCAAACAGTTCATATCCAAGCTTGTTTGTCGTCTAAATAGTCTTGAATTTTCTCATTTGCTCATCTCCTTCATACCCAAAACCGTGACAGAAAATTGGCAACGACGACAACTCGATAGCAATAGGGCTTTTCTAAAGAAAATCCCTAAAAATCAATATTAAAGAGGGGCTGCCATACAACAAACGTGATTTTTTCCGTTTTCTGCTTGATATTAATAACAAAACAGGTGGTCACTTGAAATATTAACAAAATATTAAAAATAAATAATTAAAATAAAATAAATATGTAAGGTGCTCCCATATAACACACGTAATTTTTCCCCGTTTTGCCGTATAAAGGTACGGAACCCTTGGGGTGGTTGGTTGGGGACCTCCACGCGGTGCACCCTGGGCAACGGAGGCGGCAGCGCCTCTCTCCTAGGGTGGCAGAGACGCTGCCGCCTACGGCCAACTCCGACCGAGGCGGGGACGGCCCTGTTGAGGGCTGTTCGGAAGCTTTCCACGTGTCCCTCTGATTAGCAGATGGCACAGTGGAGAGCAAGTAAGGGGGGCATCTCGAAACCGGAGATGGCCCAGGGTCAGTCGGGGTGCGAGGGATATGCTCTATGGGTAACCTTACACCCCAGCGTCTTAAGACCCGAGACGGCGTGCGGTTTTAGTCGGTGCAAGCCCGACATAACCGCCCCCGCTGGGCGGCGGGGGGGTATCCGTAGGGATTTCCGCACGAAAAAAAAACTGACAGCATCGCTCATCCTGTCTCCTCTGAAAGCAGAGGAGTACGGAGAGCGATGTGTTCCCGCCACGTTGGGTATTGGCCGACGATCAATGCCAACCCTATGAAGGGGTGAAGGGGAAGCCATTGACCGCCGCCCAGGGTGTACCGGCCGCTCCGATTCCGTTCCCCCCGGACTGCAGCGGGATCGGAATCGGAGCGACACTCGAGGAGGTTACCCAACACACACCCCTTACCCAACACACACAATAAAATACCTTTATTTTTTTTTTTTTTTTTTTATCGTGCGGAAATCCCTTCGGATACCCCCCCGCGTGCCAGCGGGGGCGGTACTATGTTGCTTGGAAGGAGTAAATTTCTGTTCTTTATTGTTAATAGTGAGGTGCAGTGTACTAATTTACGATACGACATGGCATTTATGTTTTTCGAAATTCGAAATTTAAAAAAATGAATTAAATATTGAAATAAAAAAATTTTTTTTGTTCTATCGCGATTTTTTCTATGTTATTTTATATTTTACATTGATCCCGACGTTTCGGTTGCATTTCAGCACCAAGTCGGACCTGGTGCTGAAATGGTCGGACCTGGTTTATTTCAATGTGTGTGACATTCGCGTAAACTTCCGACAATATCATGAATTAAATATCCAAAAACTATAGATGTGACTCGCATTTGATTTGATATTTCTTTAAATTGACATTTCACATCACCATTTTACCGTGTCAAATCAGTCATTATTTTGTTTTTTGTTTTTTTGTTCTATGGCGATCCCAATAATTCCGCCAAAATCAGCCATTATAGCGTGCCACTAGTATTTATAACTCATTTTTCAAGTTTCTGCTTTTCGTTCCAAATACGAAATTCAAGATTCTTTCCCGCCTCACCTAGGAACTGTGACACATGTTTTGTTTTATACAGCCTGTCTGGTACATAAAAGTCATTGCTTCTAGTTCATGTCACACATCTAATTGTAACTCAAACGGCAGGAAGTGGTCTACCACTTGAAATTGAGATACGGGTGTTTGATTGAATGATCTGTATCATAACTAAATGATGGCTTCGCCAGTATGGTGTAATTTTTCCGTTCCAGTTCCCCACAGGAACTTGTTTCAGGGACTAAAAATAGTCAATGTGTTAGTTCAGAGACGTTCTAACTATGTTTCAATAATTTTCATCCAAATCTGTTTAACGGTTTACGCGTGATTGAGTTACAAACATCCAAAAATTGATACATCTTCACAAACTTTCACATTAAATTCATAATAGTATTATAAGATGCCTCTTATTAATATTAGTTCTGTGTAGGATTACATTTGGCACCTTAACATAACTTAACTTAACCTAATGGGCAACCTTACACCCCGGCGTCTGAAGACCCGAGACGGTGTGCGGTTTTAGTCGGTTCAAGCCCTACATAACCCATAAGCCATAACATTGGGGTATCCGAGGGGATTTCCGTACTACAAAAAAAGGTATAATAAATAAATAATAAATATTCTGCGGCATTCTACACAGCGCTTTCTAGACCCAAGATAAGCATAGTTTAACTAGCTTGTGTTATGGTTTCTAGAATGCGGATAAACATACTTAGATACTTTTTTTTTGTAAATACATACATATTATACATAGAAACACCCAGACCAATGCAAATAGACATATTCATGCATACAAATATTTGCACTGAGCGAGAATCGAACCCGCGCCCCTGACGTAGCAGTCGAATGCACTACCCACAGAGGCCGTCAAAATATATTCTCCTGTTATATGTTTTGGCCTCACAATGTAGACGAACTTAAATGTTAGGAATAAAAATCATATGCTCACTTATGGCCTCGCCGCAGTCAGCTAACAAAATTGGAAACAATTAATTTTTTTCCCCACCTCGAACCATTTTTTCCCCAAAGTTTTAATAATGATTATGGTCGAATTTCAATCAACGGGTAATCACTTGTAAATAATAAAAACGTAATAAGTCGTTGTTTATTCCATTGGGAGAAAGGTGGGAATGTCTGTATGTACAACATACAATTATTGAGTACTAGCTGACCCGGCAGACTTCGTACTACCTCAATCGATAGCACCTTTTAAACCTTCTCTGGACCTCCACAAATAATTCAAGACCAAAATTAGCCAAATCGGTCCAGCCGTTCTCGAGATTTAGCGAGACTAACGAACAGCAATTCATTTTTATATATAAGAGAAGAAGAAGATAAATCAATATATATCAGAACAAGTCAATAAGGATTTACATTACAAGGAGTCTCGTTATTTATTTAATTCCTGTCCATAGTTGTCCAAACATCTGTAAAGAAAGTGAGATTCAACAAAACTTTAAGTTAAAAAAAAAGTTGATATTAACTTACACTGCGGGTCCTGTGCATCAAGTTGCTAGGCTTATAATCTCCGTGGATCAACACTGGTTTTCGATACTCCTTAAAAAGCTGTATGAACTTCAGTTTTCCAAACGTTTCGAAGAACCTCTTCAAATTGTCTCTGGTCTCTTCACGAACCGTTGCGATGGCTCTGGCGCTCGCCATGTCAAAAAAATCTGATAAATACCCTTCTTCCATGTTCCATTCGAACTTGACATTATCAACAGCCTTCTTAAATTCTTCAGGATGGTAAATGCTATAAGCAAATGATAGTGCGTGCATTTTGCTTAACTCCGTCATCGCTGAAACACCATATTCCCAGTCGATCGACTTAAATCTATTGTAAGCTTGATACCCTTCTATAACAAGGTTTTCTATAACTACAGTTTCTTTATAAAGTGTGGCATCACAACCATAAAATTTGCATAATTTAAGCCTATATTGGTCTGGCACTTTGTGTAGATCCTGTAAGTTATCGTAAATTTTCAGCAGATTTGTGTAAACGAAGATTTCTGTGTCATAAAACCTTGGTACTTGTTTTCTAACCTTTTCTCCCATAGCAGCAACTTTGACAAACATATGATGTGTATTATGGAGTTCCTCGATTGTGACATTATATAATGTTGAAGTGTAGTTAGCACCACCACTTGAAATAGGTTCAATTTTTATGTTGTAGTCGACGAAATTCTGTTCTTCTGCAATTTGTGCAAGAACCTTGTGTAATGTTTGGTCTACTTCTGACATTTTTGCACGTTTTAATTCTCTTGAACTTGTAGACCACAGTTATCAATGTTTAAATAGAAGGTCCCTTTTATTCTTAAAGTACACAAGGCTGACAGTAATACGTTTATTACAAGCGCGATTCAAAACGACTGTGTGCCGAAACCGGCCAAACTCAATTACCCTGCGGAGATGTGAGTAGGAACTGATATATCGTGTCTCTAAAGCTTCATTCAAACCATACTGGTTATATGTATGTTACGAGATAAGGCGGCTCATACGCAGTTAGTACGTACGTAATGATTCGTTCGTAATGAACATTTGATTATTTTTGTGGGATTCTTAACTAAATTATGTTCCACCGATCGTTCGTACGAGCGATCTTCAACATTTTTCACTTTTTAGAATTAGTAGGTATATATGGCGGTTTTGTTGTTTATTTTATTTGTTCGTGATTCAAGGGAAAGTCAAATATTATAGGGACAGACGTCTTGTCCATGTCCTCGTCCTTGTCCATGTTTAAGTTAAATTCAAATGAAATATTAAGTACCTATGCACTTTAGGACCGATATTCTTAGCAATCCATGGATTCTCCGTGCGGGTGCCGGGTCCATCGCGTTGCTGAGTTGGGAACTCGGGACAGTGCCTGGGACTTGCGACCCAAGTGTAGGTTTAGAAGGGGCCCCTTTTGTTGATGTACATTAACACTCACCTTCACTACCCAAGTTCCCCTCCCTGCCTAACCAAATTTGATACGAACCTACTAGTGCCGCTTTAACTTTTTAGCTAAACTTTAAAAAAATAATGTATTTTCTTCAAGCGGTTCGTGTTTTTTGTGCAAAGATTACGAAAATTATGTCATAGTTCATGAATATGGCGGGATGGGGAGAGGAGGCTCTCATTGCTCGTTTGGCACAAATTACGAGCAAGTAACAGAAATAAGTCAACAAGAATTGATAGAAAAAAATACCAAATAAACTTAAAGTGAGGTAAATTAACCGAAAGTAAGTGACCAAAATTTTTGATTACAACGACCCGTGTTCAGCCGGCCTTATGTGAGCCAGTCGGTCATGATTAAGTATACATCAAAAGTCGAACGATATAATAACATTGTAAAGCAAAAAACATTGCATACTTAATACGTACAAACTAATACGTTTGTACGTATTAAGTATGCAATGTTTTTTTTTATTTTACCAATATATTTTAATAAGACGTAAATACGAACGTAAACTAAAAACTTTAAAACATCAAATTTATATGGGGCCAACTTGGTGTTAAATGAAAGCCAATGCAAAAACAATTTTTAAAAATCGGTTCATTTACGACGGAGATAAAGAAAAAAAAATTAATACAGACAATGTCTATTGCGCAACTGAAACTCAACTAAAGAAATACTGCATTTAATTTAGAAGTTGAGTTTAGATTGAATTTCCTTTCAATCTAAATAAATAAGGTGTCACAAAATTAGGTCTCTGAATTTGGTGAGATGACTTGGTATCGACCAAATATGTATTTGAAAGAAAAAAAAATCGGGTAAAATAAAAAAATATATAAAAATGAAAAAAAAAAACACCACCAGCGACTAGCGTCACCTGACGCGACGAGCCCGTGACGCACGTGGTAGGCATGCAGTCCTTCTCCTCGCAGTATTCTCCAAGCGGATGTGTGGGAAATACCTAAATCGCGACCAGCGTCACGTGTGCTCGTCGCTGGTGGTGTTGTTTTTTTCATTTTTTTAATTTTTATATTTATTTTATTTTATTTTTTTATTCTACCCGATATTTTTTTTTGTTTCAAATACATATTTTGTCGATACCAAGTCATCTCACCAAATTCAGAGACCTAATTTTGTGACACCTTATATATATACTTTTTTTAATTTAATTACTATATGATACTGTCGGAAGTTTACGCGAATGTCACACATTGAAATAAAACTATTTTTAACGGATTTTATCGTGACCATGACTGCTGAAAAGCAACCGAAACGTCGGGATCAATGTAAAATATAAAGTAACATCAAATAAATCGCGATAGAATCCGTTAAAAATGAATTAAGAAATTAATCCCGTGATTAGGTCACGTCGAATAACCCACCCCGTAACGTTCCCGGAGCAAAGGTGCCCGTAATTCAAGCAGGCGTTACCTCGCTGAATTGCGATGGCAATATTTTGCACCAGGAACGAACCGGAGCGAGAGTCACCACCTTTATCAAGGATATGGCGATCAATATCAGCTTCAATCTAAACTAAAATTAACATTAACATTTCATGATGTTGAATTTGCGACATTTTAAGTAGTTATCTACCTATAGACAAAAATAAATATCAGGAACTAATATCACAAACTAAAAAACACCGTTCGTAATAGGTGTATAGGTAGCAAGTAGAGTTAGCAACTAAAATAGCTTAAAATATTATTATAGTTACATATCACCTATGCTTTAAACCTTTTCCTAAAAATGATAATAACAAATATAGGTACTTAAACATACATATTTTTTCTATGTACATGGGTGCGAGGGATATGCTCTATGGGTAACCTTACACCCCGGCGTCTGAAGACCCGAGACGGCGTGCGGTTTTAGTCGGTGCAAGCCCGACATAACCGACCCCGCTGGCCGGCGGGGGGGTATCCGAAGGGATTTCCGCACGATAAAAAAAAAAAAAAAAAAAAAAGGTATTTAAGTATGTTTATCAGCATTTTAGAACCAATATTACAAACTATGCCTAGTTTTGGCGCAGTGGGACTACATGCATTCGACCGTGGTTTTTTTTATCTAGGTGCCGCTGTGTAGTCATAGAATATTTATTTATTCATTGATATATTTAAATATCCCTTACATAGTTTATAAAGTGTTTAACAAGTTTTGTGGCTGACTGTACATATTCTACGATGACTGCATCTTGTATTAATCGTACTGTTCCATCCCTACAGACAAAGTTGTTGATAATAACTAGTCGGTACATTTAGGTATTCATGAATATAGTGATTATATATGTTTACGACAGAAATGGTATAATAGGTAAGTAGGTAACTACCACAATATATTACTTTGTGTATGGTACAGTCACAGCGGTATTACCTTAACACATTTTCATTCACCAGTCACCCTAACTCTAAAACTTAAATAATATAATTGACAAAAATTTATAAATGTTAAATTAGTACTCTGAAAAATAAAATAAAAATATTACAATGATTACCTCGCTCAAAGAATTGGTATTGCCATTCAACGTGGTGATGGCTGGCGGCATTTACTCGCACGGTCCCAGTAGACATCGGTGGGGACGAACTATTCGATGCCTAATCTTGTCTTTGGTTTTTTATTTTGCTTAATATAGTTTAGTAATAATATATTAGTTATACATATTTTAAGCTCCCTTTATTTGTTACCTGACCTTTATAATTATTAATTTCAATGTAAAAATCGTTTGTAGATTTGTTAATGTTCAGAAACTTCTGAGCGCGACTGGATCCTGTTAAGGACCGTTGTTCATGACAGACTATGACCTAATAAGGTTCCGAATAGACTGCCACTTCGCGGTCGCCTTCAGTGGACTGTATTTTGAGGATGTTGAGTAGAAGAATGAAAGACTTGGATGGGTGGACTTGATTGACGTCAGTGAGGCATTGGATGTACTTGGCCCAGCACTACCCTTGATGTACTACTTCCTGTTGAGCTTCCTTGTTCCTTGAGAGACTCTTGTTGTCTACTTGTTGCCCATGTCCAATCAAATGGTCCCTGCTTTTATAGTCTTTTGTAGTGCTGGCCCGCGATCCAAATTACCTCACCTCCGCATTTCCATTTATTTATAAATCTCATGTTATACATATTAATCACATAGCATATATGTATATTGGTAGCAATAAGAGTTGCACGACGATAGGTACTTACACCGGTACCGTGCGACGTCGGGCTACTGAATGACGGGCGGATTGACCCCTCAGACTTATATATGGGCCCTGCCTCCCGCGAGCTACTATATAATAAAATGGCACCAGCCGGGGGAGCGCATATTCGCTTCTTACGGCGTGGGAGGCAGTCGCGGGGTGTAATTAAACTTACATACTAGTATACAAAGTCGTATTTCCTATTTATACGAAGTTATGTTAGATTCTGAGTAATGCATTGTCGTAATTATATTTGTAATTATGCTTTTCGGGGAATGTACTTTCTTTATTAAATTTGGCTCTAACATACTTAATTACTCAGAAAACTAACTCATAACAGTAGTAAGCTATTTATCTTAGCTTAATATCAAAGTAATTACATAATTACGTTTTTAATTTACGTAAACCTATCATTTTCATAATTTATTCATTATATTCACGCTTACTAATCTACGTGTCACTGGCACATGTGTTCATAGTCTATTTGTGTCGTGCACAGATCCACAGTTATCATATGGATCTTGGACTAGATTTCATCACAGATTTCACCGATGAATATAAACGCGTTTAAAAATTAGTTAATATTAACTTACGTCACGAATCCTGTGCATCAAGTTGCTGGGTCTATAATCTCCGTGCATCAAGACTGGTCTTCGGGCTTTCTTCAAAAACACAGAAAATCCTTTTTTATCATAAGTTTCAAAGAATCTCTCCAACCTTTCTCTGTTCTTCTCGTGCACTGTTGCCAGAGCAGTGGTGCTTACTGTATCGTAATAATCTGATAGATGTCCTTCTTCCATTGTGAATTCAAACTTGAGATTATCAACTACCTTATTAAATTCTTCAGGAATATAAACGCTATGAGCAAATGACAGTGCGTGCATTTTGCTTAATTCCGTCATCGCTGAAACACCATATTCCCAGTCGATAGCCTGGAATCTATCGAAAGCTTGATATCCTTTCATAACTAGACTTTCTAAAACTATAGTTTCTTCATAAATTTTTGTATTGTAACCGTATAATTTGCAAAAATTAAGCCTATATTTTTGTGGCACTCGATATTCATCCTGTAAGCTTTCGTATATGTTCACTAATTTTGTGTAAAAAAACGTTTCTGTTTCAAAATAATTGGATTTTCGTGATCTTGCATTTTCGCCCATTGCCGCGATTTTTATAAACATATGATGGGTGTTGCTACATTCATTTAAAGTGACGCTATATAATAATGAAGAATAGTTGGCACCACTAGTAGTAGATATAGGTTCGATTTTCAAATTGTAGTTGACGAAATTCTGTTCTTCGGCGATTTTTTGTAGAATTTTGTTTAGCATTTGGTCTATTTCCGCCATTTTTATTTATATTCACTGGAAACGGTAGATTATAAACACTTATTTACGGTTAAAACTCTGAGTAGTTTATTTTTAAAGTACACAAGACTACAATAGGCTGACACTATCACGTTTATCACCTGCGCGATTCACATTTTCCGGCGATATGATTGCGAACTGTTGTATAGAGTGTTTGAATTCGTACGCTGAATTATGTGTTAGTCAGTGAAGCGATAAGGCAGCCAATAAACGAACAGTTTTGTGTAGAAAGCGGCATGAAGCAATGGATATCAATCCTTTGGAATAAATTCAAATTTAACTACATTATTTTAAAAATAGTTTGTACAAACAAATAAGTGTGGCTGCGTGCTGTCCACATTCAGGTAATTAAGCCCCGAAGTGTTCCGTCAAATCTTAACGGAACAGCCATATTAATTTATTAGGTATGTACCTATTGGGGTGCGACTGGTTGGATCACCTCCAAGTTTGGTGCACCCTGGGCAACGTGGGCGATGACGCATCGTTGATTGCTCCTCTGGAGTAGCTGGCGTCAACGTCAACGGCCAAGAGTCTGACCAACCGGCCCTTTTCAGGGCCAGCTGACCCCATTGCACGAGGGGGTCGGGGAATGGCGGGCCTGCAAGGCCCGCGGGGAGGGTGGTCGCTTCAGGTACCCCTCTGCTCTTAACAGAGGGGACACTGCGAATGGCCCAGGGTCAGTCGGAGTGCGAGGGATATGCTCTATGGGTAACTTTACACCCCGGCGTCTGTAGACCCGAGACGGCGTGCGGTTTTAGTCGGTTCAAGCCCGACATAACCGCCCCCGCTGGCCGGCGGGGGGTATCCGAAGGGATTTCCGCACACAAAAAAAAGGTATGTACCTATTTTGTACGCAAATAGGATTCATAATACACATAAAAACAAACATCTAGACATAAAAACAATCTTGTGGTATGTAATAGTCGACTCCAACAAGATCAGTAATTCCTTTCAGGGTAACTGTATACGATTCTACAACAAGCATCGTAATGAAATGAAGAATCTACCTCTTCATAAATTTAAAAGCCAAATTAAAAGTTAACTCTGCCAAAAAGGCTATTATAAAATTAAAGACTATTTAGACGACAAACAAGCTTGGATATGAACTGTTTGCTCTCTCACTATGCTACTCAAACGAAATATTGTAATTAGTTATTGTTAGTAGTAAACATGTTTGTAAATAGGCCAAAACAAAAAAAAACAGCCCGCTGAGTTTCTTGCCGGAGTCTTCTCAGGACAGGGCCGCGTTTCGAACCGGTGGTACATTTGCCAAACATTAGTTTATTTATTTTTTTACTTTTTGTAAGTTCCGTATTAATGGTCTATACAGAATAAATGGTTTTTGACTTTTGAATACAGTAAGCCGTCGGTCCCGATTGCCATTCGACAGGGGTAGTTGGAGACCTAAAAAGTTCGACAACATTTTCTAACTACAGAACAACGATATCGCTAGTGGGTTGTGGACGTCATGTGGCAGTCACGTAACAGAAACTATCGAAGTTAGGCCGTTTCGTGGTTAGACTGAAAGCCGACTTCAACTGTGTTAAGAAGAAGGAGGATTGGAGGATCATTGTACGCTAATTGTAAATCATAAGTCGGCTTTCAGTCTAACTACGAAAAGTTAAACTGAAAGCCGACTTCAACTGTGTTAAGAAGAAGGAGGATTGGAGGATCATTGTACGCTAATTGTAAATCATAAGTCGGCTTTCAGTCTAACTACGAAAAGTTAAACTGAAAGCCGACTTCAACTGTGTTAAGAAGAAGGAGGATTGGAGGATCATTGTACGCTAATTGTAAATCATAAGTCGGCTTTCAGTCTAACTACGAAAAGTTAAACTGAAAGCCGACTTCAACTGTGTTAAGAAGAAGGAGGATTGGAGGATCATTGTACGCTAATTGTAAATCATAAGTCGGCTTTCAGTCTAACTACGAAAAGTTATACTGAAAGCCGACTTCAACTGTGTTAAGAAGATCCTTCTGGAGGATCATTGTACGCTAATTGTAAATCATAAGTCGGCTTTCAGTATAACTACGAAAAGTTAGACTGAAAGCCGACTTCAACTGTGTTAAGAAGAAGGAGGATTGGAGGATCATTGTACGCTAATTGTCAATCATAAGTCGGCTTTCAGTATAACTACGAAAAGTTATACTGAAAGCCGACTTCAACTGTGTTAAGAAGAAGGAGTATTGGAGGATCATTGTACGCTAATTGTAAATCATAAGTCGGCTTTCAGTATAACTACGAAAAGTTAGACTGAAAGCCGACTTCAACTGTGTTAAGAAGAAGGAGGATTGGAGGATCATTGTACGCTAATTGTAAATCATAAATCGGCTTTCAGTCTAACTACGAAAAGTTAGACTGAAAGCCGACTTCAACTGTGTTAAGAAGATCCTTCTGGAGGATCATTGTACGCTAATTGTAAATCATAAGTCGGCTTTCAGTATAACTACGAAAAGTTAGACTGAAAGCCGACTTCAACTGTGTTAAGAAGAAGGAGGATTGGAGGATCATTGTACGCTAATTGTCAATCATAAATCACAGACAACTGAATTTTGACGTATAATATCGTTAATTGTGAGACATGAGTCAATTAGACGTGTTTTTAAATTTGTTATTATGACAATCAAAAGTTTTTTCTAACAATTTTTTTATTTTGTATAAGTCATTGGTCGTTTATTACGTTACGAAATGACTGATGAAATTTGTATTGTATTTGTAAAAGCAATTTGTATGCTTACTTTTTTCTAAAGATTTAGATCGGAAAAAGAGAACATCTAGGACGGGACTTGAACCCGCGACCTCGCTCTCTCTCTGTTCTCTTTTTCCGATCTAAATCTTTAGAAAAAAGTAAGCATACAAAATGCTTAAAAATTTAATTGAATTAATTAGGCGGAGTCATCAAAAAACAATGTTTAAAAATGACTGTAAAGTTATTCATTGTTTCCGTAGTTCGCAAGAATTACGGTAGATGGCTCCAACGTCGCCTTAAGACGTTTATTGTATCGGAGAATTTCGAATCTCTGGGACTTGTCTAGGTGGCTCAGTTGGTCAGAGCATTCCCCCTGTAAGGGACTGGTCGCAGGTTCAAGTCCCGTCCTAGATGTTCTCTTTTTCCGATCTAAATCTTTAGAAAAAAGTAAATAAATAATAATAAATAATAAATAAATATTCTACGACATTCTACACAGCGCTTTCTAGACCCAAAGTAAGCATAGTTTAACTAGCTTAAGCTTACAAATTACTTAAAAATTTAATTGAATCAAAAGTTTATTGGTCAAGGTGATTTCATCAGTCATTTCGTAACGTAACTAGGACGGTTACCAGCTTCGCAATCAACCCAAACTTAAGCGTAGCGAGATTTGCCTATTCAACAATAGACGACTTTTCCATTGATTTGGTTTTTCCGTGATTATTCCTCGATGGTACGTCGGACATCAACTTTCGACCCATAGAGACACTCAGCACACTGTGCTTGATAACCGAGCCAAGTTTGGTCAAGATCGGTCGAGCCGTCTAGGAGGAGTATGGTTTCACGCGAAAACCCGATTTGTGGAGAAAGACGCTTCGCTCGCCTTCGGCTCGCTACGCTTAATAAACGACCAATGACTTCTAAAAAATAAAAAAAATGGTAAACATTTTTGTATTCTACAATAGTCAACTTTGGCGCCACTTTTTGTTTCTGTCATAGCCACAGCGTACCTATTTAAATTTATTTTATACGATTTTATATGAGATCATCATCTGATATCTGAAAAATAGTGTAAGGCCGCCAAAATTATGAATCTATGGTGAGGCGTCCTATACACCACCCACACCCGTTCCCGCCTCACCCCCGAAGTGTGCTACAATTTTTGTTCTGAACAGCTGGTCTATGTACACAGTAATCAATGTAATGGACAGTCCGTGTACAGCCAGCCTTACGCGTCTATCTCGGGCATGATTCACTTGCGCCTCACTGGTTTGTTTGGCAAAAAAAAAACATGTTAGTAAATATTGTGCAATAATATTTCAAGTTATAAACTAAAATACCAATATTTTATTAATCTTGATATTTATTGTGACTTAAATGATTATTAGCAATAAATATTCAATACTAGCTGACCCAGCAGACTTCGTACTGCCTCAATCGATAACAACTTCCATATTTATTCACCTTTTAAACCTTGTCTGGACCTCCATAAATAATTCAAGACCAAAATTAGCCAAATCGGTTCAGCCGTTCTCGAGTTTTAGCGGGACTAACAAACAGCAATTCATTTTTATATATAAGAAGACTAGCTGACCCGACAGACTTCGTACTGCCTCAATCGATAACAACCTTTTAAACCTTCTCTGGACCGCCACAAATAATTCAAGACCAAAATTAGCCAAATCGGTCCCATTTTTATATATTAAGATGTGTGCTCGGTTCAAGCCCGACATAACCGCCCCCGCTAGCCGGCGGGGGGGGGGGGGGGTATTCGAAGGGATTTCCGCACGAAAAAAAAAGGTAGGTACGTCTTGCGCAACTAAAATTAATGTGAAGTAATTATACAATTGGGTACTTCATCGATGTCCATATTTCAACACACATAACTAAAGTGTTCATCATCTGTGCCGAGTGATTGAACGAATGAATGATGAATCACGTGCTGGCACAATTTTGATCTTGATTGTAATAATAATAAAAGGCGTGTTGGTTGGGTATTTGACTGCTAAGTCGGAGGTCAGGTTCGATTTCCGCTTTATGCAAATATTTGTATGCATGAATATGTAAGTAAATAAATAAATACTCTAGGACAAATTACACAACGCCATATATAAAATATAATTAGATACTTTTTTTTGTAAATAAATATATATTATACACAGAAACACACAGACCAATGCAAAATTACATATTTGCGCTGAGCGGGCATCGAACCCGCGACCTCTGACTTAGCAGTCGAACGCAATACCGCTACGCCACAGAGGTTGTCGAGGTTGCCACAGAGGTTTCAGGCCCCCCCGACAAGGCGCAGAGTATGGCACACCGTGGGGTATAGTGGGTATACCCATCCGGTTAGTGGATGGGACTCCCCACACACGATCTCCGGCTACCACCCCGTGGCTGGCGGTGCCGCGCGTAACAGCATTCCCCACGTAAGAAAAAGAGGTATATTTGCATCGAAACCGATTAACTATAATAACTATGTCTTCATCATCAGCACATCGTTAGTTCCAGTTCCATCCAAAGCTTGCAATCTGGAGCTGGGGTCCGGTCTTCTACTCTTTCCCTTGATTTGACTTTCATGGAAGTGACTTAGTTTAGATGAAGGTGTATAGTATGCTTCAGAATTTACATGTTTACAAATTTATTTAAAAATTACAAGTGATTATAACATACTTTTTTGAAGTAAAAAGCCTCACGAGGCGACATGGTCAACCGTGGTTCAGTCTTCAACAAAGACAGTTGGATAGTACAAAAAAAAACAATGTGATAATTTTTTTAAACTGTTCAGGTCACATTCAGATAACTGTCGTAATTTTTACACGATAAGCGTAGCTCACTAATTATCACATCACAATGCGGTGTTAGTCTCAGTGCAACCGTTTTATTTTGAAATCCACTCAGATACCCCCCGCCGGCCATCGGGGCGGTTTTGTCGGGCTTGAACTGACTTAAACGACCTCACGACGTCTCCGACCTCCAAGGTGTAAGCTTTCCCATAAGGCGTTTTCCTCGCACTCCAGCTGTCCCAGGGCATATCCGGTTTCGAGATGGCCCCTCGGTGCATTTTGGAGATTGGGTTTTGGGGTGTTAGTCTTGATTCGACTATTCATGGCTTTACCTTAACATAACTGGCGAATCGTGGTTGTGTAATACACCTCTGCCTACCCCTTCGGGGATACAGGCGTGAAGTTATGTTATGTTACCTTGGGAGCGCCTGACTGCGCCAGAGCCTTGTCCGTTAATCAGCTGGTGTACCAACTAGCAGTAATCGTATTCGCAGTTGTAATCTATGTACTTAACACATAGTTCTATGATACTTACACACCGTTATAGAGTTACGTCATGTCATAACACAACAATAAGTGGACGCCGCTCAGTATGAAAGTAAAGTACCAAGTAGGACGATAAATCTGTCACGTGGAAGGTACCAAAATGTGGATGCAAAAGCGGCTTGCCACGGTTAGTGATTTTGCGGAAGGACAGACGCGAATCAGCCCGCACCGACAACACACCGTAGAAAGAGTGTCGTCTGTGGAAGCGCAGATAAGTCTGTAGCGGGCGTCGCGTCAGCCTGTCTCCCTTTGTCGATATTCTGACGTCAGTATATCAATAATATTTTGGTTCACACAAACTTTGAACAGTTGCAATGTGCTATAATACACTAATATATATTGACACGGACACGGTGCGTACAGTTTGGTATGAAAGGCACTTTATTCCGCGCACCCTCAGGCTGTGGAATGATCTCTCTGCTGTCGTTTTCCGATTATGGGGTTCTTCAAGAAGGTCATTAGAAGGTTTTTGAAGGGTTGGCACCGCGAGTGTGACGCCCCTGGTGTTGCACACGTTCATAGGCCGCGGTAACCGCTTCCCATCAGGTGGTGTCTGCCACCTGAGTGGTATAAAAAAAATACACAATGCGCTAATAGTAGTGTAGTGCTTTTTAATTTCCTATTATTATTAGTTTGGAGCACAAATCTAATTGTATTTTAACTGCAGGAAGTAGTCTAGCATTTGACATTGATATAATTATGTAAACACGGCAATGTAACGACAGATAAGTGTTACGTAAATATATATATAAACAAAAGCGATAGGAACTCACATGCGACTCGTCAACAATGATTCGCTGAGTCATTATCGTTTTAAGTGGAGGACTGAACAGCTACAGCTGTTTGTTTTTGTTGTAATATTTGTGTTAATATTAGTTATTTGTCCTGACTGACTATTGTTCCAGAATACAGGCCAAGCGATCACTAATGAACATAAACTCATTTAATTAAATCTATACTAAGTTCTCACTGAAATCCATCGAGTAAAATATGGTAACGTAGTTAAATTAAGCTCTAACTCATTATTTCTGATACGGCAGATTTTAGGTCAGACCAAGATCTTTCTAATAAAAAAATCGCGTCAAAAATCCGCTCAGTAGTTTTAGCGTCCATTGCGAACAAACAGATAAACAGACAAACACACAGGAATTCCAAAAAATATTTTTGTTCAATTTAATTCAAATACAGGGGGGACTTTCCCCCTGTAAGGGAATGGTCGCGGGTTCAAGCCCCGTCCTTATTGTTCTCTTTTTCCGATCTAAATCTTTAGAAAAAAGTAAGCATACAAAATGCTTAAAAATTTAACTGAATTAATTAGGCGGAGACATCAAAAAACATAGTTTAAAAATGACTGTAAAGTTATTCACTGTTTCCGTAGTTCGCAAGAATTACGGTAGATGGCTCCAACGTCGCCTTAAGACGTATTAATGTATCGTAGAATTTCGAATATCTGGGACGTGTCTAGGTGGCTCAGTTGGTTAGAGCATGTCCCCTTGTAAGGGACTGGTCGCGGGTTCAAGCCCGTCCTAGATGTTCTCTTTTTCCGATCTAAATCTTTAGAAATATTTTTGTGTTCAGAATCGTTCATTTAACATAAGTACTTAATCATCGATAGATAGATAGATATCCGCTTAGATTAAGATATTAATCTAAGCGGATCTAAGCTATCTTAATCTAAATTGTACAGACACAATTAATTTACAATTTTATAATAGAATCGATATAGATGCTAATATGGACACTATGCTAAATACTTCCATATAAGGACGTATTCCATAATTGCTACACTTCCTTTATTAAATAATCTAATGGCATAAATAAACGATGAATAAGCCAAGCCTATCGTGTTTATAATTGTACTACAAACTATTTAATAATACATTGCACACAGTTATAGCGCGACGAATCCTTGAATATAATTATGCCTGTATGGTATGTCCTACATGGATCTCCAATTGACCTATAAATACTGGGTCTCACTTACTTTTTGAGCTGAGTGAGACGAAGTCGAGCGAAAGCTCCTCATACTAGACTTCAGGATTTTCTTTGTCACAGGTCTCCTCCTAAATTACTTATCCAATCAGAACCAAATTTGGCATGATTAAAGAGGTCAATCAGAGGAAGGTTTATGGATATATTTTGAAAAAATTAATGCTACCACAGAGGAATGATCACCGTTAAAAAAAATCCAGATGGAATTACATAATAACCGCTCGAGACACTGTGACCAGACTTTACACGCTCAGAAAGCATGTCCAGAGTTGTGACTTTCAAAAAGAATTTTCAAAATCGGACTTGCCACGGAGGAATGATCACTGTTCAAAATTTTCAAAATCTGATTGACGATGTCTCACTCAGCTCAACATTGCAAGCAGCGATTCGCCTTGCAGACCTAGTATGTAACCAACCTCACTCGCAAGTCATTGCACCAGTTGATTGACGTACGAAGCAGCGTAAGCTTTACATTCGGGGTTACGAGTTCAGACGGCTGATGTTTCCATAACGTCAAATAAAAAGGTGGATAAGGGTTCTTTAAGCGGGGCGTGAAAAAACATCAGTTGAAGCCGTGTAGGTAGGGGCCACCATTCTAGGGACAATCTCTGGAAATGGAGGCCACTACTTTTTGGACTTCATTTCAGCTTACAATTTGGCGGGGTGCAGTCAATTTGACAGACTAAATATAAAAAAAAATCGGCCAAGTGCGAGTCGGACTTGCAGACCGAGGGTTCCGTATAAACCTGTAGGTATATCTAACCTATAGACCTGAGTATTTGATATGAATTTCAATTTAATACCTTTTTTTTTTTTTTTTTTTTTTTTTTATCGTGCGGAAATCCCTTCGGATACCCCCCCGCCGGCCAGCGGGGGTGGTTATGTCGGGCTTGCACCGACTAAAACCGCACGCCGTCTCGAGTCTTCAGACGCCGGGGTGTAAGGTTACCCATAGAGCATATCCCTCGCACCCCGGCTGACCCTGGGCCATCTCACCACTAACAGCATCGCTCATCCTGTCTCCTCTGAAAGCAGAGGAGTACGGAGAGCGATGTGTTCCCGCCACGTTGGGTATTGGCCGACGATCAATGCCAACCCTATGAAGGGGTGAAGGGGAAGCCATTGACCGCCGCCCAGGGTGTACCGGCCGCTCCGATTCCGTTCCCCCCGGACTGCAGCGGGATCGGAGTCGGAGCGACACTGGAGGAGGTTACCCAACACACTCCCCTCAATTTAATACCTCAACGCGTTTATGAGAAAAGAAGTGGTAAATGTAAAATTTTCAAAACTATTTTTTATTAAATGATGTATCAAAAATTTACGGTTTTCGCAATTTTTTCTTTATCTATACTATAAGATGTTACTTCGTACCAAATTTCAAGATTCTAAGTTCACGGGAAGTACCCTGTAGGTTTTGATTCCCGTGCGAGTTTCGAAAATTTGCGGAAATTTGCGGCATAAACGGCTGTATCTTTTGATTGCTTTGGCTTAGAAGTTCACAGCTCCATGGGACAGTAGACCTGAGTATTAGATATAAATTGCAGTTTGATACCTCCACGCGTTCCTGAGAAAAACGGTCTTGACAGACGGACGGACAACGAAGTGATCCGTTTTTTCCTTTTGTAATGCTCGCGAAGGAGATGGCGGAGCGCGCCCGGGAGAGATTTAGAACTCTCGCGAACCGCCGAGCCCGCAACTTGCTATCCGCGCATCGCAGGCGACTCAGGCGCCGAAGGTCGCTTAACGACCTCCGTCTTCCATGAGCGCAGGCCTGGGGGTAGCAGGTGAGGCCGCTTGTTACCCCAGCAGAAGCAGGCCGGGACGGTGGGGCGACTAGCGCTCCTCTCCCAAACCGGGGCAAGACGGGGACACCGTGGTTCCCAAACCCGAGGGGGCCATCTCGAAACCGGAGATGGCCCAGGGTCAGTCGGGGTGCTAGGGATATGCTCTATGCGAGACGACGTGCGGTTTTAGTCGGTTCAAGCCCGACATAACCGCATGCTGGGAAGGGATTTCCGCACGAAAAAAAAAAAAGGTACAGAACCCTAAAAAAACGACTAAGCGGGGCCTGGGCTCTGAGGTGGATGACTGAGGCAAACGGGAATAGCCCAATTTGATGGTGTACTTAGTTATGTGAAGAATGTTGAAGTCAGTTATGTCGTACAATACTGGGTTACTTTGATTATTCGTTTTCATTCGTATTATAAGCCAGTACGTAGGTGCTTACTGACGACAGATATAGTGCAGCTAATTGTCGGTCGTTATTGACATGTACAATGCCGCCGAGGTATTAGCTTAAAACATTCCAATTTACCGACCACATTAGCTGTAAAACTTTATATAAAACAGATTTAGATCGGAAAAAGAGAACATCTAAAACGGGAATTGAACCCGCGAGCAGTCCCTTACAGGGGGAGTGCTCTGACCAGCTGAGCCACCTAAAAACGTCCCAGATATTCGAAATTCTCCGATATGTTATATACGTCTTAAGGCGACGCTGGAGCCATCTACCGTAATTCTTGCGAACTACGGAAACAATGAATAACTTTACAGTCATTTTAAAATTATTTTTTTTGGTGACTCCGCCTAATTAATTCAATTAAATTTTTAAGCATTTTGTATGCTTACTTTTTCTTATAGATTTAGATCGGAAAAAGAGAACATCTGGGACGATACAAAATGCTTAAAAATTTAATTGAATTTATATAAAATAACTAGCTTTTGCCCGCGGCTTCGCCGGCGTGGAATTCTGTTCCTGTTCGCGCTTCCTATGGGAACTTATTCTAGAGAATAACAATGTTGTTTTTTTGGACTATAATATATATATCCCTTTACCAAATTGCAGCCAGAACCGTTAATTTGTTTATTTATCGAATCGTGGGTGTGTAATACACCTCTGTCTACCCCTTCGGGGATACAGGCGTGAAGTTATGTTATGTTATGTAAAATTGTTTGCAAATTTATTAATATTGAATAACTTCTTAGAAGGACTGTACCCACCTACACCACCAGCACTGCTTGTTAATTGTTTAGCTAGCTGCCTACTTAGGTCATGGCAAGATCACACACGGTTACTATTAAATGTAATCAAGTTGTTTGTCAACTGGCGAGAGCGTGAAACTCGCAAAGCGCGCGACATATTTTGAGTTATCGTCATCTTTATAGCGATAATAGCGGTTGCATCCGAGGCTTTCGGCTTCTGATTACTATTTTTCGTATTTTCCATAATTGATTTGGCTCATCTTGGCTTAACGGGAGTGACTACCGTCTCAGCCTCAAAACAGTATCTAGACTATTATAAAATTGTAAATTAGTTGTGTCTGTACATTGGAGATATTAAAAACTGGGGATGCGATGCAGTTAGCCGATCGCAGGAAAGTTGAGCTGAGCGAGCATTTATTCTTTTATTTAAAAATCTGAAAAATTCAATTTTTGCGCGCGCGAACTTTTTCCATTAGTTTCAATGGTAAATTTGTTTTTCGGTGATAAATCCTCAATGGTATGTCCGATTTTTAATTTCATGGTGAACAACTCCCTTGCAAAGAATAGACAGACAGAGTGCATATATATATATTATATATGTGTGTGTGTATGTAAGGAACTTCGTTCCATCCGGGTGTCCCTTGACACCTCTTAAGCTTTAATAATTTTAAAATAAATTCAAAAATAATTTTATATTTTATTTAGTAAATGCATTATTTACTGTCTTTATCAGATCGACAATATATCATTACGTTACAAGTCATATCCTTATCAGTAACGTAAACAATACTACTATTGACACTTATCGTTATCACTGAACACTTCAGTCTCATCACGAACTCGAACCAACCGCGCCGTGTCCTTTCCTCCACACAGCCGTGAACCAATAAATATACCTCCAAAATTATCAATTTCAAGTATCAGTACAATTTGGTAGTTCATATTAGGCAACTAACCAGTCAAACGCGAACAGCTCGCTCAACCATTCGCTAGATCAGTTGCCGTTCAAACACTCGCTATGGCAGACGCGGAGATCATACTACGCAAATTACTCGACAAAATAATTGACGAGCCGTACAAAAATGGAACAGTGACACTAAAAGCGTTAACGAGTGGGGGCGCGAACTATACATCTGTTTTATACTCAGTTACAATAACGAGAAAACACGAAGACGAACTGAAACTCTTCGCAAAAGTCGCAAACATCAGCGGCAAACTTCGGGAACTAATGAACGTAAAACTACTGTTTGATACAGAACAGTTTTTTTATACGGACCTCTTGGAAACTTACAAAAAAATTGAGGAAAAGCACAACGTTGCACCTGAATACAGATTTATATGCCCGAAGTTTTACGGAGGTGATAGCATTGAGGGAGAAGAAACTGTTGTGTTAGAAGACCTTGTTTCTAAAGGATATACTCCGTACAGCAGATTCAAGTCGGTAGATTGGGAGCACGCTGCTACTGCAATCGAAAGCCTTGCAAGATTCCACGCGTTATCCTTTGCCTTTGAAAAAAAAGATCCTGAAAATTTCGCCAAGGCATTAGAGAAAATGACTTTTGAGGAACCCAAGAACAGTGATGACCCAGTTCTTAAGGAGACTTGGCGAAAAATGGTCGATGGTGGAGTGCAGGTAGCGAAGCCTGAACACAAGGAAGCCGTGTCCAACTTCCTGTTAGGTGAGCTATCAAGGGATGAAGTTTATAAGTTCAAGAAACCATTACTTAAACCAGTTTTGTGTCACGGTGATTACAGGATCAGTAATCTTTTGTTCCAAAGACAGGTAAGTTTTGTTTTTTTCTAACTTTTGTTGTATAACAAGAAGAGAATGACATTGTACCGTTTCGAACCAAAGCTCCAATCCCGGTTACAATTAATGATTGCTCTTTGGAGCTTGGTCTCTATCCCTTATCCTCCTTGCAGTATTTTGGTTTATTTTAGCATTTACCTGAGCAACTGCTGTCTGACCCCCAACCTTGAAATGAAAACCTGCGTCCGAGCCTCGTCCATCACCATCAATCAGCAGGTATTACGGAGGTTAGCTTAGGCCCTGTTGTGCTAACCCCAAATAATTGAGACAAAGCCAGGTATGATAAAATATATTTAATAAATAAATAAATATACTACGACATTCTACACAGCGCTTTCTAGACCCAAGGTAAGCATAGTTTAACTAGCTTGTGTTATGGGTTCCAGAATGCGAATAAACATACTTATATACTTTTTTTGGTAAATAGATACATATTATACATAGAAACACCCAGACCAATGCAAATAGACATATTCATGCATACAAATATTTGCACTGAGCGGGAATCGAACCCGCGCCCCTGTCGTAGCAGTCGAATGCACTACCACTACGCCACAGAGGCCGTAATATAAATAAATAAATATTTTACGACATTCTACACAGCTCTCTCTAGGCCCAAAGTAAGCATTGCTTAACTAGCTTGTGTTATGGGTTCTAGAATGCGGAATACAATCATAATTCGACGGCCTCTGTGGCGTAGCGGTAGGGCATTCGACTGCTACGCTTGGGGGCGCGGGTTCGATTTCCGCTCAGTGCAAATATTTGTATGCATGAATATGTCTATTTGCATTGGTCTAAATGTTTCTATGTATCATATGTAAGTATTTACAAAAAAAGAATATAAGTATGTTTATCAGCATTCTAGAACCCATAACACAAGCTAGTTAAACTATTCTTACTTTGGGCCTAGAAAGTGCTGTGTAGAATGTCGTAGAATTATACATAGAAACACCCAGCCCAATGCAAATATACATATTCATCCATACAAATATTTACACTGAGCGGGAATCGAACCCGCGACATTTGACTTGACAATCGGAGGCTATACCGCTACGCCACATAGATCTCCGCCTAATTCATGATCTACACATAAGTGACGCATCTGTTCCTCCAATAGCCTTCGCCTTTGTCCTCTAGAAGTTATTTGAGCGCACGAAATAAAACAAACAATTTATTTACGAGCTACGTTACGTCACAAAGCTTCATTATAAAGATGAGAGGCGCAGTAATCGCACGAATTGAATAATCGTGTAATTATCTTAGAGCTCAGTTGGACAACCAACACTTATGGCACAGTGGAAAGATATACGTTCGACTGTGCCTACGGTGTGAGATGATCGCACGCTGAGTGTATATTTTTGCAATTATAATTTACAAGAATAAGTTAGCCAAGTAGGTACAATAGGTAGGTAGGGGGGCGACTGGTTGGATCACCTCCAAGTTTGGTGCACCCTGGGCAACGTGGGCGATGACGCATCATTGATTGCTCCTCTGGAGTAGCTGGCGTCAACGTCAACGGCCAAGAGTCTGACCAACCGGTCCTTTTCAGGGCCAGCTGACCCCATTGCACGAGGGGGTCGGGGTATGGCGGGCCTGCAAGGCCCGCGGGGGAGGGGGCGGAGCTTTACGGCAGCTCATAAAGTTTTCTACCTTTTTTTTCGTGCACAAATCCCCTCGGATATCCCCTTCCACCAGCGGTGGTGGTCATGTTGGACTCGAACCAATTAAAACCGCACGCCGTCTCAGGTCTTCAAGGGTGTAAGGTGACCGATAAAGCATTTTTCTCGCATCCCGGCTTACCCAGAGCCATCTCTCTAAATTGCACCTCAGTCAGGGTGTGATTGTAATAATTTTGAAGCAGTTTTTAAAGAGAAATGCATGGATTAAGTATTTTATGATTGATAAAACATCTAGACATGAATAGAATACTATGTCAAAGCCCAAACCCGAAACTGAGATAGTTTCTCAGTAAACTGTCTGGCTTGACTGCCCCTTAAGTGGTATAAAAAACTGTACCATAAAAATGCATAGATTATGGAATAGTGATAGAGCTCACATCGCACACCCTCACTATAGAATAAGTTAGCTTACATAGAGATCTTTGAGGCCTAATTCAACCTTATCTGCAAGCTGATACACCTACT
The DNA here is from genome assembly GCA_946251805.1 of Cybosia mesomella. NCBI lineage: Eukaryota > Metazoa > Arthropoda > Insecta > Lepidoptera > Erebidae > Cybosia > Cybosia mesomella. Next base: position 1,827,372 of record OX276405.1, read on the forward strand.
GATTGACGGACGAGACTCTGGGGGCAGGCTTTCCTGGAGGTTACACGACAATCGCTCCCATAAAAGCCAAATAAACTAAATCAAAAGGAGAAGGAGGAAACGGTCTCTGAGTTCACGCTAAGAAGATGATGGCGACTAGTTAGGTATCATATACTACTGGCTGACAGCTGTGCCCCGTAAATTCACCCTACGTTCAAAAGAAATCCAAATCGGGCCCGAAGACGGCACATGACATTTGATTCGGCCTAAACCCTAGCATGAAACGACCCAAAACCGCAAAATTAGGAATTCTGAAAGATTGCCAAAAATAATTTAAAATTAACAAACAATACTTTACGACTTATTTTAAGAGGTCGAAAGGTTATCATAATCCAATACAAAGTATAACATTTTTTAATATGTTGGTTTATAATAGTTAATTTTTTAATAGGAATATATTGTGAAAGAAAACCTTGATACGTTTGATTTAACGTAGGTAATTTACGTACCCCCCGAGGGGGCCGTCTCGAAACTGGAGATGGCTCAGGGTCAGTCGGGGTGCGAGGGATATTCTTTATGGGCAACCTAACACCCCGGCGTCTGAAGACCCGAGATGGCGCGGTGCGGTTTGGCCGGCCCCCGCTGGCCGGTGGGGGGGTATCCGAGGCGATGTCGGCACGAAAAAATAAGGTAATTTAACGTAAATCGTATTTTATGCTCCCGGCGACCGAAAGAACGAAACCTGAAGTCACTTGATAGCACCTAAATAACACTTCTTTCGTTCCGTGCTGGCTCGCAATTACGGATGTACATTTCATGGTAGGCCTAGGTAGGTCGCACATGTAGGTAGTTTATTTTTTTTTGTCTCAGCTTCTAAGGGTAACGTCCTTCGGACGGACCTTCACCACGATGCGCTAAAAACAATTCAGTATCGAACCGCTCAGCTGACGGAGAGAGGCCGGTTTTTGTATGAAGCCGAGAGCCACCGATTCTGGTTATCGAAACACAAACATCATTAGTTTAACAATAGAAAAATATTTTTGTTATCTGTGTATGTCAGTAACTTGTATAGTCACTAATGGCTTTGTCAAACATAATAGACTAGCGGTGCCACACGGTTTCACTCACTTGGTTCTCTTCCACTTTTTCTTCGCATTTTTTGCTCAGCTCTTAACATGCGCAATGCTGTCGTTTTCAAACAACAAAAACTCTTAGTTCAAGTTAACACCTTCATTGAATAACGCCCAAGGGGCGACATGCGGCTAAGAAGTGGCGGGGTGTACAAATAAATACCTTTATTTATAAATTTAGATTATAAATATAATAGGACCTAAGCTAATCGTGGGTGTATTATACACCTCTGCCTACCCCTTCGGGGATACAGGCGTGAAGTTATGTTATGTTAGGACAGTAAATTTGGCATCGTAGCACTTCGGTTAACACTTATTAACACTGTTAACAGATTAATATCTGTTACATATATATAACTGTTACACAATTGAAAGTGGTAACGATTAACAGATTCAATACCACATTTATAAGTGTAACACTTTCATAGTGTAACCCATGTAATTATGTAACCTTTATGAATGTGTTTTTAAGCGTGAAGCTATATAGCCATTAACCTTCCCCGGGAACTGGGCTATCAAATGCGAGAAGAATATTTCAAATCGCACATGTTGTTCCAGAGATAAGCGCGTTCAAAAAACAAACGTTTCAGCTTTTTTATTAGCATAGATAATAAAGACCTTAGCCTGTATACAAAGTGACATTCTACTAGTGGAATCACTACGAAGCGAACCTTCAAAGTTCGAAATGTATGGGAGTGACACTATCTGTTACAAGTGACATGTCCACAAATAATGTCACTCCCATACATTTCGGACTTTTGAAGGTTCGCTTCGAAGTGATTCCACTAGTTGACTAGTAGAATGTCACTTTGTTGTGTATGTATGTACTTGTAGACTGTACCTTCTTTTTTTTTCGTGCGGTAATCCCCTCGGATGCCCCTCCCCCTCCGCCGGCCAGCAGGGGTGGTTATGTCGGGCTTGAACCGACTGTATCTAATTTTCATCTTTACATTTTTCTTCTTCTGATCGACGAGTGATAATTACATTTATTTATTTATTACTAGCTGTACCCGCGACTTCGCCCGCGTGGACATAGGTGTCAAATTGTTGGCGCGGATCCCTAATTCTTTTTTAAAAGTTAGCCATGTTAGTGGAAGACAGGGCGCTATGGCGCTCATAAGGGGAGACCTATATGTCCAGCAGTGGACTAGCATACGTTGATGATGATGATGCCTTCTAATATTAGCTATCTACTAGGGAAAGTCCCGTCAATATCGGCCCAGCCGTTCCCGAAATTACCTAATTAAAACAGACAGACAGGAAAAAAATAAAAAAATTGAAAAGCTGTTATTTTTTATATTACAGTCACTTTAATTTTATTTAATAGAACTGTTATGTTTGACTAATTAGATTTTTTGCGAAATGTTTTTTCTAAACAAGAACAAGTTTTTGTACAAAGTTTCGGTCGTGCTCGTGCATAGCAAGGTTAAAGTTTATTTATTTAACTGTGTTTACGAAGGTTATCTAATTTGTATTATTATACAATATTCACGCCTAGGTAAACATAAATATAAAATGTATATGTCGCAGCCAACTTGTTAAATTAGCCAGTTAACTGGTCGAAGGCCAGTATTCAATCAAATCACTAGGCTGATAGTAATTGAACAAGAATCACTGAACGTTTTACGACTTATAATAATAAGTAATAGTTTAAAAAACTAAGAATCACGCTTTTTATAGAAAACCAAACTAAAAGAATAGGAAATAAGTTTTAATAAAAAAATTCACTGGTGGTAGAAATTTGATGACACAAATTTGTCACAAAATTCGGCCGGATAGGTACCACCGTGTACGATTGCGAAAAACCCTCCATAGTATCCAATTTCGGTTTGATTGCGTTCAGGGGTCAGCAAGTGCATAGCCGGGCAGGGGGATTGTGTCACAGCACTAGTGGGACCGGTGGGTGTCACGCGGTGCTGCGACGGCAATCCTCTTCTGATGAGGCCGTCAGCTGAGTGCCACCATTGTTAACATGGTACGTGTATGTAATGGTGATCCTCTTTCCTGAGACTTTACCTTCAGCTTACCATCAGGCGAGGTGAAGTCAAATTGACGTGTCCTAAATATAAAAAAAAAATTAAGAATAGTGTTAAAAATTTCAACAAATATAAATTAATAACAGTGTAATTAAAAAAAAATGTATTTAATTTTTAAAAAATCGTAAAAAAGCCGTAACAGTCGTGGCAACTGAGTAGGTTAGCACATTGCCAGGTCAAGTAATACTAGCCAGGCCAATTTCAGGATGGGTGACCATTCTTAACACAGTGAAACTCCTTAGTGCTGCCAAAAGCACGTTAAATCATCGGTTGCACCTGTAATACAATGTCAGGAAGGGCATTAGAAAGGTTTTTACAGGGTCGGCAGTGCGATTGCGACGCCCTTGGTGTTGCACACGTCCATAGGCCGCGGTAACCGCTTCCCATCAGGTGGGCCGTGAGCTTGTCTGCCACCTGAGTGGTATAAAGATATATATATATATAAATTAGTACAGGTGCCAACGTACCACGTTATGATATGTTTTCTTCTTTGACCTGTCATCATCATCATCATCATCTTCAACCGATGCTAGTCCACTGCTGGACATAGGTCTCCCCTAATAAGCGCCATAGCGCCCTGTCTTCAGCTTGCCGCATCCAGCATCTGCCCGCAGTCTTTCGCAGACCTTCATCCAACCTGGCCGGAGGACGTCCTAGACTACGTTTGCCGAGTCGCGGTCTCCACTCAAGAACACGTTTACCCCAGCGGTTCAGCGGTTGTCGGTTCTTCGCGAGATATGGCCGGCCTTTGACCTGTAATAGATAATAATAGAAAAATTCGTTACGGTTAGTTGGAGTCCAAAAGCACTGGGACGGGCATGCATGAAAGGTTTGATGACAGTAAGAACTTAAGGGAAGCACGTGTAGTGTGTGAGGACAGAGACAGAAGAGAGTGTTGTCTTTGCCTACCCCTGAGAGAGAAATAGGTGTGAGTATATTATGTATGTATGAAATGGCTATGTAAATAAAAAAAATATATAAAACTTATTTATTACATAATATATTATAATAATATATTATGTAATTTAATACATATAACCATGTTATCTTAATATTGCATTGTCACGCGATTTACACATGTATGCAAAATTTCAGCTCAATCGGTAACCAGGAAGTGGATCAAATTTAATTTGTTTGGTTACAAACATCGGAATAGGTGAAAGTAAATAAAAGCTTGTAATATTATAAAGAGGAAAGATTCGTTTGTTTGTAATCGATAAACTCTGAAACTACTGAACCGATTTCGAAAATTCTTTCAGAAAGTCCTGAGTAACACAGGCTTATTGAAGGGAAACTTCTTTAGAATCGTTGTGATTTTAAACTCGATGAAACGAAAAAATAAGTCCATAGTTTTTTTTTTAATCAGGGACTTTTCAGAAGTTTCACTTCTACCGTGTGTGACTTGCACACACACACACACACATTATAAAAGCGTAAAAAGAGGAATTGTAAAAAGGGGAAATGTGGCAAGGGAAAAAACGGGAAATGTGAAAAAGGGTAAAAAGGGGAAATGTGGAAAGCGTAAAAACGGGAAATATAGAAAGGGTAAAAAGGGGAGAAGTCGAAAGTTTTTTTTATTTCGATATTCCCACGGATGAGGACTTACGCGGGTGAAACCGCGTGGCGATGCTAGTAATGTATAATCTGTGATATTGATCATACTATGATAGCATCACCACAGATTACCTAATAGTTGGTATCACTCAGACAATGCGGTATCTAAAAGTCAAGTACCTTTTTCTTTTTTTTTTGACATGACAACGTCTTATAAATCGATGAGCCGACTGCACGCACGAAAAAACATGACGTAACATGCCGTTACCTGACGTATGCGGCGTTACCTCGTATGCCGTTACCTTGTATGCAGCGTTACCTCGTATGCGGCGTTACCTCGTATGTTTTCTTAGGACGTTGTCACGTTCAACTATCGTCAGTAAACCGACTTTACAGATAACCGGTTTGTTTTTCGTGCGGATACCCATCAGCCGGCCAGCGCTTAGTGTTACTTGTACTATTGAGACTCAGGACAAGATCAATTATCTTTTTCCGACCCAAGCCGGGATGAAACACATGCGACGTATGATAATGACGACCTCAGTGGAGAAGCGGTAGAGCGTTTAATTGCTAAATCAGAGGCCGCGGGTTCGATTCTCAATCAGTGCAAATATTTGTACGTTTGAATATGTATAATTTGGGGGGTATTTCTAGGTATAATATGCATGTATACAATTAACAATTTACTTGTTAAGATTTGATGTGTCCGGGCGCTGGAGTAGTTGGTGATGTCCTTCTGAGGGAGCTGAAGACTTTAATATACCTGATGGTCTCCGGCAATGTGTATGAAGGTGTCATCAACATATTGTATGGGGCCAACTTAGGCATCTGGACGAAATTCTTATACGTGTGCAAAAAAAAAACCTTTATATCAACCAAAAACTACAACCAAAAAATATCATAACATAACATAACTTCACGCCTGTATCCCCGAAGGGGTAGGCAGAATTTATTAGACGAAAATATCAACCAAAAAAATATATGAGCTCACGACAAAACATGACATATAAAAAAAATACAGGCCATTATTATATAATCTGGATCTAGAAAACCTCAGTTACCTGGTAGATACAATCTACGACCGTAAATGATAACTTGACATTTAAGTCAACATCGTATATAAAAACTAGATTTTATACAAATAGAGTTTAAGTTATTTCAACAAAACTCAAACCATACATCCAGGTGGGTAAACTGTATATCAATCGTTAGAGTATATTATCAGTATAGTCCCATCTAGCATCTAATAGAGATTTCGATGTCGTATGTTAAGTTCCTCTCTCTTGCTTCCATGACCAACGACGATCCAGGTGTAGGCCGAAATGTAGTTGCACTAAATCTAATGAGTTTGGCGACACCAGTTGCCATACTAAACATGTTTAATAGCACTTCGTCTATATTACGTGTAAGCGAATACTTTTGGACACACAGAACGACATAATCTCTGAGACTTTAGATACCATAGCCACAATAGCCTTAACAAATTACGTGTCGAGATCGTAGTCATTCAGTTGAGGCTATCTGTCCATTGAGTGTCTATTCTTGACGCAACGACACAATGGAAATAGGCCGGACGATAAAAACGAATTGTGATTGTAACGCTAACGGATGAAACTGGTTATACACAGTTTCGTTTAAAGAAAAAGTGAAAATCATTTCGTAACGCATTGAGGTCAATGTCTTAGGTTTCGTGATTTAGATTAAACATTGGCTACAATAATAATAAGTTAATATCATTTCTTTTATCATCATTGAGCTGAGTGAGACGAAGTCGAGCGAAAGCTCCTCATACCTGACTTCAGGATTTTCTTTGTCACAGGTCTCCTCCTAAACTACTAATCCAATCAGAACCAAATTTGGCATGATTAAAGAGGTCAATCAGAGGAAGGTTTATGGATATATTTTGAAAAACTTAATGCTACCACAGTGGAATGATCACCGTTAAAAAAATTCCAGATGGAATTACATAATAACCGCTCGAGACACTGTGACCAAGCTTTACACGCTCAGAAAGCATGTCCAGAGTTGTGACTTTCAAAAAGAATTTTCAAAATCGGACTTGCCACGGAGGAATGATCACTGATCAAATTTTTCAAAATCTGATTTTCAAATCACGATGTCTCACTCAGTTCAACATTGCTAGCAGCGATTCGCCTTGCAGACCTAGTTAAATCTTGCACTTTGGAGCCCAGTACACCTGTTGGTTTTACGGACGAGGCTCGGTGTAAGCTTTCCTCGAGTGGCTGAGGGGTCAGACACTAGTCGCTCCACTCAAAGTCAAGATAAACCATTCATAGAAAGGAGAGTGGACTCGACATTGCAAGCTTCAGATGTTACCGGGATTAGCAATCAGTGATGATGACGATGTGTGCGGTAGCATGCCCGCGATTAGGGGGCTGTTGCAGTGGAGTAGCATACGTGTATGCAAGCGTTCCTCCCTGGAACTCGCCTCGCGCGCTTATTGTATGATTACTCCTAAAATCTTCATTTTAGCTGGCTAGAGGCGTTAATCTCTGCATATCTCCACCATTCTCGGGCTCTGAGCAAGCTCTGCCCAGAGAGGGTCAGGCCAGACCTTGAGCTGTAATGGCCACTCTGTTTTTTAATAAAGTAAAAAATGACTCCTGTTCGTTGAATATTGATCGATTCTAGCAACACAAATGGGAAAACTGTTGTAGGAATTTTTTTCAAATGATTTCCCATTATGGGCGAAGTCGGTAGGGGTTATTGGGAATAATCACAAATGTTTGTGTCATAAATTCTGAATACCACACTTTCTGTTTCCAGAATGGACGCTTAACGACCGTGGTCTTGGATTATCAAACAGTGCACACAGGATGTGCACCAATGGACCTGCTTTACCTAGAGTTTATGGGCACTGATGAGGAGTTCCGCCGTGAGAACCACCACAGGCTGGTTGACTACTACTTCGAGGAACTGACTCTGGCGCTGGACAGACATGGCGTGGACGTCAATGAAGTTTATCCGAGAAAGACGTTTGATGCTGAACTCAAACAGGTTAGATGAAAGATTAGGCTGTAGTTGTCTCTGGGGCAGAGGGATTGGTTGCCCGTTGCCCTAGCAGAAGCAGGCCCGAGACGGTGGTGCGTCCGGTTCCGCTCGAACCTTTCTTAACCGAGGGGAGTAAGCACTCCACGGTGAGGCTACCTGTTCATGATAGGCAGCCAATACCTGGCAGTGTTCCTGGGGAATTCCTATCTTAGAGTTTACTCGCGGCCCCCTTTACAATAGGGCGGAACACCGTGTGGGTTTTGTCGGTTCGATTCCAACATAACCACGTCATTGCTAGCCCCGGTGAGGTGGTACCCGTGGGGGATTAAAAAAAAAGAAAGTAGTTATCCCTCACGTCTCTTTGTTCTCTTGTTCCTATATGCATATATGAAAAAGGGAACAAAAAACGTGATGAGACTGTTTTAAATAAAAATGCCTGGAACGGCTATGTTTTGTGGCTACGTGGGTCACAAATTTTTGGTCATGCCACCGCATTGTAGTACCGTCGTACCTGGCATCGTAGAAGATGATATGTATGTCAAAGGTCTCATGGATGCCCAAGACCGTGCGAAAGCCGGAGAGCGGACCTTGGGCTCCGAGATGAAGACCTCGGATGCGACTAGGACTCAACGTTGAGACTATGCTGCCTTATGCGGTAACGTTCTCGTGTTCTCACTGTTTTCGTGCATACGTCACGAAAATACGAAATGTTGTTTTGTTGACAAAATTTATTTTGGAATTAATTGGTCATTGCCTACGAGGCTGACATTAACATAGGGTAATGAGGTACACATTATAGGTAGGTATACATTGGCGGGGCACCGTGTGAGGAACGATAGCATGGAAATTCCAAGTCAACTTCACTCGCTAGCCACTACACCTGCTGATAAACGGGCGAGGCTCTGGGGCAGATTATTCTCTCGAGGTTCCCGTAAAAGTTCAGTTCTGTCGCTCAAAAAGCCAAGATAAACTAAATCTAGAGAAGTGTAGAGAGCGGACCTCGGGCTCCGAAGTACCAGCTTTGGCTGCAACCGGGACTAACGCGGTGATGACAATGAATAAGGTAAAATGACAAAAAGTGTTTCTTGGGCCTCGGTCGGAATCGATCTCAGTCTTGACGAACTCAGCGACCACTCATTAGACGAACGCGCCACCAAGGTTGTTACGTACAGTATGAAATTAGCGCTTCTATATTTGTCTACAAACATCTTACGAATTTTCGAATCAGAACACGTGACCTGCACGTGCCCTGACGCGAGTTTAACGTTTTTTACCCATTACAAAAAAGTGCACAACGCCGCTAAAGAAGTTTTCACTTCAATAAAGGATCCTACAAAGAACTAAAGTCACCGACATAGCTCGCAGAATAAGCAAGCTGAAGTGGCAATGGGCTGGCCACATCTGCCGAAGGACCGATGGCCGATGGAACAAACGAGTCCTAGAGTGGAGCCCACGAATCCGAAAACGGAAGGTAGGACGTCCCCCAGCAAGATGGACGGACGACCTGAAAAAGGTAGCTGGAATAGACTGGATGCGCAAGGCGGAGGATCGTGTGTTATGGCGTACAATGGGAGAGGCCTATGTTCAGCAGTGGACTGCAATAGGCTAATTGATTATTTGATTGATTGAAGGAATTAATTTGTTAGGTACTCTTTCGAGGGGGTGCGGAGCGCGAGCGCGTGCGGCGCGGGCGGCCCACGTGCTCGGGAGAGGTTTAGAACTCTCCCGGCACGCCGAGCCCGCAACATGCTCGCCGCGCGTCGCTGAAGGTCGCTTAACGACCTGCGTCCTCCATGAGCGCAGGCCTGGGGGTGGCAGGTGAGGCGCCTGTCACCCCAGCAGAAGCAGGTTGGAACGGTGGGGCGAATAGCGCCCCTCCCCCAAACCGGGGCAAGACGGGGACACCGCGTGGTTCCCAAACCCGAGGGGGCCATCTCGAAACCGGAGATGGCCCAGGGTCAGTCGGGGTGCGAGGGATATGCTCTATGGGCAACCTTATAACCCGGCGTATTAAGACTCGAGACGGCGTGCGGTTTTAGTCGGTTCAAGCCGACATAACCGCCCCCGCTGGCCGGCGGAGGGCTGCACAAAAAAAAAAAAGTCGGTCCTGACGAAAAAATAGGGTGCCTAGGTATGCTCGTTGATTCGGAAGATATTGAGATAATTTTAACATTTTTCCAGATGCTGCCAGTCGCTTTTCGCTCAGCGTCTTTCATCCTACCCTTGGTGCTCGTGGAGGCCGAGCGTGCTCCTCAGCTGGGGAAGTGCGAGAATGTGGAAACGATGGCCTTATCGCCTAACCAGCTGTTCGCCGAACGTTTCGGCGGCCTCATCAGTGACTGTGTACGCTGGGGAGTCATATAACTTTACAGCTTGAACATCAGAATGTACTTACTTATAGAGAAAGTGCCCTTGAAACAGGTTATTGAAACCAGAGATTTTTTTAAATAAATATTCTACGACATTCTACACAGCCGTTTCTAGACCCAAAGTAAGCATAGTTTAACTATCTTGTATTATGGGTGGTATGGTACTTTTTTTTGTAAATACATACATATTATAAATAGAAACACCCAGACCAATGCAAATACACAATTCATGCTTACAAATATTTACACTGAGCGGGAGTCGAACCCGCACCCCCTGTCTTAACAGTCGAATGCACTACCGCTACGCCACAGAGGCCGTTGCCAAACTCTGATTACTGAACCAATTACGATTTACGTCTCATAAAACGTGAATTATACAGAAACTATAGTGCATGGATAAGGCGCGGGGGCGATAAAAAATATATAGAGGATGATGAGATGGTACGAGAAGCTATTTTGATTTTAAGCTCAGGCTTCTCTTCTCTTAGGCTCTGCTTAGCTTGTCATATGGGTTCTAGAATGCGGATACTTTTTTTTGTAAATATATACATATTATATAAGAAACACCCAGACCAATGCAAATATACATATTTGCAATGAGCGGGAATCGAACCTACGACCTGACTGACTTAGCAGTTGAATGCTCTACCGCTACGCCACAGAGGTCATCAAAAGTATTGCTAATGGAGATAGCGAGTGAAGCTCTTATACGCGGGATAGCCGTTTGTTGGTGGCTGAACTCCTCCGTAACCACTAGCGCGATCTTGACCAAATTTACCACCGTGATAGTGTGGACACTGAGGAATGTTGAATGTTGAGATGGTTCATGTCCGATGTACCATTGAGGAATAATCACCGAAAAACAATTTCACGAGCGCGCGGCCTTAGCTAAGCGCGTGACCGTAGTAAGATGTCTTATTTTCAAGTAAGAGTCCTGCTCGCTCAGCTCAATTCGGCTGCACTGAATTCCTAGTAATTATGGACAGAATATTATCGTGCCTTACCGTGCCCTGTACCATATCCGTACCGTATGGTTTCTGTAAGTCAAAAAATACCTGGGTAAATAATATTGCCAGAAGTTTAAGCGAAAATTACTATATATTAAAATAAAACTATGTTAACCAACTTCAAAAATATGTTCACTGTTTGATCTGTATGTTTGTTCGCAATTTTCTCGCATTTGGGTTTTAACCGATTGTATTATTTACACTGATTCCGACATTTCAGTTAAAAACAAAACGACAGTTTAAAAAAATGAGTTTTACTGGCGATAGCTGTGGGTCTGCGGGACACCTCTTGAGTTTACATTCTGTGAATGGCGAAATGGGCAGGAATTGTGACAGATAGTTTAGGTATATAATTGTTAAGTTTTTAATTTTAAGTACTATTACAAACCGAATACTTATTACGCAATTATCTCATTTCACTCAACAGCGAAATAGCACCGAGTTAGTACTAACCCTGAACACTTGTATTTTAATTTGCATAAGCGACATCTGTTATCCGTTTTACAAACTATACAGAATCATCATGTCATAAAGATTGATTTTAAAACTCCGATAAATACCTAGATACCGATATTATTTTCGTCCATAAGGGCGAGCGAAGCGGGCCCTATCACTTCAACAATCTATTTATTTAGGTATTTATTTAAACAACTTAAACTTACAGTTATCTATACATATAAAACATAATACATATTAATAAATTCACGCCTGTGTCCCAGAAGGGGTAGGCAGCACGATTCGCCAGTTATGTTTAGGTCCCAATGTAATAGGGGGCGAGTCTATTATCATCTACCGGGCACATTACTAAGCGAGCGATAATCAACATTTTGAATACACACATAACTACGTAAAGTCAGAGGTGTGTGCCCGGGGCGACTGCGGATCGAAGTTGAGACCCCATCCCGGCAGTCTGTTAAGTACACCACTGGGCTATCGCCGCTAACATATAAAAATAAGGTCACATACATTATTAATATTTACCAATACCATTATTTATATTTACCACAACATATATACACAACAAACAAGTTACCTAGCCGGAGTTTCACTGTTCTTTCCGACGTGCTAAATAAAGAAATTAGGTAACGTAACAAGTACCTACTAGTATGTATAGAATCTATACTGATATTATTAAGAGAGAGGCCGAATTTTGTTAGTTTGTTTATTATGTTTTGTTTTTAAATTATTAGACATTTATTAAAAAAGTAAGAATACTTATGCTTAAACATTATTAAAATCTGTTTTTCTTATCATTAAGCTATGGTAACCGCTTCCTCCACACGACCCACCTGTCGTGTGATTGTTTCCACTAAGTTGTATAAAAAAAAAATTGGGATATCGGTGGGGTGAGGTGCCGCACATGGACATGGGAAACTACTGGGTGGTAGGGTAACACTCCCGAAAACGAATAAAGGTGATGGTACTGAAGATAAAGAAAAAATTAAGCAGTATTTTTCAAGATTGGTTTAACAAAAATATGAATGAATATTTAAAAAAAAACTGTTCCAGCCTAAGAAAAATTTAATTTTGTTTAATGTCAGGCGCGGAAATTGGAAGCGTCGACCAAAAGACTCTTAGAGACAGTCTAGCTCTACCTAGATCAAGGAGTACGCTGAGGAAAACAATAAAATTATAATAAACATCAAAACTATTATTTAAATCAATGGGTATTAAAAGAAAATTTAATACAGATAGATATTATTTCGAAATAAACGAAAGAAAAGATAAATGTGTTTTATTTGTGCAAGGGCAACGGACGAGACTCTGGCGCAGGTTTTTCTCTTGGGGTCGGGGTTCAGACTGCTGTCGCACCCATAAAAGAAAATATGAGCCCAATGAAGACAAAGATTAGTGGCTCCGAGGGTCTCAAAGCGATGGTGCGAAGCGCGAGTGCGTGGGCTGCCGCCGCCTCCTTCTGCGAGCAATCAATGCTCGAGAAGGAGGTGGCGGAACGGGTCCGGGAGATCCGCAGAGTCCGTGAGGCGCGGAGGGGACTCAGGCGTTGGCGGTCGCTGAACGACCTCCATCCTCCATGAGCGCAGGCCTGGGCGTGACAGGTGAAGGCAGCATGAAGCAGGCCGGGGCGGCGGGAGTTCCGCACAAAAAAAAGAAAGAAGGTACCCCTAGGCTATTTAAAATCAACGCGCAACTTGTTGTAGCTGTCATGCAGATGACAGTATAAAAAGGCGCGCTATGCATTCTAAACGGCTCTATACATAAAAGTATCTGCATTTGCAGCGAGCTTGTCGATACCGATGTGAGTATTGTCACATTTGCTGAGACTACACTGCAAGGCGTCAGAATACTGTGGGTGCAGGTCACGGTAGGGCTGAGGGAGAGAGATGGAGCTATAAACCGTGTATAACCCGTGTATATATATATACCATTTACACACAGGGTTTATATATACATATACACGGTGGATATATATACGGTGTATAGCTGCATCTCTCTCCCTCAGAGCGGAGAGAGATGGTGATAAACCGTGTATAATATATATACACAGTGTATACACGGTGTATATATATACGGTTTATTAGTTTATAGCTGCATCTCTCTCCCTCAACACAACTGCCCAAAACGAAATTCTTATAAGCGCATCGTGGCTAGGCCCCTTATTTTATTTTTTTACGTGCGGAAATCCGTTCGGATACCCCCCCGCCGGCCAGCGAGGGTGGTTATGTCTTGTATCGACTAAAACCGCACGGTGTCCTCCCCAAGTGTCCGTTGCCGGGCACCCCGGGTAAGTCCTCGAAAGGATAACCCCAGGGTTGCCGGCGGACTTTGGCCGCCACCGCGGCCTGGCCTGGTGGGGTCGGGTTTTATCCCGCTTCGGTGTGTACTCACCGCAACATCATCGATGGATCTGCATATGTTTCCGTAGAGCAATAGTCTGTCTTAAGACTGTGTTGTCTCTAATGAGCGGTCAGCCTAAGTCTCGACGCGACTTGTAGGTAATAAGTTAGCGTTGTTTTGTTCGAAGTGTGAGCACTTTCATAATGTTTCTATAGAGCAATAGTCTGTCTTAAGACTGTGTTGTCTCTAATGAGCGGTCAGCCTAAGTCTCGACGCGACTTGTAGGTAATAAGGTAGCGTTGTTTTGTTCGAAGTGTGAGCACTTTCATAATGTTTCTATAGAGCAATAGTCTGTCTTAAGACTGTGTTGTCAATAATGAGGGGTCAGCCTAAGTCTCGACGCGACTTGTAGGTAATAAGGTAGCGTTGTTTTGTTCGAAGTGTGAGCACTTTCATAATGTTTCTATAGAGCGATAGTCTGTCTTAAGACTGTGTTGTCTCTAATGAGCGGTCAGCCTTATATCTAGAAAGTTCTAGGGTCGCACACCGTTTATGCTACGGCGCCATCAAAAACATTATATCAATCATAAATGCGACACATAGACAGGCGCCGTTATCATTTCAAACTTATTTTAAAGAGGAGAGAGGGGGGGGGGAGTAGCCTGCCACAGAGCCTCTTCCTTTAATCAGTAGGCCTATCATTAAACGTACATTCACAATTGCGGGCCCGCACGAAACACGAACGAAAGAAGCGTTTATTTTTGCTGGCCGGCGGGGGGGGGGGGGGGGGGGGTATCCGAAGGGATTTCCGCCACGAAAAAAAAAGGTACCATGAAGTTACTTCGGATTTCGTTCTTTCGATCGGGACCATAAAATATGTTCGGGCATCAAACATATCAAGGAGGTTTTCGTTAACAAAACATTTCCATAAAAAAATTAACTATTATAAACCAACATATTAAAAAATACATTCCTTTGTATTGGATTATGACCTTTTGAAATAAGTCGTGTAGTATCGTGTTTTATATTAATTTTTATTTTGGTGGGCTATCAAAATTCCGAATGTTACAGTTTCAGGTCGTTTCATGGTAGGGTTTAGACCGAATGAACTGTCATTTGCCGTCTTCGGGCCCGATTGCGGGATCATGGTACCGATAACCCGACATTTCAGCCCGCAATTGCGGATGTACGTTTCATGGTAGACCTGCAGCAAGTAAGGTTGGCTAGGGGCCCGAACATACCCACTTTCTCAAAATTTATTCTTTTCTTTTTTCTTTTTTTTTCTTTAGTTTTTTTCTGTCATTTTTACATTCCACTATGGAAGCAAATTTAAAGTCTTCACGTCAAAATAAGTCATTTTTTTTTCTTTCTTAAAAAAAATATGCAAATATGTAATGAATCCCAGTGTCAAGTAATTTGATAAATCAAGTAATTTGCATAGGAATTCAATATAATGCACCATTTTAATCATTTAGGCAAGTAAAGTCCTTCACAGTCATAGTCAAGTCAAAGTCCCGCCCTAATAAAGTAGTGGAGGCTTTACTAGAGACATCTGTGAAGTTTAGGAAACAACATGGAAAATCACAATTCACGATAAATATCCCACTTTCCTGCACTTGTGCATGTTGTCGAAGACGTTATGTCTAATAATCCACCATTTTTACACAAAAACTCGAAATTACACAAATTTTAGAAAATGAAACACTGCCCCGATATGTCTTTTCTCGTGTTGGCACCAATACTCCCAATATTATTGCTTTACACTGAAAATTTGAACTGAGTGAAGTGATCAATAAGAAGAGTAAAAAAGCAACAGATCTGAATGATTAAACTCGAGGTCAATATACCCGGACTGGGTTACGTAAGTATATTTCAGCAACAGGGCAGCGATTAGCATATTAAACATCACTTGTTAGATACTGGCATGATAGCAAGAGGTCAGAAGGCATTTATAACACCTATTATTTATTATATTAAGAGCTCTGGAACTTGTTACACTTCTTGTTGCAGTACAGCCAAAGTTTGAGTGCAGAATGAAGCCATTTGTAAGTTGTTTTTTTTTTCTAATGAAGAACTAGGTTGTGTCCGCGATTTCGTCCGCGTAGACTTTTATCTAGATTTAACTACTTTTTGCGCGGAACCACAAAAAGGTACAGTATAAAGCAAATAAAAAAAACAAAGATCATGAAAATCGGTCCACCCGTTCTTAAGTTGATCCTGGTCATCACTAAGACGACTTTATTTTTTTATTTTTTTTATTTATATAATTAGAAAAAAACAGTCATAATACAAATACGGAAATACAGAAACAAATATAAAATTGTAGACCTACAGTTTCTTACATTTCTTAAAAACTACAGTATAACATTTTATTTTAATAACAACCAATAACATATTTTAAACTTAAATTTGAACCCTGTAATTACACAAAAAATACAATTATTCATTGAGACATTCCGAAGCCAATCTCTTAAAACGTCCAAGAGATTCACTAAACAAATCCACATGTACAACCTGGAAGCAAGTCTTACGAAAGCATTTTGTGCGTGACTAGTGCGACTACGGGGTATCACAAAGAGAGGTAAAGTATTTTAGGTGCAAAATACGTGTATTTAAAAAGTTAGATAATAAATAAAATTGCCAACATAGCTTTTCGATTAACACTTATACCACAGTTAACAGATTAATATCTGGTAATAGTTACATATATATATATATATATACATATATATATATATATATATATATATATATATATACATATATATATATATATATATATATATATATATTATATATATATATATATACATTACACAATTACACAATTGATTGAAAGTGGTAACGATTAACAGATTCAATACCACATTTATAAGTGTAACACTTTCATTCTGTAACCTTTTCATAGTGTAACCCATATAATTATGTAACCTTTATGAAAGTGTTTTTAAGTCCATGGTTCCGGCAACTCCGTTCGCGACGCTGAGGCACTGTAAAAGAGAATGAGTGCAATAAATATTTTATTTATATAATATTTTATCTAGATATATATACATACATAATGTATATACAAGAATTGCTCGTTTAAAGGTACCTATTAGATATGCTCCTTTATTTGCAGACAAATATAGTTCTTCTACTACTGGTGCTATCAGCTCTGCTGCTCCCCTCCAATGCTGCTTATATAGGTAAAAATCATCATCATTATCTTAGCTTTGATCTTGAGTACATACGAGGCTTTCTCCTCTCAGCCAGGGTTTCATATGGCATCGTGAGAGCACCTACCATCAGGTCTCCCAACCTCGAAAAGGGCCTACCTCTCGGAGTTAGGTGGTTAAACTGTAGTCGCTTCAGTAAAAGTCAAAATAAACCAAAGGAAAGAGGAGTAGGGAAAGTGATGCCCGGGATCCAAAGTACAAGCTTTGAATGCAATCTGGTTTGGCGAACGGATGAAAATAAGTATAGATTTACAGGAGTCTAGGGATATTATGTAACATACATACATACATACGTAAAGTCACGTCTCTTTCCCATTGGGGTAGGTAGAGACCACATACTTATATGATCCTTTCCTTTAGATTTATATCGGAAAAAGAGAACATCCTGGACGGGACTTGAACGCGCGACCAGTTCGTTACAGGGGGAAAACTCTGACAAGCCGCGGTAGCCTAGTGGTATGGGAATGGACTGCTGAGACGAGGTCTCGGGGTCGATCCCAGGTTTTACCATGGCACACACCAATGACTTCTCGATGCTTTTCGAAGTTATGTGTGTATTTATCGCACGTTTATAAGTGCCCGGTTATCGCCACCTATTACATTGGGACCTAAACATAAACTGGCGAAATGTGGGTGCTAGCACCTGTGCCTACCCCTTCGGGGATATGTTTATGTTATGTTTTTATTTTTTACTCTGACAACAAATACTAATTGCTCCAAAATTTCATTGACTGAAGATGTAGACTGACTCCCCGTAGACTGAAGATATAGACTGACTCCCCGTACACTGAAGATGTAGACTGACTCCCCGTAGACTGAAGATGTAGACTGACTCCCCGTAGACTAAAGATGTAGACTGACTCCCCGTAGACTGAAGATGTAGACTGACTCCCCGTACACTGAAGATGTAGACTGACTCCCCGTAGACTGAAGATGTAGACTGACTCCCCGTAGACTGAAGATGTAGACTGACTCCCCGTACACTGAAGATGTAGACTGACTCCCCGTAGACTGAAGATGTAGACTGACTCCCCGTAGACTGAAGATGTAGACTGACTCCCCGTAGACTGAAGATGTAGACTGACTCCCCGTAGACTGAAGATGTAGACTGACTCCCCGTAGACTGAAGATGGTGGTTATCTTATAATTAATGCGCGTCGCGTAAACTTCCGACATTATCATATAGAGATTCATGGCTGCTGAATAGTAGTGTAATAATAATAATAATATTATACGGCTACGGAGGGAGGAGTCCACCTCACTGCGTATCGTGTTAGAATGCTGCCCTTGTTTCAGGAACTTGAGTCGGCTGTCAACGTATCGGCACAACGACTTTCGGACCAGATACGGGCTATCCAGCGCTGTAATATGTTGGATGGTGCCGTACTTGAAAGACTACGCTCTGACGTGCAGAGTAGCCTTGCTGGCCCCACTTCGTCGCAACCTGTCGCTTTGGTGGAAACCGACTCGCGACAGTTCGTTCCCGCTAGCGATGTTGAGGAAAGTGAGGCTATATCCGTAAGTACTCAGTGTAATGAACAATTAAGGAGCACTTTGGAGGATGCGATGCTGGAATATCGGTTTTTGAACCCAGGCAATAGACCTCGCCTACCACGTTTGCCCATGCATAAGAGAAATATGGCGCTGGTGTGTGCCCTGGACTCACTATTACCTAATTATTTAGATAATAGTGAAGATCTCGGCGATACACATTCGATTCTCTACTGTGCGGCTGTTGCAGCATGTCGTGTCGCTGGTGTTAATTTTACATTGAACACCACCGCTACTCGACCTAAACCTGCTGTACCTGCCTGGCAGTACAGAATTGAACGTCGTATTGCCGAAGCCAGGGCGCTCATCGGGAAGCTAATCTGCTTCAGATCGGACGATTCATGCCCGAGAGTGATGCGCTCTGTGAAAAGGGCGTTTTTGGGGACTGATATTAGCCCTCAACAATACTCGATACATGTCACAGAGCGCATTGACTTTCTGAAGCAGAAAGTTTATGCATGGGCAAACAGGATTCGTCGGTACAAAAAACGAGTAGAACGATATACCCAGAATCGCATGTTCCAAAGAGATGAGAGGTGGGTTTACCGAAAGTGGGAACAACCCGATGAAGTTGAGGGTGACCGTACTCGACCGGATGCCGACGCTACGAATACATTCTGGCGCAGCATCTGGTCGATGCCTGTCAGTCACGTCGAAGGTGATTGGATGGAAGATATTGAACGATCATGTGAGACTATAAAGCACATGGAGCCCACTACTATAGTGACTGATGACGTCACTTGTGCAGTTCGTTCGCTGCCGAATTGGAAATCGGCGGGACCGGACGGACTGCACAATTTCTGGTTAAAGTGGTTCCGAAGTTCACATGCTCGTTTGGCATCTCTGTTCCAATCATCTTTAGATTCGGGTACACTTCCCACTTTTTTAACAACTGGCATAACCCATTTACTCTACAAGTCTGGTAGTGCCATGGATCCCAGAAATTATAGACCGATAACATGTTTACCAACGGTCTATAAGCTTCTGACATCTATTCTGAGAATCAAAATTACAACACATTTAAATACAAATTCGATAATCTCTATATCTCAGAATGGATGTAGAAGTGGGGCGCGTGGCACTAAGGAGCTCCTTATTGTTGATACGGCCATTTGCCAACAGGTACGTCGTAATCGCAAGAATCTGGCTACATGTTGGATAGATTACAAGAAGGCCTATGACTCGGTGCCTCATACATGGCTTCGGAGGGTGCTGGAGTTGTATAAAATCGATACAACTCTATGCAACTTTTTGAAGTCTTGTATGAGGCAATGGAGTACGGTCCTTCGCTATCCAGGATGTCGTCAGGATCGGGCAAACGATATACCAATAAGAATTGAGAGGGGCATATTTCAGGGTGATAGTCTGAGTCCCTTGTGGTTCTGTCTGGCTCTGAACCCTCTTAGCACAATGTTAGAGTGTTCAGGGCTAGGCTATCGGTTGCGGAGAGAGGGTAAAGTTATTTCTCACCTCCTTTACATGGATGACCTCAAGCTATTTGCTCCTAATCATCTACAATTGATGGAGCTACTAAAGGTGACTGAAAACTTTAGTAGCTCTATCAAGATGGAATTTGGTGTAAATAAGTGTGCGGTCATGCATGTAGAAAAAGGTGGGATAGTGAAATCTGAACGGGTGGAACTCTCAGATTCCATTAAACTCAAATCTCTCGCTGCAACCGAAACATACAAATATCTGGGTATGTCGCAGGCGTTAGGAATCACCGAAGCTGGGATGAAGCAGTCATTGCAGGATCGCTTCTTTGGCCGCCTGAAAAAAGTTCTAAAAAGCTTTTTATCGGGTGGTAATAAGGTTCGCGCCTGCAATGGTTGGGTCATGCCAGTCCTGATGTACTCCTTCGGCATACTCAGATGGACTCAGACTGAACTGGATGCTCTAGATAGGAGGGTCCGGACTCTGCTGACCACATTCCGAATGCACCATCCACGTTCATCGGTAATGAGGTTGTATATCCCGCGGAAATTGGGCGGTCGTGGTTTTTTAAATGCCAAGACCCTTCATAACCGCGAGATATACAACCTTAGAGAATATTTCCTACGTGTAGATTCCGATATGCATCGCGATGTGGTCGCAGTGGACAATGGCCTAACCCCTCTCGCGTTGGCTAAAGAGAACTGGCGCAAACCTGGAGTACTTGGTACTGCTGATCGCAGGGAAGTATGGAAGGGCAAAGAGCTACACGGACGCTTCTATCGGGCTTTAAATGGGCCCGATATAGATTTAAAAGCGTCTGTATCTTGGCTACGGTTCGGTGATCTTTTTGGAGAAACCGAAGGTTTTATCTTTGCAATTACGGACGAAGTTGTAATGACGAACAACTACCGGAAGTATATTCTGAAGGACGGTACGGTTGACATCTGTCGGGCATGTCATCGCCCCGGAGAATCACTCAGACACATTATTTCCGGTTGTTCTCGTCTTGCCAACGGCGAGTACTTGCACAGACATAACCAAGTGGCCAGGATTGTACATCAGCAACTTGCCCTTAAATACAATCTTGTGACTTCGGAGGTGCCATACTACAAGTATGTGCCCGACCCAGTTCTCGAAAACGGTCGTGTCACATTGTACTGGGATCGATCTATTATCACTGACAGGACTATTGTTGCCAATAAGCCTGATATAGTGATAATGGATCGATTAGAGCGTCGTGCAATGATAGTTGATATCACTGTCCCCCATGACGAGAATCTCATGAAAGCAGAAAAAGAAAAACAAATAAAATATTTGGACCTGGCCAATGAGATTGTCGACATGTGGGATGTGGACTCAGCTATTAATGTACCGATAGTTGTGTCAGCACATGGACTCATCGCCAAGAGCCTCGATCAACACCTTATGAGGCTCTCGTTAGGCAGCTGGCTCAAAGGCCTGATGCAGAAGGCCGTTCTGCTAGGCACGGCACGCATAGTGAGGAAGTTCCTTTCCCTGGAGCCGTAACCACCGGCAGCTTGGTCCCTGTACCCGATGCCGGTGGAGCACTGTTTTTATATTTTTAAATATATTTGTATTTTTTTTTATATATATATTTAAAAATGTAATTATATGTATTTAAAAGTTAATAAAGAAGAATAATAATAATAAAGTACAGTGTAATAAAACTAGGTCGGCAATTCTTTCTGCTGTTGCAGCGAGCAATTCCACCAGGACTTTTTCTAACGGTGATAATTGCTCAATGGCAAGTCAGATTTTCGTTTTTCTTTTTTGTCTTGTGTATATGAACAAATTACTAAATTTAAGACCAATCGCGTGAGGCATTGAGGCTTTTTTGTTCATTGAGAAATCAGATTTTAATTATTTTTTATGGTGATTATTCCTCCTTGGTACTTTTGATTTTTGATTTTCCTAGCCTATGTCCTTCCCAGCAGTAACATCTTTTTTTGTGTGAAATTTCATTAGAATCGGTTCAGCCGTTTGGGAGGAGAAGATGGTCTAATGAAATACATGAGTCGAACAAATAAATAACAGCAAATAAATCGCGATACAATCCCTTATAAATAGTTTTATTTCAAGATCCCACTACTTACTAAGATCCTGGTATCCCCATTTCGCTTCTTCCACTTTCATAATTATTTTCATTTATGTAAGAGTACGATGAAACAATAAAAATGCCTAGTTCAAATTAAATATTAAAAAAACCCCCGACATAGATAAGAACACTCCCGACTAATTCACTTTTCAAGCAAAAGAAAAAAAAACAAAAATGGTTCATCCATTCGGGAGCTACGACGCCACACACAAACAGACACGTTAAACTTATATCACCCCGTCGTTTTTGCGTCGGGGGCTAATAATGATTTCAGATAATAACGACGCTGTGGTAAACTTCAATGAGGGAGAAGACGGTTTGAAGTTACATCAAGATGTCAATTTCCGTAAAGTGAGGTAAAGACACTCATTGGCAAACTACAGTCAGCGGTTAAAGCAATTTAACACATTTTACTGATCACCATAGCTCTGAAACTTTAATGAAATATGTAGAATATACTGCTTCCGGACTATTTGGCCGTGGTCCATCGGAAACTTGTATTCCAGATGTTTCGTCAATCTCTGCGGTCGACATCTTCACTGATACACGTCGGGACGCCGTCGTGTACATGCAACGCCGGCCGTGAAAGCCTTAAGATTTATATTCAATGAAATAATAATGCTACATACTAAACTGTAGCATCAACTAATCTGTAGCATTAGCTGAACTGCGGCCTTTTAAACGCACACTACACACTGACCTATTATGAGGTTACCAGTATAGATGCAAGCAAGAGAACCTATAATTTTGTTAGGAAAACCGGGGCAAGACGGGAACACCGTGGTTCCCAAACCCGAGGGGGCCATCTCGAAACCGGAGATGGCCCAGGGTCAGTCGGGGTGCGAGGGATATGCTCTATGGGCAACCTTACAACCCGGCGTGTTAGGTTAAGGAAGTTAGGAGAAGGACGTGGCTACTCGCAACAAAATAGAACACGCTTCTATCCACTTTACTACGCTGATTACTAATCACTCGCACTAAACAACTGCGGTCCACACGTGTTTTGTACTAATCATTAAGCACCTACACTAATCAGTTGCACTCGCGATAATCAACGTGGAAAGTAGCCTTTAGACAGGAAAAGAGGGTACCTTTTTTTTTTACTTGCGGAAATCCCTGCGACGGCCAGCGGGGGCGGTTATGTCGGGCTTGAACCGACTAAAACCGCATGCCGTCTCGGGCCTTCAGACGCCGGGGTGTAAGGCGGTCCATAAGGCAGTTCCCTCGCACCCCAACTGACCATGGCAAGGTATACTAATAAGGAATAATACCTTTTTTTTTTTCGTGCGGAAATCCCGTCGTATACCCCCCCGCCGACCAGCGGGGGCGGTTATGTCGGGCTTGAACCGACTAAAACCGCACGCCGTCTCGGGTCTGCAAACGCCGGGGTGTAAGGTTGCCCATAGAGCATATCCCTCGCACCCCGACTGACCCTGGGCCATCTCCGGTTTCGAGATGGCCCCCTCGGGTTTGGGAACCACGGTGTCCCCGTCTTGCCCCGGTTTGGGGGAGGGGCGCTAGTCGCCCCACCGTCCCGGCCTGCTTCTCCTGGGGTGACAGGCGGCCTCACCTGCCACCCCCAATGTACCGACTATTCGGCTCTAGCCGCGGAACTTTATTTCCCTCTACCCACACAGTAACAGCGAATATCGCTCAGGTCTGAATAGAACCTTAACTCGATTTAAGGGCATGTCAATCCTTATATTTCGATTTTACCATAGGTAATTACTCCATTTCAGAAGCACTTGTGTGGAGCGAGGTGAAAACTGTGATCACCAAGCGGGCTCCTGTTGCGACTCCTTAAAATGTAGGTGTAACCTCTGGGGTGCCAGCTGCCGCTGCCAAGGCACCGGAATCTTCTAAAATGCCCTTCCAGTATCCTTCTACTCATCGTGTCGATCAATCTTCAGGTGCCGAATGGCCTGACGTTTTATGAATTGGATTATAATTTTTTAAAAATGACTTATAATTGTCAATTTCATATAATCATCATCTCAGCGTAATTTCCAAATGCATCCGATGCTTATACTTCGAAGCCCACCAAACGGAACGCAACAGTTCAAATACTGTTACTTGGCGTCGATATTCTGTGAGAGGGTGGTGCTTCCCCGGTCGAGTCGGCCCATTCATGCAACGGCCAAAATGACTGTTGCTTGACTCTACCACTTCTATTTTCTTTTCTGTTTATACGGCTTTTATGGGAGCGACCGCCGTCTGACCAAAAAAGCAGAAAGCCTACGCCAGAGCCTCGTCCGTTGATCAGTAGGTGTGCCAGCAGGTGAGGTTGGCACACCTCACACGTCATCCTCAGTCTACTATTACACTAAAGTCATCATCTAAGCGTTTAGGCTTGTCCCAAATCAGTGGTCTAGGGTTCCAATGTGTTACGAATGGTCACTCATTCTAAGACTGTCCTGGTAAGTAACTATTATTTAACTTCTAAACTTTCGCATTCCATGATATACAATAATGTTAACGGGAATTAACGCTATCATACATATTCCCTTCCCCAAAACCGGGGCAAGACGGGGACACCGTGGTTCCCAAACCCGAGGGGGCCATCTCGAAACCGGAGATGGCCCAGGGTCAGTCGGGGTGCGAGGGATATGCTCTATGGGCAACCTTCCGACCTTCAAGACGGCGTGCGGTTTTAGTCAGTTCAAGCCCGACATAACCACCCCCGCTAGCCGGGGGGGGGGGGATATCGGAAGGAATTTCTGCACGAAAAAAAAGATATTATATACCTTTGGATTGACTGGCGTCTCGAGACACAAAAAAAAGATATGAATTAATTACAATTAAAATAAATTATGTGCAAAGGCGAGCTTAACTCTAAAAGAGTTCTCTACCAGCAAACCTTTGAGCAGTAGAGGCAGAAAAAAGAAAATGACAGAGGGAAGCAAAGCCTCCCCTCTTATATCACTAACGGCCAGTCTCAATAATCTACCTACAGTTAAAGGTAGAAGCTATCCCAGATAAACATGACAACATTAATCTATCTGTAACTGCGGTTTCAACATTATCAAAGTCATTTTCTGCTTATCTTTGTTTGTTGAAACAGAAAAATTCCGCGATAGATACTAATGGTAGCTATTTTAACTGCTGGTAAAGGATAGATGGATTATCGAAACCGGCCGTTAGAGTAGTACTTAATTACGGTAAGTAAGAATTACGGTAGATAGGTAGGCTCAGGCGTCGCGCCGAGACGAATATAATATATCGGAGAACTTAGAATATCTGGGAAGTGTCTAGGTAGCTCAGTTATTCAGAGGATTCCCCCTGTAAGGGACTAGTCACGGGTTCAAGTTCCATCCTAGGAAAAGTTAGCATACTAATTACGGCCTCTGTGGCGTAGCGGTAGTGCATTCGACTGCTACGATAAGGGGATACGATAATACGGGTTCGATTCCCGCTCAGTGCAAATATTTCTATGCATGAATATGTCTATTTGCATTGGTCTGGGTGTATCTATGTATAATATGTATGTATTTACAAAAAAAACCTATATAAGTATGTTTATCCGCATCCTGGAACCCATAACACAAGCTAATTAAACTATGCTTACTTTGGGTCTAGTAAGCGTTGTGTAGAATGATGTAGAATTAAATGTATAGAATACTTATTTATAAAAAAAAAAATCGCTTAAAAATATCATCTCATTAAATGCTTAACCTGTATGTAAGTAAGACATTTCGAAATCTTTGAATCCTTTACCCATTTTAGGGGACTTATCCCACCCACAGGCTCAACAGCAGTTATCCACAAAACGCTACTATCAGGAGTTCCCAGAGTCAAAGTCAAATATCATTTATTCTGTATACAACGGCACTTGCAAAAAGCCGAAGGAAAAAATAAAAAGACCTAAGTCAGCATCTAGGGTGGGAATTGAACCCGCGATCAGTCCCTTTCGTGGGAAATACTCTGACCAACTCTGCTACCTGGACAAGCCCTGGATATTCGAAATTGTCCTATACATACGTCTTGGCGCCACTGTTTCCGTTACTTTGTAAGAATTTCAGTAGATGGAGCTAACGTCGCCTTCAGAGGTCGGAGTCAGAGTCTTAATTAATAGTTAAATATCAAAATGTTTATATTCGTGGAGGAAAGGGGTGTGATGTTCCTCCAACACAAAGGGAGGATCCTCCGACCAGGCAAGGTGATCACGCCTAGCAGGCTGCGTCCCAACGGTTACCGTTGGGATGTATTGCGTTGATGTGTTGGGTTGGGATATGTTATAACAGCGTGCGAACTTCAATTTCGCGATTCAGGTTCGGTAGTAACGTAGTAATATCGAAGTGGTTCAACTTGGTGTCACTAGATGGCGCTGGGTATATGTGATATCGCCACATATTGTATTTAGTTTAGTGAAAACAAGCTTTATAGTAAGTGCATAACAAGACAAATTGAATGAGCCCAAACATGACGGGTTTATCTTGTTTAGTTAAGAAGTTCCTATGAACACCTACCATCTCCATCTTCAGACCCTGGATATCATGTAGCATCAGAGTATTTGATATTGTCGGAAGTTTACGCGAATGTTACACATTGAAATAAAACTATTTTTAACGGATTAAAATTAGATTTTAATAGAGAAGATGGTTGGAATGTACCACCAGCTTGGGACCCAGTCATTCACTTAATTAATTCCAAGAAAAAACAAAATACAACAAGACTTCATGACACTATGAGCTCATTCTGCATAAATAGTAACACCAACAATTCAACAATGTTCGGGTACTTTGAGATAACTTTCACTTCAAACTTCAAGACTTCAACCATCTTTAGTCTACCCGTGACCATGGCTGCTGAAAAGCAACCGAAACGTCGGGTTCAATGTAAAACATAAAATAACATCACCGCGATAGAATCCGTTAAAAATAGTTTTATTTCAATCAGAGTATTTG